>CM035846.1:77974582-78574582 GCA_020510985.1 Pholidichthys leucotaenia
CCGTCATCACATTGCCGAGTCACCTCTGCACGAACCTCGTCCAGATCCAGTTCTGGGCCATCGTTAGGACAGTTCCTCCCACGCAGCTGTCACCTCTTCGCCTCGTCTGTGTGGAGATTCTACAGTCCCGTTTCCTGAGCCTCATTCCCCCGCTGTCATTCCTGGACATTCGGGCTGGCTCACCCCGGCTGTTTTCCCCTCCTCCTCGACGCGCTTCCTGACTGCTGTGTGTGCCTGGAATTCCGGCCTGGTGAGCTCTCTGCTGGAGACAACGCGAGCGATCCTCAGACGAACTCCCGGGGGGTCCTCCGTTATCGCCGGGCGGGGAGAGGAAGAAGCAGATTCCACTACAGCAGGGGATACTCAACCTCCAGGGGGCAGGCAAGTCATTGTTTTTTCACACCTGCTTAATGATTTGCTCTGTCACATCCCTGGAGGAGAAGTTCAGGGTTCGCAGCTCCCTGAACTCCCTCCACCTGCTGTAACCTGTATTCCTAATCCCGCATCCTCTGTCTCTCTCCGCCGAGCGGTCCCCGGCTCCGGGTCAACGTGGTGGGATATGGAGAGGGCCTGTGGTTCCGCAGCTACATTGCGGACGGAGGAGGGGGACTGACTGCTGCGTGGACTCTACGCCGACGATTGAGCGTCCCCGGGTCTCCACGGAGGAGCGGTTCGGTCCAGCGGGACGAGATTCTTCTGGCTTCACGCCGAGTGGATCGTCGGCGGGGTCACCGGAGCTGGAGGAATCTCAAGCTGCGCTGACCATCATGCTGGCTGCGGGGCCCGACGCAGCTAGATGGGAGCCTGACAACGACCTCCTGACAACGGATCCTGGATCTTCGCAGTCCTGGACGGCGTCAGAACCCGAGATCAGCCTTCTTCCAGGGTCACCGGCGAAGAGTTGCTGTTCCTCGTGGTGCTGGAGGGTCCGGGTTCAACGTTGGAGGTCGGTTCTGGTGCAGTGTCCAACGTGGGTTCGCCCGAGACCCAATCGGGGTCCAACGTGGGTTCGCCTGAGGCCCGATCGGGGTCCGACGTGGGTGCTGCCCCAGTATTGTCCAGGTCCGGTGAGGAGGTGGCCGTTTTCCTGCGGCCTGACGCCCGCCGCCCTAGTCATCGGCTCTCCCCTGAGCCTCTTCCACCGGGATCCGCTCTGATCCTTCGCCCGTCTCAACGGTCCTGGTGGTTGAGTGATGCGGGTCGACGACCCGACCCACAGAACTTTCGGTTCGGTGATCTGGTTCCCCCCACTGGTCTGTGTTTCCTTCTGGGTGGCCTGGTTCGGCTGCCGGTGGACTGGATTCCCGGGATCTGGGTCCGGAGTTCGCCGTCCGAACACTTCTCTTCCCCTGATTCGCCAGCTGGACAATGGGCGGGGAGATCTCCGGAGCCATCTCGGCTATTTTTGGACTCTGCCTGCCGTACACCTCGGGTGTCACTTTTTCTTTTATCGTTATCAAGGTCACTCGGGTGTAATGTTTTGTCCTGTTGGTGGATATGTTTTTATAGTGCTGCGTTTTCCATCTCACATACTCAGCATTTTATTTTTTGTACCATGTTTTTAGTCCCGTTTTTGCATTGTAGAGTTATGTTTTGTTTCCTTTCAGACCATGCTCTGCAGTTATCCATTTATTCCAGTCACTTTCATTTCTTTAGGTGACTGTGGGCATTTATATATTCGTGTGTGTGGGTTTTTCTTTGCCTGCACTCAGTATTTCTTTTTTATGCCCTGTTGGTTCATTATAGAGTCATGTGCCTTGTTTTCCGTAACACCATGCTCTGTAGTTGTCCATTTGTTCCAGTCACCTTCTCTTTTCTTGGTGACTGTGTATGTGCTTAAATTGGCGCTGTGTATTGTGTTCCCCTTTATTTAACCATACTCAGCATTTTTGCCCTGTACCTTTTTGGTGGTTTTGTTTCCTTGCTCTGGGTCACACATTGTTGGTACTCTCGGAGTAGTGTGTAACCGGCGTGCTGACCCAGTTCTTCTCCCCATTCAAACCTGGGTTGATTATTCCCCGTTTTGTTCAGTATTGTATTTGTTTTTTTTCCCTGCCACCCTACATTGCCCCATTGGTGTTGTCCTTCCCTTGGCTTCTTCCCCTCCAGTCCTGCCTCCCTTCCTCCCACCCTAGGTGGGGGGTGGGGGGGGGGCTGGGATGTTCCTGGTCGTTCAGGAGCCCGACCTTGAGGGGGGGCTCTGTCACCACGGGTTGAGATGCCGTCTCGGCACTCAGCCCATGTTTTCCCTCATCCTTGCTTCCCATTGAGCAGCGTCTCAGCAGGCTCCCAGCTGGCAGCATTATGGACAGCTGGGGCCAATTAGTCCTCATCAGCTGGGGCGCTGCCAATGAGGATAAATAGGAGCAGCCTCGATGACTCGGGGCTGCGACATAAACACATTGCTAAGCTGAAGCCCCTTCGTCTGGTGTCAGCTTTTACTCCTCTTGCAGCATTCCTGTGTTTGTATCCTGCTGTGAGTATGTACGTCTTGTTACCCCCATGTCCGGTACGAGCTGCTTACCTCTGCGCTGTGCAACCTGTGAGTGTACGTCTGCATGAGTATCTGTGCTCTCCTCATCCCTTACCCTTTACCCTAAATAAAACATCACGACTCACTGGCTTGTCCCCGGCTCTGATTGCCCGGCTCCCTAGAGCCGGATATGACAGAAACAAGTTCAAGAAAAGTGTATTGAACAGAACATGCCGCTTTATGTAGTCTTCATAGACTTCAGTAAAGCCTTCGACACTGTTTCGCGACAAGGACTTTGGCAGGTACTCAAGAAATATGGTTGTACAGAGAAGTTTGTCAGCCTGATCGAGGCACTTCATACAGGTATGCAAGCAAACATGGCAATGAGTGGTTCAGTATCTAAAGACTTTACAGTAAGCAACGGGGTGAAACAAGGGTGTGTGCTGGCACCTACACTCTTCTCGCTATATCTGGCAGCCATGCTTGAGGTGGCTTTCAAAGACACTTCAGAAGGAGTATACATTCAAACAAGGAAAGTAGCAGACTTGTTCAATGTGGCACAGTTTAAAGCCAAGAGTAAGACATCGATAAAGGTAGTAAGAGAAATGCTCTTTGCTGACGACAGTGCTCTAGTTGCACACAGTGCTGAAGATATGCAATCTTTAGTGGAGAAAGTTGCAAGAGCAGCTAGCCAATTCAGCCTCCAAATCAACATCAAGAAGACAGAGTGCCTTTATCAATCCCCAAAGTTCCTATTATCAACATCACTAAAAGAAGAGATCAGCATTGGTACAGAGCCATTAGTCAAGTGCAAGACTTTCAAGTACCTAGGGAGTACTGTTTCAGAGAATGCTAGGCTGGAGGATTAACTATCTCTCAGAATGGGAAGAGCGAGCGCTGTGTTTGGAAATTTGAGGGAGAGACTGTGGAACAATCGACATGTGTCTATCCATGTGAAATGCAAAGCGTACAGAGCGAAAGTACTGGCTACTCTATTGTACGGTGCTGAAACGTGGACTGTTTACAGAGTGCAGGTGGAGAAACTACACACATACGTGATGAGATACCTTCAAGCCATAATGAACATCTCATGGAAAGACAAGATAACCAACATAGAAGTGTTGAAACGAGCTGGTCTACCATCAATGAAGGACATGCTAATACAGATGAAACTGAGATGGCTCAGACATGTTGAGAGGATGGACCACCAGTGTCTCCCTTGGCAGCTACTCTACTCACAGTTATGCGAGGGGAAACGCAATCAGGGTAGACCAAGGCTCAGATTTAAAGACACAGTAAAAAGAAACTTGAAGAAGTTGGTCATAGACAGGAGTTCCTGGCAGCGGAAGGCTAAGGACAGAGCTGTGTGGAGGAATCTGATCAGACCTATATGAAACAATTATTGTCACCCACGACAGACTGCTATGATGATGATGGGCTTAAGTGGACTTGACAGGAGATGAAGACGAGCACTTTTGGCCCACCATCTCGGCGAGGAAGGTCGAAGAATTCTCAGTACGTTCGGAGAAATGGACTATTATTTGCATGCTGTCGAGCGGTTGGCTGAATATTTTGCCGAACATACGAGGACCACGAAGCTGTGGGTAGCGAGTGTGTTGGTGCCAAACGGAGCTAGGCTAGTTAGCTTGGAGAAGCTAATGGCTTACTCAGTGTCTATGGGTAAGTTAGCTACAAAGCTAACTCCACGCCAAAAGCAAGCTCCAGGCTACCAGCTAGGCATCGAGGTGGGACTGGGGCTGCGAGTGGAGGAGTCCCCGGTCACTGAAGACGGCGGGCCAGCCAAGGAGTTCAGCATGGTACAGGACCGTTGTGCTGGTGAGTTTGACGGTGCTGTGAGTGACGACAGCAGAGAGGGAGAGCAGCGACAGGAGTCATCCCTGCAGCTGGATGCTGGGCAGTGGGAGAGCGGAAACATGCAGGCTGAGAACCCCGGAAGGCAGCAGCGGCAGACGGGCGCAGAGACAACGCAGCAGAGCACCTGGGACGAGGGTGCTGTGAGCAATGATGAAGCGCCTGGGTCAGAGAGTGACACAGACGAGAGCAAAGCTGAGAGCCCTGGGAAAGAGCAGCAACAGCTGGGCAGCGCAGCGGAGTATCTGGGACGAGGGTGCTGGGAGCAGCGGCGAGGTGCTTGGGTCAGCAAACAACATCAGCGAAAGTGATGCTGTGAACCCTGTGAGTGAGCAACAGCAGCTGGGCATGGATACAGCGCAGTGAAGCGCCCTGGACGAGGGTGCTGGGTGTTACGGCAAGATGCCCGGTTCGGCGAGCGGCACCGATGAGCAGGCTTTGGGTTTCCCCGGAGTTTGGCCACAGGGGGCCGGAGTGTTTAGAGCCACAACGGCAGTGCTGAGAGCAGTTGGGACTGGATCGACGGGGATGGAGGGATGGTGTGCTGGACAGCAGCACTGCGGCTCCTGAGGAGTGAGGCAGTCCGTGGTTAAGAGAGACATTTTCACAGGAGAAGTTGGCTTTGATCCTGGGGGCAGGTGACAGCCAAGGGCACGCATGCCGTGGGATTGCCCTGGGCCTCCGGGCTGGTTTTGTCCATCGCTGCCCATGGACTGTGAAGTAACACTAAAATCTCAAATGTAAATATGTACATATAGTGCTGGTGTGCATGTGAGTATGTGATGTGTTATGGAACTATTTTACTTACTTTGAGAGACAAAGTCCGATTTTAGTTGTTTCGTGTGAATATGGTAGCCTGTTTTAATACAGTTCATGGTTCCCTGATTTCTTAGTGCATGATTCGGGTCCTAAATTGGGGAGGGTCTCGATTATGTGTGTGGTTTTGCACTTTTGTAAGGGGGAGGGGAATTGTTGTGTAGTGAGTGTGGTGAGAGTGTGTGGCTCATTGGGGGTTGCTGTAACTGTCCCTGGCATGACGTCAGGTGGGCACGGCTACTGTATATAGTTCTGTGTGTGTATAATAAAGTCAGTTTGATGTTCAGTTCAACACGGCTCTGTGGTGCTGTTGATGGTATCAACAGCACCACAGTTAGTTAAATTACCTGGGAAAATATAAATATCGACCCAGACAGTATATTTCACATTGAATGAACAGTGTTGTTGTTATCATCGATAATAATTGTAACTGTCTTAGCTGTGTATTGGAGGGGGCAATCTCTATTGTGCAGGGTTGTGACATTTAATATGTCTTCTAAGAACAGTATTTAGATTACACAGTCTGACAGTTGTAGGTAGGAAGGACCTGCGGAACCTCTCCCTTGAGCACTTAGGATGGCACAGCCTACCGCTAAATGAGCTCCTCAGTGCATTCGGCATGTCCCGCATCGGGTGGGACTCGAACTCCAGCAGAGATGACAGCTTAGCCCCCATCCTCTTCTCTGTTATCTCCTTCACTAGGTCCATGCGTCACCCCAGAACAGAGCAGGCTTTTTTGATCATCCTGTTCAGTTTCTTCCTGTTGGCTACCATGATGCCACTGCCCCAGCAGACAACTCCATATGAAAAAGCTGATGCCACCACAGAATCATCGAAAATCTTCAGGAGTGCCCCCTGCACTCCAAAAGACCTGAGTCTCCTCAGTAGGAACAGCCTGTGCTGCCCTTCTTGTAGAGCATGTTGGAGTTGTGTGACCAGTCCAGTTTATTGTTCAGGTGAACACCCAGGTATTTGAAAAATGTCACCACCTGTTCCCTTGCTGTTTATTGGTGCTGTGGAGGTTGTCCACGCCTGTAGCAGTCCACCACCAGTTCTTTGGTTTTCCTCGCATTGATCTGGAGACAGTTCCGCAGGTACCAGTCCACAAAGTCCTGGATAAGTCCTCTGGACTCCACGTCATCCCCCTTGGGGATGAGGCTGTGATCGCAGAGTCATCAGAGAACTTCTGTAGATTGCAGTGTGGTATGTTGTGTGTAAAGTCAGCAGTGTAGAGGGTGAACAGGAAGGGAGCCAGAACTGTTCCCTGGGGGGCCCCCGTGCTGCAGATGATGGTGTCAGACACGTAGTCCGGGGTCCTCACAAACTGTGGTCAGTCTGTGAGGTAGTCCAGGATCCACGGTGACAGGTGCTGGTCCACCTCTGTACACAGTCGCTTGTCCCTCAGGATCACTGGTTTTGATTTTGAGGATAGATTGATTTTGGGGATAAATTTAGTCCAAATACTGTGGACTAAACAGTCCAATTATGGGACTATTTATTGATTTGGTCAAGCACAGCCCAATTTTCAACAACTGTTTTCTAACTGTTACATGTGGTCTGCACTTAACTGACTAAAAACAGTCCAATTTTTAACATCTGTTTTTGGGTTAAATATGATCTGTACTTGATAGTCTAAACACAGGCCAATTTTCAGCATCTGTTTTTGGGTTAAACATGATCTGTATTAGACGGGCTAAACACAATCTTATTTTCAACATCTGTTTGTGGGTTAAATATGGTCTGTATTAGATAGGCTAAAAAAAGCTAATTTTTCAATGTCTATTTGTGGGCTAAGTTAAGGCTTTGCCTGGCAGACCTGATTTAGCCCAAAAATATGTCTAAATTATGACTTGTAGTGGGGTGCAGTATTGGAGGCAAAATGGCAGAACAGGGCAACATGTTTCAAGTTCTTCAATTCTGGGAGATAGGTCAGCGTGAAATGGAATCAGCCAAAGAAAAGAGCCCATCAAGCCTGCCAAGGCTTGAAGTGATGAGCTGATTTGAGGTACTTGAGGTTGTGGTGATCAGTCCACACCACAAATGGGTGGGAGCACCCCTCCAGCCAGTGTCAACATTCCATAAGTGCCATATTGACAGACAGTAGTTCTCTCTCCCTCACATTATACTTTCTCTCCATGGGGCTTAGTTGTGGATTTTCCCATCCCTGTGTAGGATGGCCCCCACACCGCTGTCAAGGTATCCACCTCCACCGTGAACTGTAATGAGGGGCCCATCTCTGTGAGGATGGGCACCTTAGTGAAGCAAGCCTTGAGAGCCTGCAAGGTGGTAGGTCCATGTTAAGGCTGTCTTGGTGGAGGTGAGGTGATCTGGTTGTAGTTTCTGATGAATCTGCAGAAAAAAATAGCAAAACCCAGAAAGCACTGCAATCGCTTGCATTTAGTAGAAGCTGGCCAGTAGGTTACTGCCTGTATTTAAGCTGGGTCAGGCTTGAGAAGCTTATTAGCAATGATGAAGCCAAGAAATGATGTTAAAGTGTTAAAAAAAAAACCTCATACTTTTTGGCTTTTACAAAGAGCTTGTTCTCGAGGAGCCTCTGCCAAACCATTCAGATGTGCTTGTGTTCATTTGGGGTTCTGGAGAAAACCAAGATGTCATCTACAGTATATGGATATAAACAGATTCATTAAATCCCTGAGCACATCATTTATTAGCCTCTGGAAGATGGCAGGGGCATTGGCGAGCCTAAATTGTTTAAATAAGTATTCAAAATGACTTATTGGTGTATGAAACCCCATCACAACTTTGGATTATAATTAGATGATATGCATTGTGAAGTTCTAGCTTGGAAAAAATGGTTGCTCTTTGTAACAGCTCAAAAGCGGAATTGATGAGTGGCAGTGGATATTTATCTTTAATGCTAATGCTATTGAACTCTTGATAGTTGATGCATCATCTGGGTGTGTTGTCTTTCTAACCAACGAATAAGATAACAGTGCCCACCAGGGAAAAAGAAGGTTGGATTATTCCAGCTTGAAGGGACTCTTTTAGACTTTTTCTACACTGCCACCCTCTCCGGACCACAAAGACTGTACAGGTGACTAGATGGCAGGTGTGCCCCCATGAGGAGATTGATGTCACAGTCATATGGACAATGTGGACATAATGGAAGAGCTAAAGGCTTACTGAAGACAGCTGTAAGGTCTTTGAACTCTTAGGGACACATATTAGGTCTGGCGGATCCTCTAGAGAGGGAGACGAGGCTGAGGCTGGGGAACATGCAGCTGATCAGCTGAGCGGCTAGCTAATGTCTAAGGTTGCTGTTCAAATTGCTTTAGAAAATACCCCAGGCATGGCATTTTTCCACCCACACTCAACAGAACTGGATGCAAAAATTGGCAGTTGTCTGAGGATCCTGGGGGAGACTGAGGAGGCAATTAGTGAGGTCATCCGCCCAGTTAGAATGATCAAAAATGGTTTCAAATTCACAAATGAAGCAAGCATAAGTGTAAGAAGGAAGAAAGTCCAGGTAGGTAATACAGACCATGTAAGTTTTTGAAAGCTTATGTGGGAATCCAGGGGCAACTTCAGGAATGTGAGAGCATAGAGGCAGAGGCACATGGAAGGTCAAAGCAGCAGGAAGAGAGAAGAAGAAAAAAAGAAAAAAAGAAAAAAAAAAACCAACAACTCAGCGCCACAGAGAGCTGTTTTACAAAGTGAGTCCCACACAGCAATGAGGGAACTTGAGCTATTTATTACCCAGCAGTAATCAGGGCAGGTGTGTACTGAGGAGCAGCTGTAGGTAATCACAGACAATTAAGGTATAACTGCAATGTGCATTCACCGGACATGACATTTTTGCCAACTATGCAGAGCTTTTTTTAATTCAGCCACATTGGAGGGTATGAGAGTGAGGCTACAAATTATTGGCTGGACATTCTTCTTCAGGATTTTCTGGTAGAGAGCAGAATTCATTGTTCTATTAGTTACAGCAGGTCGTCCAGGTCCTCAAGGAACAAAGTAGCCTCAGACCATTACAATACCAACACCATGTCTGACTGTTGGCATGATGTTCCTTTTATAAAATGCTGTGTTGGTTTTATCCCTCATGTAACTGGACACACATCTTCCAAAAACTTGAACGTTTGTCTTGTCAGTACACAGAATATTTTCTCAAAAGTGTTGGGGATTATCAAGATGTTTTTTGATAAAATGAAATGAAATGAGCCTTTGCATTATATTTTGGTCAGCAGAGATTTTCCCATTGAAACTCTCCCATGGATGCCTTTTTTGCCCAGTCTCTTTCTTACTGTTGAATCATGGACCAGTGTCCAATCTCAGTCAGGTGAGACCAGCAGATCTTTGGATGTTGTCCTTTGTTTTTGTGTCACATCTGTTCTTGAATTTCTTTAGATTATAGCAGGACGTGTTGCTTTTTGGGATCTTTTTGCCAACTTCACTTTGTCAAACAGGACCTATTTAAATGATTTCTTGATTCAGCAGGTCTGGCAGTAATTATGCCTGGGTGTTGCTCGTGAAATTAAACTCAGCTTTCAAAAAATGTGGTTAATCACAGTTAATTCATGATGCAATTAAGGAAAGGGAGGTGTTACTTTTTCACAAAGGGCCAGGTAGGTTTGCATAACTTTTTTCCTCTTATAAATGAAAGCATCATTTAAAAACTGCCTTTTGTTTTTGTTTTTTTTTCTCAGCTTGTCTCTGTCTAATATTATACTTATTTTGATGATCTGAAACATATTAGTGTGACAAATATGTAAAAATATTAAAAATCAGGGAGGGGTCAAATACTTTTTTACAGCACTGCATTTTCTTAAAGATGATTTAACAAGTTTTATTTTACTGATCACATTAACCAGGGAATACTGATAGGATTCTTTTTAGCTATCTTGACAATACATATGCACATACTTGGAGACATATTTAGTCATGCTGGTCATAAAAGCTCCCCTGCCCTCCAAATCTCTGCACGTCCTTTCTTAAACACGTTAAACTTTTTTTCTTAGGTCAAAAGTTCCCACAACTAAGTTTAATAAGTTAGGAGAAACCTCAGCCGGAGGGTGCCTACCCCCACTCCTTTATTTATTTTTCAAAAATCCATTTTTATCAGTCTTGACCAGCAATCTGTGTTGTAGTTGGCTGCAAGATACAAACAAACTCTAAAGACCTATCAGGGAAGCAGTCTTCATGGAACTCTCTTCTTAAGTGTATCCAGAGGGTTTGTTGAATTCTCAAACCAGCATTGTACATGTAGGAAATGGTAATACAAATATGTAATGGAATACTGTATACAGAGAACTCACAACTATTTTTGATGTTCCTCTGATTGGATATGCACCATATGTATTTACTGATAAAGAACATCATACAGTAGCTTGAAGAAAATATTCAGAGGAGAATAAAATGTATGCTATTAACTGAATTAGGCTGTCCTTGGTGGAGTGAGCTGCAAATCTTTTAAAAGAATATTTATGTGTATTTAGACAGTAAGGTTGAATTTTAAACCAAATCCAGTTTTGCCATACATTAAGATACTGCAAAGCAAAAAGTAAACTGTTAACTAGCACAATTAAAACAGGGAAAAAAATGATCATATCTGTATATTCTGTATATATAAAAGGGATTCTGCAGTGTATGTATGTAGTATGTATGCATGTATGTATGAATGTATGTACGTATGCATGTATGTGGTAGAAATGTTGTCCCCCTGCTAACTCAGAGGCCACTTGACCGTGGCCTCTCATCTCTTGCATGGCAATGCTACACTACCTGAAGATTTCACCTGACATGGTTTCACTGATTGCTTGACCATAAAAGAGGTCAAAGGTGACCTTTTAAACCGACCTTTAATAGTGAAGGTGTACGCCATGGGATGAATCAATTGCACCCTGCTGTTTTTTTTCCTGTGGCTCTCTCTCCACACCTCTGGTGGAGTGTCGTTAGACAGGGAAATGGAGGTGTATGGTGCTGTAGTAATCATATGTACTCCGACCGCACAGCGGCTGGGTGGACTGCAGGTAAAGCCTGATTTATGCCCCTCGGCCCTTGCAGAATACTTCACTTCTTTAAAAAATTTAAAAAAGAACTTCTGTATTGCTTTCACTGTATGTTTTGGGTCATTGTCCATCTGTATTGTCATGTGCTGCTCAGTCAGCTTTGCTGCATTTGGCTGAATCTCAGCAGACAGTATTTCCCTATACACGTCAGAATTCATCTGACTGCTTTTGTATTCTGTCACATCATCATTTAACACTTGTTACCCAGTGCCACTGGATGGCATGCATGTCCATGCATCACACTGCCTCCACCATGTTTTACAGAAGATATGGTGTGCATTGGATCATGAGCCGTTCAAAGCCTTCTCCATACTTTCTTCTTCCTGTCATTCTGGTTAAGGTTGATCTTGGTTTCATCTGTCCAAAAAATGCTGTTCCAGAACTTGACTGGCTTTTTTAGATGTCTTTTTTTTTTTTTTTTCAAATTCTGTCTTGAGGCAAGTACTGGAGATTCCCAGACTCAGTCTCATGGCATTTTTTTCCTGTTTACCTATAAGTTGCGCTTATGTCGTTTTTTGCATTATTGTTCCAAATGCCATTTTTCTCTTTGTGTTTAAGTTATAATGTTATTTTCCAGACTGATTTGTAGTTTTACCTTGACTCATTATTTTTATTCTTTATATAACAGTTTAGTCTTTTTACTGTTGACAGCTGTCAGGGGCGTGAAGCTTTGCATGGGTGTGCCCTATCAGCTGTCAGTATGGTTTGCCTCCCTCTCACGGCCTCAGCTGATTCCATTCATTTATCCTCACTCTCTCCTGCCAGTACAGGTGCCCACACCTGTTGTCTATTGTGCTCATGGTTCAGTTCACTATTTAAGGGGCTGCACATTTGTGTTCAGCGCAGCACCCTGCTATTAGCTACCACTTCCTTCTCGCTTGAATCTCACGTAAGTCAGTTGTTTTTGTGTATGTGTTCACTATTTGTTCTCCAGGTTAGTCGGCGATTCCCTTGCCTTAGCTGGGCTATCTTAGCTTGCCTGTTTTTGAGATTGTCTCCAGGTTTAGCCGGCAAATTTCTCACCTTAGCCTCAGTTATCCTTACTGGCTTTTGTTTCTTTTTCCCCACAATTTTTTTGTTATTCAGTTATTTTCTATCAATAAATTTGCAAACTCACAGCCAGCGTTTTGTGCCTTTTTTCCCTGCCTTTGGAGGTGTTTATAACAGAAGGGTGCTACCAGTGTGGGCACCAGCAGCTGTGAGTTTTGCCTTTTTTTTCTCTCTTTTCTTTTCCTCCCATGTTTTTTTTTTAAAAGAACAGTGTTTTTCGTTTTCTTGCTGACATGGCAGCGTTTTTTGGCGATAACCGATATGGGTTTAGTGGGGAGAAGTCCTTGGCAGTGAACATTATACAGAACATTTTATCGGAGGCTTGTGTTTCCCACACTCCCGAGGTGGCTCGGGAGTACATGGAAGGAGCCACACAGGTACTGGAAACATGGTCCAGCCTGTGGAGCCATCTGGAACTAACAGACCTTCTCCTCACTATAATCAACTCCTCATCTATGCTCCACAGACTGGGGGGAATCTCCTCAGAACCCCTGCCTGCGCAAACCAGGAAGCGATCCTGGGCACGCAAGTCCCGAGCCTCTCGCCACTCTCCAACAGCAGCAGCCCCGCCTTCATCGGCAGAGTCACTGGAGAAACGCCAGCGGGTCTTGGTGGCGGAGGCAGATCTACTGGTGGGAATATAAACGATGGCTCCTCCCTGACCTCGCAGCCCAAGTTGAGAGAAAATATCCAGCTCCACCAATCAGCATGCCTGCAGGGCCAGATCAGCCAGTGTCTGCATCGGTGCTTCTGGTCCCTGCAGCCAGTAAAGGAGAATCTTCTGGGCCACAAATAGCAGCCACCACCACACCCAAGGAGCACAGGCAAGTATCTTTTCATTCTTTTGCATCAGAAAATGAATTGTCTTGCCTTGTTGCCGGTGGGGGGGGCTCAGCAGCAGTCACCCATTGTTGCCGAGTCTTCCCTGCCTACTGCTGCAGGCATCTCCTCACCTTCACCAACCTCTCCTGTTTCCTCCCCTGCTCTCCCTGTTTGTCCGCCGGTCCCAGGAGGGAGGCAAGGCGGACAAGGGCGCATGCGCACGCAGCGACCAGCAGCTGGTGAAAAAGTTTGTCGTCTGTGTGTCTGTTTTTATGTACTTTTATATGTTTTTACGAAATCCTCTGTGTCGTTTCTGCCCTGGAGTGTTTGTGGATTGTATGGCGAAGAGCTCCCTGGTTCCAACAACATGGACTTCCTTCCCTTTCTTGCACTGCTGCTACTTTTCCTCCGGCTCTTTGTCTATGAGGTAAACGCGTTCGGCATCATGGGGGGCAGGATATATTATTCCAGGGACATGTTGCTGCATTTAAACACGGTTGATGCAGCAGCTGTGATTGAGCCTAAGCCGCAACTGCCGGACTTTATTTTGAGAGACGGACATAGTGGTAAAAAGAGAGACGGGAGAGACGGCAGAAGGAAGCGCGGAAGGCGTGGAGGTGTGAAATTGCGCCTGAGAAGACATCAGTTTGGTAACATTCCTCTTCCTTCGATGATTTTTGGGAACGTACAGTCTCTGAGAAACAAGATGGATGAAAATCAAGGAAATGTACATTACCAGAAGGACTTTAAGAACTGCTGTGTCATGGCTTTCACCGAATCTTGGCTTACTGTGCATGACCGAGACGCAGACCTGTGGATTGACGGCTTTGGAGCCCCACTGCGCTTGGATCGGCAGGAAGAGGTAACGGGGAAATGTCAGGGGGGCGGCGTATGTTTATACATTAATAAGCAGTACTGTACATCTGTCACGGTCAGAGAGCGCATCTGTACACCCGATGTGGAGCCGCTATCTGTGTCACTATGTTCCTTTTATTTGCCTCGCGAGTTCCCCCAGCTTTTCATCACAACTGTGTACAATCACCTGAGGGCAGACGCTGACTCCGCCTGCAGCACTATCTTTGAAGTGATCCAGCAGCTGCAATCAATTTCTCCAGAGGCGCCAAACTTCATTCTTGGGGATTTTAACCATGTTTCTTTAAAGAAGACACTTAAAAACTTTTATCAGTATGTCTCCTGCCCAACCAGGCGAAAAAAGACATTGGACCTGTGCTATGGATCCATAGAGAGGGCCTATAAATCACTCCCCCTTCCTCCTTTAGGATCCTCAGATCACAACTGTGTACATTTGCTGCCCACATATAAAACTGCTCTCAGAAGAGGCAAGGTGAAGACGAGAGACACTGA
The DNA here is from genome assembly GCA_020510985.1 of Pholidichthys leucotaenia. Lineage (NCBI taxonomy): Eukaryota > Metazoa > Chordata > Actinopteri > Cichliformes > Pholidichthyidae > Pholidichthys > Pholidichthys leucotaenia. The sequence continues at coordinate 77,989,013 of CM035846.1, forward strand.
TGTGTGGACAGAAGATTCAGTGCACAGCCTCCGGGAATGCTTTGACTGTACAGACTGGGAGATGTTCACACTGGCCTGCGGGGATGATTTGGAATCTTTGGTGGACGTCACATGCTCATACATGTCTTTCTGTAAAAATAAGATTGTTCCACGTAAACGTGTCAAAATATATCCCAACAACAAACCATGGGTTACAAAATCAGTTAAATCCTGCTTACAGAGGAAAGCACTTGCCTTTAAAAAGGGGTCTGTTTCTGAGCTACAGGTTGTCACAAAAGAGCTGAAGTCCAAAATTTCAAGAGCAAAACAGAATTATAAATCAGAGTTGGAAAGCAAGATGGCAACAAAGAAACTTGGTTCAGCCTGGGCCAGTATGAAAACTATTGCAGGCCTTCAGAGCACAGAGCGCAGTAATTGTGTGTTTTTAGATGGTTTTAATTCAGACACAGAGCTGGCTAATGCTCTTAATTGTTTTTATGGTCATTTTGACTCCTTGGGTTTTAGCACAGAAACCCAAGATTTGAAACAGAAACTCAAAGACAATCAGCACTTTAATATTGAGGTGCAGGATGTTAAAAGGGAGTTCTGCGCTGTAAAACTGAACAAAAGTCAGGGCCCTGATAATATATGTGGGCGCTTGGTAAAGTCCTGTGCACATGAACTGAGTCCTATATTTCATTACATTTTCAATAAGTCCTTACAGACACAACATGTGCCTAAGATCTGGAAAGAAGCCGTGGTTGTTCCCGTTCCAAAATCCAGCTGTCCTAAAATGGTAAACGACTTTAGACCAGTTGCTTTGACTTCAATTTTAATGAAAATTTTTGAAAAACTGGTCAGATGTGAAGTCCTAAAGCAGACTGAGCATGCATTGGATCCTCTGCAGTTTGCCTATAGGCCTCACAGAGGAGTGGAGGACGCCACTGTCACTCTGTTTAACATGCTTTTTAAACATCTGGATTTTAATGGGACACACGCCAGACTTTTATTTGTGGACTTTTCCTCCGCCTTTAATACAATCCAACCTCATATCTTAGTTGAAAGGCTCCTGCAGCAATTTGATTTGAGCAATAATCTGGTGGGTTGGATTCTGGATTTCTTAACCAACAGGACGCAGAGAGTAAGGGTCAATGGTACATTGTCTGACCTAAAGTGCTCTTCTACTGGCTCTCCTCAGGGGTGTGTGTTGTCACCACTACTCTTCATCCTGTACACAAACATGTGTCATAGCAGACATGACAACAGACACATTATAAAGTATGCTGATGACTCAGTTATTGTCAGTCTCCTCCAGGATGGTGAGAGTGGCCACGGCCCAGTAGTTGATGATTTTGTTGACTGGTGTGAGGATTCCTACCTGCAGCTGAATACGACAAAAACAAAAGACATGATTATTGACTTTAGGAGGAAAAATCCCAGGCACAAAGTCACCGTACTAAAAGGCCAGACCACCGAATGTGTACAATCCTACAAATATCTTGGGACGATTATTGATAGTAATTTAAACTTTGAAGAGAACTGTGAAAGGGTGTGCAAAAAGGGTCAGCAACATTTGCATTGCTTGAGAAACTTGCACGCTTCCAAGTTGACCAAACCATAATGACAATGTTTTATCGGGCTTTTATTGAATCTGTTTTATCCTTTTCTTTAGTGTCATGGTTTGGTCAGATAAAACTGAAACAGAGGGAATCCTTGGATCAGGTAGTTAGATGGTCCAGTCGTTTGCTTGGTGAGCCACAGCTGAGCCTGACATCCCTGTACACCAGACAAGTACAGAGGATGGTTACCTCCATTTTAAATGATGACTCCCACCCTTTGCACTGCCACTTTCAGCTTCTTCCCTCAAGACGGAGGTTTGCTGTCCCAAAAAGTAGAACCCAGCGCTACAAAAACAGCTTTGTTCCTGCTGCTGTCAAAGAGTTGAACAAGCTGTAACAATATATTGCACATAATTTAGGTACCTATTTCATAACTCCATTTTATATTTACTTATTTTTGTAGGATGTTACTTGGGTTCTAAATATTTTATTGGGTTTTAGACCTTTGAGTTTTTAACCTCTTTGACTAGTTTTTAACTTTTAATATGACCCTTCTCTCTTACCTCTGGTTTTTCTCCCATCTCTTTGTCTTTTTATACCCTGATTGATGGACCCTTGAGTATTTTTATCATGTTTATAGTCAGCTTCATATGTGCCTGTGTTTGTGTCTATGTTGAATGTAATTTGTGGCTTGTAAATATGGATGTCACCAGACTGCAAAACAAATCTACCTACGGGTACAAATAAAGTAACCTGAACCTGAACCTGAACCTGAAGAGGAGGTCAGTGGTTCTGGAGAACCCGGCGAGAACTGTACAGCCATACTCTGGATGAGAGAGGAGCATTTCCCAAGGGCCGAAATCTGAGTCTACAAAGAGTCCCCTGATTTTTGCATCACGGGACCAGTACCATCCATGAGGCGAGCCCTGGGTTCCTCAGCATTATCCTACATGCTTGGCAGCCAATCAGCGGCCATCGCCTCATCCGGGATCCCGCCAACAGCAGCTGTCATGCCTGGAGGGTCACCAGCTGGTTTAACCACAATGTCTGCTGCAGGGGCTGCCGCAACAGAGATGAAGTTGGACCCCCAGAGGACCACACCTGAAGCCACACCACCTGGATCTTCAGAGTCCTGGATGACGGTGGAACTTCAGAACAGGCAAATACACTCCTTTGTCTCTGTTCCTCTTTTGGAGAAATCTTGCCAGGCTCTAGGTGGGGAGAGCCCAGTGCAGCCATCAGCTGCACCTGAGCTCACCTCGCCGGTCTCCACCGTCACCAGTGACCTTGACCCTGTGTCTGTGCATCTTTTTTCTGAGCTTCCTCCCAGGGTCACTGAGGATAATCCACCAGCACCAGATGTCTCCGCGGATCCAGGTTCGGCACCCAAGATAGTCGTGGGTCCAGCTCCCTCCACCGAGGTCATCGAGGACGCTCCATCCCAGCCCAGAACCTCCGTAGGTGCTGCTTCTCCCACCAAGGTCATTGAGAAGGTTCTGTCCCAGCCCAGAACCTCCGTGGATGCAGCTTTGTCCCAGACCAGCTCCACTGAGGGTGCAGCTCCGCTCCTGCCTGGAGCCACCGAGGGTGCAGCTCCGCTCCTGCTGGGAGCCACCGAGGGTGCAGCTCCGCCCCTGCCTAGAGTCACCAAGGGTGCAGCTCCTCTCCTGCTTGGAGCCACCGAGGGTGAAGCTTTGCTCCAATCCAGAGCCCCCGTGGGTGCTGCTGACCAGCTCAAGATCATCGTGGTTCTCCCTATGACAGAGGTCATCATGGGCACTCCGCCCCATCCCGGGGCCTCTGAGGGTGCAGCCTTGGTCCAGTCCGGACCCTCTGAGGGTGCACTTATGCTCCAGTCCGGAGCCACCACAGGTGATCCTTGCTCCAGCCTGGATCCACCGTGGGTGCCATTTTTGCTCCAGCCCAGAGCGTCCATGGGTGCAACATTGTCCCAATCTGGGACCACCAAGGATGCAACCATGTCCCAGTCTGGGATCTCCAAGGGTGCGGCTGGCCAGCCTGCGAGCACCGTGGTTCCATCTCTTCTACCGGATGCCATCGTGGTTCCCCCTCTAATGCTGGACGCTGTCATGGTTTCCCCTTCTCCTCTGTCAGACATTATCTTGATTTTCCCTATTCCTCCACCCGGCCCACTGTTTGCCCTTCCCATTGGGCGGCCACCTCCTGGACCACCCCTCCTGTTCGGGTGGTTGAAAGACTCAGGCAGACCATCCAACAGGTGACACCGCAGAGTGGGGTGGCCCATGTTCTCTGGGAGACCACTCGACTCAGTCCATTGGGCCATCTGGCGGTCCTGGGACTCTGGATAACTGCCTGACAGATGGAGCCATTGGGTTGGGGGACCTATGCTCTCTGGCAGGCCACCCGACTCGGACCACTTCGCTGTCCACAAGGTCTGGGACTTTGGTCGCCCACCTGAACTTTTTCTAGCTCTTTGGTCTTGGGGGAGGGGGGTAATCATGTACTTTTACTGGTGTAGGTCCTGAATGGGGTACTATTTTGTTCCCCTCCTAGCCTGTTTCCCTGCCACCCACCCTGAGTGGGTTATTGTTGTGCACCTGCTGGAGGGGGGGGGGGTTGTTATCGTTTGGTGTTACCCTGGGGTGTTTTGGGTCCACCCCTTGAGAGGGGGCCTCTGTCTGAGCCGAGTGCTGGAGATTCCCAGACTCAGTCTCATGGCATTTTCTGCCTGTTTACCTATAAGTTGCACTTATGTCCTTTTTGCATTATTGTTCCAATTGCCATTTTTCTCTTTGTGTTTATGTTATAATTTTATTTTCTTTACTGATTTGTAGTTATACCTTGACTCATTATTTTTATTCTTTTTTATCCCAGTTTAGTCTTTTTACTGTTGACAGCTGTCAAGGGCATGAAGCTTTGCATGGGCATGCCCTGTCAGCTGTCAGTATGGTTTGCCTGACTCTCACTGCCTCAGCTGTTTCCAGTCATTTATCCTCGCTCTTGCCTGCCCATTCAGGAGCCCACACCTGTTGTCTATTGTGCTCATGGTTCAGTTCACTATTTAAGGGGCTGCACATTTGTGTTCAGCGCAGCACCCTACTATCAGCAACCACTTTCTTCTCACTTGACTCTCAAGTAAGTCAATTATTTTTGTGTACATGTTCACTATTTGTTCTCCAGGTTAGTCGGCGATTTCTTCGCCTTTGCTCGGCTATCTTAGCTTGCCTGTTTTTTAGATTGTCTCCAGGTTTAGCCGGCAAATTTCTCACCTTAGCCTCAGTTATCCTTACTGGCCTTTGTTTCTTTTCCCCACGTTTTTTGTTATTCAGTTATTTTCTATCAATAAATCTGCAAACTCACAGCCAGCGTTAGGAGCCTTTTTTTTTCCTGCCTTGGGAGGTGTTTATGACAAATTCTAGTCTGACATTTCTCTTTTTGAGACTTAGAAATGATTTGTACCTTGTGGTGAACCCTCTGCTTTTACTCTCATGAAGTCTTCTCTTTATGGTAGACTTAGATATTGATACACCTAGTTCCTGGAGAGTGTTCTTTACTTTGGTGGATGTTGTGTAGGGGTTTTTCTAAACCATGGAAAGGATCCTGCGATTATCCTTTCTTGGACACCCCAAGCCTTTTTGAGTTACAAACTATCCAGTGCACTTTTTTCTCAGAATGTACCAAACTGTTGATTTGCTCCCTCCAAACATTTCTGCTATCTCGCTGATGGATTTCTTTTTTCAGCCTAAAGATGGTCTGTTTCACTTCCACTGAGAGCTCCTTTGACAGATTGCTGTGGGTTCTCAGCAACAGCTTCCGAATGCAAAGGCCACACCTGGAATCAATTCCAGACCTTTTACTTGACTGATAGATTGATGAGGGACTAGCCCGGGCAGCCCATGAAATTGTTTTTGAGTCAATTGTCCATTTACATTTGGGCCACTGAATTGAGATTTTGCATAAAAAATGTTGCTGTTCCTAAACTGTTCCTCCAATTTTTATTTGAATACCCTCAAATTAAAGCTGAGAGTCTGCACTTTCAGCCAATATTCATTATATAATTGTGTCTTGAATATGTTTTGGTAAACAGCTAAAATAATAAAGCTTGTGTTAGTGTTTAAATATTTATGAACCTAACTGTAGGTGAAATAGTCACAATTATATTTTTATTTTTGCAAAGTGGGTTTATTTTCTATTAATCTGCAGAGGAGCTGTGAACACAGTTTTTTTTTTTTTTTTGGCAGACTGTGTTTAGGGAATCAGCTGGAATTGGCAAGAATAATGATGATTTGAGGAGCAGTGAGACTCTTGGGAGGATAGTTTTTCATTAGTGGAGCCATCAGTGTATACCGATGTGATCTTGTCTCACAGCTTTGTCAAAACTGTTGCTGAGACAACATGGAGACATCCAACTGAGGAATTAAGATGGACTTCAGCCTGCCAGTGTGAGGGGAAAGCAAAAAAAGGACAGACCCGCAGCTGAAAAATGACTATTTAACAAGTCACAGCATGTGCTATGCTTATGTATGCTGCTGACAGTATGTCAAAGTTGAAGATATCACACACAAAGGATTCCAAAAGTGAGCTCAGGGACCAGCAGAAACTCAATCAAGACAATGTTTGAAAGTTGCCCAGTGAGGATAATTTGGAAAAAATTACTTTTCTCATAATGACTTTGTCCCCCAGAATTAGCTACCAACACAGTGGATTATTAGGTTGCATATTGATATGGATTGCCACACTGAACTATTAGAATGTAATAAAGTAGAGAGTCCAGCTGGGGCAAGGTTCTCCAAGGTAATAGCTGTAAGCCAATGGTTCCAACCATGGCTGGAGTGGGACCAGTTTTCAGCCCGAGAGTTTCATGCCCAAGACCAGTGCACTTTTTTTTTTTTTTTTTTTGTCAGGGGGAGGAAATTGGAGCAAAAAGTTCTATTTCTATCTAATTATTGCACTCATGTTTTGATAAGAATATAGAGATTAAATAATAGTTCACCTCAGTGAACCATCAGTCAAATAAATGAAAAACAGAAAGACAAATGACAAACTGGAAAATCAATTCACTAGCATAAAAAAAAAAAATCTACAGAAACAAAACTATTTTCTATTCATTAAACAATTTTAACCTGGTATTTATTGAATAATTTTAGATTTTTAAGGGTTGGGCTCTAGTATTTACTACCTTGTGTTTATGAATGTGAAATGTGCTGTTCACAAAACTGATTCAGCTCTATTAATTAAATGAATTTTGACAGCCTTTGTTTTCATTTTAATTCACAGTGTAAACACTAATTACACAGACATACAAATATGGCATATATGACATACATACAGACGTGGACAAAATTGTTGGTACCCCTCTGTTAATGAAGGAAAAACCCACAATGGTCAAAGAAATTACTTGAATCTGACAAAAGTGGTAATAAATAAAAATTCTACGAAAATTAACCAACGAAAATCAGACAATGCTTTTGAATTGTGGTTCAACAGAATTATTTTAAAAAACAAACTCATGAAACAGGCCTGGACAAAAATGATGGTACCTTTAACTTAATATTTTGTTGCACAACCTTTTGAGGCAATCACTGCAATCTAACGATTTCTGTAACTGTCATTGAGACTTCTACACCTCTCAGCAGGTATTTTGTCCCACTCCTCATGAGCAAACTGCTCCAGTTGTCTCAGGTTTGAAGGGTGCCTTTTCCAGACAGCATGTTTCAGGTCCTTCCACAGATGTTCAATAGGATTTAGATCAGGGCTCATAGAAGGTCACTTTAGGATAGTCCAATGTTTCGCTCTTAGCCATTCTTGGGTGTTTAGCTCTGTGTTTTGGGTCATTATCCTGTTGCAAGACCTATGACCTGCGACTGAGACCACGCTGTCTCACACTGGGCAGCACATTTCTCTCTAGAATACTTTGATAGTCTTGAGATTTCATTGTACCCTGCACAGATTCAAGACACCCTGTTCCAGATGCAGCAAAGCAGCCCTAGAACATAACAGAACCTCCTCCATGTTTCACAGTAGGGACAGTGTTCTTTTCTTGGTATGCTTCATTTTTGCGTCTGTAAACATAGAGCTGATATGCCTTGCCAAAAAGTTCCAGTTTTGTCTCGTCTGTCCATAGGACATTCTCCCAGAAGCTTTGTGGCTTGTCAACATGCAGTTTGGCAAATTCCAGTCTGGCTTTTTTAGGATTTGTTTTCAAGACTGGTGTCCTCCTTGGTCATCTCCCATGAAGTCCACTTTGGCTCAAACAACGACGGATAGTGCGATCTGACACTGATGTACCTTGACCTTGGAGTTCACCATGAATGTGTTTAGAGGTTGTTCTGGGCTCTTTTGTTACCATTCGTATTATCCATCTCCTCCTGCGGCCACATCCAGGGAGGTTGGCTACAGTCCCGTGGGTCTTAAATTTCTGAATAATATGTGCAACTGTAGTCACAGGAACATCAAGCTGCTTGGAGATGGTCTTATAGCCTTTACCTTTAACATGCTTGTCTATAATTTTCTTTCTAATCTCCTGAGACAACTCTCTCCTTTGCTTCCTTTGGTCCATGTTTAGTGTAGTACACACCATGTCACCAAACAGCACAGTGACTACTTGTCACCATTTAAACAGGCCTACTGACTGATTATAAGTTTGTAGACACCTGTGATGTTAATTAGAGGACACATCTTGGTTGAACATGTCCCTATGGTCACATTATTTTCAATCTTTTCTAGGGGTACCATCATTTTTGTCCAGGCCTGTTTCATTAGTTTTTTTTTTTTTTTTTTTTTAATAATTCTGTTGAACCACAATTCAAAAACATTGTCTGATTTTCATTGGTTAATTTTCCATAGAATTTTTATTTATTACCACTTTTGTCAGATTCAAGTTATTTCTATGACCATTGTGGGTTTTTCTTTCATTAACTAATTTTGTCCACGTCTGTATATGAAGAGGACAAAAAGTCTTTATGGGAAATTACACAAAATGCTGTCAAATATTCACATTTTTTTTGTTCTGTGATATCATTACTAACACTGAACTGACATGACTGTATATACTGTTACATTTTAATGTAATATATTATTGTTTAGATTGACAGCAGAATGTATGCATGTTGCAGCATTATAGATTTGTGGTTACTGTATGCCCTTCTCCTCCTGATTGTCTGACTGAACAACCTCCTCCTGAGTAAGATGGGGTACCTGAGCAGTAGGCAATTGATGGGGGATGAAGGGGGATGCCATCCCCCTTGTTAGCAAAAGACCTATATCACCCCACTTACTAAGCTGCCATCCCTCCATGGCACTGAAGAGTGCAAGGATAGCAGAGTAATGAACTGCATTTATGTACTCAAGTAGCCTTTTCACAAAGTTGTACTTTCATGACTCTTTTTTACGATTTTCCTCAGAATATCACTTCTAAGAGAAAAATGTCCCAAATAGGTGAAAGGAATTTTTCACAAAAAGTGGTAAATTTGTTCGACAAAAAGTACAAAACTTAATAGAAAAGCCACAAATTTACCAGAAAAATGTTATAAATGTCCAAGAATGTTTACAAGAAAAGCCTCATGAATTGCATAGAATATAGGGAGTTTATGAAAGAAACACTAAAACATTTCTATAAATCTCCAACTTCATTCTTGTCAATTTATTTATTTATTTATTTGTGGAAATGTGCTATTTCTCCCCTGCATTCATCATTTTTCTCACAAATTTGTAACTTTTTTTCTCAGAAATTTGCAATTTTACTTGTAAATTAGTATCTTTGTCAGTTTTGCACCACTATTTGTGAAAATTTATTTACATTTTTAGGCTTTACCTTATACTAGATTTGTGAGTCCACCAATACTATCCACCTTGTTAAAAAAAAATAATAAATCACCTTAGAACAAGCAGGATTTTTTTCTTCATTCAGCAACATGTACTAAAGAAGCATTTTTTACCAAAGGTGTCAACAAAAATCTGCATGGAGCAGTATTTTAGTTTAAAACCAAGGTAATAGGTAAAAAAGTAATAATTACTGGGAATGTTTATTATAAATAACCAGCTTTTTCTATATATGCGATTTTTTTCAAATAAAAACATTTTTTTTCTTCAACTTTAGAACTTTTTAATGTAATTTAAAAAAAAAAATCCATAAAAATTGCAGCTTTTCCTTATAAATTTTCATATTAACATATAGGTTTATATAGCCTGTTTTATTTTTTTTCTTGGAAATTTAGAACTTTAAAAATCTTCGTAATGAGGAATTAATTACTTTTTAACTTATGCCTACATGAGAAAAGAGACGTTGGTGTCAGAGAAGTTTGAACTGGTTGATGGCAGCAAAATATTTAGAAGTTGCTCTGAGAGTCAGGTAACTAAACTGAGACGCTGGGAATCTCATGGTCTCTGCTGCAAAAGAACACACTCCTCTGCTGCCTCCTCTTCCCTCATCTGCACCTTTTGACTATTTTTCTTTCTGGGAAAAAGTCTCTTATATCCATTTCTTCCTTAATTTGTTAACTACTGAAATATGAACACAACTTCTGGAGTCCTGAGCCCTGTTGAATCCACTTGACGCAGCTCATCAGATTATAATGATATTCACCTTAATTAATTTTCCTTCCAACTGGAGCACTGGCCCATTAGTGAAGTGGCCCATCGGGAATCCTTCTGACACTTCCTATGGGCCACTCCTGGCCTGGTCCCAACATATGCCCTGGCGGCCCAAGACCCTGCAGGTTTTCTCTTCCAACCAGTCTCTTCAGTGTGTGTTTTCACAGCAACCAGTGGGAAGAAATTCTGTGAAATTGCCTGTTGAAGACACTGGTTTGAGGCAAAACTTGCAGGGTCTTGGGCCACCATGGCACATGGTTGGGGACCACTGCTGTAAGCAATCAGTCACATTGAAGTTTCAGACCCAGAAAACCTAAAGTCACCATCGCTGACACAGAGCATCTGGTGATTCATATTTCAGAAAAGTTAGAATTAAGAAGTTAACTCTGGTGTACGAGAAGTGATTGATTAAATAATATGGATTCTAGAGTTCTCTTTTAAAACTAACAAAGACAGATGTGGACTCATGTCATAGAAACACTTTAAAATGTATTTTGTTTGCAATATTGTAATGTCGGGGCCATGTTAAGGGGGGCAGAGATTTCCCAGCATGCTTTGCCAGTTGAAACGTTACTGTGTGTGTGTATTAAATGTGCTATTACTGAGTTATTATACTGCTGTGTCATTATAACTGCGTTATAATGACCCAGCAGTGTTTAGCAGGATTAGGGCAAGATGTATCATGTGTGTGTAAGCATGATTGAAATGGAGGTCTGGGAGAATGACCTCCCCTCCTGTCTGTGCTCAGAAGTAGTTGGGGCTGGTGGTGTGTAAATAAAGCCTGTTTGTCACAACCATCTTGCTCCTCTTTCTTTGTGTGAATCCTGCAAACGTCACACTGGTGTCAGGAGTGGGGATGGAGCAAGATGAGGATCCAGGCGGAGGTCCAGCGGCCGGAGCGGTTCATCGCTCGGCTGGAAACAGAGCATAGAGCTGAGACGCCGGCCCCCGGAGAGGCTCGCCGCGATGGACAGAGCAGCGGACTCGATGGGACTACTCTGCCTTTTTCAAGGCAGAACGGGCGGAGAAGAGCAAACCAGCCCTGTTTCCCGCCCTTTTCAGGGCAGGACGGGCTGGCGATTCCAGAGCGATTAGGAGCGGCAATCGACCGGGAGATGACCGTCCCATCCGTCCAGCAGTGAGCCAAGATTCCCCGCTACAACGGCGAGAACCTGTTGGATGACCACCTGGCCCAGGTCGAGTTGGCTGCCGCGCTGAACGACTGGTCATCGGAGGAAACCACCGTGCTCTCTGAGAGCGAGTGGGAGGAGGAGCTACGGCAGACCGCGGAGGAGACAGCCGTGGCGACGCGAGGAAGGGTGACTTCCGCTGCACAGAGCCAGGGTAGTTCACACGGTTACTGCCCTGCACACAGCGCACGACAAACTGGCCCCTTGCCAACGTTAAATTAGAGTGAGGTGGCATGGACGGGTAAAGGCCGCCTCCTGCAGATGCTTCCCTGGTGGTGGGGTCACAGAGGCCTTCGGAGTGCAGCAGTAGCAGAGTGAGCAGGACGAAGATGCGGCCATTTCCCAGGTGCGGCAAGGGCTGTACGCATGGACGCGGGCCAGCGGCCACCTGGGAGACCTGGCAGCGGTGGGAGCCGGCCGGAGCGGGCATGGGACTTCAGCTGCCAGAGGAGGAACTGTGCGTAGTCCTACCGCCACCCGCAGATGCTTCCCCTTTCGGTGACATCACGGAGGCCCTCGGCGCAGCAGCGACGCGCAGCAGCGACGCGCAGCAGCGACGCGCAGCAGCGACGCGCAGCAGCGACGCGCAGCAGCGACGCGCAGCAGCGGAGCGAGCAGGACGAAGATCTGGCCATTTTCCAGGCGCGGCCAAGGGCTGGACACATGGACGCGGGCCAGCGGCCGCCTGGGAGACCTGGCAGCAGTGGGAGTCGGCCGGAGCGGGCATGGGACTCCCGCTGCCAGGGAAGGGACTGTGCCTGGTCCTACAGAGGCTGTCAGATGTGTCCATCCGCCCGCTGGTGGCCAAACCGGGACCCTACCCCAACCAGATACTCCGACCGAGACTCAGATGGACAGTGGATGGCCCATGCGTGCCGCCCCGGCACCGGGCTGACTCGCGTTGGATTTCTGAAAGTGGACTTTGAATTTTCTGGGGACAGAAACCAGTCCAGGGGAGGGCAGTGTAACGTTGGCGCCATGTTAAGGGGGGCAGGGATTTCCCAGCATGCTTTGCCAGTTGAAACGTTACTGTGTGTGTGTATTAAATGTGCTATTACTGAGTTATTATACTGTTGTGTCATTATAACTGCGTTATAATGACCCAGCAGTGTTTAGCAGGATTAGGGCAAGATGTATCATGTGTGTGTAACCATGATTGAAACGGAGGTCTGGGAGAATGACCTCCCCTCCTGTCTGTGCTCAGAAGTAGTTGGGGTTGGTGGTGTGTAAATAAAGCCTGTCTGTCACAACCATCTTGCTCCTCTTTCTTTGTGTGAATCCCGCAAATGTCACAATATTAATTTTATACATTTCCCGAAGTTATTTCATCAGTGCTGCTTAGTTGGTCTACCACTGCAGGGTACACCAAAACAACTGAAATAATACACTGACATGCAGACGAGCATTAACCATCATTGCTTTTTAAGGTTGATTTGTGGACCACGTAAAGTTGAACCTACTGATGATGGCACCCTGCAAAAGTTTCATAACAAGCTGGGAGGTATCATGAAGAAACCCCAGCTGAATCTCCCACCAGCAAATGACCGCAGATGGGCACAACTGGATGAAGATCTAAGTATCTCACTTGATAACATCTTGAAAGGAGATGTAGCCAGGAAAATCAAGACCATGGTCCATACCGTGTATCAGGCATGTCAAGACACCTTTGGAGTGAAAAAAGATAAGGGTGTCAAGCCACTGGCAGAACCCTCCAGAAGGCAGCGTCAGATTGCAGAAGTGTGGAGGGATCAAAGATCAATTAAAAAAAAGTGGCGGAATGGGAATGAAGATGAAAGAGAGACCCTAAATGAGTTAAATGGAGAGTTGTGCAAAAAAATGCTCCAACTTTGCAGTGAAAAAACAAGCCGGAGAAAGCAGAGAGAGAAGCGATGACAGAGGAAGGCCTTTTTTAGTAACCCCTTCAGGTTTACAGCCAATCTCCTGGGCAAGCCCAAAAGTGGAAGGCTGATGTGTTCAAAAGAAGAAGTTGAGGAAAGTGTAGCAGCAGCATATGGGGATCCCAATAGAGACGTTCCATTGGGAGATTGCCCTTTCCAACTGTTACCACCTAAGCCACACTCCCTTTTCAATATGGCAGACTTCACTCTTGAAGAAGTAAAGGATGTAGTGAAGAAAGCCCGGGCAGGATCTGCACCAGGCCCATCAGGTACCACTTATAAAATCTATAAAAACTGTCCCCGCTTGTTGAGAAGGCTGGCAAAACTGTTACGAGTTCTTTGGAAGAAGAAACAAGAGCCCTGGATTTGGACACTGGCTGAGGGCTACTTTGTTCCCAAAGAATTAAATTCATCTGGACTTGACCAGTTTTGAGACATTTCCCTCCTAGATGTTGAAGGGAAGATATTCTGGTCCATCATTGCTAAGCGGTTAACATCATATTTACTAACTAACAAGTTTTTTGACACAAGTGTCCAAAAAGGAGGCATCTCGGGATACTCTGGTAGCTTGGAGCATACGTCAGTGATTAGCCAAGTCATTAAAGAGTCAAAAAAGAATAACACCACCCTCTCTGTTGTCTGGCTAGATCTTGCCAAAGCTTATCCAAGTGTACCCCACCAAATGATCTGTCGAGCACTGGAATACTACCAAGTACCATCAGAGGTGATTAAGCTTGTGGTGTCCCATTAGAATTTCCCTAGGATGAGGTTTACTGTGGGAGATTTCACCACCGAATGGCAGAGACTCGAAAAGGGCATCATGGCAGGGTGCACAATATCTGTGGCTTTGTTTGTGGGTGCTATGAATTTGTTATTGAAGGTAGAAGGAATGCAATGCAGAGGCCCAAAAGCAGATGACGGCACTAGGCATCCAGCTTGTAGAGCCTTTATGGATGATATAACCATAATGACTCCATCAGTGCAAGGAATGCGTTGGATTCTAAGCTCATTGGAGAAAATAGCAGCTTGGTCATAAATGCAGTTTAATCTAGGAAAGTCTAGGAGTCTGAGCATTATGAAAGGAAAGCTGATGGAAAGCATCTTCAGCACTGAAAGGTCTGTAATCCTATCAATTCAAGAACAGGGAGTACGATGCCTGGGAAAGTATTACGATTGTACCTTGAATAATAGGGGGAATTTAAAGCAGACCATGGCTAGTTTGTGTAGCTGGCTTAAGACAATTGACAGAAGCCTCTTGCTTGGGAAGTTTAAGGTATGGTGCTTTCAGTATGGCATCATACCCAGGCTGCAGTGGCCATTCCTGCTATATGATTTTGCTGTCACCAGAGTAGAGGCAATGGAGAGAGTTTGTAGCAAATTTATTCGTAGATGGCTAGGATTTCCCCCATCCTTCAGTTCAGTCAATCTCTATAGTAAGACTTCCAAGCTTCGCTTACCAATCTCATCGGTGGTGGAGGAGTTCAAGGCCACTAAGGCAGGCTCTGTCTGTTCTTTGCTCTATTCTGACGATAAGAAGGTCAGGCATTCCAACACAGCCATTAAGTGCAGTAGGAAATGGAGACCCCAGGAAGCTATCAGGAAAGCTGAAGCATACTGGAGATATGTTGAAATTGTCGGCGTAGTTTGTCAGGGATGACTCGGGCTAGGAAATTACAATGGCAAAAGGTGGAGCAAAGCTGACACCAAAAGCAGGAGACGACTCATAATACAGAAGGTCAGAGAGGCAGTGGAAGAAGACTGCTGTGTGAAAGCTGCAGAGCTCGCCTCTCAAGGGCAGTGGATGCAGTGGAACCATGCGCTCGAACAATCACTGTCCTGGAATGAAATCTGGGGCATGGACCTGGGCAAGTTGGCTTTTCTTCTCTGTGCAGTGACTGATCTTTTACCAACACCAAGCAATTTAAAACTTTGGTACAAAGATCAGGATTCATCTTGTAAGCTGCGCGGTATGACCCCTAGTACTTTGAATCACATCTTGACTGAGTGCTCTAGAGCACTTGGAGAAGGGCGTTACCGGTGGAGACACAATAAAGTCCTTACAGAAATGGCAAAGTGGGTTGAATTCCAAAGGATTAGAGCCAATAATCATCAGGCTACACCATTTCGGGTCATCAGCTTTCAAAAGCCAGGAAATAAGTCTCCGAAGGCAAAAACAACTGCCAGAACATACCTCTCTGTTTTGCATAAGGCATCAGACTGGGAGATGCACGTTGACCTAAAAAAGAAGCTCTTCTTCCCTGAAGAAGTAGTAACAACCACATTCTGCCCGGACATGATTCTTTGCTCTCAGAGAGCAAAATCCATTGTAGTAGTTGAGCTTACAGTGCCTTGGGAGGAGATGCTGGCCATATCTCACAAGCTCAAGAAAGAAAATATCAGGACCTAGTTGATGAGGCTTGTATTAAAGGGTGGCACACTATTTTATGCCTCATCGAGGTTGGTTGTCGTGGGTTTCCAGCCGTATCTTTGTACCATTTTTTTACACAAGATAGGTCTGGAACCTAAACATTTAAGGAAAGCCATTGGGGACATAGCCTTAGTGGCCGAGGCTAGTTCAAGATGGTTGTGGCTCACAAGACACCATGGTTGGAACCCTTCTGCAAGTGAAGATTAATCTTTGCTGCCCCACTCAGGTGAGGCATGCGGGTTCAGGGGAAAAACGCCTATGACCCTGAGACACCTGCTGATGATGCAGGAGGGATCCACTAACGAAGCGCTGACCACCCGGCCTCCAGGACTGTTAAGAGGAGAAACTGATGTTTCATCTATTTTGCTTCTGCAGTTTCTGCTTGTAGCAAAGCATCTCTGATGTTTATTTCACCCATATTCTCCGCTGATGACAAAGAAATTTGTTTGGAATGAAATACTTTTTGAGCATTGATTAATTTACATATAATAACTAGAAGCACTGGGAGAGCTCAGATCTCACTGTACAATGAATGCAGGAAACACTGCAGTTGTAGAAAACATTTACAGCTGCCACATATGTAACATACAGTTTGTATAATATCTAAAAAATAGATTCCTGAATCTGAATCCTAATCCAACTCATGGCTGTAACAATGAAGTTCAACAATCAAGTATTTTGGTTTAGCCAAGAAGTCAAACCATTTACATGTCTCTCAGCTCATTTGTATAAAAATTGAAGACATGGGGAAGGGCCACCATCCCTCCAAAAAGCTTTCATCATCAGGAATTTGTTAGTTGAGAGAATAAATCTCAACATTAAAAGGAAATACAGTTTGTTTTCATCAACAGGAATGTGATTTCATCTTGTAGCTACTAATCTTGTATATGCTAAGCCTTTGAATATCGTAAACAGTAAAAGTGTACATTTGCATAATGTACAACAAAAAAACATTCAAACAGAAGAAACTGATTTTACACAATGCTTGTCTCCTTTTATATTTCCCTCCATTGCTCTCATATCTCAAATCACAAGAGTAAATTATTATTATTTTTAGAATGCTTTTAAAAGTTTTTTGTTTTTAATTTATTGTTTTAGAACATGTTCTAAAAGAGAATACATTTGATATCCCAGATTTGTTCTACTTTTTTCTAAAACCATCTTCAGTTCATTTAAAGATGCATGAGAAGTATAAGTGATGAATGATGACAGAAAACCAAATAACAAAATTAAAGTGAACTGCATAGTGTCCAAATAACAGGCATAATAAAAAAAATAGTATTTAAAAAAAGCTTATTGTGATAGAAAAAGTGTGTGATGTGGCGCTCTAAACTTTTTTAAACTGTAACCTAAATTGTGGCCTTGTGAGTCACCAGAAAAAAATGCATTTAGATGCAAGCAAGCAAAACAAGATGCTCTCTAAAAGAAAATGATAAATGTCTCAGCTGTCATGAAAAGAGAAATCTGAGTCCTAATATTTTGCTGATTATTGTCATCTAGAAGTCCTTGACAACTTCTCAAATTTTTGTTCTTTAATAGGTCTGTCAAAGTGCCAGTATATGCTTTAGGTCATCATTTCCACATGCATACTGACACACACTGTATCACAATTAAATATACGTATACTGTATGTTTGCAAACTGTCATTTTCATTAAAAAGGCAAATAAAGATTTTCACAGGAAATACTTTTTGTCTTCTCATAACTTTTGAAGAAGACTATTTTAACATTATGAAATCCAGTCACGGGGGTGCACAAGCCAGTGTACTCCTAGGCTGGTCCCAAGCCCGGGTAAATGGGGAGGGCTGTGTCATGAAGGGCCATCCTTCCATCCATCCATCCATCCATCCATCTTCTTCCGCTTAATCCTTTTCGGGTCGCGAGGGGGCTGGAACCTATCCCAGTATCTTTGGGAGAGATGGCAAGGTACACCCTGGACAGATCGCCCTGCGTCATGAAGGGCATCCAACGTAAAACCTTTGCCAAATCAAACATGCAGATCATGACAAATAAGACTTTCATATCGGATCAGTCGAGGCCTGGTTTAACAATGACCACCACCGGTGCTGGTAACCAACAGGGTGCTGGTGGAAATTGGGCTACTGTTGGTCGAAAGATTGATGAGGGGGAGAGGTAGAAGACATGTTAGGAGGGAGAGAGAGAAAAGTAAAGGAAGAAGTGTGGAGGTGATAGTAGGGACATTAAATGTAGGGACTATGACTGGTAAAGGCAAAGAGTTGGCTGACATGATGGAGAGAAGAAAGTAGATATACTGTGTGTTCAAGAAACCAGATGGAAGGGAAGAAAGACTAGGAGCATTGGAGGTAGATTTAAACTGTTCTAACATGGTGTAGATAGGAAGAGAAATGGAGTAGGAGTAATCTTGAAGGAAGAGTATGTGAAGAGTGTTCAGGAGGTAAAGAGGCAGTCAAACAGAATCATGAGTTTGAAGCTAGAAGTCAAAGGTGTGATGTTGAATATTGTCAGTGTGTATGCCCCACAAGTTGGATATCAGATAGACGAGAAAGAGGAATTCTGGAGTAAGTTGGATGGAGTGGTAGAGAGTGTTCCCAGGGGGGAGAGAGTGGTGGTTGGAGTGGACTTTAATGGGCATGTAGGTGAAGGGAACAGAGGTGATGAGGAGGTCCTGGGTAGGTGTGGTCTAAAGGTGTTATGATTTCCCCGTGCGCTTTTACACAACAGACGGAGGAAAGAATTAAAACCCACTCGCAGGAGTATGTTGTGCATATTTATTACAGATAGTGCAAAAAACAGTTCCAAAATAACAGATGAGATTCAACAGTTTAGCGTAACCGGTGAGTAATACAAGGAATGCAAGGATGTCCTTCAGGACACTCTACAGAACAGGTGAGTTATACATAGGGGAAAATGTTCCGTGGCAGATGGGACTGCTAAGGAGGAACAGGAAAATGCCCGGGAAAAGAACCGCCAGGCAGACCTGGACTGCAGAGGCGAAACAGTCAGTACTCACACAGGCTGGAACAGTCCGAGCAGGTCCAAGCAATCATCCCAATCAGACAAACCCAACCAGCTACGAAAGATCACGCCACCCAGTGTGATGCAGTACAGCAACAGCAAGCAGGGCATCTAGACATGGGTGATGGAGATCAAAAAATGAGTGAAAACTAAAACAGAGTTGGACTAGTGTTAGACAACAGTGTGGGACAATGATGCCGCATTCTCTTCCAACAGACATAGGGCTAAAATAGTGCCAGGCCTAATAAGGAAAGAGATTGCCGGTGTGAGTATTGAGAGTGACAGTGTGGAAATGAGTGGGCAGAGCTAAGTGGACACAGGTGTATGAATTGACGTCTGTGAGCATGTAGCAAAGGATGAGTGGGTGTGTGTATGTGTGTAAGAGTGGGCATGGGAGGAAATGTAGGTATGTGTGTGTGAACAGAGGAGTGGCAGTGATAATGAAACACAGCTGGCAGGAGGAGGAGGTGTGGCTTAACTGTCAGGGAGCCGAGCGACCCAAGAGGCTCCCTGAGAGTGCCTGATGGAAAATAGGCAGCAAAAAAATACACAAAAGAGAGAACAGCCACTGCGTCACAGAACTGGGCCTGAACATCAAGCCCAGTTCATGACAAAAGGAGAGAAATGTGGAAGGACAGATGTTTTTGATTTTGCTAAAATGATTGAAATGGCTCTACAAGAGTGGAGGAAGGTGCACAAAGGTGGACTACATCTTATGCAGAGGGGGAAATCTGAAAGAGATAGGAGACTGCAAGTTGGTGGCAGGGGAGAATGTAGCTAGACAGCATCGGATGGTAGTCTGAAGGATGACTATGCAAAGCAAAAAGGGGAAAACAGTGAAGGCAGAGCCAAAGATTAAGTGGGGGAAGTTATAGAAGGAAGAAGGTCACACAAAGTTCAGGAAGGAGTTGATACAGGCTCTGGGTGTTAGGGAAGAATTATCAGATGACTTGGAACATACAGCAAAAGTATTGAGGGAAACGGGTAGAAAGGTATGTGGTGTATCCAGTGCACAGAGGAAGGAAGACAAGGAGACTTGGTGGTAGAATGAGGAGGTACAGGAAAGTATTCAAAGGAAGAGGTTAGCATGTGGTGATGTGAAAATGACGAGGCAGAGTTCTCTCTCAAGTCAGCTTTATTCACAGCACCATCATCTCAAAGGAGAAAAAGAGATCCACACAGTAAACTCTCGTCCTTAAATATCAGGACTCTTACACTTCACAGGTCACATGTCTCACAAACAACCTTGCATTATAAAGAAAGTCACAATGCATTTTCTCTCCATGATATCACTTCCACTGTCTCCAATGCATCCCCTTTTTAATCCTTTAATTAAACCCCCCACAGTCTCAAGCCTTGCATACCAAAGCTATGATTCTTGCAGCTTCCTGTAATCACTAAGGGAGCTGCCCTGCCTTTGTTCTGACCTAAAATGTGAGTCACAAAACAGGTCCCATATGTGTGTCCACCACACAAAGCCCCCCCAGCATTTTAGAATAAACACAACAACAAGAGAATAACCACATGCATGCCGTGATAATATCAATACACATCAGTCCACATGCCTTATAGGCTTCAGCCTCCTGCCGTATCTGCCGTAGCTGGGATTCAACGTCTCTGCGGCACTGTCCTGGGGGTTTGCCGTCTGGGGGTGGAAACCTTTTGTCAGCACCTGTGGGTGTTCTGGGGAAACATTACGCGCGGAAAACTGTGGTGCGCGGGGCCGGGCAGCATGCTTGATTCTATGTTGCTCTGCAACAGCTGAGACGGGGAGGCGTCTGGCGCAGGGTTATCTGAGAGAAACTCCCCAGGCAGCCGGAGTGGCTGCGCAAACACGAGCTCCACTGGGGAGGCTTCTAAGTCCTCTTTAGGTGCAGAACGCAACCCCAATAACACCCACGGTAACTTGTCAACCCAATTTGCATCCATCAGTGACGCCCTGAGAGCCGCTTTCAACGACCTATGAAAACGTTCGCATAACCCGTTAGCCTGCGGATTGTACCAGGTTGTGCGGTGAATTGTGACACCTAGGCTGCGGACCATTGTCGACCAAAGCTCGGACACAAATTTACAGCCTCTGTCGGACGTAATGTCCGATGGAACACCGAAGCGCGCCACCCAAGCTGTTAAAAACACGCGCGCCACCTCCTCGGCTGTGGTTGATGCCAGCGGGACCACTTCAGGCCAGCGAGTGGTGCGGTCCACCATTGTCAGAAGGTGTGTGCACCCTTGTGACAGCGGGAGGGGGCCCACGAGGTCCACATGAACGTGATCGAACCTCTTGGCCGGAATGTGAAATGGCTCCAAAGGAGCCCTCGTGTGCCTGTGTACTGTGTGCTCGTTGATACACCGTGCAGGCTGCTGCCCACTCCTTAACCTGTTTGCGGAGGCTTGGCCACACAAATTTCTCTCCTACGATTTTGACCGACGCGTGCACTCCAGGGTGCGCCAAGGAATGAACCAAGTCAAAAACGCGGCGGCGCCACGCAGCCGGTACTACTGGACGCGGCCGTCCCGTGGAGACATTGCAGATTAGGGGGGGCATACCGTCTTGCAGCACCCTGCTCTCGAGCCTTAACCCTGTTGGTCCAGACTGAAGCACGCGCACATCTTCGTCACCCACCTGCTCCGCGGCCATAGCTGCATAATCTACCCCTACGCTGACTGGGGCCACCACGGCGCGCGAGAGGCAATCTGCCACTACATTGAGTTTGCCCGCCACATGCTGAATATCAGTGGTAAACTCTGATACCACGGCCAGCTGTCTCTGCTGCCGGCCTGACCACGGTTCAGAAACCTTGGCCATCGTGAATGTTAGCGGTTTGTGGTCAACGAACGCGGTGAAAGAGCGTCCTTCTAGCCAGAACTGAAAGTGGCGGATGGCCAAATGGAGAGCCAGCAGCTCCCTGTCAAACGCGCTGTATTTACGCTCGCTATCGCGCAAGGTCCTGCTGAAAAATGCGAGGGGCTGCCAAACCCCGGCTACATGTTGTTCCACGACCCCCCCTATGGCCACCTCTGATGCGTCAGTGGTGAGCGCTATGCGGGCCATTGGGTCTGGGTGTGCCAACAACGCAGCCTTTGCCAAGGCTGCTTTCACCTCCAAGAATGCTTGGTCCCGCTCAGGGGGCCACTCGATCTTATCTGCGGGTTTCTTTTTTTTGAGCACGGCGTACAGCGGCTGCATGAGTTGCGCCGCGTGGGGGAGAAAACGGTTATAAAAATTCACCATTCCCAAAAACTCCTGCAACGCCCTGACCGTCTGCGGCCGGGGAAAATCTGCTACCGCGTGCACTTTGTCAGGAAGCGGAACTGCTCCTTCGGGGGAGACGCAGTGTCCCAAAAAATCGATTTGTGCCACCCCAAACTGACACTTCGCCGGGTTGATTATTAACCCGTGATCTCCCAACCTTCGGAAAACTGTGGCCAGGTGTTTTTCGTGTTCGTCTTTGGATGCGCTGGCTACTAAAATATCATCCAAGTAAACGAACACGAAAGGGAGATCGCGAAGCACCGCGTCCATCATGCGTTGGAACGTCTGCGCAGCCCCTTTAAGTCCGAATGGCATGCGTAAAAACTTGAATAGGCCAAACGGAGTTATTACCGCTGTTTTGGGTATGTCCTCAGTGCGCACTGGGACCTGGTGGTAACCGCGGACCAAGTCTGTTTTAGAAAAAATGCGTGCCCCCGCCAAATGAACAGAAAAATCTTGGATATGAGGGATTGGGTAGCGGTCGTGCGCTGTAGCATTGTTTAACCGGCGGAAATCCCCCCAAGGTCGCCATGCTCCTTCAGCTTTCGGGACCATGTGCAGCGGGGAAGCCCAAGGACTGTTTGAACATCGGATAATGCCCAACCTCTCCAGGTTGGCAAACTCCTCGTGCACTATGGCCAGTTTAACTGCGTCCAAGCGCCGAGCTTTTGCAAAAACGGGCGGTCAGGTAGTGGTAATAAAATGCTCCACCTCGTGTTTAGCGACTGTTGCCGAAAATGTGGGGACCGTGAGTGCTGGGAACTGAGTGAGCAGTGTGTGGAACTTACCGCTTGCAGCTGTGACGTTGGCTTGTGCTGTTGGTGGGGTCACTCGCTCTGTACAGGGGATAGAATTAAAAGAAAGTGCATTAACCAGGCGCCTGTTAGCGAGATCAACCAACAAACCATCTGAGCACAAAAAATCAGCCCCCAACATATTGAAATTTACTGCTGCTACAACAAAAGTTCACTCAAATGCATGGCCGTGTAGAGACAGAAGCAGAGTCTTCTCACCAAAGGTCTTAATCTCCGAGCCGTTCGCTGCCGTTACCTGGGGACCTCCGGAACCAGCTAGTCTGTCTGCGTAGGAAGGTGTGATGAAACTCAACTGGGAACCTGTGTCGACGAGGAACTGTCTCCCGGATCGTGCGTCCGACAAGTAGAGCAGCTTGTTCTCTTCCCCGAGGGCCGCGGCTGCTACCGACCCCCGGTCTTGGCGTTTCCCGAACGCCTGAACTGGCACGGTGGTACACATTTGCGTGCCCTCTCTGCGAAATGGCGATGATAGAAACAAAGGACGTCCGATCCGCGTTCTCTGGCCCCTGCCGCCGCCGTCGTCGGTGGGTCTGGCCCCGTTGCCTCTGGCCCCCTGTCATCTCCGGTCATCGCGCCGAGTTCCACTGCCACAGCCGTGGCTGCGCGCCGCTTGGTGGCATTGACAATCTGCTGCGCCTCTCTGCCCAGCGCGCGGTAGTCCCGTTGGACCAACAGTGGCGAACTGGCCAGGGTCGCTTTCGCTGCTGACGGTAGAGTCCTGAGGAAAAGGTGGGTGAAAATGAAGTGATCGTTGTCAGAGTCTTTCAACCTCAACAACTTCTCCATCAGGTTCGCGGGCATGTCATTTTCAAACTCCGTCAGTGCCAGGAGCCTCTCTGCTCGCTCCTCCGCCGAGGGGGTGAATTGCTGGATGAGTGCAGCCTTCAGCGTGCCGTATTTGTCGCTGTCCGTCGGCTGGTCGATCAGGCTCTCCACATGCTGGGCCGTGTTGTTGTCGAGCTTTGCGACTACGTGATAGAATTTTGTGGCGTCTACCGATATCCCCCGGAGGTTGAACTGCGCCTCAACCGCGTTGAACCAGGAGCGCGGATTGTTCTGCCAGAAGTCCGGTAGCTGGACTGTGGTGGCATTCTCTTGGCTGGAGGCTCCTGACGAGGCTGGCCCGGGGGAATTCTCCTCTTGCATGATACGTCTCAGGTCACCAGTGTGGTGATGTGAAAATGACGAGGCAGAGTTCTCTCTCAAGTCAGCTTTATTCACAACACCATCATCTCAAAGGAGAAAAAGAGATCCACACAGTAAACTCTCGTCCTTAAATATCAGGACTCTTACACTTCACAGGTCACATGTCTCACAAACCACCTTGCATTATAAAGAAAGTCACAATGCATTTTCTCTCTATGATATCACTTCCGCTGTCTCCAATGCATCCCCTTTTTAATCCTTTAATTAAACCCCCCACAGTCTCAAGCCTTGCATACCAAAGCTATGATTCTTGCAGCTTCCTGTAATCACTAAGGGAGCTGCCCTGCCTTTGTTCTGACCTAAAATGTGAGTCACAAAACAGGTCCCGTATGTGTGTCCACCACAAGCAAAGAAAAAATGGCATAGTCAGGGAGATCAAGAAAGTAGACACGAGAATTTGGAACCTAGGCACATGGCAAAGAGAGAGGTGGCAACGTCCAAGGATAAGGCATATAGTCAAAGTCAGAGTCAAAGTCAAAGTGCCTTTATTGTCATCCCATTGTTAATAAACAATGCAACGAAATTGAGATGCTGCTCCCTATAAACAAACTATCACACTCACAGTTCACTCATGCATTTAACATTCTTATAATTACAACAATAAATAATGCTTGAAACAATATTACCTAAAAGTTGAATACAATATGTATGTAGCAAAATGAAAACATACTGAGTGATAAATATAAAAGACCAGCTTATACACACAGGGTTATTGCCACAAAATAACCTAAAATAACAAAATAATATCAGCAGTCTGTGTGTGTTACATAAATCCGTTCAAAATACGTACTGCTGCTGGAAAAAAACTATGATTGAACCTGGTAGTCCGGGTTTTATGGGATCTGTACCGCTTTCCCGAGGGGAGCAAGTGAAAGAAATCATGGCCTGGATGAGCACAGTCTTTAATGATGGCAGTAGCTCTGTTGAGGTACCGAGACCTGGCAATCTCTTCCAGAGAAGGGAGAGAACAGCCAGTGATTTTTTGCGCCGTCTCGATCACTTTCTGGAAGGCTTTGCGGTCTGCGGCTGAACAGCCCTCATACCAAACCGTGATGCCATATGACAAAAAGCTCTCAATAGCAGAGCGATAAAATAAAACCAGCAACTGTGCATTCAGGCCATTGTTCTTGAGGAGCCTCAGAAAGTGTAGACGTTGTTGAGCCTTTTTTATCGTAGCAATGGCGTTAACTGCCCAGGTAAGGTTGTGAAAAATATGAACACCCAGAAACTTAAAAGCCTCCACCCTCTCCACACGCTCCTTGCCTATATATAGAGGAGGCGGCTCACTGCTATGCTTCCTAAAATCAATAATGAGTTCTTTTGGGGTTTTTTTGTATTCAATAGCAGATTATTATCTGAGCACCATCTCACCAGTTTCTGGACCTCATCTCTGTGTGCGGACTCATCTCCTCCTGATATGAGCCCCACTACTGTTGTGTCATCTGCAAACTTCACTATAATGTTTGTGGGATGAACAGGTATGCAGTCATATGTCTACAATGAATACAAAGTGGGGCTCAACACACAGCCCTGTGACGAGCCTGTGTTAAGTGAGTTGTATGAGAGGCTGGACACTAAGGAGGGAGGAAAGGAGTTGTATTGACTGGCTAGACAGAGAGATCAAGCTGGAAAGGATGTATAGCAGGTTTGGCCGATTAAGGACAGAAATGGTAATGTACTAACAAATGACGAGAGTGTGTTAATAAGGTGGAAGTAGTACTTTGACAAGCTGATGAGTAAAGAAAATGAGAGATAGAGGAGGACGGATGAAGAAAAGATAGTGAACAAGGATGTCCTGAGGATTATCAAGGTGGAAGTGAGGGCAGCTTTGAAGAGGATGACAAATGGAAAGGCGGTTGGCCCAGATGACATACCTGTGGAGATATGGAATGTTTAGGAGATATCGCAGTGGACTTTTTAACCAGATTGTTTAACACAATCTTGGAGAGTGAGAGGATGCCCGAGGAGTGGAGAAGTGTTTTGGTACCAATTTTCAACAACCAAGGTGATGCTCAGAGCTGTAGTAACTACAGAGGCATAAAGTTGATCAGTGACACAATGAAGATATGGGGAAGAGTTGTTGAAGCCAGGTTAAGAGGAGAGGTGACAATCAGTGAGCAGCAGTACGGTTTCATGCCAATAAAGAGTACTACAGATGCAGTGTTTGTTCTGAGTGCTGATTCAGAATTATAGAGAAGGTCAGGAGTTGCACTGTCTTTGTGGATCTAGAGAAAGCATATGATAGGGTGCCAAGAGAGGAAGTGTGGTACTGTATGAGAAAGTCAGGAGTGGCAGAGAAGTATGTGAGGGTGGTGCAGGACATGTATGAGGACAGTGAGATGGTGGTGAAGTGTGCTGTAGGAGTCACGGATGGATTCATGGTGGGGGTGGGATTACATCAGCGATCGGCTCTGAACCCCTTTTTGTTTGCCATGGTGATGGACAGGCTGACAGACATAGTCAGGCAGGAATCTCTTTGGCCCATGATATTTGCAGACGACATTGTGACCTGCAGTTAGAGTATGGAGCAGGTGGAAGAAAACCTGGTGAGGTGGAGGTATGCTCAGAAGTGAAGAGGAATGATAGTAAGTAGAAGCAAAACAGAATAAATGAGTATGAATGAGAGAGAGGCAGGTGCAATGGTGAAGATGGAAGGAGTAGCTGTAGTGAAAGTAGATGAGTTTAAATACCTGGGGTAAACCATCCAAAGCAATGGAAAATGCACAAGAGAGGGGAAGAAGAGAGTGCAGGCAGGGTGGAATGGGTGGAATCAAGTGTCAGGGGTGATTTGTGACAGAAAGGTAGCAGCAAAAGTGAAAGGGAAGATTTACAAGATGGTAGTGAGACCTGCTTTGATGTATGGTTTGTAGATGGTGGCACTGACAAAATGACAGGAGGTAGAGCTGGAGGTGGAAGAGTTGAAGATGCTAAGATTTTCACTGGGAGTGGCTAGGAGGGAAATTATTAGAAATGAGTATATCAGAGGGACAGCTCAGGTTGAGCAGTTTGGAGACAAAGTAAGAGAGGCAAGGCTGAGATGGTTTGGATATGTGCAGAGGAGGGATAGAGGATATATTGGACAAAGGATGTTGAGGATGAAGTTGCCAGGCCAGAGGAAAAGAGAAATACCACAGAGAAGATTTAGGCTGCATGTCCACGAAACACGTTTTTTCTTGCCCGACCGCCCTTAGCTTTTTTTTGTTTTTCAGCGTTTGTACGCTGCGCTCTGGGGGGAAAAAAAAAAAAAAAGTCTGTGCCCTGTATCCCTTTCAGCAACTTGTCACTCTCAGCTCATCTCTCTCGCTTTTCCTATTATCAGACTTTCTACAGATTTTTTAATAGCAGTCTCTAAATAACAATGGACAGGAAATGTTTTCTTTTTTTGTAATTTTCTCTTTATTGACATTCTTTACAAAGTAGGTTTAAGCCATCATTTCATTTGATAATTACATTTGAATGTCCCTTTTTTTAGATGAAAAAGAAATAAGAAAAAAAGGGAAAAAAAGGAAAAAAAAGGGGAGGGTCAGCATAAACATCTGCATATAGGGAGTAACTGTTAATGTACACACTCTTGTATATATATTAACAAAGTCTGCTATATCAGTTCTGCAAATTGAAAGTCCGGCCTGAGTGGTGTTACATATTTAGTCCATTTTTCCCATTGTGACATAAACAAAACCTTTTTGTAACTGACACAAGCTGTTATTTTCTCCATCTTATAAATGTCCATTGTAATGTCCATCCACATATCAAGAGATGGGCTCTCCTGTGAAAGCCATTTTTTTGTAATTGCCTTTCTGCTTGCATTCAGTAGAATACATAATAAATATTTTTCCCTCTTTGACCACTCTGCGGGCACAAGCCCAAAGAACAGAGTTTTGCTTTCCAGAGGTAACTGACATCCAAAATACCTTGTATAGCTTTATGAATTCCCTTCCAATAATTTTGAATAACATGACAGAACCAAAATGTATGATAATGATTTGCATTTGCACTACCACATTTTCTCCAACAAGTTGGGGAGTTCCCTTTGTACTGAGCCTTCTGGGAAGGTGTGATAAAGTATCTAATTAGGCTTTTCCAGCCAAACTCCCTCCAGCTCTGTGAACTACTGCATTTCCATTGATTTGACCATATTAATGTCTATTACTCTTCCGATATTTCTATACCTCCTTCTTTTTCCCATTTTGTTTTAACATATGGGGTTGAATGTCTTTTCAGGTTAAGCTTTTATCTTTATTTGAATTATATGCCCTTTTAAATAAATTTAGCAATGGCTTACATGATTCTGCTATACATTTTAACCTGTTATTGACAAAGTGTCTCATCTGCAAGTAGCGATAGAAGTCTTGTGATTCCAACTGATACTTCCCTTTAAGTGTTTCAAAACTAAGTAGTGTGTCATCTTTCATTATCTTACATATGGCTGTTATCCCTCTATTTGCCCAAACTTTAAATCTTGTGTCTGACTTATTTGGAGTGAAATGTGAGTCATATGCGCACCACTTTAAAATTACTATTTTCTCTTCTAAATTATATTTTGATACTACTCTTTTCCAAATTTTATGAGTCCACTTAACCCATGGATTTTCTATGTTCTTGATAATGTCTTGTAGGTTACCATCAGCTATTGTCGCTTGTATAGGAGTGGGGGTCATTCCCTCTTCAATACTCTTCCACTGCGTGGTATATGAAGGAAATTACGGGTCTAAGTTGTGCTGCCCAATAATAGTCTCTCAGGGAAGGAAGGCCCCACCCCCTTTTTGTTTTGACAATTGTAGAGTTTTAAATCGGATTCTAGGTTTCTTACCTTGCCATATGTACCTGGACAGCATTTTGTCCCATTCATTAAATTGTTATCCACTTATCTCTATTGGCAAGATAAACAGGAAACATTTTCTAGCAGCTCTGGATGTAAAATATGATGACACGGAAAGCAGGAGTCTGAGTACAGACTAGTACTGGTGTCCTATGTCCCGCCCACGCAGCAGTTCTGATTGGCTGCTTAAGGTCTGACATTAACAAGTTCAGCTGCAGTCTCTGAAAAGTTGAACTTTTTTCAACTCTGAGTGCCGCGACAAAAAACAGCCACCGCCGAGAGCGTTTCAGCGCCGTGGGCGCTCAGCACAGTAAACGTTGGACTACATAGAGAATGAATGGAAAATAGCCGCCCAGAGCTGAAAAAAAAAAAAAAAACACATTTGGTGGACACGCAGCCTCATGGATGTAGTGAAGGAGAACATGGAGAGGGTTGGTGTTACAGAAGAAGATGCAAGGGATAGGGTGAGATGGAGACAGATGATCCACTGTGTAGACCCCTAAAGGGAGCACGAAGAAGATTTTAACACACTGACACAAAACATCAAATACCTTTTGATTCATATACCTTTGACCAGATCTGATTTGATGGTTTAAAAAAAAAATACAACTGACTTTTTCCCAACTGCAGCATAAATTGACTGGAGTGGTAGCCTAGTGGTTGAGCATCCACCCATAGCTGCAAGGTTATGGGTTCAAGCCCCAGCCGTATCATACAAAAACCATAAAAATGGTACTTTATGCCTTTTATACTAAAAAAAGATTCGGGGAGGATGTAATTGTAACACAATTAAATCTATTATATTAAAATTAAAGGCCAAATGTCATGTAACAGGGTACTTTAAATGTCTTGAAACTAGATATAAAAGGAAACCGATCCGTTCGGGTCTTGGTGCATATGCTTCAGTAACATCGGAATATTCGTTAATTTAAAACTGCCGCGCTTGGCCTGACACGGCCCCTGGAATCGCCTGGGGAAGAAGGCGGAAGTGACGAAATAGATTGTACCCTAGTTTGATGCTTGGGGTATTTCAACTGATTGTTTATATGGAGACTGGAAGGTTGAAGTGAGCAACAAGAAAGAAAAAATTGGATATTTCACCCATACCTTAAAACGGGACTATCAGGGACAGCTGGGTAATAAGGGACATTTCTCTGGGAAATGTTTTCATACCTGTCAAGTGAGACGTTTTCGCTGTATTTTAATACCGTAAAACGCAGCTATAACGGACGGCGGAGTAATAAGGGACACTTTTCTGGGAAATGTTTTAAATGTAATTCGTGTTGTCAAATATTTTAAGGATTCATGGATATTTGACAATAACAACACAACTCAGCGTCCGGCGCAAAATAAAAAAAAAGCAGAATTCTGTATTTGTAAGGCGATTCCTCTCTGTTCCGCAGCCCAGCTGAAAGTGTTAAACCATTATCCTAATGACTTCTCGTTGTAGTGAGAATAGCTCCCGTGAGCGATCTGCCCGCCCCGACAATCAGACTAATGATTGAGTCCACACTTCTCAATGTAGTGATAATAGCTCCCGCTGAGCGATCTGCCCGCCCCGACAATCAGACTAATGATTGAGTCCACACTTCTCAATGTAGTGCGAACAGCTCAGGCTGAGCTGTGGGGGGATCACACACACGACGTGCTCCTCAACACACTCAATTTTTTTCCCCGTAGATTTTTCTTTTGGGCGTACAGAAATGGCAATACGCCCGTTTTTGCTAAAATTGCATTTTCCCTGTATTTTCCTTAAAATATTTGACAATAACAACACGAATTACATTTAAAACATTTCCCAGAAAAGTGTCCCTTATTACTCCGCCGTCCCTTATAGCCGCGTTTCACGGTATTAAAATAGGGCGAAAACGTCTCACTTGACAGGTATGAAAACATTTCCCAGAGAAATGTCCATTATTACTCCGCCGTCCCTTATAGCCGCATTTCACGGTATTAAAATACGGCGAAAACGTCTCACTTGGCAGGTATGAAAACATTTCCCAGAGAAATGTCCATTATTACTCCGCCGTCCCTTATAGCCGCGTTTCACGGTATTAAAATACGGCGAAAGCGTCTCACTTGACAGGTATGAAAACATTTCCCAGAGAAATGTCCATTATTACTCCGCCGTCCCTTATAGCCGCGTTTTACGGTATTAAAATACGGCGAAAACGTCTCACTTGACAGGTATGCGCCTCCATTTTCATATTGATCTGGTCAATTTCTTGACAGCAGCGGCTCTCCTCCACTGTAATAATAATGGCTTCCGAAAAATCAATATTTATGGGGCGCCCTCGACAGACCCCCTTTGGCTTCCCAATTCTGGAGGCGATTAATGTCCAGTTCAATGACATTTTCCACTGGTTCTGCTCTCTAGTCATCGTCGGAACTGTTGTCATCAGACAAAGCATCTGATTCCGTCTCGGACGGCTCGAACCTGTAAGGTTCTATGCCTCTGTCACTGTCTGAACCACTGACAAAAAAAAAGACAAAACTAAACTAATTTGTTCACAATCGCTGTCACTTTCCGTCATGATTGTCCAATGTTGATAAGCGTGAATGTGGATAGGCAGGGCAGCCAGGGTACAACTTGTGACGTCAAAAACATGGGTGTGGCCTGGACTGGCTGTCACAAGCCAGCAAGCAAGGTGGGGCCTTCACCTGGTGTATTTTGTGCAATTATGTAAATACAGGTGGGTGATATGGTCTCCGGTATGAATATTTGGTTTAAGCTATGTGTATTTTATCTAAATTCGTTGTCATTTAGAAAAAAAAAATTATGTGACATTTGGCTTTTAACCACTTGCACTCTGTTGTTCCGCGGGCGGGCAAGTCTCTGCGTTCTAGGGCGCACGAGGGCGCACGAGAGCGCCCTCGTGCGCGCTTGGACGCATGACGCATGATGGTGGTGATGGTGATGTAGTGGCGTCCAAGCGCCACTAAAAACAAAACTGCAGAGACAGCCGCGAACAGATTAGTTCATCTGATTGACCTCTCATTCGACTAATAAGAGCCTTGAATTGGGTTTCTGAAACCTTGAAGAGCCAATGAATGAAAATCTAGGAAGGAGGACCCGCCTACTGTGAACGCAGGAGCCAATTGAAGCACAGAAATTCAGGCTGGGTGAAGAGAGATTTACTGTTGCAACAGATGAAAACAAAGGACGCTGGACGAATCTACTACAGACCCAGGCTCACCCAGCAGCATGGAGAACACCCACAAGTGGGACCTGCACTCATTCCAGCAGAATAGACGGAGGCCGACGACAAAAGTCGTAAATCATTCGCCAAAACGGCAATAATGGAATTATGTTGATCGGGATCCACGAGCGGAGCAGCGTCGCGTTCGTCTGACAATGGGGGAAGAGATGTTCGCCACGACTCTGCTGCTTTGAAGAGGTAAGGTGTTATAAGCTAAATAATTATTTATCCCTGAAAACTGTAATCCAAAAATGACTTTTGACCGATCGGTAAATTACAACTGTACTGCACACGAAGTACGAAGTGCGTGCGCCGCGATAAACGGTTCATTTGCCGTGTTTGGACCGTGAACGCCCCCCCCCCCCCCTGCTGCAGAAGAGGAGCGGGGGGGGCGTTCACGGTCCGAACGCCCCCCGGTCCGCGGGGGGAAGCATATGAGTCTATTCCATCATGTAGCGATGGCCCTCTTCTGTAGCGAGGGGGGGGGGCATTCACGGTCCGTTCACGGTTCCCCCCCCCCCACACACACACAGTAGCGAGGGGGGGGGGGGAGCCGCTGTGAAAACATGCAAGGAGTGTAATCCGTCATGTAGCGAGGGCCGAACTCGGTCCTTGATAGCGGGGGGGGGAACGACCCCCCGCCCACACACACACACACACAGATACAGCCCTGAGTGTGACCTTTCATTAGAGCCTAAAATGAAGATTCTACATTGAATTATTCAAAAGTTACAGACGTTTTTCCAAACTGTGCCATTTGGCACAATTTGGCACAGTTCCAAAACGCCTGGGAACAGCCTGAGAACAAAGCTGTGTAAAATATTCATTTTTTGTGGTATTGTTACCAAATTTGGATCTCAGCTGGATAACAATTGGTTCTACATTTCTGTTGCATTTTCCGGCCGGATCGGACAGCTGTGTGTTATTTACAAGCATTTGTATCCAAAAAAACACTGTGTCCAATTTTTTTTTCTTCAAGTTCAGTATGTTTAGATGACTGTAACTCAGTGGCCGGAGCACGTAGAGAGATTATGTTTTTTTTGCCAAAAAATTCAAAGTGTTTTCTTTTAAATGAGACCAACCCCATGAAGATGCTGCAAAGGGTTGAATAACAGCTTTCGATTTACTTTGGGCATGTTTATTTTTTGGCATTTTTAGGAAAATTGCCCAGAGTGCAAGTGGTTAAAGGGGTCATTGACCACACTCTTTTCAATATTTTAACAGCACACACATGTCTAAATGAAATTATTGTGATATATTTTGTTCACATTTTAATTAATTTTTTTAATTATTGAAACACATTTGTTTTGTAGTTTTCCTGGCTTTCTTGAAACACTCTAATTTAAAGCCTACCACTTTAAGAAACATCCTTCACCTCTTTAACTCAGCTCTCCCTCTTACATCAGTTAGCCATTAACTGACTAGCTTCTAGCCTTTAGCCTTCGTCAAGCTCAGATGAATGGTGCTTGTTTACTGATCCACAGTTGATGGTGTATCTCGTCATTCTGGCCATCTCCCAATAATTTTGCTGTAATTCCACAACAAATCGCTAGAACCACATAGCCCCCTGATCGCTGCAACCAACCTGGCCCGGAACCCAAGGCTGCTGGCCAAGCCGAGCTGCCGAGCCACGTGATCTCGAAAGGCAGGGTCTCACTCTGTAGGACTCCATTCCCATGGCCAGCTGGGGGATGCCTCGCCATGAGGTGGCAGAGTTGCACCCCTTCCATCTTTTTATTTTTTTTAATTTAACTTTTATTTAACCAGTTCATCTACATGACAGACAGCAAGGCGAGCCAATAATAAGGCAGTGGGTGGGTCCCAATCACGGCGGTGTGTTGACTTTGTCAAATCATGACGTATACGATTTACCTGGAAGAGTCAAAAACTTTCTTTGTGTTTCTGGGAGAGAAAAATGAGATAAAGGCTGTGTGTTTTTTAAGAGAATTGTTTTGAAAATTTATTGATAATTACATGACCAATAGAAAGTTAAAACCTACAAACACACCACATTTTAGTCAATGACCCCTTTAAACTTGTTTGTTTGTGTCTTTTCAAAAAAAAAAAAAAAAAATCTTTCTCTAGACTCAATTGGTATTTGTTTAAAAAAAAAACAAGAAATTGTGTATTTTTTCCTTAACAAGATGTATTTCGGTAATCCCCCCCAATCTTCTTACATACACTTACCCAACAAACATTTTATTGTAGTATTTACTTTTCAAAGTGGGTGAAGTCACATGATTTCTTTTCAAGTGCCAACCTGCAAGATGCAGAGGTTCATCATCTTATGTATCGGCCTTTACATGCGTCAACTGAACTTCAAAGTAAGTAGGCTAATTAAAGTGAGTTTGTTAGATAGTTAAAGTGTCATTAAGCCAGGGACTTTTTGTGAGGATAATAATGTTCAAGTGGTCTTTGTGCAAGAGGCTTGCTATGTTAGCAGGAATTCTGTTAACTAGTAAATTACAGTTTTGCCAGCTATAAAGTTAATATTTTAAAAACTGATGAGTTAAAAACATGTTGGTTAAAACGTTCAGTCATACCAAATTAGTCTGCTGCACTTAGCAGCCAGAAGGCTAATTAGTGGAAAATTAAAAAAAAAAAAAGTTTTAGTTGAAAAGATGGTCAGCAAGAAAAACATAGCTATATATGAGATAGCTCCTCAAATCATCACTGACTATGGAAACTTCACACTGGACCTCAAGCCACTTGTATTCTGTGCCTCTCCACTCTTCCTTCAGACCCTGGGACCTGGATTTCCAAATGAAATACAAAATTCATTTTCAACTGAAAACTGTGTTTTATCAAGTCCAAAGTCAGCACAGTCATCTATGAGGAAATTTTAGAGCACTTTATGCTTCCTTCTGCTGACAAGCTTTTTGGACATGCTAATTTCATTTTCCAGCAGGACTTGGCAGCTGTCCACACTGTCAAAAGTACCAAAACCTGGTTTAATGACCACAGTATCACTGTGCTTTATTGGCCAGCAAACTCTTCAGACCTAAACTCCATAGAGAATCTATGGAGTATTGTCAAGAGGAAGATGAGAGACACCAGACCTAACAAAACAGATGAGCTGAAGGCCACTATCAAAGCAACCTGGTCTTCCATAACACCTCAGTGGTACTAGAGGCCAATTGCCTTTATGCTACGGAGCATTGATGCAATAGGAGCTCTGACCCAGTATTGACTGTGTATGTGGACATATATGCTTGGGATTTTTTGATCTGGAGGACTGCCAGCAATTAGTCTGTCATATTTGATGAGGTCCAGAAAAAGAAAGAAAGCCAGATGTTAGCACAGAGATGTTTAGAAGCAAATGCTTCCATGGAAGCTAACGACAGAGCTAAGGGTCCCTTAACACAGCACGATGATTGCTGAGAGATATGGCCAATTTTTTATCTTTTATATCATTTGGGAGATCCTTGTGTGTTTTGTATGAAATCAAAGTGTTGAGCAGACCGTGGTGACTGTGGAGCTCACTGAAGATCATTGATCGATCAAAAATTGGCCAGATCTCTCAACAATCTCTTAATGATCCCCACCCCTGTTTAAGGGGGTATCAGTGACGACAGCTACACATTGTGCAGAGGTAAAAAGTTGTGTGAATTCAGACCTGACTGTTCTTAATGAAGTTGCACGGCCTTTTATTGACTATACAGTGGTGCGCAAAAAGTTGTCGATTCCTTTGCAGATAGCAAATATGGGGGGGGGGGGTGAAAAGTTCAAAGGCTGACCATGATGCAGTGGTCAAATTTGACCAAATGTGGTTTATTTTTCAAGTCTTCCCTTCAGTCCACACACTTCGTCCATCAGTGCTGCAGCGCTTGGATCCCTGTGGCTGAAAAATAAACCACATTTGGTCAAACTTGACCACAATGAACTTTTCAGCCCCCCTCATATATTAGTTGAAAAAGAAACACCAACACTGTAATATATGGGAAAAAATACAGTATTACCAGCACATACGTATCTAATCTGGAACCACATAATTAAAGTGGCTCAGATCCAGTCTGAAAGATCACATACAGTGTGACCCTAGCCAAAGGGATTTTTAACAGAATTTATTAACTAAACCAATTTGAATCAAAATAGGGGTCACTTTTAATTTTTTTTTCTATTTTTTTGTGTGCAAGTTTGATTTATGAGGGGGAGCTGAAAAGTTCATAGGCTGACCGTGATGCAGTGGTCAAATTTGACCAAATGTGGTGTCTTTTTCAACATAGTCTCCAATGTCAGTGTATCTGAAAAAAATGCAGTTAGTATCACAAAAATTTGAATTTAATGCATGACTAGTTTCATTGGTGTAGCATAACTCCTTCTTAGTCAGCCTATGAACTTTTTACCTCCCTCTCCCATATGTAGTTTGGGATATACCTCACATTTAATCTTCCACTTTTTTGTGATTTAAAATGTGTAGAACTACAGGAGTTACACCCCTGTCAAGGCCAGTGGACATATCAGCAACGGTAGGAGCATCCAGACAAATTGTTTTTAAAAAGAGTCACATAAAGACCTCTAACCGACATTACATGTGTGCTTTCACCCCTGATCTGGCTGTGAATCCTCTATGGGTGTCACAGGTCACAGGACAGCCCTATTCACATTGGCGCTCAACCTGCATCCCAAGTGAGATGAGAGGTAGAGACAGAAATAAAAATACTGTGATACATTTCAAGGGATAGATTTCCCTATGGTGCATTTGGAAGCCTTTATATATATTGGTATATATTGTGGCAAATAGAATTACGCTTTAAAAAAAAAAGATATTCTCAAGGTTTTCTGATATTACCTTTGAAAAAATCAGAGGCATGATAGTATTTTTCATTTCTCTCTCTCTCTCTCTCTCTCTCTCTCTCTCTCTCTCTCTCTCTCTCTCTCTCTCTCTCTCTCTCTCTCTCTCTCACACACACACACACACACACACACGCGCACACACAGACACACGTGCGCACGCACACACACACACACACACACAATACATATTTTGAAATGACAGTTTTCTTTAATGATTCATTTCAAATGAATACTGTGATATACAGTGCATCTGGAAAGTATTCAAAGCACTTCACTTTTTCCACATTTTGTTATGTAACGGCCTTATTCCAAAATTAATTTAAAATTAATTAATTTTTCTCTCAAAAATTTTACACACAATACCCCATAATGACAATGTGAAAAAAAGTTGTTGGGTTTTTTTTTAGATTTTTGCAAGTTTATTTAAAAAAAAAACAAAAAAAAAAAAACTAAGAAATGACATGTACATAAGTATTCACAGCCTTTTCCTTGAAGCTCAAAATTGAACTCAGGTACATCCTGTTTCCACTGATCATCCTTGAGATGTTTCTACAGCTTAACTAGAGTCCACCTGTGGTAAATTCAGTTGAATGGACATAATTTGGAAAGTCACACACCTTTCTATATAATGTCCCACAGTTGACAGTGCATGTCAGAGCACAAACCAAGCATGAAGTCAAAGGAATTGTCTGTAGACCTCCAAGACATGATTGTCTTGAGACACACATCTGGGGAAGGGTACAGAAAAATTTCTGCTGCTTTTTAAAGGTCCGAGTGAGCACAGTGTCTGCCATCATCCGTAAATGGAAGACGTTTGGAACCACCAGGACTCTTCCTAGAGCTGGCCGGCCGTCTAAACTGAGCAATTGAGGGAGAAGGGCCTTAGTCAGGGAGGTGACTAAGAACCGGATAGTCACTCTGTCAGAGCTCCAACATTCCTTTGTGGAGAGAGGAGAACCTTCTGGAAGGACAACCATCTCTTAAGCAATCAACCAAGCAGGCCTGTTTGGTAGAGTGACCAGATGGAAACCACTCCTTAGTAAAAGGTGCAAGGCATCCTGCCTGGAGTTTGCCAAAAGGTACCTGAAGGACTCTCAGACCATGAGAAACAAAATTCTCTGGTCTGATGAGACAAAGATTGAACTCTGGCATGAATGCTAGGTGTCATGTTTGGAGAAAACCAGGCACCACTCATCACCAGGCCAATACCATCCCTACAGTGAAGCATGATGGTGGCAGCATCATGCTGTGGGGATGTTTTTTTCAGTGGCAGAAACTTGGAAACAGGATAGAGAGAAAGAATGATGCAACAATGCATAGACACATCCTTGATGAAAACCTGCTCCAGAGCGCTCTTGACCTCAGACCGGGGCAACGGTTCATCTTTCAGCAGGACAACAACCCTAAGCACACAGCCAAAATATCAAAGGAGTGCCTTCAGGACAACTCTATAAATGTTCTTGAGTTGCCCAACCAGAGCCCAGACTTGAATGCAATTGAACATTTCTGGAGAGATCTGAAAATGGCTGTGCACCGACACTTCCCATTAACCTGATGGAGCATGAAAGGTGCTGCAAAGAGGAATGGGCAAAACTGCCCAACGATAGGTGTGCCAAGCTTGTGGAATCATATTCAAAAAGATGTGAGGCTGTAATTGCTGCCAAAGGTGCATTAACAAAGTATTGAGCAAAGGCTGTGAATACTTATGTACAGTACATGTGATTTCTTATTTTTTTAAATTTTAATAAATTTACAAAAATATATTTAAAAAAAATGTTTTTAACATTGTCATTATGGGGTATTGTGTGTAGAATTTTGAGGAAAGAATGAATTTAATCCACTTTGGAATAAGGCTGTAACATAACAAAATATGGAAAAAGTGAAGTGCTGTAAATACTTTCCAGATGCATTGTATTCTACCACTTGATTGGCTTTCTTAAAAGGAGCATCCTCCTCTTCTTTGGTGAAAAAGCCTGCTTAGTAAAGGTTGTTCATCCTTCATTTAGAGCTGTGCAGAAGTGTAACAAGCAGAAAAATTGCAGAGAGCTTGCTTTTTATGCATGGTGTATGGACTGACCAATATAAAAAAGCTTTTTAGAATAATTTATTAAGCATTTTTTGTGCATTCTTAATTCATGTGATCTCAAACAAAGGGTCTGTTTTACAGTTACAGCTGATAGAAATGCTTCCATTTCACAGGCAACAAATTATTGTACTGAAACAGCATTTGTACCTTCATGTTATTTAAAGTCATATGTATTTATCAACTCAGTGATAAAGTATACATAAATGTTGCTTTCATCAACACCACTCATGTCCACAGAGTGATCTTTGTAATTCAGTTTGTATGTACATTTTGTACAACAGTTAAATGTAAATTTGGATAAAGAACACAAAACTGACAAAATGAGAGATACACTGACTATGAAGCCCACAATACATTTAACAAATTAAATTAGTCTCTAGAGCCTAAATTGTGTACCAGAGTCATCATGAAATTGCTTTAGTGGTATTTAATCACTTTGAATAATGAAAACCCAATTTCAATGAAGTTGGGGCATTGTGTAAAATGTAAATACAAAAAAAAATCAATAGTTTGCAAATGCTTTGCAACCTACTGTATATTCAATTGAATACATCATCATCATCATAGCAGTCTGTCGTGGGCGACAATGACTGTTTCATTTAGGTCTGATCAGATTCCTCCACACAGCTCTGTCCTTAGCCTTTCGCTGCCAGGAACTCCTGTCTATGTCCAACTTCTTCAAGTTTCTTTTTACAGTGTCTTTAAATCTGAGCCTTGGTCTACCCTGATTGCGTTTGCCCTCGCATAACTGTGAGTAAAGTAACTGCTGAGGGAGACGCTTGTGGTCCATCCTCTCAACATGTCCGAGCCATCTCAGGTTCATCTGTAGTAGCATGTCCTCCATTGATGGTAGTCCAGCTTGTTTCAACACTTCTATGTTGGTTATCTTGTCTTTCCATGAGATGTTCATTTTGGCTCGAAGTTGTCTCATCATGTACACGTGGAGTTTCGTTACCTGCGCTCTGTAGACAGTCCAAGTTTCAGCACTGTACAATAGAGTAGCCAGTACTGTCGCTCTGTACACTTTGCGTTTCACACGGATAGACACATGTCGATTATTCCACAGTCTCTCCCTCAAGTTTCCAAACACAGCGCTCGCTCTTCCCATTCTGAGAGATAGTTCATCCTCCAGCCTAGCATTCTCTGAAACAGTACTCCCTAGGTACTTGAAAGTCTTGCACTTGACTAGTGGCTCTGTACCAATGCTGATCTCTTCTGGTAGTGATGTTGATAATTGGAACTTTGGTGGTTGATAAAGGCACTCTGTCTTCTTGATGTTGATTTTGAGGCTGAATTGGCTAGCTGCTCTTGCAACTTTCTCCACTAAAGATTGCATATCTTCCACACTGTGTGAAACTAGAGCACTGTTGTCTCTTACTACCTTTATTGATGTCTTACTCTTGGCTTTAAACTGTGCCGCATTGAACAAGTCTGCTTCTTTCCTTGTTTGAATGTAAACTCCTTCTGAAATGTCTTTGAAGGCCACCTCAAGCATGGCTGCCAGATATAGCGAGAAGAGTGTAGGTGCCAGCACACACCCTTGTTTCACCCCGTTGCTTACTGAAAAGTCTTTAGATACTGAACCACTCATTGCCACGTTTGCTTGCATACCTGTATGGAGTGCCTCGATCAGGCTGACAAACTTCTCTGTACAACCATATTTCTTGAGTACCTGCCAAAGTCCTTGTCGTGAAACAGTATTGAAGGCTTTACTGAAGTCTATGAAGACTACATAAAGCGGCATGTTCTGTTCAATACACTTTTCTTGAACCTGTTTCAAGCAGAAAATCATGTCCATTGTGCTTCTTCCACTTTGAAAGCCGCACTGGGTTTCCGGTAGTACATTCTGCGAGATGTGTTCATTGAGTCTGTTCAGTAGTACACGTGAAAGACTCTTACCAACAGTGGCTAGCAGTGATATACCTCGGTAATTTCCACAATCTTTCCTGTCACCTTTCTTGAACAAAGGCACAATACTTGCATCCTTCCAGTCTTGAGGTACTTTCTGGGCATCCCATATTTCTTGGATGAGCTTGTGCAGGCAATTGGTCAGCTGAACACCACCAAATTTCCACATTTCTGCTGGAATTCCATCCCTTCCTGAAGCTTTACCATCCTGTGTTGTCTTGATAGCTGCCATTAGTTCATCAAAATTTGGTGGTTCATCCAGACTTGATGCAGCTGGTCACTGCACTAGAGCTTCTTTAGCCTCTTCAGTGAGATCTCCAGGGTTGTTTAGTAGTTGGTCAAAGTGGTCTGCAAATCTGTCCAGGAGCTTGTCTTTCTCCTGCAAAACCATTTCACCATCCATAGCCTTTAGTTGGATCAGTCCTCTTGGTGTTGGGCCATAGATTTCTCTCAAACCTGTGAAGAATGTTTTCATGTCCTTCCTGTCTGCTGCAGTTTGAAATTCATCCGCTTTTTCATCCCACCAGTTGGCCTTCATCTCTCTGGTGTACTTCTGTAGCTCACTCTGAGCCTTTAAGTATTTCTTCTTCTTTGACCTTGTGTTACACTGTAGGTTTTCCTGCCTAGCTGTATTCCTCACTTCTAGTAGTTTCTTCAGGTGTCCATCATGCTCATCAAACCAATCTTGATGTTTCCTCTCAGGGCGGCCTAATACATCACTTGCAGTCTGATACACCGTATCCTTCAGTGTTGCCCATTTCTCTTCTATGTCATTCTCTGAGTTATTGCTGCCCCAGTCTTTCGAGTTTTCATCCATTTCCTGTGTAAGTTCTTCCTGCTTCTTTTGGCCTTTCAGTGCACTAGTGTTTAGCTTCCATGGTGGCTTTGCACCCGTCCTGCAGTGCTGTTTTTATCTCCAAATCCTTAATCTAGATCTCAGCATAACATGATCAGTACCACAGTCAGCGCCTCTCATTGCTCTGGTGTCCAATGCATCCCTTATGTCTCTCTGCCTGACTATGATGTAGTCTAATAAGCGCCAGTGCTTGGATCTTGGGTGCATCCATGTCTTCTTGTGTGTGTCCTTGTGCTTAAATAGAGTGTTGGTTATCACAAGGTTGTACTCTGAACATAGTGCAAGTAGAAGTTCTCCATTAGCATTGCACTTGCCTTCTCCATGACTGCCTAGCACTCCTTTCCATTTCTGTGTCCGAACCAACTCTGGCATTAAAATCTCCAACGAGTATCAGCCTGTCATCAGTCGGTACACACCTGATAGTCTCACGTAAATCACTGTAGATCAGGGGTCACCAACCTTTTTGAAACCAAGAGCTACTTCATAGGTATCGAGTCACGTGAAGGGCACCAGCTTGACACACTCCTCTAAAATAACAAATTGTATATATATATATATATATATATATATATATATATATATATATATATATATATATAATTATCAATAACTTAGAGTGGGTAACAGACAAGATCAATATTCAACACTTTATTTTTATTAATCTCAGCAATTGTTCAGATGATCACTTCTACATTTCATTAAAAAAATGTCCAGTTTCCACCAGTCCCTTTTAACCATAAAAAACTAAACCCTTTTAATTCATGAACTATGTTGAACCATGTTTGAAAAAGTTATGCAACATTTAAGAAAAATCAACTTTCATATTAAATAAATCTTATCACATTTTTAACTGAACAAATCTGCTGCAATTCTGCTCAAAATCTGTTACATTTAATAAACACACTTTTGTGTGTTCTTCTTCACTGGAATTATATCCATACAGTTCTTGCCAAGAATCATGCTTGAGTAATAACCAGTGCTGTCCTTTCATGAGAAGAAGCTAAACAGCGCTGAGAGTGCTTATGTCCACGGTGGAGCAGTGGTTAGCACCGCAGCAGCAATTTACCCTCGGCCGCGGGGATCGTGGGTTCGAGCCCGGCCAACAGTGATCTGTGTGGAGTGTGCATGTTCTGATTTTTTTTTTTTTCATGCAAAAACATGCAGGTTAGGGAGTTAAGAGGCACTTGCGCACGAAGCAGCTTGTCACCGGACTGCAGAACAAATCCACCTACGGGTACAGGATATGTCCCCCCCAAAAAAAAAAGAGTGAGTAGTGAAGTGGCGCTTCGCCGTCGCCGTGCAAATGAAACACACGCAGCTTCCTTTCATGGTAGTAAAAAAGAACTCTTCCTCCCGCTCACTTTGAAAATGATAAATTTTCTGTCTTTTTTTTTTGCCATGTTTTTGGGCTAGAAAACTGCACTGCGCTCACCACCTTCACTGCCCGCTAGCTTACGCTCCACAAGCGCGAAGATTTTGGCATGCGCACAATACTGACCTTTGAACTAGGTCAGATTCACCTTAACTTTACGTATAATAAACATATTTTCATTTTTTTTATTTTTAAGACATTGTCATTTTAAAATCTATATAAATGCAAGTGTGATTTTAAAAAATAGCGGCAGAAAAAATTACATCTTAGACGCAGCTCACTTGCGAGTTGTGCTATTTTTAGAACAGGCCTGCGGGCGACTCATGTGGTCCTTGCGGGCGACATGGTGCCCGCGGGCACCGCGTTGGTGACCCCTGCTGTAGATCTCTTCCTTCACCTCCTCTGTGTTGGTCATTGTTGGGGGCGTATACACTGATGAGTGTGGCATACATCTTCTGCTGTAGTGGGAGTCTCATAGTCATTATCCTGTCGTTGATTGGCACTGGTTCCTCATCAAGCATTGCTGCTATCTCCTTTCTAACTGCAAAGCCCACTCCTGCTTCTCTCCTTTCTTGAGTTGATCTCCAACTCCAAAAGAAGATGTACCCATGGTCTTCCAAGCTGTCATATCCAGGCAATCTTGTTTCATTAAGTGCAGCTATGTCTACATTGTACCTGTTCATTTCCAGGGCCACAAGTGCGGTCTGTCTTTCTGGGCGCTGTCATGTTGTTCTGTCCAACAGAGTGCGTACATTCCATTCTGCTACACACAAGGCTGCTGTTTTCCTCT
Source organism: Pholidichthys leucotaenia (assembly GCA_020510985.1). Lineage (NCBI taxonomy): Eukaryota > Metazoa > Chordata > Actinopteri > Cichliformes > Pholidichthyidae > Pholidichthys > Pholidichthys leucotaenia. Next base: position 78,032,739 of record CM035846.1, read on the forward strand.
TCTTTTGTCTTCCTGCCCCTAGCTTACTTTTCGCTGCCTGTTGGAGTGTGAACAGATCAGCGCGGACCTTGTAAACCCGGGTGACGTCCGAGCAAGTATGAGTTTCCTTCTGATTGACCATTTCATGAAACTGCTTGCAAAGTATTTGAGTACTGCTAGCTTTTGCTGGACTAGCAGCACATTCTTGGCAGATAAAGGTATTATCAGTGGCAAGGACAAGCCAAGACAAACTGACGCCAGTATCTGTTGCAATGACTGACCAGATGATAGGTTTGTTTATCTCTGCTCTTTGTGTAGTGCATGTCAAGATGCACCGACTGGCACAGTCCACCACAGACCTTGTGGCAGATGTGTTTATCTGCCAGGATTTCCAGTCTCACCCCGTGTAACTGGGAGTGGTCCACCACAGACCTGTGGCAGATATTGATTTTAGTTCTGCCAGGATGTCCTGTTTCATCCTCCACCCCCTCAGAAGGGCGGGGATGCCGGTTGAGTCTCCGACGGCCCGACCCATGAGACAGGTAATACCGGTTTTCATGGTTATTCGGTAGCAAGCAAGCCAGTGCCTGACCTGACAAAGTCTACCATTTCATTTAAAACTAGAAAAGCACTCGGAGATCGCAGACCTCCGCCAAACACCACAGTTCCCCCCATACAGTGTTTGTGTGTATGTTTTCAGATTCGTTGACCATGAAAACATATGACTAGCAATTGGATTGACAATGATAGGATTAGTGGTTCAGTAGTTATTCACGAAAATGACATTTTCCGTAATGGCGGCCACAGTTCCCCCCATACAGTATTTGTGTGTACGTTTTCAGATTCCTTGACCATGAAAACATATGACTAGCAATTGGATTGACAATGATAGGATTAGTGGTTCAGTAGTTATTCACGAAAATGACATTTTCCGTAATGGCGGCCACAGTTCCCCCCATACAGTGTCTGTGTGTACGTTTTCAGATTCCTTGACCATGAAAACATATGACTAGCAATTGGATTGATAATGATAGGATTAGTGGTTCAGTAGTTATTCACGAAAATGGCATTTTCCGTAATGGCGGTTTTCTTCTCGACGGTGATCCGGATCACCACCAAAATGTAATCATCTGTAGGATACCCCATTTCTGACAATCTGTGAAAACTTCATGAAAATCCGTCCATAAGTTTTTGAGTTATCTTGCTAACAACCAACCAACCAACCAACCAAACAAACAAACAAACAAACAGACAGACAGACAAACCAACGCCGATGATCACATAACCTCCTTGGCGGAGGTAACTATATTGTTTAAATTGGGATTTAAAAGGTCCATACTCTCTATCTACTTGTCACCGCCTCACCTCTCTCCCGCAGTGTGCCAGGTGTGTGGGTTCTGGTGGATAGCACAGCAGCTAACAGCAAGCTAATGTTCTGGGCATATAGCCGCTACTTCTGTTAGCCAAGGATGTGGGACTTTTTCCCCCACCGTACATAGTCGTCTATCTTTGTTTTAATTGGAGGTACGTAAGTAGCATTAACACCATCTCTCTCTAATTATTAAATGGCAAATGCTAAATGGTGATGCTAAATTCTCGCTTATTGGAAACATTATAGCGTATCAGACCGTTGCTTCTTTGGTTTCAATTACTGCCAAGTTTCTTAATTTTTTTCAGAATATTACTAAAGTTGCAAAAGTGTGTGACAGCGGCCGGATCAACACTAAATAAATAATAAAGCGTGTCGGAGAGACAAACTGGTTCTTAATGTAACTTTATTTCTAATAATTTTTAATTAGTCAAGTAGCAATAATGAATAAAGTTTAAGTCATTTCAGATTTTTGTGATCCGAAAGAGGGCAATTCTAATAAAATCAAAGATAAATGGGAATCTGACTTGGGTTCCTCTATAACTCCTGACACTTGGGATAGTTTATGTGGCCAACCTTTTAAATTCTTAGTCACAAATTCCGCCTAGGAGAGACAGTTTAAAATACTGCACAGACTGTACATTACTCCTGAAATCAGACATAGGGCCAACTCAGGCCTTTCAGATCTCTGCATTAAAGTAATAAACCCCAGAAAATTGCAGCAAATTTATCATAGAGTCCCCAGTTTCTTACAAAAAAAGGCCCCCCAAAAAGCAAGATGCAAACTTTAGAAACATGAATTTAGGAGTGAAATTCCAAATTCATAATTTCATGTTGCATTTTTTTGATAAAATGTAACAAATTTACTATAATTTATTTGTAAAAAAAATGACTGGCAAGAAAAACACAATTTTACAGGAACAGTGTCACAATTTTGTGTTAAATGAAAAGGTGCACTGTGCAGGAAAAAAAAGCCACAAATATACATGAAAAAGCTGTAAACTTACAGGTAAAAAAAACCTCAAGTTTATCTGTTGAGAGAGAGAGCGAGCATGTGCACACGTTCAAGAAAGAATTTTAAAGATTTGCTTATTACTAATGCTATTCCGTAGACAAGTGAAAAAGTTGAGTGTAAGAGAGTGCAGAAGCAAAAGAGAAAGTAAACTCCTTTCCTGCCAGATGTGGACTTCTACAAACAGACATCAAGACTTTTGTAAAGTGAGTGAGTGAGCTCAGTGAGCTCAGATCCCACACTGACTCAAATACAGGGCATATAAGCTTTAGCTTGACACTGAAATTGATGAGGAAAGCCTTGAAATCATTTTTAATGATCTATTTGGAGTGGTGGGCTAGTTGATAGAGCATCTGTTGCACAACTGGGGAGGCTGGGGGTTCAAGTCCCAGCCAGGTCATAACAAAGACCATATAAAAATGGTACTTTCTAGCTTCGTGCTCAACGTAATAGAATGGGGAAAGGAGAAGTTGTTTGTCGCAGTGCCTTGCATGGTAGCGACTCTTCTGATTCTACATGTGAGTAACATTGTAAACAGGAGAAAGGTAATTTTGTTCTACTGTACATAATTGGCTGTTTGGACTGAATGACAACAGAGATTTCTTCTTCTACTTCATGATTATTAAAAATTTAAAAAATCGTCATTCAGATGTTCCAATACCCAGCAGAAGGTCCAAAGCAGCCACTGCTGAAAGTTTTTCCCCACATGGTCAAAGGTGACAGGAAGGAGGCCTTCAACAGCACTTGGTACTTGCTCCACCCATGGCTTGAGTATTCACAGAGAAAGAACTGTGCGTACTGCTTTGCTAGCAGGAACTTTTCTCTTCCTGATGTGCCTGAAAGTCCTTTGACATCAAAAGGAGGATACTCCAACTGGAAGAAGACCATGTGTAAAGATGGTGGACTTAAATGCCATGAAAAAATCTGAAGGTCTTGTTAATGCCATGCTGGCCTGGAGTGAACATCAGACAAGTATTCTGACAGGTGCATCTGTGCTTGGTGCTTTGGACAAAGCACATCAAAAAAGTAGAGGAAAACCACACCTACATTAAAACAAGGTGGGCATGTAGGTAGCAGGTGTGTTTAAACCTTATGGACAGATTACTGGCTGTATCGCATGGACTTCATGAAATAGATGTGGAGAACTCTGGGGAAAGATCCGTGGATACACAGGGCCTACTTCCACAAATAGGCCTGCCCTTTATTGGAAGTCTAGCAGTATTTATGAAGATTCTTGGAGATGCCAACTCACTCTCTGACATGCTCCCGTCATCTTCCTTTGAGCTATCTAGGGCTGTGGACCTAATCCAAGCACTACAAGACACTTTCAAAGAATCCAGATGTGATCATGTTTTGATGAGCTCTGGAAGGACACAGTGGGGATGGCAAAGCAGTGCAACGTTGCAGCTGAGGCTGTTGAGAAAAGGTTACAAAGAGGAAGCTTCAGACTTGGTGGTTCACTGTAGAGTCCACCCTGGGACAACACAAATGCAAGGAAGGGGACAAGGATGAGTTTAGGAAGGGTAGATTTTAGCCCATTTTGGATCACGTAACTACAGAGAATAAACTCCATCCATCCATCCATCCATCTTCTACCGCTTTTCCGGAGGTCCGGGTCGCGGAGGCAGCAGTTCAAGCAGAGAAGCCCAGACTTCCCTCTCCCCAGCCACCTGCTCCAGCTCTTCAGAGGGGATACCAAGGCATTCCCAGACCAGCTGGGAGACAGTCTGTCCACCGAGTCCTGGGTCTGCCCCGGGGTCTCCTCCCAGTGGGACGTGCCTGAAACACCTCAAGTGGGAGGCGTCCAGAAGGCATCCTAATCAGATGCCCATACCACCTCAACTGACTCCTTTCAATGTGGAGGAGCAGCGGTTCTACTCTGAGCCTCTCCCGGATGACTGAGCTCCTCACCCTATCTCTGAGGGTGAGTCCAGCAATCCTACGGAGAAAGCTCATTTCAGCCGCTTGTATCCGCGGCTGAAATGAATAAACTCCATTGTTATTAATAAAATTTATTTCACTGGCTCCAGAAGTGTAGATTGTTTCTGATATGTTACATCACTGATTGGCAAAAATATGTGTCTGCTTTAGTTTGTCTGTAGGAACAGATCCAAACCACTGACAATATTCGGTCCCAGCAGTACAGAGAGGGCATTTATTAATACCACACCATTTACTCACCATCACTGTTTTCTTCCTGCATTACCGACTGCACTATATGGTTCTCCACATTATCTGCTGCTCGCTAATATATTTTAACTGCTGACTAGTATTACTCACTCTTATTCTACACTTTATTGCATGTATAGTTTATTTCTTTTATTTTATCATGTTTAATGTTGCAGCATTGCACTGAGACAAATTCCTAGTTTGTGTACTACATGAACAATGGCAATAAATCTGATTCTGATTCTGATTCTGATTCTGATCTATTGTGATGTGTGGCTGATGAACAAGGATCACGCAGAAGTGAAGGACTGGTTCTGAACCTTTTTTTTGGTGGTGGGAGGGGGATCTTCCCATCTGGTCCATCAGTATCCAATGGAATGGCAAGATGACACAGGCTCTCGGCACTGCTGGGACTAAAAAATATATATAATTTTTTCAATGTTCCACTGCATACAAACTGAAGTGTCCACTCACCGCTGTGGAACAGTAGTGAGTTCTGTTCCAGAACATCATAATACCCCCCACCCCCCACCCCAAAAACGGTGTTCCACCCTGTTCTGACAATGTGCCCCAGCCTGGCCCCCCGTAACAAGTTTCTAGAGCTGCTTCTTCTGGCAGGAACCAGTCGGCTGAAGTCAGACGCTGCAGGTGGTTTAGACCTGCTCCACCAGCTGGGATACTCCCATGTGATCTCAGAACTGTGTCTTGATTGGCTTAAACCTTCACTGTCAGTCTGTCAATGCACAAGCCAGTTTTCAACCCTGATTCCTACAACTTAGAAGTGAATTTAATGTGTTTCTGATGGGAGATTTTTCCCTGAAAGGTAGAAGACTTCTCTCTAAAACTGAAGGGTTGTCATGTTTAGTTGATCCAGCTCACCTGTTAGATGTTCCACACTCACTTATTAAAACAGGGATTCTTTTGATTCACATTTATGTAGAAAAATAAAAGCCATCATTTAACAAGACTAGAAACATTTTATGTGACACATGGAACCAAGGAGGCTTCATTGTGTTTAATTTTCATTCATCTAATATTATTTCTAATGTGACCTGGATTAAACTTTTCATTAAAACTAAGATAAACTGTTATTTGATCATCAGTGTCATTTTGAATCAAACTGCTGTCATCATTTTCTGGTTTAAGACATAAACTAATGTCCTGTTCACTTCTCACATTTCCATCAACAGACTCTTCCATGTTGATTGCCATCTACAAACATCATTTTCTCCTCACTAACATCAGCTGCAACAGATGAATGAATGAATGAATGAATGAATGAATGAATGAAAAGGTTTATTGTCAATACTACCATACGTGGAATACATACAGGAGAATTGAAATTTGACTTGACATTGGGCGCGCTTCTGTAAGCGCATCCCATAGCCGCGGCAGCCCGAAGGCGCCAGTTGAACAGGAGGGTAAAGAGGGCAAGGGTCAAGGTCAGGGAAAACACAATAGGCAGAGAGAAAAAAAACATAGTTATCAGAATAACGCTCGTATAAGCTCACATAAGCTCATATAGCTCATATAAGCTCAAATGAGCCAGATTATGATCACACAGAAAAAAAAAACCCTCAATGCACAATTAGCAGACAATAGATCACACATTACAAAGGCAGAGAGAGGCAGTGAATGTATATGTACATCAGTGTAAATTAATCAGTCGTGTATGTTGAATGCAGTGTGTAGTGTAGGCGTGTCATTGCTAGTGAACAGCAGAGGGCACCCTCTGGCAACGGATAGATATTATTCAGTCATGTGTTCTATAGTCCAGACACATGGTAACGCTGTCCTTGGAGCTCGGTCTGTTGAAACAATAGCAAATGTCGATTGTTTGGGTTACCACTTCTCCAGCCTTATCTTCATCGAGGAGGAATGTAAACAGGGCACCAAAACAAGGTCAAATCTGCACAGTGCACTCAGAGAATAGAATTTTCCTCTCTTCATGCGATCCTGTGCTTCATAATTTCCATCATCATTCCATGGAGAGCACCAGCGACTCCAGATGTATACCATTCTTCTGAATCAACCATCATTCAGTTCACCATTGCCGCTATCAGTGCACTCCCCGACTGGTCGAATTTGTTGTTGAAGGAGCGTTGCCGGGTCTGCTTTGATCAGCTCTCCCAACTTTAATTTCTGATACATCAGGAACTCCAGAGCCAAAATAGAAATCCTGTGATCAAGCCAAACAAATAGAGATGTCTTCCGCATCTCAGTCGAATCACACAGACCCATGAATTCCCAATTGTCCATGAGTCCAGGGCTCCCCCTAGCCCGATCTTCTTTTAAAGTGGTGTCAATTGCATTTAAGCATATAAGCGGCTTTTCCAGATCCATAATTTCCGTTTGGATTAAGATTCAGCCAGAAGAAGGACAAAAGACACAGACATCACAAGCGGGGAATAGTATCAGGGAGGAGAAGAGGAGAGGAGAGAAAAAAGCGTCTGCTCTCTCTGATAGCCGGAAGTGAGAGATATATATAGAGATATATCATACACTAGAATAAATCATTTGGTGATAAATGGGTTGGAAATAATATTGAGTTCAATAAAAAGGTGGATCCAGTGCTGCTGGACCCTTGTTATTAGTGTTCAATAAATGAGTGATGTTCAGTGAAAAGAAGATGAAAGGAAAGTGTAGAGCTGTAGGACTGCTGGTGTTCAAACTGGAGTTTCTCTTCACCACAGCAATGGTGGCTGATCTGCTGCTGCTATTTGGACACATTGGTCTACAGAGACAGACAGTGTTGCCCAGGTGTTTTCTGTCAGGTGAAGGTCACCAGTCTATGGAGGCTTTGAACCTTGAAGAAACTGAAGAGTTCAGCCCACTGGAAACCAGTGACTGTTACTGTGAGAGAGGAAGGAGAAGACTGGAAACTGGACTGACACACAGGAGGAGACACATCATTACTTGAACAGGTGACAGTCTGGCTGGAGGAAGCGGGCCGTGATGATGTTGCACAGTCTCTCAGAGAGAATCCAGACTGTACACAGTAAGGATGGATCCTCCACACATCTGTCTCTGAGGACTCCTCTCTCCCTCCTACAGAAACAGGAGAGCCACAGTCCAGATGTTCAAAGACAACAGCTGCTGTCTTCAGGGACCAGCCATCAATTATCACTGGTCTCCACTCTCCCAGATGTTTCACCTCCACTGTTCCTCCACAGCGACTGTCTCCTCCCACCAACCTGACAGATTCTGAGACACGACACGAACGAGGACCAGGAATGTTTGACGATACTCCAGCATCAACCAGCTGTCAGCGCCCGCTAATAAAGCCGGCAGCTAACGAGCTGTGATGCCAAACAGCTGATCGGCTCTGACAGCAGGAAGCCCCACCGAGCACTGTCACAATAAGAGCCCGGGGAGCCAGAATGTAATCCACTGCTGTCAAAGCCGGCAGAGATGATCCCTAGCCCGAGCGTGGATGAGATCGGCGCTCAGGTCATAACAGTACCCTCCCTCTGAGGGCGGGCTCCTGAACACCCATAGACATCCAATCCCCCCCCACCCCACCCCCTCCAGGGTGGGCGGATGGGGCAGGAGAGGATCAGACCACAGATCGAGAACCAGAGCACAGTCAGGAAAAAAAAAGACTCAAAAAATACATGAAATAGTCACACAAACACGAAATAACAGAAAAAAGAAAAACTCCCTACAGTGCAAAACATGGTGACAGGACAAATGAGGCAACTGCAGAACACAAAACAAAACTCCCAAAATGCACAAATGGCAACTACAAGAAACAAAACACAGGACAGCGAAAAGGACAGAACAATTACAGGGCTAGACTACATTCCAAAATACATGAAACACAATTACACTGGTACAAAAACAAAAATACCACACTCTTAAGTCAAAAGCAAGAACAACACAGGACAGAAAAAAACAAAAAACAAAAACAGAACAATTACAGGACCAGACTATACTCCAAAATATATGAAACACAATTACCCAGGCATGAAAACAAAAAATACCACGTTCTCAGGTCAAAAAGCAAGTACAACACAGGACAGAGAAAAAAAAGAACAATTACAGGACCAGACTACACACCAAAATACATGAAACACAATTACATGGGTATGAAAACAAAAATACCACGCTCTTAAGTCAAAAAGCAAGAACAACACAGGACAGAGAGAGAGAAAAAAAAAACAAAAAACAAAAACAGAACAATTACAGGGCTAAACCACCACCAGAAATGACCTCTACCCCCGACAGTTCATGCCGACCGGTGGAGACCAAACGCCACGGGAACAGTTCAGGCGGTCTCCCCGTGTCCAACAGCCAGCGAGTGGTCATGGGAGGCGGAACATGACCGGGCGGCTTACCATAGTCCCAGGCCCGGAAAGTCCACTCCTCCAGTGGCCGAACCAGATCACCCTGTGAAACACACAACATGTCGGGTGGCCGACCCAAGGCACCGAACCAGCGAAACAGTTCCTCAGGCAGCCGACCCACGTCCCTCAGCCACCAGTACCGGGGGAAAACGGCCCACGGCGGCCTCCCTGGTGAGGACAAAACACGGGAGAGCCGGGGCGAGCGAAAAGGGACCCCCTACGGCCCCCGGCAATGATGCGCAGGGGCGATGACTTTGAAGAGGGGACAGAAGGCAAGGATGAGCCCAAAGTGGGTCAGGCGGTGAAGGGTCTGCAGCTCCTCCACTGTCCATGGACCACACCGGCGCTGCACCTCCGCTGGACTCCGATTGGGTCCCGGCTGCACCCACGTCAGACCCCGATTGGGCCAGAACAAAACCTGCGGTGGACCCCGATTGGGCCTCGGGCACACCCACGTCGGACCCCGATTGGGCCAAAGCAGCTCCTGCGATGGACCCCGATTGGGTCTTGGGCGCACCCATGTCGGACCCTGATTGAGCCACAGCAGCCTCCACAACGGACCCCAACTGGGTCGGTGCAGCTCCGCTGACGACCTCCACCCCCGAACCTGGAACCTCCAACTCACCGACCCCGACTGGCTCCGCGCCGGTGACACTGCAAGGAAGCTCAGAACACAGAGAAAAACCGGGATCAGTATCACCGGCAGCAACAGAACCCAGCAAGATGAGTTCGGGTGCAGCAGGCGGCTGCCCCTCACTCGCCTCCCCGAGAGGCAGGGAAAAATGCTCCAACACAGGGGACAGAGACACAAGAGGGAGCACTTGCCTGCACTCGGGTTCTGTTGCCGTCAAGGACTCCGTCGACCCAGGCTCAGAGCGAAGAAGTTCGTGCGCAGGCTCCAACTCAGCTGCGTCGGGCTCCGCAGCTAGCAAGATGGATTCCACAGCCTGAGGTTCCTCTCGCACTGATGCCCACACTGATAACCCATATGGCATGGAGGCAGGGGACCCTCAACCCACTGGTTCAGACCGCTCCGGCGAGGAGACCCGGGGACGCTTCATCATCGGCACAGGTTCCGGGCCACAGTCCGCTCTTCTCCTCTGTCCACGACGTGGCTGCAGGGCCGGATCCAGGCTTTCCAGCACCGCAGGCCCCCTCCTCACCCCACGATGTAGGCCTGGCATCGCTGACCACTCAGTAGAGGGAGACACAGAGGCAGCAGGTTTAGTTAATTTAACTACAGCAGGTGGTAGGAGCTCGGGGGACTGCGAACCCCGAACTCCGCCCGCAGGAGTCAGACAAGGCAAATCACAATTATCATGTAAAGAATGAACTAGCACTTACCTTTCTCCTGGAGGGAGGATGGTGCCTGCTGTAGGGGACGTTGTTCCTCCTTCTCCCCGCTGGATGGCGACAGAGGGCCACCCGGAAGGACGAGGAGGAGCCGCTCTCAGAGGTCCACTGATGGGCTTTGCCGGCAGCGGGTCAAGCCGGGGATTCTGCTGAGGTTCACCTTGGTCGTGGCGCTGACGTCTTTGACGGCCCCCAGATGGTGTGAACTCCTGGACCGGATCAGGGGCAGGAACGGTTTCCCAACACGGGGAGCGAGGATGCCTCCTCCTCTGCTTCCTGCCGTAGTCCATATCCAGCCCACGGAGTATCTCGCGCTGTGCCGCGAGCTCAGCCCTCCTCGTCACTACCTCCGGGTGATCGTCGTAGTAGAGAGGAAGGTTGTCGAGAAGAACCTCAGCACAGTCCAGGTGCCAGCGTATGTCGCTGGGAGTATCGTAAAGCGTAGCGATGAATAGAGTTCCATCCACATACTCCAGAGCCTCCGCTAGCTCCTTACCCAGGCGCCGACCACGGCCCCTGGATGACCGCATTCTCCCAGCAAGTGACACCCAGACAGGGAAGAACAATAGTCCAATTTACGCAAAAACTCACGGTGAAAAGGTGTCTCGGTGTGGCGTCTCCATTTAGACGTCCTGGCTGGAGTATACTGTCATGTGGTGACCCTTGCGGCTCACCATAAGACGCCAAAAGTCTCCAGTGAGTTTTGCATTTGGTGTTTTATTTTAACAAGACAAGACGAGACACAAAACTGTGAGCCGCTGAGGGCAAAACACACACTACAGAGTACAAGGGATCGTAGGGCTAACCCCAGCCACTACGACCTTAACTATGACATGAACACACACTACAGAATACGAGGGATCGTAGGGCTAACTCCAGCCACTACGACCTTAACTGTGACATGAACAAGAACACGAACCTGACACGAACGAGGACCAGGAATGTTTGACGATACTCCAGCATCAACCAGCTGTCAGCGCCCGCTAATAAAGCCGGCAGCTAACGAGCTGTGATGCCAAACAGCTGATCGGCTCTGACAGCAGGAAGCCCCACCGAGCACTGTCACAATAAGAGCCCGGGGAGCCAGAATGTAATCCACTGCTGTCAAAGCCGGTAGAGATGATCCCTAGCCCGAGCGTGGATGAGATCGGCGCTCAGGTCATAACAGTATCCTCCCTCTGAGGGCGGGCTCCTGAACACCCATAGACATCCAATCCCCCCCACCCCACCCCCTCCAGGGTGGGCGGATGGGGCAGGAGAGGATCAGACCACAGATCGAGAACCAGAGCACAGACAGGGAAAAAAAAGACTCAAAAAATACATGAAACAGTCACACAAACATGAAATAACAGAAAAAAGAAAAACTCCCTACAGTGCAAAACATGGTGACAGGACAAATGAGGCAACTGCAGAACACAAAACAAAACTCCCAAAATGCACAAATGGCAACTACAAGAAACAAAACACAGGACAGCGAAAAGGACAGAACAATTACAGGGCTAGACTACATTCCAAAATACATGAAACACAATTACACTGGTACAAAAACAAAAATACCACACTCTTAAGTCAAAAGCAAGAACAACACAGGACAGAAAAAAACAAAAAACAAAAACAGAACAATTACAGGACCAGACTATACTCCAAAATATATGAAACACAATTACCCAGGCATGAAAACAAAAAATACCACGTTCTCAGGTCAAAAAGCAAGTACAACACAGGACAGAGAAAAAAAAAGAACAATTACAGGACCAGACTACACACCAAAATACATGAAACACAATTACATGGGTATGAAAACAAAAATACCACGCACTTAAGTCAAAAAGCAAGAACAACACAGGACAGAGAGAGAGAAAAAAACAAAAAACAAAAACAGAACAATTACAGGGCTAAACCACCACCAGAAATGACCTCTACCCCCGACAGTTCATGCCGACCGGTGGAGACCAAACGCCACGGGAACAGTTCAGGCGGTCTCCCCGTGTCCAACAGCCAGCGAGTGGTCATGGGAGGCGGAACATGACCGGGCGGCTTACCATAGTCCCAGGCCCGGAAAGTCCACTCCTCCAGTGGCCGAACCAGATCACCCTGTGAAACACACAACATGTCGGGTGGCCGACCCAAGGCACCGAACCGGCGAAACAGTTCCTCAGGCAGCCGACCCACGTCCCTCAGCCACCAGTACCGGGGGAAAACGGCCCGTGGCGGCCTCCCTGGTGAGGACAAAACACGGGAGAGCCAGGGCGAGCGAAAAGGGACCCCCACGGCCCCCGGCGATGATGCGCAGGGGCGATGACTTTGAAGAGGGGACAGAAGGCAAGGATGAGCCAAAAGTGGGTCAGGCGGCGAAGGGTCTGCAGCTCCTCCACTGTCCATGGACCACACCGGCGCTGCACCTCCGCTGGACTCCGATTGGGTCTCGGCTGCACCAACGTCAGACCCCGATTGGGCCAGAACAAAACCTGCGGTGGACCCCGATTGGGCCTCGGGCACACCCACGTCGGACCCCGATTGGGCCAAAGCAGCTCCTGCGATGGACCCCGATTGGGTCTTGGGCGCACCCATGTCGGACCCTGATTGAGCCACAGCAGCCTCCACAACGGACCCCAACTGGGTCGGTGCAGCTCCGCTGACGACCTCCACCCCCGAACCTGGAACCTCCAACTCACCGACCCCGACTGGCTCCGCGCCGGTGACACTGCAAGGAAGCTCAGAACACAGAAAAAAACCGGGATCAGTATCACCGGCAGCAACAGAACCCAGCAAGATGAGTTCGGGTGCAGCAGGCGGCTGCCCCTCACTCGCCTCCCCAAGAGGCAGGCAAAAATGCTCCAATACAGGGGACAGAGACACAAGAGGGAGCACTTGCCTGCACTCGGGTTCTGTTGCCGTCCAGGACTCCGTCGACCCAAGCTCAGGGCGAAGAAGTTCGTGCGCAGGCTCCAACTCAGCTGCGTCGGGCTCCGCAGCTAGCAAGATGGATTCCACAGCCTGAGGTTCCTCTCGCACTGATGCCCATGCTGATAACCCATATGGCATGGAGGCAGGGGACCCTCAACCCACTGGTTCAGACCGCTCCGGCGAGGAGACCCGGGGACGCTTCATCATCGGCACAGGTTCCGGGCCACAGTCCGCTCTTCTCCTCTGTCCACGACGTGGCTGCAGGGCCGGATCCAGGCTTTCCAGCACCGCAGGCCCCCTCCTCACCCCACGATGTAGGCCTGGCATCGCTGACCACTCAGTAGAGGGAGACACAGAGGCAGCAGGTTTAGTTAATGTAACTACAGCAGGTGGTAGGAGCTCGGGGGACTGCGAACCCCGAACTCCGCCCGCAGGAGTCAGACAAGGCAAATCACAATTATCATGTAAAGAATGAACTAGCACTTACCTTTCTCCTGGAGGGAGGATGGTGCCTGCTGTAGGGGACGTTGTTCCTCCTTCTCCCCGCTGGATGGCGACAGAGGGCCACCCTGAAGGACGAGGAGGAGCCGCTCTCAGAGGTCCACTGACGGGCTTTGCCGGCAGCGGGTCAAGCCGGGGATTCTGCTGAGGTTCACCTTGGTCGTGGCACTGACGTCTTTGACGGCCCCCAGATGGTGTGAACTCCTGGACCGGATCAGGGGCAGGAACGGTTTCCCAACACGGGGAGCGAGGATGCCTCCTCCTCTGCTTCCTGCCGTAGTCCATATCCAGCCCACGGAGTATCTCGCGCTGTGCCGCGAGCTCAGCCCTCCTCGTCACTACCTCCGGGTGATCGTCGTAGTAGAGAGGAAGGTTGTCGAGAAGAACCTCAGCACAGTCCAGGTGCCAGCGTATGTCGCTGGGAGTATCGTAAAGCGTAGCGATGAATAGAGTTCCATCCACATACTCCAGAGCCTCCGCTAGCTCCTTACCCAGGCGCCGACCACGGCCCCTGGATGACCGCATTCTCCCAGCAAGTGACACCCAGACAGGGAAGAACAATAGTCCAATTTACGCAAAAACTCACGGTGAAAAGGTGTCTCGGTGTGGCGTCTCCATTTAGACGTCCTGGCTGGAGTATACTGTCATGTGGTGACCCTCGCGGCTCACCATAAGACGCCAAAAGTCTCCAGTGAGTTTTGCATTTGGTGTTTTATTTTAACAAGACAAGACGAGACACAAAACTGTGAGCCACTGAGGGCAAAACACACACTACAGAGTACAAGGGATCGTAGGGCTAACCCCAGCCACTACGACCTTAACTATGACATGAACACACACTACAGAATACGAGGGATCGTAGGGCTAACCCCAGCCACTACGACCTTAACTATGACATGAACAAGAACACGAACCTGACACGAACGAGGACCAGGAATGTTTGACGATACTCCAGCATCAACCAGCTGTCAGCACCCGCTAATAAAGCTGGCAGCTAACCTGGCAGCTAACGAGCTGTGATGCCAAACAGCTGATTGGCTCTGACAGCAGGAAGCCCCACCGAGCACTGTCACAATAAGAGCCCGGGGTGCCAGAATGTAATCCACTGCTGTCAAAGCCGGCAGAGATGATGCATAGCCCGAGCGCGGACAAGATCGGTGCTCGGGTCATAACAGATTGGGTATAAAATGAGCATCCCCAAAAGGTTCAGTCGTTCACAAGCAAGGATGGGGTGAGGTGACCAACTGTATGGACAAATAGTCCAACAGTTTAAGAACATTTTTCACCATACAACTGCAATTTAAGAAGATATAGATTTTATCATCCATAGGGCATAATTTCATCAAAAGATTCAGAGAATCTGGAGAAATTTCTGCACATAAGCAGCAAGGCTGAATACCTGTGACCTTCAATCCCTCAGGTGGCGCTGCATTAAAAGTGTGAATGCTGTTCTTTGACTTCAGTTCAGCATTCAACACAATCATCCCCCAGCAGCTGATACAAAAACTCAGACACTTTTGACTCAAAACCTCTCTCTGTAACTGGGTAATGAACTTTCTCACAGGGAGGCCACAAAACATGCAGGTTGGCAGCAACACCTCCCAAACCATCACACTCAGCACAGGAGCCCCACAAGGGTGCATTCTCAGCCAAATGCTCTTCACCCTGCTGACCCATGACTGTGTACCAGCCTACAACACCAACCACATCATCAAGTCTGCGGACGACACGATGGTGGTGGGCCTCATCACCAACGAGGAGGCCAACTACAGAAATGAAGTGAGCCAACTGGTCCAGTGGTGCAAAGACAATAACCACTGCCTGAACATGGGAAAATCCAAGGAGATTGTGGTCGACTTCAGGAGGGGTCACAAACAGCACCCCCCTCTGATCATTGATGGTGCAGCTGCGTAGAGGGTGAGCAGCACCAAGTTCCTCGGGGTGCACATCGCTGAGGACCTTTCCTGGTCCAACAACACCACATCACTGGCCAAGAAGGCCCAAACTCGCCTCCATTTCCTCCGCAAACTGAGGAGAGCACAAGTCCCACCCCCCCATCATGTGTTCTTTCTACCAGGGCACCATTATGAGCATCCTCAGCGGCTGCATCACGGTGTGGTATGGAAGCTGCACCGCCACCTGCCGGAAGATACTACAACGCACAGTGCCCCCCCTCTCAGACATCTACCTCACCCGCAGAGCCATCAGCATCACAGGCGACACCTCCCACCCCTCACACTCCCTCTTCAGCCCCCTGCCTTTGGGGAAACACTACTGAAGCCTCTGGGCCCACTCCACAAGACTGCTTAACACCTTTGTTCATCAGGCCATCGGGACCCTGAACTCTGTGCACCCCCCATCCCCTTCCCCCCTGCCCCCCCAGACGGTAACACCCGCACAATAACTACCTCAGCTGTTGGCACAGAAAGAAAGACTGGCATACCAACAGCAATACTTTTGCTGCTGTATGTATCTGCACATCAACCAAAACCCTTTGGACAAATACCATATCTACTGCTGTCTGTCTGTCACTGCATTACTGATCATGTGCAGTCCTGTTTGTTACTATCTGCACCTACACTACCGCATTGAACTGCAACTATGGATATTCATCTCTAGTTGTCTGTATATAGCATTGCTGGGTTTTTATCACCGTTAATCGTTTATCTCTATTTGCACTATGGGAGGTTTAGGTCTTTCTTTTCACCATTTTCACTATGGGTTGCATTACTGTACATAGACTGCTGTTGTTGTTGTTTTCATTGTCCAGCCTTTTTCCTTTTCCTTTCATATTATGCACACCAATGAAGAGAGAAAGAAACAACATTTCAATTATCCTGTATGTCCTGCACGTATAGTAGTATTGACAATAAAATCCTTGAATCTTGAATCAAATCAAATCAAATCAAATCAAATCAAATCAAACTTTATTGTCATATTGCTGTACATACAACTGTAGTGCAGGCAAGATGAAATTGTGTTTCTCTCGGCATCCATATAAATAGAAGCAGCATGATTTAAGACACACTCCCACATAGCTCCACCCCCACCCCCCCCATCCATTCACACATCCCTGAGACATACTTGGGAAAAAAAAAACTAATTATAATATACAAATAATATACAAAATGTCCGTAGGTGCAGTAGTGTGTATGAGAAATCCCGGGTCAACTGTTCAGCATCCTGACAGTTTGTGGAAGGAAGCTGTTGATCAGTCTGGTGGTTCTGCCTCTGATGCTTCGGAATCATTTACCAGATGGAAGAAGTTCAAAGTGTTTATGCAGAGGGTGAGAACGGTCCTTGACAATGTTCAGTGCCCTGCTCCTACAGCGGTTCTGAAAAAGTTCTTGGACAGAGGGGAGGGAGACTCCAATTACCCTCTCAGCCCCCTTGACTATCCTCTGCAGGGCTTTTTTGTCTGACATACTGCAGCTGGAGTACCATGTAGCAATGCAGTACGTCAGAACACTCTCCACCACACCTCTGTAGAAGGTCCTTAGGATGCAGATGGGGAGAGAGGCCTGTTTGACTTTCCTCAAGAAGTGCAGTCTCTGCTGAGCCCGCTTCCTGATCCCCAAGGAATTCTTGCTCCAGGTCAGGTCCTGCGAGATCTGCACTCCGAGGAACTTGATGTTCTCTGCTCTCTCCACTAAACGGCCGCCGATGCTGAGGGGGACGTGCTCAGGCTGTGACTGCCGGAAGTCGATAATCATCGAATATTAACATGATGGCTCAGGAACACTTTGGAAAACAAGTGTCAGTTAACAAAATCTGTTGCTACATCTACAAGTTCAAGTTAAACTCTACCATGTAAAGCAAAAGCCATACAGTGCATCCCAAAAGTATTCACAATGCTTCACTTCTTCCACTTTTTGTTATGTTGCAGCTGTAGGGGAAATTAATGTTCTAAGTGTGATAAGGTACAAGGATTATTTAATTTATACATACAGATGTGTGTGTGGAAACTGAGGGTTACTTCATGACCGCAAACACTCACAAACACAAAGAAAAAAAAAACTTGTTGGGGCATAAGTCCAAAGATTGGACAATGTACTGTATTTATAATTAATCTTTGTACCTTACATCAACCAGTCTCGGACATTTGTGAATTCTTCTGTGTGTCCCAGGGAAACAGACTCGAAAAGAAATCAAGCAGGAACTCCTACATACCGTTAACTGATTTGTAAGCACGGTGAAATGATCGACAAGTATCAAACACCATATTAACTTGTAACGGATTCCTGAGCTAAAGTATATAGTTAAACCTTTGTGGAAACAAGAGAAACCAGATTTTGAATTTGTAACTGTAATGCAACGGGAGACTGTGAAGTAACTGTAACAAAAATATGCATAAAATTGGATGCAATTTTATTGAGAAAATGATAAGATAAGATAAGATAAGATAAGCCTTTATTAGTCCCACAACGGGGAAATTCCAGGATTGCAACAGCACAGGGATAGCAACACTCAGAGCAACAATCAGAAGGCAAGAAAAAAAAAAAAAAAAAAAAAACAAGCAAGCAAGAGCAGCTAATATACATATGTACGTATTACTATAAAATATATATATATACACACACACACAGACACACAGTGCAGAGCATTGTAGCTGGATGGAATAAATATATGAATATATGAACACACAGTGCAGAGCATTGTAGCTAGATGGAATAAATATGTAAATATATAAACACCCACAGTACGGAGCATTGCAGCTAGGTGGAATAAATATGCAAGTATATAAACACACACAGTGCGGAGCAATGTAGCTAGATGGAATAATATGTAGATATATAAATATATAAACACACCCAGTGCTGAGCATTGTAGCTAGATGGAATAAATATGTAAATATATAAACACACACAGTGCAGAGCATTGTTGCTAGATGGAATGAAACAGCATAACCGTCTACTTAGTTATCCTACATGGTATGATTATGTGCCCATACATATTCTCACCCTCCATAGCGACCGGTAAGTTCCTAGTTGTATGCCGGAGGGGACCATAGTGTAAGTCTATTGCATCTTTTGCATTCAAAAAACTATTAGTTTGTTACGTCTTTTTGCTATCTCTGCGAGCAGCCCTGCTTAGGTTGTACAGTCTGACAGCCGTTGGTAGGAAGGACCTACGAAACCTCTCGGTTGTGCACCTG
The DNA here is from genome assembly GCA_020510985.1 of Pholidichthys leucotaenia. Taxonomy (NCBI): domain Eukaryota; kingdom Metazoa; phylum Chordata; class Actinopteri; order Cichliformes; family Pholidichthyidae; genus Pholidichthys; species Pholidichthys leucotaenia. Next base: position 78,051,530 of record CM035846.1, read on the forward strand.
GGATGATGTAGTCTGCTGCTAAATGAGCTCCTCAGTGCATTCAGTATGTCCTGCATAGGGTGGAACTCGGACTCCAGCAGAGATGACAGTTTAGCCACCGTCCTTCTCTCTCCTATCTCCTCCATCGGATCAAGGCGCTGCCCCAGGACAGAGCTAGCTTTCTTAATCAGTTTGTTCAGTCTCTTCCTATCGGCTGCAGTAATGCCACTGCCCCAGCAGACCACTCCAAAAGTGAGTTACTCTAAAAAACCGGATATTAATGAAAAGAAGGAGATGATTTTTCCTTCAGTTTTATAGCTCCTATCATAGCTTATGGACTAGCTTATGGACTAACTTTTAACATGAAAAACTGGTCATATTCAATTAAAATTAGACATCACATTTAGCCAAGCAAATATAAAGTTGGAGTCTAGCATACGACCAGCTGTGTCTTCAAAAAGTTCAGCAATGATCCTGAGCGAACGCCAGCAGATGGCACGGGGGGGGGGGGGGGCACTACCCACAGTACTCCCCAATCGTTGCCGCTGTTCAAGCTTATTACTCTCAGCAGCCGGGGTCGGTAGAGTGGCAGAGAAGTGGATAGCTGACCCCTGGGCAGGTGACATCTTCTCCTTGGCAACAGGTCCTTCCCTGGCCCGCAACTTTGGGATGTCCACCGCCCAACAAGAACCACAAAACTGAAGAAAAAAATGCATGTAAAACGGTTCCACCCACGAAATCCGAGTTCTTCAGAGGGCGTGGTATGTGGGTGAGACAGTCTTGAGGAAACATTCAAAATCACTATCAGTCTACTTTAATGGTGAATTAAGGAAAATCAATAGAAAAAGTTTAGCAGAATAAAACATGGAGTCTGAGAGGGAGACTATATATATATATATACTGTATATATATATATATATATATATATATATATATATATATATATATATATACACTACCGTTCAAAAGTTTGGGGTCACCCAGACAGTTATTTTGTGTTTTCCATGAAAAGTCACACTTATTTACCACCATGAGTTGTAAAATGAATAGAAAATATAGTCAAGACATTGACAAGGTTAGAAATAATGATTTGTATTTGAAATGATAATTTTTTCCTTCAAACTTTGCTTTTGTCAAAGAATCCTCCATTTGCAGCAATTACAGCATTGCAGACCTAACATGATTGCACAAGGGTTTTCTAATCATCCATTGGCCTTCTGACGCAATGAGCAAACACACTGTACCATTAGAACACTGGAGTGATAGTTGCTGGAAATGGGCCTCTATACACCTATGTAGATATTGCACCAAAAACCAGACATTTGCAGCTAGAATAGTCATTTACCACATTAGCAATGTATAGAGTGTATTTCTGATTAGTTTAAAGTTATCTTCATTGAAAAAAAGTGCTTTTCTTTCAAAAATAAGGAAATTTCTAAGTGACCCCAAACTTTTGAACGGTAGTGTATATACAGTGGGGTAAAAAAGTATTTAGTCAGCCACCAATTGTGCAAGTTCTCCCACTTAAAAGATGAGAGAGGTCTCCAATTTTCATCATAGATATATCTCAACTATGAGAGACAAAATGAGAAAAAAAAATCCAGAAAATCACATTGTCTGATTTTTAAAGAATTTATTTGCAAATTATGGTGGGAAATAAGTATTTGGTCAATAACAAAAGTTCATCTCAATACTTTGTTATATACCCTTTGTTGGCAATGACAGAGGTCAAACGTTTTCTGTAAGTCTTCACAAGGTTTTCACACACTGTTGCTGGTATTTTGGCCCGTTCCTCCATGCAGATCTCCTCTAGAGCAGTGATGTTTTGGGGCTGTCGCTGGGCAACACGGACTTTCAACTCCCTCCAAAGATTTTCTATGGGGTTGAGATCTGGAGACTGGCTAGGCCACTCCAGGACCTTGAAATGCTTCTTACGAAGCCACTCCTTCGTTGCCCGGGCAGTGTGTTTGGGATCATTGTCATGCTGAAAGACCCAGCCACATTTCATCTTCAATGCCCTTGCTGATGGAAGGAGGTTTTCACTCAAAATCTCACGATACATGGCCCCATTCATTCTTTCCTTTACACGGATCAGTCATCCTGGTCCCTTTGCAGAAAAAACAGCCCCAAAGCATGATGTTTCCACCCCCATGATTCACAGTAGGTATGGTATTCTTTCTCCTCCAAACACGACAAGTTGAGTTTTTACCAAAAAGTTCTATTTTGGTTTCATCTGACCATATGACATTCTCCCAGTCCTCTTCTGGATCATCCAAATGCTCTCTAGCAAACTTCAGACGGGCCTGGACATGTACTGGCTTAAGCAGGGGGACATGTCTGGCACTGCAGGATTTGAGTCCCTGGCGGCTTAGTGTGTTACTGATGGTAGCCTTTGTTACTTTGGTCCCAGCTCTCTGCAGGTCATTCACTAGGTCCCCCCATGTGGTTCTGGGATTTTTGTTCACCGTTCTCATGATCATTTTGATCCCACGGGGTGAGATCTTGTGTGGAGCCCCAGATGGAGGGAGATTATCAGTGGTCTTGTATGTCTTCCATTTTCTAATAATTGCTCCCACAGTTGATTTCTTCACACCAAGCTTCTTACCTATTGCAGATTCAGTCTTTCCAGCCTGGTGCAGGTCTACAATTTTGTTTCTGGTGTCCTTTGACAGCTCTTTGGTCTTGGCCATAGTGGAGTTTGGAGTCTGACTGTTTGAGGTTATGGACAGGTGTCTTTTATACTGATAACGAGTTCAAACAGGTGCCATTAATACAGGTAACAAGTGGAGGACAGAGGAGCCTCTTAAAGAAGAAGTTACAGGTATCTGAGAGCCAGAAATCTTGCTTGTTTGTAGGTGACCAAATACTTATTTTCCACCATAATTTGCAAATAAATTCTTTAAAAATCCTTCAATGTGATTTTCTGGATTTTTTTTTTCTCATTTTGACTCTCATAGTTGAGGTATACCTATGATGAAAATTGGAGACCTCTGTCATCTTTTAAGTGGGAGAACTTGCACAATTGGTGGCTGACTAAATACTTTTTTGCCCCACTGTGTGTGTATATATATATATATATATATACTATATATATATATAGTATATATATATATATATATATATATGTGTGTGTGTGTATATATATGTGTGTGTATATGTATATATATATATATATATATATATATATATATATATATATATATAATCTAAGCTAAATTCAGTGATTCATGACTAACTTTCATGACTACTTCCAGTGAGCATGCACTTTTATAAATTCTTTAAACATATTTTAGACATGCAATGCATTTCAGTTCAAAGATTAATGAAACATTTCAAACCATAATTGTCCAACACAGAGGCAGTCATCTTCAACAGTGTCCTGAGCAGTATTTCCTGGAGAAATAGCAAACTCTTGAGGAGAAAGGATTATTTTCAGTCAAAAAAAGAAAAACCACACAGTCAATGTTGACCAGAGTTTGAGCGAACATGCTCCTGAGTTGACCAAAAGGGGACACTGTTGGTCTTTGGATATTAGTTGGAAGCTCCAGGAATGTGTTTTGAGGAATCTGGTTTTGAATCAAAAGTCTCTTAGCACATAAAACTGTCTGCAGGTAAGTGTTCCTAGGGGATTTATGATAACAGTCCAGGCATCCTCCTGGCACGAAGAGGGTCCTTGGGGACTTAAGTCAAGCAAGGGATGTGGCGTTTAAATGCTTTATTTAGGAAACAGAGTGAATTGGAGGTCTCCTGTTCAAAGAGACTGTTCATGTGGATTGGAACGCAGATGTAACGTTACACAGCCTTATTCCAAAATGGATTAAATTATTTTTTTTCCCCTCACAATTCTACAGACTCTACAGACCCATAATGACAACATGGATTTTTTTTCTTTTGTTTTCTTTATTTATTTTTTTTAGATTTTTACAAATTTATTAATAATAAAAAAAGCTAAGAAATCACATGTACATAAGTATTCACAGCCTTTGCCATGAAGCTTAAAATTGAGCTCAGGCGCATCCTGTTTTCACTGATCATCCTTGAGATGTTTCTACAGCTTAATGAGAGTCCACCTGAGAGAGTGTCACTCCGGTAAGGAGTGTCCACCTATACTGGTTGTATATCAAGGCGAGGAAGGCGTCGGGACCGGACGGCATCAGCGCAAAGCTCCTCAAGTCCTGTGCAGACCAGCTGTGTGGGATTGTGACATATATCTTCAACATGAGCCTGAAACTGGGGAGGGTACCACAGCTGTGGAAAACATCTTGTGTGGTACCTGTACCAAAAACTTCCCACCCCAAAGACCTGAACAGCTTCAGACCGGTGGCCTTACGTCCCACTTGATGAAGACCCTGGAGAGACTGCTCCTTGCTCATCTCCGCCCCCTGGTGGAACCAGCGATGGATCCACTCCAGTTCGCCTACCAGCATGGCATTGGGGTGGAGGATGCGGTGATCTTCCTCCTTCACCGTTCTCTGTCCCACCTGGAGAAGCCCGGGAATATGGTGAGGATCATGTTCTTTGACTTCTCCAGTGCTTTCAACACCATCCAACCGATGATCCTGAAGGACAAGCTGCTGCGCGCAGGGGTGGACCAGCACCTGTCATCATGGATCCTGGACTACCTCACGAACCGACCTCAGTTTGTGAGAACCCGGGACTGTGTTTCCGACACGATCATCAGTAGCACGGGGGCCCCCCAGGGAACGGTGCTGGCTCCCTTCCTGTTCACTCTTTATACTGCGGACTTCTCACACAACACAACACATTGCCATCTACAGAAGTTCTCTGATGACTCTGCGATTGTTGGTCTCATCTCCAGCGGAGATGAAGCTGAGTACATAGGGCTTATCCAGGACTTTGTGGACTGGTGCCATCGGAACTGCCTCCAGATCAACGCGAGGAAAACTAAGGAGCTGGTGGTGGACTGCCGCAGGCATGGGCAGCCCCTCACAGCACCAGTAAATATACAGGGAACAGACATCGAGATGGTGACATCCTACAAGTACCTGGGTATTCATCTGAACAATAAACTAGACTGGTCACACAATACTGACGCACTCTACAAGAAGGGACAGCGCAGGCTGTTCCTGCTGAGGAGACTCAGGTCTTTTGGTGTACAAGGGGCGCTGCTGAAGTCATTCTATGACACGGTGGTGGCATCAGCCATCACTTTTGGAGTGGTCTGCTGGGGCAGTGGCATTACTGCAGCCGATAGGAAGAGACTGAACAAACTGATTAAGAAAGCTAGCTCTGTCCTGGGGCAACGCCTTGATCCGATGGAGGAGATAGGAGAGAGAAGGACGGTGGCTAAACTGTCATCTCTGCTGGAGTCCGAGTTCCACCCTATGCAGGACATACTGGATGCACTGAGGAACTCATTTAGCAGCAGACTACATCATCCCAGGTGCACAACCGAGAGGTTTCGTAGGTCCTTCCTACCAACGGCTGTCAGACTGTACAACCTAAGCAGGGCTGCTCGCAGAGATAGCAAAAAGACGTAACAAACTAATAGTTTTTTTTGAATGCAAAAGATGCAATAGACTTACACAATGGTCCTCTCCGGCATACAACTAGGAACATACCGGTCGCTATGGAGGGTGAGAATATGTATGGGCACATAATCATACCATGTAGGATAACTAAATAGATGGTTATGCTGTTTCATCCCACCTAGAAACAATGCTCTGCACTGTGTGTGTTTATATATTTACATATTTATTCCATCTAGCTACAATGCTCTGCACTGGGTGTGTTTATATTTATATATCTATATATTTATTCCATCTAGCTACAATGCTCAGCACTGGGTGTGTTTATATTTATATATCTATATATTTATTCCATCTAGCTACAATGCTCCGCACTGTGTTTTTATATATCTACATATTATTCCATCTAGCTACATTGCTCCGCACTGTGTGTGTTTATATACTTGCATATTTATTCCACCTAGCTGCAATGCTCCGTACTGTGGGTGTTTATATATTTACATATTTATTCCATCTAGCTACAATGCTCTGCACTGTGTGTTCATATACTCATATATTTATTCCATCCAGCTACAATGCTCTGCACTGTGTGTGTGTGTGTGTGTGTGTGTGTGTGTATATATATATTTTATAGTAATATGTACATATGTATATTAGCTGCTCTTGCTTGCTTGTTTTTTTTCTTGCCTTCTGATTGTTGCTCTGAGTGTTGCTATCCCTGTGCTGTTGCAATCCTGGAATTTCCCCGTTGTGGGACTAATAAAGGCTTATCTTATCTTATCTTATCTTATAGATCTCCAAGACATGATTGTCTCGAGTCACAAATCTGGGGAAGGGTACAGAAAAAAATTTCTTCTGCTTTGACGATCACAATGTTCACAGTCCCCTCTATCCATCCATCTTCTTCCGCTTAGTCTTTTTCAGGTCGCGGGGGGGCTAAAGCCTATCCATCAACCGTAAATGGAAGGACTTCGGAACCACCAGGAGTCTTCCTAGAGCTGGCCGGCCGTCTAAACTGAGCGATCAGGGGAGAAGGACCTTAGTCAGGGAGGTGACCAAGAACCCGATGGTTACTATCTCCAGTGTTCCTCTGTGGAGAGAGGAGAACCTTCCAGAAGGACAACCATCTCTGCAGCAATCCACCAATCAGGTCTGTATGGTAAAGTGGCCAGATGGAAGCCACTGCTGAGCAAAAGGCATATGGCAGCATACCTGCAGTTTGTCAAATGGCACCTGAAGGACTATCAGACCATGAGAAACAAAATTCTCTGGTCCGATGAGACAAAGATTGAACTCTGTGTCATGAGCAGAGTCATCTTTCAAGCCCTTCTTCATGATGTTGTGGCTATGTTTTCCTATTGTATTTGTTGTCAGGCAGCGCTTTGGGCACTTCTGGGTTTCCCCGCTTTCTGTCAAATGACATCCACGCCTCCTTCTCCTGTCAGGGTCAACAGCTGTTTGTCATTTGTGTTCCACACATACGCACATGCATGCAAGCACACACGCACGCACACACACACACACACACACACACACACACACACATTTATTCCTTCTCACATACGCTGACACGCATTCATGCACCGACTGCCGCCGCACACCTGTATCCACTTGTCACTCATTAAGTACACGGTGTACTTATGAGTGACAGTGTGAGCACTAAGTGTGGCACCGTTAGTCTATCGTCGATGTCCAGGCTCACTCCCAGTTGGTTCCTTCTCTTTTGGACTTTGTTCGGTGTTGTTGTTCCCTGAGCTTGTTCCGCTCAACCCAGCATGTAAGTCTTCCTCCTCTAAATTATTTGCCCTTCCTCTCCGCTGCCCAGTTATGCCTGGGAGTGTGTGGGGCTTATCTCTTTTCTTCCAATGGAGTTTGTAGCTGGTCATCTTATCATTATTCATTTTGAACTGTTTTCATGGACACTTTGTACGTTGTTTTCTGTTAAATAAACACATTCGCTTCACCTGCATATTCGGCTCGCATTAACTCATTTGTGCGCTGCGCAATTACGCAGTGTACATGGCAGGACACCGCCACCAGAAAATAGCCCAGCGGTGAAGTTTGTGTGTAGTATTTTTCACCTTTTCCCTGTGTGTTTCCCCTTACCGGAGTGACACTCATGGTGAACTCGCCGGATGGAGGAGGTTTTCCTATGCGGCTGAGATGGGAGTGCTGTCGTGTGCTTATGAAGATCGACAAGCTCATTGCCATGGCACACATTACCTCCGTCCCAGAAGACGTTTTATGGTATGTGGGACTGGAAGACGCTGCAGCCCGCGGCTGCCCTCAGCTGAAGACGCACGCTGAGGGAAGGGAAAGAATAGCCCTGATTGCCGCTCTGAATAAAACAAGAATATGGAGGAGCAGAAAGGAAATCCCTGGAGAGGCTCGGACTCACACCGAAGAAGAGGTGTTCCCGGGTCTCAGTAATTTCCTCCCACTGGCCGTCTGCACCCGCACCACCTCTGTCTCCCGAGCCCGGTCCTGCACCATCGCCAGGGAACTGGAGGAAATACAGACTGGCGTGGCCAGTGGAAATTGATCACCGTTTGAAGGAGGAGAGACCTGCAGCCACCTTCTCCTCAGTTTTTACCTCTGCCAAGGTGTGGAGGGCAGGTTTCTCTCTTGTTCCATCCCCTCCAGAGCCGATTTTGGAGGCTTCTCTGCAGCTTATGGAGAAGCCCATGGCCGCCATATCCACGGAGAGTGACGTCGCCTCACTGCAGCAGGAGACATCATAAATCAGGAAAACAGGCACGTTTTCTATCCATTTGCTTCTAAGACTGATAAAATTTCTTGCCTGATTCCTGGTAGAGAGTTTCTGGGTGTGCAGTCCCAAGAGATCTCTCCACCTGCTGCAACAATGAACAGCTCACCAGCCCTCTCCATGCTCTCTCCTGTTATCCCCGAGGGTATGCCGGCTCCGGAGCTGAACCGCCAGGACCGGGAGGAGCCAGAGGTCCGGGAAGATACTTCCTCCGCAGCAATGGTGAGCAAGAACCTAGTCGTCATGCCGGAGGAATTTCCTGCGTGGAGCACAACAGCTGGGACAGATGAGACTGCAGTTACCATCACGCCTGCTGCGGGGGCCACTGTAGCAGAGCCAGTGCCTGAGCTGAACCTCCAGGAGGTCAAGCCCATGAGAACATTGCCGGATTGTCATTGGTTCCCTCCTGCGCTGGTTCCCCCACCACCCACCCTGGGTAGTTCTGGTAGTGCCTCCTGTGGGAAACAGGGTCCTTCTTTTTTTTTTTCTTTTGTTTTTCCTGTTGTCCTTGGTGTCTCCTCAGGTGTCTGGAATCCATCCATCGAGGGGGGGGCTCTGTAATGAACAGGGTTTTTGGACTTCTTTCAAGCCCTGCTTCATGACGTGGTGGCTGTTTTTTCCTATTGTATTTGTTGTGAGGCAGCACTTTGGGCACCTTTGGGTTGCACTGTTCTCTGTCAGCTGACAGCCACATCTCCTTCTCCTGTCAGGGTCAACAGCTGTTTGTCATTTGTGTTCCAAACATACACACACATGCACGTACACACACATACAGGCGCACGCGTGCGCACACACACACACACACACACACACACACACATTCATTCCTGCTCACATAAGCTGACACGCATTCGTGTTCCTCCTCTAAATTATTTGCCCTTCCTCTCCACTGTCCAGTTCAGCCTGGGAACGTGTGGGGCTCATTGATCCTCTGCCAATGGAGTTTGTAGCCAGTCATCTTATCATTATTAATTCTGAACTGTTTTCATGGACACTTTGTACGTTGTTCATTCATTCATTCATTCATTCATTCATTCATTCATTCATTCATTCATTCATCCGCTTAATCTTCTCATCAATAAACACATTCGCTTCACCTGCATATTTGGCTTGCATTAATTCATTTGTGCTCTGCACAATTACACAGCATACATGACACTTTGGAGTTAATGCCAGGCCTCATGTTTGGAGGAAACCAGGCACCACTCATCACCAGGTCAATACCATCCCTACAGTGAAGCATTGTGGTGGCAGCATCATGTTGTGGGGATTTTTTTCAGCGGCAGAAACTGGGAGACTATTCAGGATAGAGGGAAAGATGAATGTAGCAATGTACAGAGACATGCTGGATGAAACCCTGCTACAGAGCACTCCTGACGTCAGGCTAGGCTTACGGTTCATCTTTCAGTAGGACATCAACCCTAAGCAAACAGCCAAGATATCAAACGAGTGGCGTCAGGACAACTCTGTGAAAGTCCTTGAGTGGCTCAGCCAGAATCAGAATCAGAATCAGATTTATTGCCATTGTTCATGTAGTACACAAACTAGGAATTTGTCTCGGTGCAATGCTGCAACATTAAACATGATAAAATAAAAGAAATAAAAAACTATACATGCAATAAAGTGTAGAATAAGAATGAGTAATACTAATCAAAGCAGTTTTCAGATATATTAGCGAGCAGCAGATATTGTGGAGTACCACATAGTGCAGTCGGTAATGCAAAAAGAAAACAGTGATGATTGACATGAGCTGCTGTACATAGTGCACAAGAGTCAATAAGTCACTTAGTGTTCAGCAGTCTGATGGCAGAGGGGAAGAAGCTGTTCATGTGACGGGAGGTTTTAGTCTGAATGGACCGAAGTCTTCTACCTGAGGGGAGGGGGGCAAACAGTACATGACCAGGGTGTGAAGGATCGGCTATGATCCGGCCTGCACGCCTCTGGGTCCTGGAGATGTACAGGTCCTGGAGAGATGGAAGCTTGCAGCCGATCACCTTCTCAGCAGCGCGCACGACACGCTGCAGTCTGTCCCTGGCAGTGGCTCCTGCGTACCACACGGTTATGGAGGTGGTGAGGATGGACTCGATGATGGCCGTGTAGAACTGCACTAACATCTTGGTGGGTAGCTTGAGCTTCCTCAGCTGCCGCAGGAAGAACATCCTCTGCTGGGCCTTTTTGATGAGGGAGCTGATGGTCGGCTCCCACTTGAGGTCCCGGGTGATGGTGGTGCCCAGGAAGCGGAAGGAATCTGCAGTGGTGATGGGAGAGCCTGTGAGGGTGAGGGGGGCAGAGGGGTTGTGACTTTCCTGAAGTCCACAATCATCTCCACTGTCTTCAGAGCGTTCAGCTGCAGGTTGTTGTGGCTGCACCAGGACGCCAGCTGGGCCACCTCTCTCCTGTAGACGGACTCGTCGCCGTTGGAGATGAGCCCGATGAGGGTGGTGTCGTCCGCAAACTTGATCAGCTTGACAGACTGGTGGCTGGAGGTGCAGGAGTTGGTATAAAGGGAGAAGAGTAGGGGGGAAAGTACACAGCCCTGGGGTGATCCGGTGCTGATGCTAACAGAGTCTGAGACAGTCTTTCCCAGCCGCACATGCTGCCTCCGGTCCGTCAGGAAGTCGGTGATCCACCTGCAGAGGGAGTCAGGCACGTTGAGCATGGACAGCTTTTCCCGGAGCAGAGCGGGGCGGATGGTGTTGAATGCAGAGCTGAAGTCCACAAACAGGATCCTGGCGTAGGTTCCCGGGGAGTCCAGGTGCTGCAGGATGGAGTGGAGGGCCAGGTTGACTGTGTCGTCCACAGACCTGTAGGCTCGGTAGGCAAACTGCAGCCAGAGGCTAGCCAGAGTCTAGCCAGAGGCTAGACTTTAATCCAATTGAATATTTCTGGAGAGATCTGGAAATGGCTGTGCACCAACTCTTCCCATCCAACTTGATGGAGCTTGAGAGGTGCTGTAAATAGGAATGGGCCCAACTGCTGAAAGATAGGTGTGCCAAGCTTGTGACATCATATTCAAAAAGACTTGAGGCAGTAATTGCTGCCAAAGGTGCATCAACAAAGTATTGAGCAAAAGGCTGTGAATACTTATGTATGTGTGATTTCTTACTTTTTATTTTCAATAAATTTGAAAATATCTTAAAAAAAAGTTTTTCACATTGTCATTTTGGGGAATTGTGTGTAGAATTTTGAGGAAAAATTTAATTTATTCCATTTTGGAATAAGGGTGTTGTGGAGGTACAAAATAAGTTCAGGCTTGACACAGCGAGCTGAAGGTTTCAGAGTTTTATTCCTCCATCTTCATGAGACACACTGTAGTGCTGTGCGCTGTGCTGTGGGAGTGTGTGTCCTGAGTGATGTAAAGTCAGCTCTTTTATACAAACAAGAGAGAATGCATGGCACATTTACATATTGATATACATATCACTCAATACATATCAATCGCGTGATTAACTGGTCCCGGAATTCCTCTCCTTACTCCGGGGATGTATAACAATAGTCATTGTTCTGGTTGTTACCCTAGGGCTCTCTGTTCGTATGCAATCCCTGCTGAGCATGAATATTATCAGTCTGCATTGTGCTGGGTGCCCACATTTGTGCTGGGTACCCACAGGGCTCCCCCTAGAACGGCCAGAAGGGGCTGTGACCCCTCCACCCCTTTTTGGCTCCAGCTCCGGTAGAACTGTTGGAGGGCATGTCAGTCCGTGAGGGGGACGGGGGAGGGGTGGAAAGTGTGTGGAGGTACAAAATAAGTTCAGGCGTGACATGGCGAACTGATGGTTTCAGAGTTTTATTCCTCCATCTTCATGAGACACACTGTAGCGCTGTGCGCTGTGCTGTGTGAGTGTGTGTCCTGAGTCATGTAACGTCAGCTCTTTAATACAGATAAGAGAGAATGCATGGCACATTTACATACTGATATACATATCAGTCAATACATATCAATCGCGTGATTAACTGGTGCCGGAATTCCTCTCCTTACTCCGGGGATGTATAACAATAGTCATTGCTCTGGTTGTCACCCTAGGGCTCTCTGTTTGTATGCAATCTCTGCTGAGCATGAATATTATCAGTCTGCATTGTGCTGGGTGCCCACACGTGTGCTGGGTGCCCACGCTGTAACAAAAGAAAATGTGGAAAAACTGAAGTTCTGTGAGTACTTTCCAGAAGCACGGTACATTCATTATATCGATACATTCTGCTATGAATGATACATACAATGCAAAGGCTGTGAAAACTTACGTACATGTAATTTCTTAGTTTTTTTTTACCTCCGCCGGTGGGAGGAGGTAATGTTTTTAGTGTCCTTGGTTTGTTGGTTTGTCTTTTAGCAACATAATTCAAAAAGTTATGAATGGATTTTGATGAAATTTTCACGAAAGGAGTGTAATGGCATGGTGAACAGATGATTAGATTTTAGTGATGATCTGAGAGTGTATACCTTCACCAAGGGCTTTGTTTGCATTTGTGCAGCAGGATTGCACAAAAAACTACTGGATGGATTTGGATGAAATTTTCACCAAAGGTGGATCATGGGATACAGAGGATGCCATTAAACTGTGGTAGTGATACAACAATGCATATCTCTGCCAAGGCGCTTATCTTCTCACAGATTTTTAGCAACAATACTCCAAAACTACTAGATGGATTTGGATGAAATTTTCACCAGAGGTGGTAATTGGGCTGCAGACAAACCCATTACATTTTGGTGATGATCTCAAAATGCATACCTGTTGTGTTAGCAACAATACTCTATATATACAGTAGATTATAGGTATATACAGTATATACTCTATATATATACCTATAATAAAGGTAAGTACATGTAAATTGAATGTTACGTCATCATTGTTCAAAATTCAGAGAATTTCAAGAAATAAAATAGAATTTTGCATCATATAAAGCAAAAATTCCTGTACATGTAAAAAAAAAAAAAAACATAAAACTAGAAAAGCACTCGGAGAGCGCAGACCTCCGTCAAGCGCCACAGTTCCCCCCATACAGTGTTTGTGTGTACGTTTTCAGATTCCGTAACCATGAAAACATATGACTAGCAATTGGATTCACAATGATAGGATTAGTGGTTCAGTAGTTATTGACGAAAATGGCATTTTCCGTAATGGCGGTTTAGCGCCACAGTTCCCCCCATACAGTCTTCAGATTCCTTGACCATGAAAACATATGACAAGCAATTGGATTGACAATGATAGGATTAGTGCTTTAGTAGTTATTCACGAAAATGGCATTTTGCGTAATGGCAGTTTTCTTGTGGACGGTGATCCGGATGATCACCAAAATGTAATCATCTGTAGGATACCCCATTTCTGACAACCTGTGAAAATTTCATGAAAATCCGTCCATAACTTTTTGAGTTATCTTGCTAACAAATAAACAAACAGACAAACAAACAGACAGACAGACAGACAAACCAACGCCGATGATCACATAACCTCCCCATTTGGCGGAGGTAACAACATATGGCCATAATTCAAAAAGTTGACCTGATTGAGCAAAACCAATGCAATTTTTGGATTCTGCACATCAAAATTGTCCTAAATCAGCTAAAAAAAAACAACTTAGACAATAAATTTGGTGTTGACCAGTGTAATGGACAGACACTGATGCAATTTTCACCAGAAGCGGCTCTAAGCCTAAATACAAAGTCATTACATTTTGGAGGTGATCCACGAGGGAAAATCTAAAAAAAACCCAAAAAACTTTTTTTCACATTGTCATTATGGGGTATTGTCCGTAGAATTTTGAGGGAAAAATGAATTTAATCAATTTTGGAATAAGGCTGTAACTTAACAAAATGTGGAAAAAGCCATGTGCTGTGAATACTTTCCGGATGCACTGTAATTTGTGTCTCTTACTAAACACTAAAAAAAAGGTTTCCATGATGTTCACCAAACAATTAAATCACCCTTATTGTCATTCAACCATACATGTACAATAGAATGAGATTGTGCTTTAACTATCTACAGTGTCAATCACACACACCAGTGCAGAATCAGATGGCCGCTGCCATGCAAGGCACCACCACAGATTTCCCTCCTCCATTCCATTATTGCTGAGCACCAAGCTGGATAGCAGGAAGTTCCACTTTTATATGGTCTTCAGTATGACCCGGCCAGGATTTGAACCCCTGCCTCCCAGGTGTGGGGCGGATGCTCTACCAACTGAGCCACAACAACCATTAAATATTACAAACTCAAGCCTTTTCTTGAAAAGGGAGGAGCTGCAATTGTGGAATTCAAGTACCTCGGCATGATTTTAGTTTCTTCTTTAACTTTTACAAAAACACATCCAAAAAATCTCAAACATATTCAAATTCAACATGAGAAATTTTAAACAAATTAGATTATTGCTGACAGTGCAGCCAAAATGTTTCTGCATGCAATTATCTTCTACACTGGTTACCGTTTTACCAACTGCTGTCTCACCGGTGAAACCATAATCTAACCCATTGAATCTTTTTTTACAAAAAAGCCATAAAAATCTTTGATAAGAAAGATCCCACATATCATTGTTGTCACATTAAAAAGAAGTACAATTTTCTGTCTGTTGAAATTATAAAACTCTCTAATTTGCCAGTTCAATTTATAAAATATTAAATGGCTATATACCCCATCCCCCACGGGAGAATATGTTAAACTGTGGACTGTCACTGGTGCAACCACCAAAGCAATCACTAAGGCCCTTTTCCACTAGCCTCACTTAGCCCTACACCGCACCACTCAGCCCGCTTTAGGCGCTTTTCCATCAGCCCCAGCACCGGTTAGCAGGTACTTTTTTCGTACCTGATCCAGGGCAGGGTCTAACCGAGCTGAGTAGGGCTGAGTATGGCTGTGATATGACTTTAAGAGACTGGTCGCCGCTGATTGGTCAGGTCGTAACGTCACGAAAGCGACTTTTTCTGCTGAATTTACTCCACGACCGCTATTTGTAATTGTTCAGCCAGTGAACACAGTGCGCCCCTTTAATACGGTATATTATATTAATATACTGTATAATATACTTATATAATAATATACTCCTAATATTATATATTAGGAGGTGCACAATTTTCTTTCTATATTAGACGACGATCGCATCCAGCACGAGTTGGACGGATCTACTCGAAATGCAGGTGTCCGAGCAGATGGCTTCCCAAGGGCACATCCGTACTGCCAAACAGTGTCGGGAGAAGCTGAAACAGCTGAAAAGCAATTACCGAGCAGTGAAGGACCACAATGCTCGAAGTTCAGCGGATCGGAAGAAATGGAAGTGGTTCGCTGAGAGACATTGGGCTCGACACGGCCACTGTCACGGTCACAGCCTTGGAAACCGTGGATGGTGAGTGTTGTTTTGATATTGCGCATCTTTTCGCCACTTGATCCTTTCTGTGCCAAGCTCACTGTTTTTAAGAAATAGGAAGGTTGTTAGATTGTGGGTAATGGTTGTTACTGAGGCTTGCCTATTGTTTTGCAGCCAACTGCAGATTCACGCTTGCTTTGTGTTAAGTATTAGTGCGAACAAAACGCTGAATTACGCTTATTGTATTCCGGTTAAAAACTTGAGAGTGTTGTGTAGATGTTGCACTTTAGTGTTAAGTTTTAAATTGAGTGCATTTTCTTTCTAGAATCGCAGTTCCTATCACGGGGTCCACCTCAGTGGACATGATGGACACACCAGACTCTCCTGGCGCTGCGTCTGCGTGTGCATCTGCCGGAGCGCCAGCTGAATCAACTCCACATCACCAGCTCCATCTGGATCACGTTCAAGTGCCGGTAAGGCACAATAACCACAATTTTTTTTTTTTTTTTTTTTGGGTTGAAACAGGCCCAGCAGCGGAAACCAGGGTCAAAAATCCATCCATCCATCCATTTTCTACGGCTTAATCCTTTACAGGTCACGGGGGGGCTGGAGCCTAACAAGTTATTTCCCAAACTGATTAATGCAATTTCCAGTAGCTGCATATTAATTAATTGAAAATGTCTTTTTAAATGTACAAAAAGGTTATTCTTTGGTCTTCACTTATCGGTGTTCCACAGCCATTTTTAGGTGTGGTGATTGGTGCTGTTGTAACTCCTGTTTTAGACAAACAAATAAAGCTGATGAACTGCCGTTGAAATCAACATGCTTCATTGAAATGCTTCGCGTCAGCTGACTGTATTAACCCATTCAGATTTCTGCGGCCACACTACAAGCAACTAGTTTAAACATTACCCATCCATCCATCCGTATTCTTAATCTTAATCCTTTTTAGTTTTGCAGGGGGGCTGCAGCCAAAGACAGCACCCTGCGTGTTGCAAAATCTGCTCTACTGAGGGGCAGCAACATGACAGTTCAGCTTATATACAGCAATGAAGCATAATATAATAGTGACATTCCACCACAGACTTTCACCTGTGTAATTCCATAATACAGTGGTACCTCTACTTACGAACGTCTCTACATACGAAATTTTCAGGTTACGAGACGCCTCAACGGGAAAATATTGCCTCTAGTTACGAACAAAATTTCAGGATACGAAAGGCAAAAAAAGTACGCGCTCCTCGCAGCTCCCGTATTTTACCGAACGTAAACATACCTGTAGCTGCTCTGCCATTGGCTATCGCCTAGCATCTTCCTGGTATCCCATTGGCCACGAATGGGTGCGTTTGGTTGATCTCGCTTTATCTTATTATTATTTACTATTCTTACTACTTTATTTTATCCTTCTTACCTCTTGTAAGACTGTTGACTGAACTACACAATTTAGAGAAAAAAATTGTTAACTGCCATGTTTATCACCATCTACGTTATAACTCTGTACTTTCACCTTGTTCTTAATAAAGTTTTGGGAAAAAAAAACAACATCAACGATCAGCACGGTATTAAAACAAAAGGAAGCCCTTACAAGCCGATAAAAGCAAACGTCCTTGGATCGTTTCATCACAAAACGTCAGGCAAAAACCACTGATGAGACAGAACATGAACCAAAGAAGGCAAAAGGTGACGCCGACGCCGACGATCGCAGTTAAAAGGTAAATGAACGTAATTTTTATTATTCTTTCTCTTTTATTATTCTTTCTCTCATTTTAAACTCTCATTTTATGTTTATTGTGCAGTAATCTAATTGTAACATGTATTTGTTACATGTTTTGATGCGTTTTTACGATTTATAAAAAATTTATGCCCGAATTTTGGGGGCTTGGAACGGATTACGGCATTTACATGTAAAATGCGCCTCTACTTACGAATTTTTCACGTTACGAGAATTCTTCCGGAACGAATTAAATTCGTAAGTAGAGGTACCACTGTATATGTAGTGATCCAGCTTTAACGACCATGCCTTTCTGTCTTTCCATCTAGGCAAGACGAAAACAGACAACTCCCATTGCTGAACTTACATTAGCGATGGTCAACATGCATGACGAAGAGATGCGGCTCTTGGAACGGCAACATGACCAGCGGCAAGAATCAGGAGTACATGCAGCATTTGCGACAGGTGGCTGCAGATGTGCGGGCAGATGCGCGTGAAGCCCTGGAGCAGGACGCTGCGTTACGAAGGGAAGAGCTCGCAGAGATGTCATCGCCCAGTCTGTTTTTTTGTTTGTAAATTTTGCTTCTGGAATAAAATTGTATTGTTTGCATCAAAAGTCTGGTTTATCTGTTATGACACCGTATGAGAAAAGCCAATAATTACATACACATTCCATTCTCTGTTCACTCCACATGCTGCTGTTCATCAGGTCAGGTGTATAGCCTTCTAATGGTAATTTAATTTTTAACAACACAACGAAACGTAATGTCTTGGTAGTTTTTTTTTTTTAATTTTAAACAAATTTGCAATGCTGAATCCATTTCTCTTGAATGGGTACATTTTTTATGTTATAAGCAGTTGTACAGGTGTGCTTGAACTTGTAGACACTGATAAAGGTAAGTACGTGCAAGTTGAATGTTGCATCACCAGTCAAAATTTAATAAATTAAGAAGGAATCTAGCAAAAATTTGGCACTAATAACAGTAGACAAATCGGACAAGGATACACAACTGTGTTTTTGTTGCACACAACTGTTGTTACCAACAAGTGCAAAATTTATATTCCCTTTTCCCAAAAATTAAAAATCAATTTGTAAGTAAAAGTGGGAGACCTTTACATGGGAAAATATGACATGTATCAGCACATGATTTATAGTTCAATTTGCATTTCCACCTAAGCAAAAGTGGCTTGTCGAGCTGGATTTTTGTGAAGATGGCCTGTGCGGTGTTTCTGCATGTAATTACATACCTGTCAAGTGATACGGTTTCGCCGTATTTTAATACGGGGAAAATGCAATTTTAGCAAATACGGGCGTATTGCCATTTCTGTACGCCAAAGAGAAAAATATACGGGAAAAAAAATTGAGAGTGTGGGGAGGAACACGTCGTGTGTGACCCCCACAGTGTACGGGGCTGTCAGAGCGCTCAGCGTGAGCAATTATCACAACAGAAGTGTGGACTCATCATTAGGCTGATGGCTTCGCACCTTCTTAACAGATAAGCGTTATGAACAAGAGGACAGGTAGATGGACCGTGTACAACATTTTATTTACAAAAAACATTTTTGAAATATGTATGCACGAAAAAGGGAAGTATTGCATCACATATTATAACCTGCAGCTCGACATGGCAACGTCCCACCAGGAGATTTGAACTCATGCCTGCTGCTCCAGAGTCCCACACTCTACCTGTGTCGCCAATAGGGTCAACCCACTTGTCAAGCCAAGTAGGGTGCTTATATTGAGTTCGCTACAATATCACCACCCTGCTCCTCTGCTCTCTGTGCCGCTGCCACCACTGGTTCATCTACTGCATCATCCAATGTAGTGTCAAACATCTCTCCATGACTCTCACACAGATTGTGCAGAGCACAACAAGTCAGCACCATAGATTTAACCAGTTTCATGTCACAGTCATTCCTCTCTCCTTCCTTCTCTCCTCATCATCAGCCATTTTGTTTGTTGTGGAGGATTCGGTCACGTGTTTCACGTCACGAGGGTGTGGCGCCGCCTGCTGTTCAACAAATCCCACCCACAGCAGGTGTGCCAGCAGGTGTGCCAGCAGTAGTTGAAAAGCAACTGAGGCCGAACCGAAGTGAGTAGAGTTGGGTTTTCAATCGGGGCTGAGTGAGGCTAGTGGAAAAGGGCCTTAAAGGAGACTGTGAGGTCCCTCACAGACGCACCACATTTGCTCAGTCTGTGCTATCAGTGAGGGGCACAAAGATCTGGAATAATATACCACTTGCAATCAGAGAACATAGGACACGAAACACTTTTAAGACTCATTGTAAAAATTGGCTTTTGGAAAGTGTGTGTCCCATTACATCTGGCGTAAAAGTAACACAGCATTTCAGAAAAGGAACATCATACCAACAGTAAAATATGGTGGTGGTAGTGTGATGGTCTGGGGCTGTTTTGTTGCTTCAGGACCTGGAAGACTTGCTGTGGTAAATGGAATCATTAATTCAGTTGTCTACCAAAAAATCGTGAAGGAGAATGTCCCTCCATCTGTTTGTGACCTCAAGCTAAAGTGCACTTGGGTTCTGCAGCAAGACAATGATCCAAAGCACACCAGCAAGTGCACCTCTGATGGCTTAAGAAAAACAAAATAAAGACTTTGGAGTTACCTCGTCAAACTCCTCACCTGAATCCCACTGAGATGCTGTGGCATGACTTTAAAAAGGTGGTTCATGCTCAAAAACCCTCCAATGTGGCTGAATTAGAGCAATTCTGCAAACATGAGTGGTCCAGAATTCCTCCACAGCACTATAAAAGAAACATTGCCAGTTATCACAGACACTTGATTGCAGTTGTTGCTGCTAAGGGTGGCCCAACGAGTTATTAGGTTTAGGGGGCAATCACTTTTTCACACCGGGCCATGTAGGTTTGGATTTTTTTTCCCTACATATCTCCCGAGAGAACACTCACACGTGATCTGCATTGTTGTTTATGCAAATCCGACGGCGAACGCTGGGACAGCGCGTGACGTCATCCATTCAGTAACCAGCAGGCTGCAGACAGAACACCCAGATGCTCTTCTCCTCATCTCAGGCGATTTCAACCATGTTTCACTATCTCCCATTCTACCCACGTTCACCCAGTATGTCACATGCCACACTAGAGACAATAAAACACTGGATTTATTCTACGCAAACACAAAGGAGGCGTACACCTCATCACAACTCCCCCCACTCGGGAGATCGGATCACAACTTGGTTCATCTCCGGCCGGTGTACAAACCCCTAGTGCACAGACAACCTCCGGCCATGCACACTGTGGAGTTATGGTCTGAGGAGACAATGGACACTCTAAAGGACTGTTTTGAAGCCACCGCCTGGAAGCAGCTCTGCGATCCACATGGTGAGGACATCGATGGCCTCATTCACACCTTCACGGGCTACCTCAGCTTCTGTGTGGACAAATCCGTTCCCACCAAGACCATACGGCGTCACTCAAACAACAAACCCTGGATCAACCCTGAGATAAAAACACTTCTGAGAGAGAAGAAGAGGATCTTCAGGTCGGGGAACAGGGAGATGCTGAAGTCCGTACAGAGGGAGCTGAGGAGAAAGATCAGAGAAGGCAAGGACAGCTTCAGGAAGAAGATGGAGGACAAGCTGCAACAGAGCGACATCAGCGGGGTCTGGAGAAACCTCAAAACCATCTCGGGGCTCCAGAATACCTCCCCCCAGGCCACGGGGGGCAGGGAGTGGGCGAACAACCTGAATCTGTTTTTCAATAGATTTGACCAACCGCCCTCCCCCCTGTCTGCACAACAACCACTGCTGCCTCTAAAGAAATCAAGTCCTGCTGCCCACTCCCCACTCCACCAACACCCCCCCACTCCCAACACACAGCCCCCCATCCTGACCCTGACCGGGACCCAGGTGAGGACGGAGCTGAGGAAGATCAAAGCGAGGAAGGCGCCGGGACCGGACGGCATCAGCGCAAAGCTCCTCAAGTCCTGTGCAGACCAGCTGTGTGGGATTGTGACGTATATCTTCAACATGAGCCTGAAACTGGGGAGGGTACCACAGCTGTGGAAAACATCTTGTGTGGTACCTGTACCAAAAACTTCCCACCCCAAAGACCTGAACAGCTACAGACCGGTGGCCTTGACGTCCCACTTGATGAAGACCCTGGAGAGACTGCTCCTTGCTCACCTCCGCCCCCTGGTGGAACCAGCGATGGATCCACTCCAGTTCGCCTACCAGCATGGCATTGGGGTGGAGGATGCGGTGATCTTCCTCCTTCACCGTTCTCTGTCCCACCTGGAGAAGCCCGGGAATATGGTGAGGATCATGTTCTTTGACTTCTCCAGTGCTTTCAACACCATCCAACCGATGATCCTGAAGGACAAGCTGCTGCGAGCAGGGGTGGACCAGCACCTGTCATCATGGATCCTGGACTACCTCACGAACCGGCCTCAGTTTGTGAGAACCCGGGACTGTGTGTCCGACACGATCATCAGTAGCACGGGGGCCCCCCAGGGAACGGTGCTGGCTCCCTTCCTGTTCACTCTTTATACTGCAGACTTCTCACACAACACAACACACTGCCATCTACAGAAGTTCTCTGATGACTCTGCGATCGTTGGCCTCATCTCCAATGGAGATGAAGCTGAGTACAGAGGGCTTATCCAGGACTTCGTGGACTGGTGCCATCGGAACTGCCTCCAGATCAACGCGAGGAAAACTAAGGAGCTGGTGGTGGACTGCCGCAGGCATGGGCAGCCCCTCACAGCACCAGTAAATATACAGGGAACAGACATCGAGATGGTGACATCCTATAAGTACCTGGGTGTTCATCTGAACAATAAACTAGACTGGTCACACAATACTGACGCACTCTACAAGAAGGGACAGCGCAGGCTGTTCCTGCTGAGGAGACTCAGGTCTTTTGGTGTACAAGGGGCGCTGCTGAAGTCATTCTATGACACGGTGGTGGCATCAGCCATCACTTTTGGAGTGGTCTGCTGGGGCAGTGGCATTACTGCAGCCGATAGGAAGAGACTGAACAAACTGATTAAGAAAGCTAGCTCTGTCCTGGGGCAGCGCCTTGATCCGATGGAGGAGATAGGAGAGAGAAGGACGGTGGCTAAACTGTCATCTCTGCTGGAGTCCGAGTTCCACCCTATGCAGGACATACTGGATGCACTGAGGAGCTCATTTAGCAGCAGACTACATCATCCCAGGTGCACAACCGAGAGGTTTCGTAGGTCCTTCCTACCAACGGCTGTCAGACTGTACAACCTAAGCAGGGCTGCTCGCAGAGATAGCAAAAAGACGTAACAAACTAATAGTTTTTTGAATGCAAAAGATGCAATAGACTTACACAGTGGTCCCCTCCGGCATACAACTAGGAACATACCGGTCGCTATGGAGGGTGAGAATATGTATGGGCACATAATCATACCATGTAGGATAACTAAGTAGACGGTTATGCTGTTTCATCCCATCTAGCAACAATGCTCTGCACTGTGTGTGTTTATATATTTACATATTTATTCCATCTAGCTACAATGCTCCGCACTGTGTTTTTATATATCTACATATTATTCCATCTAGCTACATTGCTCCGCACTGTGTGTGTTTATATACTTGCATATTTATTCCACCTAGCTGCAATGCTCCGTACTGTGGGTGTTTATATATTTACATATTTATTCCATCTAGCTACAATGCTCTGCACTGTGTGTTCATATACTCATATATTTATTCCATCCAGCTACAATGCTCTGCACTGTGTGTCTGTGTGTGTGTGTGTATATATTTATTTTATAGTAATATGTACATATGTACACCGGCCACTTTATTAGGTACACCTGTCCAACTGCTCGTTAACACTTAATTTCTAATCAGCCAATCACATGGCGGCAACTCAGTGCATTTAGGCATGTAGACATGGTCAAGACAATCTCCTGCAGTTCAAACCGAGCATCAGTATGGGGAAGAAAGGTGATTTGAGTGACTTTGAACGTGGCATGGTTGTTGGTGCCAGAAGGGCTGGTCTGAGTATTTCAGAAACTGCTGATCTACTGGGATTTTCACGCACAACCATCTCTAGGGTTTACAGAGAATGGTCCGAAAAAGAAAAAATATCCAGTGAGCGGCAGTTCTGTGGGCGGAAATGCCTTGTTGATGCCAGAGGTCAGAGGAGAATGGCCAGACTGGTTCGAGCTGATAGAAAGGCAACAGTGACTCAAATAACCACCCGTTACAACCAAGGTAGGCAGAAGAGCATCTCTGAACGCACAGTACGTCGAACTTTGAGGCAGATGGGCTACAGCAGCAGAAGACCACGCCGGGTGCCACTCCTTTCAGCTAAGAACAGGAAACTGAGGCTACAATTTGCACAAGCTCATCGAAATTGGACAATAGAAGATTGGAAAAACGTTGCCTGGTCTGATGAGTCTCGATTTCTGCTGCGACATTCGGATGGTAGGGTCAGAATTTGGCGTCAACAACATGAAAGCATGGATCCATCCTGCCTTGTATCAATGGTTCAGGCTGGTGGTGGTGGTGTAATGGTGTGGGGAATATTTTCTTGGCACTCTTTGGGCCCCTTGGTACCAATTGAGCATCGTTGCAACGCTACAGCCTACCTGAGTATTGTTGCTGACCATGTCCATCCCTTTATGACCACAATGTACCCAACTTCTGATGGCTACTTTCAGCAGGATAATGCGCCATGTCATAAAGCTGGAATCATCTCAGACTGGTTTCTTGAACATGACAATGAGTTCACTGTACTCAAATGGCCTCCACAGTCACCAGATCTCAATCCAATAGAGCATCTTTGGGATGTGGTGGAACGGGAGATTCGCATGATGGATGTGCAGCCGACAAATCTGCGCCAACTGTGTGATGCCATCATGTCAATATGGACCAAACTCTCTGAGGAATGCTTCCAGCACCTTGTTGAATCTATGCCACGAAGAATTGAGGCAGTTCTGAAGGCAAAAGGGGGTCCAACCCGTTACTAGCATGGTGTACCTAATAAAGTGGCCGGTGAGTGTATATTAGCCGCTCTTGCTTGCTTGTTTTTTTCTTGCCTTCTGATTGTTGCTCTGAGTGTTGCTATCCCTGTGCTGTTGCAATCCTGGAATTTCCCCGTTGTGGGACTAATAAAGGCTTATCTTATCTTATCTTATCTTATCTTAATAATAAACACCTTCATTTAAAAACTGCATTTTATGTTTACTTATGTTATCTTAGCCTAATATTTATATTTTTTGATGATCTGAAACATTTTAAGTGTGACAAACATACAAAAAGTGAGAAATCAGGAAGGAGGAAAACACTTTTTCACACCAGTGTACACTACCGTTCAAAAGTTTGGGGTCACCCAGACAATTATTTTGTGTTTTCCATGAAAAGTCACACTTACTTACCACCATGAGTTGTAAAATGAATAGAAAATATAGTCAAGACATTGACAAAGTTAGAAATAATGATTTGTATTTGAAATAATATTTTTTTCCAGATACTCAACCTGCTCAAAGGAAGGTCAATTTTAGAGCTTCTCTAACCAGCTAAACTGTTTTCAGCTGTGCTATCATGATTGCACAAGGGTTTTCTAATCATCCATTAGCCTTCTGACACAATGAGCAAACACATTGTACCATTAGAACACTGGAGTGATAGTTGCTGGAAATGGGCCTCTATACACCTATGTAGATATTGCACCAAAAAACAGACATTTGCAGCTAGAATAGTCATTTACCACATTAGCAATGTATATTAGATATTAGAGTGTATTTCCATCCATCCATCCATCCATCTTCTACCACTTTTCCGGAGGTCCGGGTCGCGGAGGCAGCAGTTCAAGCAGAGAAGCCCAGACTTCCCTCTCCCCCGCCACCTGCTCAAGCTCTTCAGAGAGGATACCAAGGCGTCCCCAGACCAGCTGGGAGACATAGTCTCTCCACCGTGTCCTGGGTCTGCCCCGGGGTCTCCTCCCAGTGGGACGTGCCCGAAATACCTCAAGTGGGAGGCGTCCAGGAGGCATCCTAATCAGATGCCCATACCACCTCAACTGACTCCTTCCAATGTGGAGGAGCAGCGGTTCTACTCTGAGCCTCTCTCGGATGACTGAGCTCCTCACCCTATCTCTGAGGGTGAGTCCAGCAATCCTAGGGGGAAAGCTCATTTCAGCCGCTTGTATCCGCGATCTCGTTCTTTCGGTCATTACCCAAAGCTCGTGACCATAGGTGAGAGTAGGAACGTAGATAGACTGGTAAATCGACAGCTTTGCCTTAGAACTCAGCTCCCTCTTCACCACAACAGACCAGTACAACGTCCGCATCACTGCAGATGCTGCTCCAATCCGTCTGTCGATCTCTCGCTCCATTTTCCCCTCACTCATGAACAAGACCCCAAGATACTTAAACTCCTCCACTTGGGGCAGGAGCCTGTCCCCAACCCAGAGAGGACAATCCACCTTTTTCCGGCTGAGGACCATGGACTCGGACTTGGAGGTGCTGATTCTCATCCCAGCCGCTTCACACTCAGTGGAAAACTGTCCCAGCAAGAGCTGTAGGTCATTGCTAGATGAAGCCAACAGGACAACATCATCTGCAAACAACAGAGATGAGATCCTGTGGTCACCGAGTATGACACCCTCCATTCCCTAGCTGCACCTAGAAATCCTGTCCATAAAAATTATGAACAGGATCGGTGACAAAGGGCAGCCCTGGAGGAGTCCAACTCTCACTGGGAATGACTCCGACCAAGTGTTGGCAATATGAACTAAACTCTCACAACGGTCATACAGAGACCGAATAGCTCGTAACAACAAGCCCAATACCCCATACTCCCAAAGCACCCCCCACAAAAATCCATGAGGGACGCAGTCAAATGCCTTCTTCAAGTCCACAAAACACATGTAAACTGGTTGTGCAAACTCCTACAAACCCTCAAGAATTCTCTAGAGGGTAAAAAGCTGGTCCGATCAGAATCAGAATCAGGTTTATTGCCATTGTTCATGTAGTACACAAACTAGGAATTTGTCTCGGTACAATGCTGCAACATTAAACATGATAAGATAAGAGAAATAAACTATACATGTAATAAAGTGTAGGATAAGATTAAGTGATACTGGTCAACAGTTAAAATATATATTAGCCAGCAGCAGATACTGTGGAGAACTATATAGTGCAGTCGGTAATGCAGGAAGAAAACAGTGATGATTGACATGAGTCTGGTTGAGCTGCTGTACATGGTGCACGAGAGTCACTTAGTGTTCAGCAGTCTAATGGCAGAGGGGAAGAAGCTGTTCATGTGACGGGAGGTTTTAGTCTGGATGGACCGAAGTCTTCTACCAGAGGGGAGGGGGGCAAACAGTACGTGACCAGGGTGTGAGGGATCGGCTATGATCCGGCCAGCACGCCTCCGGGTCCTGGAGATGTACAGATCCTGGAGAGATGGGAGCTTGCAGCCGATCACCTTCTCAGCAGTGCGCACGACGCGCTGCAGCCTTAGTCTGTCCCTGGCAGTGGCTCCTGCGTACCACACGGTTATGGAGGTGGTGAGGATGGACTCGATGATGGCTGTGTAGAACTGCACTAACATCTTGGTGGGTAGCTTGAGCTTCCTCAGCTGCCGCAGGAAGAACATCCTCTGCTGGGCTTTTTTGATGAGTGAGCTGATGGTCAGCTCCCATTTGAGGTCCCTGGTGATGGTAGTGCCTAGGAAGCGGAAGGAATCAGCAGTGGTGATGGGAGAGCCTGAGAGGGTGAGGGGGGGGCAGAGGAGTAGTGACTTTCCTGAAGTCTACAATCATCTCCACTGTCTTCAGAGCGTTCAGCTGCAGGTTGTTATTGCTGCACCAGGACGCCAGCTGGGCCACCTCTCTCCTGTAGGCGGACTCGTCGCCGTTGGAGATGAGCCCGATGAGGGTGGTGTCGTCCGCAAACTTGATCAACTTGACAGACTTGTGGCTGGAGGTGCAGGAGTTGGTGTAAAGGGAGAAGAGTAGGGGGGAAAGTACACAGCCCTGGGGTGATCCGGTGCTGATGCTAGTATAGTCTGAGACAGTCTTTCCCAGCCGCACATGCTGCCTCCGGTCCGTCAGGAAGTCGATGATCCACCTGCAGAGGGAGTCAGGCACGTTGAGCAGGGACAGCTTTTCCCGGAGCAGAGCGGGGCGGATGGTGTTGAATGCGGAGCTGAAGTCCACAAACAGGATCCTGGCGTAGGTTCCCGGGGAGTCCAGGTGCTGCAGGATGGAGTGGAGGGCCAGGTTGACTGCATCGTCTACAGACCTGTTGGCTCGGTAGGCAAACTGCAGCGGGTCCAGGAGAGGGGTGGTGATGGACTTGAGGTGGGACAGGACCAGGCGCTCAAAGGACTTCATGACTACAGAGGTGAGCGCTACAGGTCTGTAGTCATTAAGTCCAGTGATCCGTGGCTTCTTGGGGACAGGGATGATGGTGGAGGATTTGAGGCAGGATGGCACGTGGCATAACTTAAGGGAGGTGTTAAAAATGTCTGTGAATACAGGAGCCAGCTGTTTCGCACAGAGTCTCAGGGTGGAGGGAGACACGCCGTCTGGGCCGGGGGCCTTGCGCGGGTTCAGTCTGGAGAACTGTTTGAGCACATCCTGCTCACTGATGATAAGGGGAGGGGGGGAGGAGGGGGGGGTGCCTTAAATGAAGTAGGGAATGTGGAGGCTGTGGAGCTGGAGGGAGGGGGGGAGTTGGACACAGATGACGAGGTGTCAAAACGGGCATAGTGTTGGGACAGTCTCTGACAAAGGGCTTTGTCATCCTGACCTTTAGGAGCCTTAGGTCGATAGTTGGTGATTTGCCTCAGTCCTCTCCACACGGAAGCCAAATCATTAGCAGTGAACTGCTGCTGGAGTCTCTCTGAGTACACAGATTTAGCCCTCTTCAGCTCTCTGTGTGCCACGGCCAGGACGAAAGCCACATTGCTCCTCCTGAATCCGAGGTTCGACCAACGGCCGGACTCTCCTCTCCAGTACCTTGGCATAGACCTTCCCAAGGAGGCTGAGGAGTGTGATCCCTCTAAAGTTGAAGCACACCCTCCGGTCCCCTTTTTTGAAGAGAGGAACCACCACCCCGGTTTGCCATGCCAAAGGCACTGCCCCTGACCTCCACGCAATGTTGCAGAGGCGTGTCAACCATGACAGCCCAACAACATCCAGGGCCTTGAGGTACTCAGGGCGAATCTCGTCCACCCCCGGAGCCCGGCCACCAAGGAGATTTTTAACCACCTTGGCGACCTCAGCCCCTGTGATAGGCGAGTTATCCCCCTCATCCCCAAACCCTGCTTCCTCTGTGGAAGGGGTATCAGTGGGATTGAGGAGATCCTTGAAGTATTCCTTCCACCGCCCGATGATATCCCCAGTCGAAGTCAACAGTGTCCCATCCGCACCATACACAGTGTGGACGGGGAGCTGCTTTCCCCTCCTGAGCCGCCGGACAGTTTGCCAGAATCTCTTCGAGGCCGACCGGAAGTCTTGTTCCATGGCCTCACCGAACTCCTCCCATACCCGGGTTTTTGCTTCAGCAACCACCCGAGTTTCACTCCGCTTGGCCTGCCGGTACACCTCAGCTGCTTCGGGAGTCCCACAAGCCAGCCAAGCTTGATAGGACTCCTTCTTCAGCTTAATGGCCCCCCTCACCACTGGTGTTCACCACTTGGTTCGGGGGTTGCCACCACGAGATGCACCGACCACCTTGCGGCCGCAGGTCTGAGCCGCCGCTTCAACAACAGAGGTGGAGAACATGGCCCATTCAGACTCCATGCCTCCAGACTCCCTCGGAATGTGGTTGAAGTTCTTCCGGAGGTGGGAATTGAAGACCTCCCGGACAGGGGCCTCAGCCAGATGCTCCCAGCACACCCTCACTAGACGTTTGGGTCTACCAGGTCTGAATGGCTTCCTCCCCTGCCATCGGATCCAACTCACCACCAGGTGGTGATCAGTTGACAGCTCTGCACCTCTCTTTACTCGGGTGTCCAAGACATACGGTCGCAGGTCTGATGATACGATAACAAAATCGTTCATTGACCTGTGACCTAGGGTGTCCTGGTGCCAGGTGCACATATGGACACCCTTATGCTTGAACATGGTGTTCGTTATGGACAGACTGTGGTTAGCACAGAAGTCCAATAACTGAACACCACTCGGGTTCAGATCGGGCAGGCCGTTCCTCCCAATCACCCCCCTCCAGGTTTCACTGTCGTTTCCCACATGCTCATTGAAGTCCCCCAGTAGGACAATGGAGTCTCCAAGAGGAGCACCCTCTAGCACCCCAGTCACAGACTCCAAAAAGGGTGGGTACTCTGAAACATCATTTGGTGCATAGGCACAAATGATGGTCAGGACCCGTTTCCCAACCCGAAGGCGCAGGGAAGCAACCCTTTAATCCACCGGGGAAAACTCCAATATGGAGGCAGCAAGGTGGGGCGATACAAGAATACCCACCCCTGCTCGTCGCCTCTCGCCCGGGGCAACTCCAGAAAAGGCCAAGCTCCAGCCCCTCTCCAGGAGCCTGGTTCCGGAACCGGAGCTGTGTGTTGAGGTGAGACCGACTATATCTAGCCGGTATCTCTCAACCTCGTACACCAGCTCAGGCTCCTTCCCCACCGGAGAGGTGACATCCCACGTACCAAAAGCCAGTTTAGAAAGCTTGGGACCAGTACGCCAAGGTCTCCGCCTTTGACCGCCACCTAATCCACATAGCACCGGACCCCCATGATCCCTCCTGCAGGTGGTGAGCCCACTGGAGGACGGACCCATGTAACTCCTTCGGGCTGAGTCCGGCCGGGTCCCATGGGTGGAAACCCGGCCACCAGACGCTAGCCTTCAAGCCCCTCCCTCAGGCCTGGCTCCAGGGTGGGGCCCCGGTAACCCCATACCGGGCGGGGTACACTGAATCCTTGATATACAATTTTGTGTATTTCTGATTAGTTTAAAGTTATCTTCACTGAAAAAAACAGTGCTTTTCTTTCAAAAATAAGGACATTTCTAAGTGACCCCAAACTTTTGAACAGTAGTGTATGTGTCCGCACATCACACACATTTCCCCGACTTCTTGTTTGTTGCTGTTGTGAGGTGCTTGTGTGCATGTAGGTGTGTTTGCATACACATCACTTCACTTGTGTGACATTTGAATGTTTTGCTTTGTAGCACCTTAAGTCTTGCACTTTTGCATTATCATTTTGTACAGTTTATTGGAGATGTTCTTCTCATGTATGACTGTTGGTTTGTGTGCTTTTGTGACCCATCGGGTCAGTTGGGGTGGGTCCTGCTTAACTGCCATTCTCAAAGTCCCAGTCCAGTGGTTTCTATCTACTGTTTCAACCTGGGCCAGTTGGCTTTACCCGGCCCATACGGACACCCTCTTGCCATATCTTCTTTAGTCTTCCTCCTCCTTGACCTCTGCTGCTACCAGGATCAGCCTCCATGACCTTCTTAATCAAGCCAACACTCCTCTCCACATGGCCCAAACGTCTTGGGGTTCATCAAGATGTTTTCTGGCAAAACTGAGAGAAGCCTTTATATGCATTTTTCTCAGCAGTGTTTTTCATCCTTGAACTCTGCCATGCAGGCCATGTTTGTCCAGTCTCTTTCTTATAGTAGAGTCATGAACACTGACCTTAACTGAGGCAAGTGAGGTCTGCCTTTCTTTGGATGTTGTTCTGGGGTCTATTGTGACCTCTTGAATGAGTTGTCGCTGCACTCTTGGGGTAATTTTGGTCGGCCGGCAACTCCTGGGAAGGTTCAGTTCAATTCAACTTTATTTATGTAGCGCCATGTCACAACAACAGTCATCTTATAGAACTTTCAACTGTAGGGGAAACCCCCACAATTGCAGAAAGACCCCAACAATCAGGCAATCCCCTGTGAGCAAGCGCTTGGTGAGGGTGGAGAGGAAAAACTCCCTTTTAACAGGAAGAAACCTCCAGCAGAACCAGGCTTAGGGAGGGGCAGTCATCTGCTGCGACTGGCTGGGGGGTGAGGGGATAGAGAAGATGAAAAGAACAGACATGTAGAGAGCAAACAGCGTGATGGGGACTCAATCTATGGGAGAGAACAAACAGATGTTAATGACCAGCAAAAAAAAAAAAAAAAAAAAAAAATATTTCATTGAGAGTGAAGAAAGGAGTGAGGCCCAGTGCATTATTGGAGGTCCCCCGGCTGACTAAACCTATTAGCAGCATAACTAAGGGAGGGTTCAGAAACACATGATCCCTCCCTAATTGTAGGCTATATTAAAAAGGAAGGTTTTAACCCTATTCTTAAAAAAAAAAGAGATTGAGTCTGACTCCCGAATCCAGATTGGCAGCTGGTTCCACAAGAGAAGAGCTTGATAACTGAAGGCTCTGCCTCCCATTGTACTTTTGGAGATTCTAGGTATTACAAGTAATCCTGCATTTTGGGAGCGTAGTGCTCTGTTAGGATAATACAGTAGTATCAGATCTTTTTAAATAAAAAGGGGCCTGATTGTTTAAAGCTTTGTAAGTAAGAAGAAGGATTTTAAACTTAATTCTAAACTCTATGGGAAGTCAATGAAGGGAGGCCAGAACCGGAGAGATATGATCTCTCTTTCTAGTACCTGTTAAAACTCTTGCTGCAGCATTTTGGATCAGCTGAAGACTTTTTAAAGATGTTTTAGGACAACCTGATAATAAAGAATTACAATAATCTAATCTAAAGCTAACAAAAGCGTGGATCAGTTTCTCAGCATCACTCTGAGACAAGATGCTCCTAATCTTGTCAATATTACGCAAATGATAGAAGAAAGTCTTCGAAACGAATTTAATATGTGAATTGAAAAACAGATCTTGATCAAAAATAACTCCAAGGTTCCTCACAGAACTATTAAGAGAAAGGGTAACCACATCCAAACTAAGAGTTTAATTTGGAAAGGTATTTCTAAGGTTTTTTGGACAAACAAGAATGACTTCAGTCTTATCTGAATTTAATAGCAGGAAATTACGTCATCCAAGCTTTGATTTCCTTAAGACAGGCTTCCAACTTGGCTAATTGATTACTATCATCTGGCTTCATTGACAGGTATAATTGTGTGTCATCTGCATAACAATGAAAATGTATACAGTGCTTTCTAATAATGTTGCCTGACGGAAGCATATATAAACTAAAAAGAGTAGGGCCTAGCACAGATCCCTGTGGAACTCCATGACTTAGCTTATAGTTGAAAGAAAACTCATTTTTGACATGAACAAACTGGAGCCTATCAGATAAACAAGATCTAAACCACTGCAACAAAGTTGCATTAAGTCCAACATAGTGTTCTAATCTATCAGGTACAATACTATGATCGATAGTTACAAAAGCTGCACGAAGGTCTAAAAGGACAAGTACAGAAAGACATACATTATCAGATGCGATAAGGAGGTCATTAGTGACCTTCACTAAGGCTGTTTCAGTACTAAGATAGATTCTAAACCCAGATTGAAACTCTTCAAATAAACCATTTCCCTGCAAGTTGTCAAATAATTGTGTAGCAACCACTCTTTCTAAGATTTTTGAAATGAAAAACAGATTAGAGATTGGTCTGTAGTTAACTAAAACTCCAGGATCGAGCGCTGGCTTTTTGAGTAAGGGTTTAATTACAGCAATTTTAAAAGTCTGCGGTACATGGCCTAATGTTAATGAAGAATTGATTATTTGAAGAATAGAGCTACCAATAAATGGGAAGACTTCTTTAAATAACCTGGTAGGAATAGGGTCTAAAAGACAAGTTGAAGGCTTGGATGAGGAAATTATTTAATCTAACTCTAAAAGGTCAATTGGAGTAAACTCATCCAAACAGATATCAATTGAAGGAGTTGTAGTAGTTACTGTATTTAAGTTAACGGTGGGAAGAATCTGACTGATTTTATCTCTGATGGATGAAATTTTATTATTGAAAAAGTTCATAAAGTCCTGACTAGTAAGCTCTAAGGGAATGCTATGATTGACAGAGTCCTGACTCTTTGTCAGCCTGGCTACAGTGCTGAAAACAAAACCTGGGATTATTCTTGTTCTCTTCTATTAATGCAGAATAATAACTTGTTCTATCTTTTCTACGAGATTTTTTTTATAAATGAAAAGATGATTTCTCCAAGCTAAATAGATTTCATCTAAATTAGTGGAGCGCCATTTTCTTTCTAATTGATGAGTCTTCTGTTTTAAGCTACAAGTTTCTGTGTTGAACCAAGAAGTTAGAAATCTCTGATTAGACTTTTTTCTTTATTAAAGGGGCCACCATGTCTAGAGTCTGATGCAGAGAAGCCATAACACTATTTACCATGCTATTGTGGTGACATTAGTTGTTGGTCTCACACACAAATTTGATCTTTTAATGTGAAGGCGGAGTTTTTCCGTTTTGGACGGAGATAAAAGGAGGAAGTGGAAAAATATAAATAAAGTTTTTTCAGACAGACTTACACGTGTTCCGTCTGTTTTTCTGCAACTTCCACATTGGTGACCCTGACATTTGAAGAATGTCTGTTCAGGCGACCTCTTCTGAATTCGCCGCCATGGCATTTGTATCCGCCGCGGCTCCCGCACCGGCTGTTTTTGCGGCTACCATTAAACTACTAGACTTTTGGCAGCACGACCCGGAGCCCTGGTTTCAGCATGTCGAGGCTCAGTTCCATCTGCGCGGAGTAGCCACAGATGACACGAAGTATTTCCATGTTGTCGCAGCTTTGGATTCTGCCACTATTCGCCGTTTGATGGGACTGGTCCAGGACCCGCCTCACGCTGACAGGTACATCACTCTGAAGAGGGCTCTTCTGCAGCTGTACCAGCTCTCTGATATAGAGCGCGCTGATCGTCCTCTGTCTATGACTGGTTTGGGGGACAGCAAACCTTTTGAGCTGATGGAGAATATTTTGGCACTTCTTGGTTCAGGAGATAGCTCATTTCTGTTCACCCACCTGTTTCTGTGTCAGCTTCCGCCTCCAGTGCGCACTGTCCTGGCCAGCTCGCCCCTCATTCGTACTAAGGATTACTGGGGTTTAGCTGAAGAAGCGGACAGGCTTTTGCTAGCTTCTCGTCATTTGTCTGTGCATGTCTTGCTGCCTGGGCAGTCTGATGGAGAAGTCTCGGTGGATGTGGCCGCAGTTTCGGATCGCCGTAAGAAAGAGAGCGGCCTGTGTTTCTACCACCGCCGTTTTGGACCGAAGGCTCAGCGCTGTATTCCACCGTGCTCTTTCCAGGCACAGGGAAACGAGACGGCTGGTGCTCGCTAGCAGCTGTGTACACCGGCACCAACAATAAGCTGCTTTTTATTGAGGACTGCGCTGCTGGACGTCACTTTTTGGTGGATTCAGGAGCACAACGGAGCATCGTTCCCCCCTCTTCGGCTGACGTCATGGGATATGGACATGGACCTCTACTGGACGCTGCTAATGGTACTCCTATTCGCACCTTTGGCACCAGGTTTATTATTGTATGTTTTAACGGTCGTGAATTTAGTTGGGACTTTGTGGTAGCATCTGTAGCAGTCCCTATCCTTGGTGCAGATTTTTTTGTGTGCTTACAGACTGTTGGTTGATGTAGCTAACAGATGTTTGATTGATGCTGTGTCTTTTGATTCCTATCCATGTACACTGGGTGAGGCTGGTCCACTGCTTGCTAACATGCTCGTCTCAGGAGACAGGTACCAGCGCCTTCTCTCTGAGTTTCCTGCGCTTACTGTGCCTACGTTTTCTGCGGCAGTAGCCAAGCATGGGGTTGAGCATTATATTACTACTGTGGGTCCACCTGTTTTTGCCCGCGCACGCCATCTGGATGCTGCTAAGTTAGCCATCGCTAGAGATGAGTTTGCCAATATGGAGCGGTTGGGTATTGTGCTCCGTTCCGACAGTCTGTGGGCCTCTCCCCTCCACATGGTCCCTAAGTCAGATGGGGGTTGGCGCCCTTGTGGAGATTTTAGGTGCCTTAACAATGCTACTACCAACGACAGGTACCCAGTCCCCCATATCCAAGATTTTTCTTCATGTCTGGCAGGGACGGTCATTTTTTCTAAAGTGGATTTAGTGAGTGGTTATCATCAGGTTCCTGTCTATCCCCAGGACGTCCCCAAGACAGCGGTGATCACTCCATTTGGACTGTTCGAGTTCTTGAGAATGCCATTCGTCCTTAAGGGTGCTGCACAGACGTTTTAGCGGCTTATGGACTCTGTGTTACGGGACATGTCTTTCCTGTTTGTATACCTAGACAATATACTGGTGGCGAGCACTTCGGTGGAGGAACATGTGTCGCACCTTCGTCAGCTCTTCAGGCGCCTCTGTGACCATGGACTGATAGTGAATCCCGCAAAGTGTCAGTTTGGGCTCTCAGAACTTGAGTTCTTGGGGCACAAGGTATCCCAGCAGGGTGCCGTACCCCTCCCGGCTAAAGTCGAAGTGGTTTTAGCTTTTCCACGCCCCTCCTCTGTCAAGCCCCTGCAGGAGTTTTTGGGCATGGTCAATTTTTACAACCGTTTTATACCTCATGCTGCCCATATTATGCGCCCGCTGTATGAGGCCTTGAAGGGTAAGAGGGGTAATCAGGACATTGAATGGACCCATGAAAGGTTATGTGCTTTTGACGGGGCTAAAGCTGCGCTGGCTGATGCTGCCTTGTAGGCTCATCCAGACCCCACGGCCGCCATTGCTCTTACCACCGATGCATCCGATTATGCTGTCAGAGCAGTTTGTGAGCAGTGGGTGGGCAATTCCTGGGAACCTCTAGCCTTTTTCAGTAGACAGTTACGCGAGTCAGAAAGGAAGCACAGCACTTTTGACAGGGAGCTGTTGGCCCTTTTCTTGGCAACAAGGCATTTCAGGTTTCTCTTGGGGGGCCGTAAATTCACCGCTTTTGTGGACCATAAACCCCTCACGTTTGCCATGGCCAAGTCCACTGAACCTTGGTCAGCTCGGCAACAACGGCAGCTTTCGGCTATTTCCGAGTTCACTACTGACATTCAGCATGTGGCTGGTAAGACCAACTTGGTGGCGGACTGCCTTTCTTGTGCCCCAGTTGCTGCTGTTCATTTGGGCATGGACTATGCTGAGATGGCTGCCAATCAGTTGTTGGACCCGGAGGTGCAGGTGCTTCGTTCCACTGAGTCCAGTTTGCAGTTGGAGGATGTCTGCTTTCAAGACAGTGGCGCCACTCTTCTGTGTGACACTACATTGGGAAAACCACGACCTTTGGTGCCTGCGGCTTGGCGTTGTCGTGTTTTTGACGCTGTTCACTCTTTGTTGCATCCTGGGGTTAAGGCTTTGGTTAAGTTGGTGAGCACCAAGTTTGTATGGCCGGGTCTCAGAAAGGATGTGAAGACTTGGACGGCAACCTGTGTGGCGTGCCAGCATGCTAAGGTGCAGCGCCACATAAAGGCTCCATTGGGGCCTTTTTGGATTCCGGAGCGACGTTTTGATCATGTTCAGGTGGACCTGGTCAGACCTCTTCCTCCGTTTCGTGGTTTTACTCACCTCTTCACTATGGTGGACCGGACTACGCGGTGGCCGGAGGCAGTTCCCCTGGAATCAACTACAGCATCTGATGTTGCCCGGGCATTTATCTCCTCTTGGGTGTCCCGTTTTGGTGTCCCTTTGGACGTTACCTCTGACAGGGGCCCGCAATTTACCTCCGCACTTTGGAATGAAATAGCTGGTAGTTTGGGGGTTAAACTCCTTCGGACCACAGCATACCATCCACAAGCTAACGGGCTATGCGAGCGGTTTCATCGGACTATGAAAGTGGCCCTTTGCACGTCATTAGTGGACAGTGGATGGGTGGACAGATTACCGTGGGTTTTGTTGGGTTTGCGTTCAGCCCCCAAAGAAGACCTGCGCTCCTCTTCTGCTGAGTTGGTCCTCAGCCAGACCTTGAGGGTTCCAGGGGAGTTCCTTCCTACCAGTCCAGGGTTAGGTCCCAGTATGGTTAAGAGGCCTAAGTGTCGAGAGGAAGCCAGGGCTTTTGTTCCCGTGGCTGCGCACCACTGTCTTCCTCAGTCTTACATCCCTGACAGCCTTATGTCGGCTAAATTTGTTTTTGTCCGGCATGATGCCCATCATTCTCCCCTGCAGGCACCTTATGAGGGCCCTTTTCGGGTGTTAGAAACAGGCCATAAGGATTATTTGGTTGAGTTGGGGACTTGTCAGGATCGGATTTCGGTGGATGGTTTGAAGCCCGCTCATGTTCTTTGTGACGATGAGGTTGAGTTAGCCCGCCCGGCTCGGCGGGAGCGCCCTCCCAACCCTGTGCCTGAGGTTGTGTCTGCTCCGGTTACAGTTGTGCCCCCTAGGACTGCGCAGTGCAGTCGTCGGGGCAGAGTAATTAGGTTGCCTAAGAGGTTCTCTTGAGTTATTTTCTTTTTTTTTTTTTTAATTTTGTTCATGCTGTTTTAGTTTGTTTTTTGTCAGCATGTTTATTTATGTTGTTATTTGTGTGTTCTGGGGGGGGGCTGTGTGGTGACATTAGCTGTTGGTCTCACACACAAATTTGATCTTTTAATGTGAAGGCAGAGTTTTTCCGTTTTGGACGGAGATAAAAGGAGGAAGTGGAAAAATATACACTACCGTTCAAAAGCTTGGGGTCACCCAGACAATTATTTTGTGTTTTCCATGAAAAGTCACACTTATTTACCACTGTGAGTTGTAAAATGAATAGAAAATATAGTCAAGACATTGACAAGGTTAGAAATAATGATTTGTATTTGAAATAATAATTTTTTCCTTCAAACTTTGCTTTCGTCAAAGAATCCTCCATTTGCAGCAATTACAGCATTGCAGACCTAACATGATTGCACAAGGGTTTTCTAATCATCCATTAGCCTTCTGACGCAATGAGCAAACACATTGTACCATTAGAACACTGGAGTGATAGTTGCTGGAAATGGGCCTCTATACACCTATGTAGATATTACACCAAAAACCAGATATTTGCAGCTAGAATAGTCATTTACCACATTAGCAATGTATAGAGTGTATTTCTGATTAGTTTAAAGTTATCTTCATTGAAAAAAGGGCTTTTCTTTCAAAAATAAGGAAATTTCTAAGTGACCCCAAACTTTTGAACGGTAGTGTAAATAAAGTTTTTTTCAGACAGACTTATGCGTGTTCCGTCTGTTTTTCTGCAACTTCCACACTATCAATTACAGAAGGAGCAAGCTGTCTATAGCTTATTTCCATTGTATTGACACATGGCGTAGAGGAGACAGTCTGCATAAATTTGGTAACAACATTATCTGAGAGGCATCTACTATAGTAATATTTTTCTTAAGGAGCCAAATAGTCAGAAATAGTAAAAGCAAAGGTTTACAGACAATGGTCTGACGGTACAGGGTTATAAGGAGACACTACCAGATTTTTTATTCCTATGCCATATGTCAGAACAAGGTCCAATGTGTGGTGGAGATAATGGCTAGAATTTCCTACTTTCTGAGAAAACCCCATTGAGTCTAATATTGAATTAAATGCCATATTAAGACAATCACTATCTACATCTACATGTATTTTAAAGTCCCCTACTATAATACAGGGTTACAAAAATATATATATATTTTTTGTAACCTGTCTGTTTTTTCAACTTATTTAAGACAATTTTTCACTGCTGAATCCGAAAATGACATCTGTTTCTCTCGATCAGGTGCTAAGTAAAAACCTGTACTTACTTAGTACTGTGCATGTACTTAAAGGTAAGTACATGTAAATTGAATGTTATGTCTTCATTGTTCAAAATTCAGAGAATTCCAAGACATAAAAAAGAATTCTGCATCATATAAAGTGAAAATACCCATACATGTAAGCAAAAATGTATAAAACAACATGTAGCCATAATTCAAAAAGTTGACCTGATTGAGCAAAACCAATGTGATTTTTGGTTTCAGTGCATCAAAATTGTTTTAAATCAGAAAAACAAACAAACAAAAAAAAAAACTTAGACAATAAGTTTGGTGTTGACCAGTGTAATTATTCTATCTGATTTCAGCACTAAATCAGCTAAGAATTTGGCAAATTCTGATAAAAACTCTGAGTAGGCTGAGGGAGGATTATAAACTATGTCAAATAAAATTAGGTTTAACCTAAAATTGCTAACATACCCAATACTGAGGACCAGGCCCTCAAAGGAATTAAAGCATGTTTTTTTACTTTAGATTAACTAGTAATTTGGAATGGTAAATTTTTGCTACTCCTCCTCCACGACCAGAACTTCTGGGATTTTGACAGTTTAAATAACCAGAGGGAGTTGATTCATTTAAATCAACATAATCCTTTTGCCCTAACCAAGTCTCTGTAAGGGATATTAAATCAATCTGATGATCAATTAACAGATCATGGACTAGCAGAGACTTGGGAGTTAGAGACCTAATATTTAACAAACCACATTTAATTTTTAAATTATGAGGAGGAAAAGAGGCAAAATCATTAAATTTAGAGACTTCATGTTTAATTTGAGTTTTACCAACTTTTTGTTTAATCACTTTGGGATGCATGTTTAATCACATGTTCACGTTTTCACCATTTGTGGTTTGCTGTTCACTGTGGTTTGCTGGAGTCCCAAAGCTTTAGAAATGGCTTTATTGTAGAAGAGCTTGAAATGATGAGGCGATTTGATATATAAACCAAAGTTTATTTATCAGCTCTCCTAACAAGTCTCATCTAGTGCAGAGGTAGCAGAAGGAAAAAGAGAGCGAATATCTCCGGCTCACTAACTTTATACTTGCACATAACAAAAGACATGCATAACAAAGGCTGACATCCCTCATTATCTTAATCCCCCCATTGTCTTGGTACTTCCTCTCTTCGCCCTAGGGGGGTGAGGGTAGCTCCTCCGGTCTCCACCGCAGTGTCTGGGAACGTCTTTGTTCTTCACTTGGCGGTTGAGAGCCTTTGTCCTTTCAGAGGTGTGAAGTTGCTTTACATATGTAATTACCAAACATTTCCACATGCTTCAACATATGTAGGTTATGGAATATATGATTAATATAGCCCACAGCCCCCCCCCCCCCCAAACGACTAAGAAAGGACAGTAGAAAAATTCACAGTCTAAGATAATTACTATGACATACTAAGTGTTACATCTCTTGCCACAGAAGAAACTTTCCAGCAGCCATGCCCCTAAGAGAGTTCAGTGGTAATCATAACACCATAGTAAAATCATAAGTCAGTCCTAAACTGTTGCAGCACAATTAGTGAACAATTGTGGAGTAGTTTGCATCAGTCCCTGTGCTGTCTGGGTTTTAATCTTCTCCCAAAACTGCTGTGGGTTCGTTTAGGCGTCCTGCTGGGACCTTCTTGTGAGGAATCTGCAGCGTGGGAAGGAGAGTGGTTAATTGTTCCCTGCAGGGGGGCTGAGTCTTTTCTCTTGGGGGGTCTACCCCGCCGAGGTGCTCTCGCCAATTGTGCAGGCTCGTCTTTCAACAAGAAGGCAGGTTTAAGTCTGTCAATGCTGACTGTTTCTTTTCTATCCCCAAAATCAAGCACAAAGTGTTTATCACCAGGTTCCAGCACTCTGAATGGCCCACCGTATGCTGGGCGAAAAGTTGGTTTTAAAGCTTCATGTCTGACAAAGACGAATTCAGCGTTCTTTAAAGCTTGAGGGACCAAAACCCGTGGAAAGGAGTGATGAGCTGGACCGGGGAGAGAGTCTGGTCCGTTGCTGCCTAAAAACCTTGGGACTGGGAGATGCCCTGGCTCTGGGTTCTCTGGTAAAAATTCACCTGGGAGCCTGAGAGGTTGTGCAAAAACTAATTCTGCCGGAGAGGCATCTAGATCCTCTTTAGGCGCAGCACGCAACCCCAATAAAACCCAGGGAAGTTTATTTACCCAATTTGTATCCATTAGTGAGGTTCTGAGGGCGGCTTTTAAAGACCTGTGAAAACGCTCGCATAACCCATTAGCCTGAGGGTGATAAGCGGTGGTGCGGTGAATTGTTGCCCCTAAGCTGCTGGACATGGCTGACCAAAGCTCCGAGACAAATTGAGGTCCTCTATCGGACGTGATGTCCGATGGGATGCCGAAACGTGCCACCCAGTTTGTCAAAAAAACGCGAGCGACTTCCTCTGCTGTAGTTGATGCTAGAGGGACTGCCTCTGGCCAGCGCGTGGTGCGGTCAATCATTGTTAACAGGTGTGTGAAACCTTGGGAGGAAGGTAGTGGCCCCACGAGGTCGACATGAACGTGGTCGAACCTTCTAGCCGGGATCGGAAAAGGCTCCAGAGGGGCTTTTGTGTGTTTGTGTATTTTGGCGCGCTGACAAGAAATGCAAGTTTTTGCCCATTCTTTTACGTTTTTGCGCAGGCCTGGCCACACAAACTTTTCGGCGACCATTTTAACCGAGGCACGCACACCTGGGAGCACGAGGGAGTGAATTGAGTCGAAAATACGGCGGCGCCATGTGGCTGGTACTAACGGGCGAGGTCGGCCGGTTGAAACATCGCATATTAGGGGGGGCACACCGTCGCGTAAACCCTTTTTCTCCAGCCTTAACCCTGTTGGTCCAGACAGGAGTGCGCGCACGTCCACGTCACTGCTTTGTTCCTCTGCCATGGCTGCATAATCTATCCCTGCATGGATAGGTGCTGCGTACACTACCGTTCAAAAGTTTGGGGTCACCCAGACAATTATTTTGTGTTTTCCATGAAAAGTCACACTTATTTACCACCATGAGTTGTAAAATGAATAGAAAATATAGTCAAGACATTGACAAGGTCAGAAATAATGATTTGTATTTGAAATAATAATTTTTTCCAGATACTCAACCTGCTCAAAGGAAGGTCAGTTTTATAGCTTCTCTAACCAGCTAAACTGTTTTCAGCTGTGCTAACATGATTGCACAAGGGTTTTCTAATCATCCATCAGCCTTCTGACGCAATGAGCAAACACATTGTACCATTAGAACACTGGAGTGATAGTTGCTGGAAATGGGTCTCGATACACCTATGTAGATATTGCACCAAAAACCAGACATTTGCAGCTAGAATAGTCATTTACCACATTAGCAATGTATATTAGATATTAGAGTGTATTTCTGATTAGTTTAAAGTTATCTTCATTGAAAAAAACAGTGCTTTTCTTTCAAAAATAAGGAAATTTCTAAGTGACCCCAAACTTTTGAACGGTAGTGTATGTGTCTGCGTTAGTGAAGAGTTCTGCGGCTGAGGCAGTATAATCTGTCTCCTCGCGCTCTGGTGATGTCACAGCGTGAGAGAGGCAGTCTGCTACCACGTTAAGTTTGCCTGCCACGTGTTGAATGTCTGTGGTGAACTCTGAAATCGCAGCCAGCTGTCTTTGTTGCCTGCCTGACCATGGTTCTGAAATTTTAGCCATAGCAAAGGTGAGCGGTTTGTGGTCTACAAAAGCCGTGAAACTCCGCCCTTCTAACCAGAACTGGAAGTGGCGGATGGATAAATGAAGCGCTAGCAGCTCCCTGTCAAAAGTGCTGTACTTACGCTCAGTTTGGTTTAGCGATTTGCTAAAGAATGCTAAAGGTTGCCAGATCCCGCTGACATGTTGTTCTACAACTGCCCCTATAGCCAGGTCCGAAGCGTCTGTGGTTAGCGCGATGCGGGCTGAGGGATCGGGGTGAACTAACAATGTGGCGTTAGCTAGAGCGCTCTTTACTTCTGCGAAGGCGTGTTCGCACTCCGGGGTCCATTCGACCGCGTTGGAAGCTTTCTTTTTTCTGAGCGCATCATATAGGGGCTG
The DNA here is from genome assembly GCA_020510985.1 of Pholidichthys leucotaenia. Taxonomy (NCBI): domain Eukaryota; kingdom Metazoa; phylum Chordata; class Actinopteri; order Cichliformes; family Pholidichthyidae; genus Pholidichthys; species Pholidichthys leucotaenia. The sequence goes on from CM035846.1 coordinate 78,094,446, forward strand.
CATGAGCTTGAACTTAACCCAGCCAAAACGGTGGAGATGACTGTGGATTTCAGGCAACACCCCCCTTCATTCCCCCCACTCACCATCCTCAACAGCACAGTGTCCACTGTGGACTCCTTCAAGTTTCTGGGTACCACAATCTCCCGGAACCTGAAGTGGTCCTCCCATATAGACACTGTCCGGAAAAAGGCCCAGCAGAGGTTATTTTTTCTGCGTCAGCTCAAGAAGTTTGATTTGCCTCAGGAGCTGCTGGTTGTCTTCTACACCGCCATCATCCAATCTGTCCTCTGCTTTTCCATCACTGTCTGGTTTGGATCTGCGACTAAACAGGACAAGACCAGACTGCAGCGGATCATTAAGTCTGCGGAGAGGATCATTGGTACTGACCTACCCTCCATTGAGAACTTATATCGGTCCATAACCAGGAAACGGGCGGGAAACATCTGTGCTGACCCATCACACCCCGGCCACAAACTGTTTGAACTTCTATCTTCTGGTCGTCGTTACAGATCACTGAAGGTCAAAACCACCCGTCACAGGAACAGTTTCTTTCCTCAAGCCATCACTCTGATGAACTCCTAACATTCACCTAGTCCTACCTGTTGCTGTACTCATGACTTTTCATCCATTATTACATTGCACATAACTCTCACACTGCTTTTTACTTCATTCACATTATATCACTGAATCTGAGTTCACATTGAAATACTGTGTGACTGTATATTTTTTCATATATTTCTGCAAAGTGTGGTTAGTCTGAGTAAATAACTGCATATATTCCTGTATATATTTGCATCCTTTTATAGAAACGTGGACAGACTGTAATTTACTGTACATACTCTGTTGTCATTGAATCCTTATTTAAATCCTCCACCTGAACAATGAGAGCAAGGTTTTAGCCAAAGTCAAATTCCTTGTATGTGTTGTGCATACTTGGCCAATAAAGCTGATTCTGATTCTGATTCTGATGAGCTGAGCTGCGTGGGGGAGGAAACTGTTGTAAAAATTAACCATTCCTAAAAATTCTTGTAGCGATTTGACCGTCTGTGGCCGTGGGAAACTTTTTATCGCGTGAACTTTGTCTGGAAGTGGGACTGCCCCTTTCGGAGAGACTTTGTGTCCTAAAAAATCAATTTGTGACACGCCAAATTTGCATTTGGCTGGATTGATTATTAGCCCGTGCTCTTCTAGTCTCTGAAAAACCGTAGTGAGGTGCTGCTCGTGTTCTTCCTCAGACGAGCTGGCTACCAGCATGTCGTCGAGGTAGACGAAGACAAAAGGAAGGTCGCGTAATACTGCGTCCATCATTCGTTGAAAAGTTTGAGCAGCGCCTTTGAGGCCGAAAGGCATTCGCAGAAATTCAAAAAGGCCGAAAGGGGTTATTACAGCTGTTTTAGGAATGTCCTCCGCTCGAACTGGGACTTGATGATAGCCGCGGACTAGGTCTATTTTTGAAAAAATGCGCGCACCCACCAGATGTAGTGAAAAATCTTGAATGTGAGGAATTGAGTAGTGGTCATGCGCCGTCGCATTGTTTAATCTGCGGTAATCTCCGCACGGTCTCCAAGAACCGTCGGATTTTGGAACCATGTGAAGTGGTGAGGCCCAAGGGCTCTTCGAGCGTCTAACAATGCCTAATTTTTCAAGGGTAGTAAACTCGTCCCGAGCTATGTTGAGCTCTAAGCGGCGAGCGTTGGCAAAAACAGGTGGGCCCGTTGTGGGAATAAAGTGTTCAACCCCGTGTTTAGCCACAGTGGCTGAGAATTTGGGAATTGTGAGTGCTGGAAATTGAGTGAAGAGTTGATCAAACTTACCTCCTGCCGTGGTGACGCTAGTCTGCACAGGAGGTGGAGAAACTCGAGCTGAGCATGGAATAGAAGCAAAGGACAGTGCATTAACCAAGTGCCTATTTGCTAGATCCACTAATAACCCATGTGCACACAAAAAATCTGCACCTAACAAGTTAAAACTCACTGCCGCTACAACAAATGTCAATCTGTAGTTGCGGCCGTGGATGTGGAGGTGCAGGCTCTTTTCGCCGAAAGTGTCGATGTTAGAGCTGTTGGCTGCCACCGCTCCGTTGCCCCGGGTGCCCATGGCTCGATCTGCTTGGGAGGGCGTGACGAAACTCAGCTGAGCTCCTGTGTCGATGAGGAACTGCTTGCCGGTGTGTCCATCCGTCACATATAACAGCTTACTCTTCTCGCCGAGAACCGCTGCCGTTAACACTAGAAGACCCAGATATTAGCCCTCTTGTGGCCACTTGATGGTCCCCCTATGGGTTTTCTAGCCAAAAAGGCCAAATGGCCCCTCTCTGGGTCTTCTAGTTTAAGGGCTCTCGGCTTTGGCGTTTCCCGAAATCGTAAATTTGCAGGGGGGAACGCATTTGCAGGCCTTCTCGGCGAAGCGGTGGTGATAATAACAGACGTCGCTCTGTCTGTTACGTTTTGGCCGTGTCGCTGTCACCACGGGCTGGATCTGCTCAGTGGGTTGTGGCTCTTCGTGGTTCCGGGCATCAGCGTTGAGGTCTGCGGATGCTGCTGTGGGTGTCAGCTCCTTGCAGGCGTTGACGAGCCATTGAGCTTCATTGGCGAGCACGCGGAAGTCTTGGTGGTTGCTGCATCTCATGTTGGCGAGCGGTCCTCTCATGTGTGGCGGCAGCGTGCTGAGGAATATGAATTGGAAGAGGAAGTTGTCATTGTCCTCTTCTTTAAGCTGTAGCAAATCCTCCATGAGGGCTTTAGGTTTGCACCCTCTGTGGCCGTAGACCGCCAGGATCTTCTCGGCTCTCTCTTCAGCTGAGGGGACGTAATTTGCCACGATGGTTGCTTTCAGCATTTCATATTTGTCTTGGGCAGGCGGCCGCCGGATCATGCTCCGCACACACCTCGAAGTGGCGGCGTCGAGTTTGGAGACGATATGGTAGAATTTGGTATCGTCAGCCGTGATGCCCGCCAGTGCAAACTGGGCTTCAGCTTGCTGAAACCACGAGGCGGGGTCTTCTTGCCAGAAGTCTGGCAGCTTGACAGCGACGGCATTCGTGTATACCATCACTGCTGTGTCCGCAGGGTGAGAGTGCCTTGCTTCGGCTCTCACAGCGGTGCTGGTGCTCGGTTGAGCCCTCTCAATCCCTTCTGCCAGGGGGGAAAGTCGTCCATCTGTTCCCCCGTCTGCGTGGTCACTGGCGTCTGCCTGAGTTGCCACGGATGAGTCGATTGCGGGGGAACGCCTCAGGTCCATACTCGCGTCAGGGGTCACCAGTGTAGAAGAGCTTGAAATGATGAGGCGATTTGATATATAAACCAAAGTTTATTTATCAGCTCTCCTAACAAGTCTCATCTAGTGCAGAGGTAGCAGAAGGAAAAAGAGAGCGAATATCTCCGGCTCACTGACTTTATACTTGCACATAACAAAAGACATGCATAACAAAGGCTGACATCCCTCATTATCTTAATCCCCCCATTGTCTTGGTACTTCCTCTCTTCACCCTAGGGGGGTGAGGGTAGCTCCTCCGGTCTCCACCGCAGTGTCTGGGAACGTCTTTGTTCTTCACTTGGCGGTTGAGAGCCTTTGTCCTTTCAGAGGTGTGAAGTTGCTTTACATATGTAATTACTAAACATTTCCACATGCTTCAACATATGTAGGTTATGGAATATATGATTAATATAGCCCACATTATAACCTTTTCCAGACTGATAGATCTCAATTACTTAGTTTCTCATTTGTTCCTGAATTGTCGAGCTGGTCCTATTTAAGTGATTTCAATTCAATTCAATTCAACTTTATTTATATAGTACCATTTCACAACAGTCATCTCATAGCACTTTCAACTGTAGGGGAACCCCCACAGTTGCAGAAAGACCCCAGCAATCAGGCGATCTGCTGTGAGGAAGCGCTTGGTGACGGTGGAGAGGAAAAACTCCCTTTTAACAGGAAGAAACCTCCAGCAGAACCAGGCTCGGGGGGGGGGGGAGTCATCTGCTTTTACTGGCTGGAGGGTGAGGGGATAGAGAAGATGAAAAGAACAGACATGTAGAGAGCAAAAAGCACGATGGGGACTCAGTCTATGGGATAGAACAAACAGATGTTAATGACCAACAAAAGTATTTCATTGACAGTGAGAAAAGGAGTGAGGCCCAGTGCATTATTGGAGGTCCCCCGGCTGACTAAACCTATTAGCAGCATAACTAAGGGAGGATTCAGAAACACGTGATCCCTCCCTATAGGGCCTTTTCCACTAGCCCCGCTTAGCCCAACACGTTATGCCTCAGCCCGCATTTGTAGCTTTTTCCCCTAGCCCCAGCACGGTTTAACAAGCACTATTTTCGTGCCTGATCGAGGGCAGGGTACAACCATGCTGAGTTGTGCCGAGATGTGACATCAACAGACTGGTCGCCGCTGATTGGTCAGGTCGTAACATCATGAAAGCCACCATCTTCTGATGAATCTACACGACCGCCATTTGCAATATTTCACGGACTAACTCGGTCACGGAGTAAATATGATATTAATACAGACAGTGTTGTAGGTTTTGCGGAACTCTACATCGTGGTCCAAATAAGAGGTGCGGAGTTTTCTCTGCTTGGTGGCAGATCCACAGTGAGAGGAGCGACCCAGACCGATACAGATGCAGCCTAGCATAGAACCGGACTACGGACAAGCTGAAGACAAACGTGAGAGAATCATTGATTGTGAGTGATTTGTAATAATGTGCATCTATTCGCTTATTTATCCTGTTGGTGGTAAGCTCACTTTTTTTGAGCCATACAGCGCCGTCCTGTGCTGGCTAACAAGTTTTAGCTAGTAGCCAACTCTGCTGATTCGCGCTTGTTTTCTCCTAAGTATTCGCTTGTGAGAGCAAAACGATGAAATATGTTAAGCCTGGTTAAAGTCCTGGTTTGTGTATGTATTGCACTTTGGTGCTGCACATTAAATTGTGTGCAATTTAATGCTAGAATGTGTTTCCACATGCCAGGGGTTAGCCTCCCTCAGTGTTTATATTGTGGATACAGGTGAAGTGGACCACAGGAGCCGAAATCTCGAACATATTAAAAGTGCTTTTTCAAACCAGTGATTTATAAAGTCATTCATATAATTTTCTAAAGCATCAGAATAGACCCACACACCTATTCTGTGGCTCCTGCAGTGCTTGTCAGGGAAACGAAGAATTTTGGTCACATCCCACCACTGACTTTCACAAGTGTATTTCCCTAACACAGGTACATCTCCAAAAATTAGAATGTCATGAAAAACTTCAATATTTTTTGTCACTCATTTCAGAAAGAGAAATCCGTATATTATATAGATTCATTACACAGACAGTGATATATTTCAAGCGTTTATTTATTTTAATTTTGAGGATTATGGCTTACAGCCCCTGAAAACCCCAAATTCAATTAGGCAAAAAATTAGAATATTACATAAAATTAACTTTAAAAAATAGTTTTTAAATATAAATGTTCGCTGCTGAGGTGTTGGTTAATATGGGCTGTAGCCATAATCATCAATATTAAAATAAACACTTTCAGTATATCACTGTCCCTGTAATGAATCTATATATGGGTTTCACTTTCTGAAATGAGTGACAAAAATATTGCATTTTTTCATGATATTCTAATTTTTGAGATGTGACTGTATAAGTGTTGAACTTGCTTGAACCTAACCACCATCCATTTCTGTCATTCGTCTAGGCAAGAGGAAAGCAGCCGCCCCACAATGGACCTTGCCACTGTGGAACGTACTGAAATCCTTTGCTTTTCTAGGTAAAGTGTCAAAACCAAAGTAGCACAATTTCCACTTAATATAAAAGGGACTGAACTGAGATTTATTTGATTGTGTGAATATTAATTACAGAATAATTGAAAATGACTGGCACATCAACTGTAAAATCAACCGCTTGTTAATGTATTTATTTTTTTGTCAGATCACTTGTGTGATCCTTTGTGAGTTATGTTCATAACTGTATGTTTTGGCAAATGTGAGATGTTCAGTCGTCAATATAATTTACTTTATATTTGTAGTTTATAGTCTATCATCAATAAATAACAGGACACATGTAGGAAAATATGAAATTAATAATTATGATCAGGTTTGAATTATTTAATTTATATTGATGTATTGGGATCTGAGATCGAATCGCGTTTCATATACACCAGAAAAGTTAATAACACTCTTGGGGCACCAGCTTCTATCTCTAAGAAGCAATTTAATCTTTAATTTCACTTCTCTCATTTTCACTTATTTATTAAACAAAATGCTTAACAGACATTGCAGTAATTTCATTAATCATAAAATCAATCTTGTAAATGATAAATTAACAATGTCAATGTTTTCAGAACCAGGGTTAAACTGAGAATCCAATTTCTATCAGTTTGAGTTAACAGATTATGGAAACAACACAAATTTATGGAGAAAGTTTACTAATTATATGGAAAGTCCTGGATTAATCTTAAGAAAATAAAAATGGAATTTTAATGAAAAGAAGAGTTATGTTAATGGCTTCTTAATTTGCATCTGATTAGATATACAAATTATTACCGAACCTCAGAAGTTTAATTCAGCAGATGAAGTAAAGTTTGCAGCTCACGTGATTCCTCGTTTGATGATTCCCTGTTGATCTGGTCAACGTTCTTTCGTCGTCCTCATGAAGATTTGATGTGTTGTTCAGGGCCAAAACCCAGAATATTTGTCCAGCAAATATTCTCGGCGATGGATGAGATCGTATGTTTGATCTCAATGGTTGAAATTCTGCAGAAGCGCGCTGATTCCTCAGCTGCGCGTGATGTGGAAAGCTGCGTCTTCTCAGAGGCCTTCGATAATAATTAATTAAAGATATCTAATCCGATCTCAAATTAAGGAGCTTCGGACTTTAGATAAAAATAATAGCTTCTGGTGTGTGATTGATCAAGAAAAATACTATAAAAATAAAGTCAAGATTAAAACTTACATTAAAATTAAAACAAACTGTGGTTTTACAGAAAGTTTAACAAAGAAAAGGAGATAAATAAAAATTAGGAGTTTAACTCCGATTAAGAATTGAGCTCAAAGAAATAGGAATCCCTAGGCATTTAAGAGAAAAAGAAAAAAACATTAAAATACAAAGTTACATAAATTATGAGTTATCTGCTCTATACTCGGAAGAGCAACACGTGGTAGAAGTCTTTGTTCAGGCAGTCCATTGTTCTACCGAAGGTCTTTCTTGCTGTGTGTGGACAATGGACAAAGACGTGTCCCAGAGAATAAAAGTAAATGAGACAAAAGAGAGCGACGAACGGAGGCAAAAGAGAGACGAAAGAGACGAAAGAGAGGAGGGAGCAGAGGGGTCTTCCTCTTTTTATAAGTTCTGTTGAGCTTCCGCGGGCTTCCGGGTTGACAGTAACCTCAGCCAATAAGCGTTCTTCGTGGGCGGGCTTGATGAACTTTAGTCCAATGACAGGCTTTGTCTGCGAGGGACCAATAGGATGGAGAAGCTGGAGCTCAGTGAACGCTGGATGACATTTGATACCGGTCCCCATGGATACACATAATTTTAATACACTGGAATATGCTTTTACACACTTATGTATAACTAAGCTAACCTTAGTGATTAGTGTAACTTATAAGCAGTGCTTCTAAATCAGCATGCAGGAATAAACATTCATTTAAACATTTTTAACATGCATATATATATAAAATCACAGATTAATGCATTTCACACATATTATTGATTTTCCACATTAAAAACATCAGAGTCCATTTACTTTTCATAGTCCTGAAAATAAGGGAAGATTTAGAATTGAGTTTGCAATAATGTACTTTAAAGTTCACTGGTTAAATCTAGCATGTCCCAAAGTTTAAGGAAATTTTATTGAGTTGCGGATCTGTGTAGGCCATGAGGGCTCCTCAGGTCTGTTCCATGTCTCCATGTTTATGGGGGCAATAAAGGGGCACAGGAGGAAATAGGTTGAATTCTTTTAGACTGGTTTTAGCAAAGGAATGGGATTTCAGCTGTGGCCTGGGGAAGAAAATCAATTCTTGACTGTCTTACTCCTGGGTGAAACAAAATGTCTTTAAGCAGAAGAATAATTATTGCTGAGCCGAAGTGAGATGATGCTACAGTCCCCCCCTCTGGTATCAATGGTGATGTTGATTCAGTGTTGATAGCAATCCTAGGCATCAAATCCCAATTTGGCTAGGCTTGATCCAAATGCTGAACTAAAGTTCTGATGTTGATAAGTCTTTAGCTTGTAAACAGTATCTATTCCAAAGTGTAGGTCCTTAAATTTGGTTTTCTGAAAAACTTCTAGAAATTTTCAAAAAATAATTTGGGCATGACCAAATATAAACATTGTATAATTGTCTAGGATATACTAAAGTTCTGTATATGCCTGTAAAGACTTAAAAATTCTGGGTACAAAAAGGGTGAACTAGAAGTATGTGGGTTTTGACATACTTGATATAGATGTTTTGGGTTTGCTGAAAAAATATCTATTCAAAATTTCAAAAACAGTTTAAAGGTGCATAAAATCTAAATAAGGTATAAAGGATATATATTTATATATATATATACACATTCATGTATCCAAAAATCTTAGTCAAAAGCAAAAATAAAATTCTTTCATATTTGAGGTAGAGGTTCAGACTAATCAATATTGAGGTGACTCAAGGAGGTTCAAATTGAATTTGTTTAGTTAGACTAAACCATGGTTCCACAGATGTCAAAATCATAGGGTGTTTGAGGCTTTTGTTCAGAAAAACTGAGTGGACATAGGATGTCGTTATTATTCTTTGGATGGCAATGAGAAGTAAATTTGGATTCACTGCAAAAAAGATATGATGAGAGAGCATATTCATTGCTAAAGCGTTAACTGAAAAACTAATGTCTCTCGCTACTTCTGAGAGTAACATAGACATTGGCTTTGTGTGAGCATAGTCAACCTCTAACACAAAGAGCAAAGAGTTCAAGACCTTGTTGAGTTTGACTGAAGCTTCGGAGCAAGCATTCAAAACCAACACAGTGTCTTGTAAGATTTTGGTAACAGTTTGTGGTTCAACAACCTGGCGTTTCGGTTTAGTGTTGTTGACCGAGTTAACAGTGGGCGTGCTAAGGTTAACAAGAGGCTCTAACGATGAGGCTGTTATTAAGAATCCACCCAAGGATCTTTGACCTTTCATCTTGACTTGGCCCAATTCTGACTGGGTAACAGTGGGTGTGATTGCTAGGCAGATGGCTAAACTGATAAACAGGAGGGCCATCATCTCAGCAAACATAAAAGTGAGTGGTTTTGGATCTTAATCTTCTTGTAGATCTTTCTTTAGATACCTGGTTGGCAAATGAAAATTCCTCTCAGAGGTGGAATGATTTCTTTTAGATGGATGTACTTTATTGATCCCAAAACTGGGAAATTACAGAATAGAGATTAAGAGATTGAACTCTAAACCTCGTGCTTGTTTTTCACCATTGATGGGAGTTTTAAGATTATTAGCTCAAGCTAATGGTGTTGAATGTCTTGTGTATACTATTTGGTAATAGATTGATTGAAGTTTATTAGATTTTACAGAGGTCTTTGAAATTAGTTTAAGGGCTAATTTGGTTTTAATATACCCTTTCCTTTCTGGAAGTTTTGATGCAGTTAACTAATTGTTTGGAGAAATTTGACTGAGTGCACCTGAGGCTAGTAGTTAGCTACGGTTATTTCTCAGACGTAGGTTTGATTTTAATCTTATTTATGGACTTACTTTGACAGTGTTGTACCCGACAAGTCCCATGGGGGTTTGATAAGGGTTACTCTGATTTTGGTGAGCCCATTTGAAAATGGGGTCCTGGATTTGGCACTTGAGTGGCTAAAGTTTGTTGGTGACAATGTGTGGATTCATCCACTCGGGCAGGAATTTAGGAGTGATTTTCCTTTCCTGTAAATTTATTTCAGGTGTCTGCGGTACAAATGTGGGGTGGAAGATCTTGTCCCCCCTTTGCAGTTTGTCATGCAAGAGTTTTTGATCGTTGTCCACTTTGTGTCGTTTGGCGAATCGGTCCGAATGTTTTTGAAATACAGCCTTGGGAGCTTTGTATGTCGTTTTGACACAGTGTTCTGCAGCTGGAATGTTATAGGTATTGGCAGTCATCACCCCCCTCTGGTTTCGAGGAACTCCGAGCGGTGGCGATGATGGTTCGCCGGAAGCATGAACAGGAGTACCAATGTATAGCTGCAGAGAAGGTTGTGTCGCATGAAGTGGTTTTAGGTTTGGTATGTCATAGGGTTTAGACGCGGGCAGCACATGTACCATTTTATCCGACCGGTGTTTGACAGTTTTATGGATCATTTGGTTGCAAGGTTGAGTGACTGTGTGTCTTGCGTTTGCAAAAGTTGGGTTCATTGACGCAAAAACTTGAGGTTTCAGAGGGTCTAGAGAGCCGGTTGGTGTGGCTCTCGTGACCATGCAGGCCTCATGGGCGGGTGGGTGGGTTTCAAAATGTGACACCACCATTGAATCATGGGTATCAAGGGTTTCAAGGGGGCCGTTTGGGGTTTTCTGCTCGGCCGTTGAGTTTTCAAGGTCATTTGAGTGTTTGGCTTGACCTTGTATGTGAAGGTGACTTTTGACTTCTTTAAGATAGTACTCACCTTGGTCTTGGCGGTCGCTTTCACTCGGTTGCAGTTGTTCCAACAGTACTAGTTGTGTGAGACTTGGGGTGTCCAAAGTGTTCAGAACAAAGCATTGTGATTCAGTTGTTCTTGTTGGGTCAAATGGGTGAGGGTGTTGCGTTTGAGCCCATAGTTTGAGGTTCTTGAAATCAATCAGTGGCTCAAAACGGTTCAGTAGATCTTTGCCAACAAGCAATGGAATAGCGTCAAGTTTGGACACGTAGACCGGATGAGTCAAGGTCATGGGTCCAATGGACATGTTTAGTAGTGATACGCCCAACAGGGTTGTTTTAGTGAGCACATACGGTCACACGGCTAATGAACAGGGTTCCAGTTTCAAATGTTTGTTAGCGCGGTTAGCGGTTACACGTAGTTTGTCAAAAAGGGTGTGTGACATGAGAGTGATGTCAGCAGCGGTGTCTAAAACAGCATCCTGACACATCACATCTTCAAGGGTCAGTGGAAGGTAGAATTTCCGTGCCACCCCCCTCTCGTTTAAATTGCATAGAAATTGTGGAACGGGTGGTTCAAAACAGAGTTGTGAAATGTTGTTAGAGGAGTGGTCTGTGACCTGTGGTTGGGCTGCCATAACAGTACCGGACTGTGTTGAGTCCTTTGGTCCTTCCTCATTTGCATGAGGGATTTTCTTCTTGCGTTTCCTTTGTTTGGAATGCTTGTTTCGAGTTGGCACAGCTGATATAGCTAGAATGTTAGCAGTTTTATTCTCTTTGTTGCTTTGAATCTCTGCTAGGAGGCATTTGACAATTTCAATATCTTCTCTACTGAATGTAGGAGTTTCTTCTTCCTTCCAAGGTTTGTGATAGAGCTCTGCTTCTGAGCTTCTGTGATGAGATGGAGACCTTTTGTCACGGTTACGCGTGTCTTCGTATCGGTATCTGTCAACATGGTAGTCCGTATCGCGTTCTCGTGACCTATCCCGTGGATATGGTCTACGACGGTAGTTGGGTTTTCGCAAAGTTGGTCCAAAGTGATATCCAGAGGACCTAGTTTGGTTTTGACCTTGATGAGGTCGCTTGGAAAAATGCTTCGGCTGTTTATGTACTCGCAGTGTAAGAGGTGGAGTAGAGCGAGGAGCTCCTTCCAACTCCAAGGTGTTAGATGCATCGCTAATAGCTAGCACTGTGGCAGGCTCAGTGTGCTTGTTGCAACTTTGTTGCTGTTTTTGGAACGCATAGTGAGCGAACTCTCTCAGCTGACTTATTGAGTTTAATCTTGGGTTAGCTGTAACTCCCAGGTAATGACTCACAGTGAGATGGAGGTTTTGGATGAAGAGGGTCTTGAAATTGTGGTCTTCTTCCATCCCTGGTATATTTTGAGATCCAAAATATGCAAGTAGGAGTCTCTGGTAGTAGGCTTGTGTTGGCTCTGAGCGTCCTTGCTTCACGGCTAGGGCTGCAGTTAGCCCTGCTTGTAGGCAGTCGTCAGAGAACTCCTTTTCGATGGCTTCGCGGAGCAGCATGTAGTCTGCTTTGATGTTTGTCAGCTGTCTGTCTATGAATTTTGATACTGACCTGTTAGATGTTAGTTTGATCAGATAGATGCGATCGTCAATTGTAGCATCAGGATACTTACGCAGGTAGTAATCAATGTCCTGTAAATAGGCTTTGGCATCAGGTGAACCCGTAGGTCCTGGATCAAATTTGGTGATATTTCGCGCAATCTTGTCAAGGTCGCGATCTGAAGGGGCACATGCACGCTGTCCACACGGTCGTCCGTATTCGAAATGGGAATCGGGCGAGGGAGCACCGTGGATGTCCCGGTGTTCATGTGTTTCCTTTAGGAGCAGTTGACATTCCTTATAGTCCTTCTTCACATTTTCAAGTTGACCTTCAACTCTTCTGAGTTCCTTCTTTGTGTCTTGAAGGGCATCTTCAAGTTCACTGTTGTCTTGGTGAAGCATGTCATTGTTATGTATCAACCATTTATTTTCTGACTATGCACGGTCCAAATCTTGTAACGCTTCATCCAGTTGGTTTTGAGTTTTGTCATTCTTCTCTTGAGATTGTCCAAATTTTCCTTCAGGGTCTCATTCTCTTCTTGGAGAGATTGGATTGTTGTTTGTTGATTTGCTAGCTCATTCTCTGCTACCTTTAATCTCGCGACTAATGTTAGCACAAACTTACCTAAAACACTGGTGAGGTCCTTGCCTTCTGGTGGCTTTTCAGTGTGTTCATTCAAAAGTTCTTCAGTGAGTTGCTTCAATTCTTCGGGCTGTGTTTCCTTGACCCGTTTTGTGAAGCTAGAAATTAAATTAGAAGTCCATGCTTCCAATGTTGTTTGAAGGTCATCCAGTCTGGTAAATCGGTCGGTTGTCTGTTGACTCATCATGTTTTATCGTTGTTGTTATTTCGCTTAAAAAAAAAAAATCAACTTGTTGATTATTCTTAAATTTGTTTCACAGGGTTTAACTTTGAGTGGTTTTATTTTACAACCGTGATAGTTGAAAGTTACTTTAGAATTTGTTTCAACTTGTAGGCTTGCAGGATGGGAAATAGAATTTTGAAATTATTTAGAAATGTAGAGATACTTCAATTAATTTGTTCGTTGAAACTGCATGTTGATAAATAAAGCTGAATTGAAATTAGGTTGAATTTGTTTCACAAAACAAAACAAAGATTTAAATTGTGTGGATTGACTTCTTTACTTTGATTTTCCAAGTCTAGTATTGGAATTTGTCATCAATAACTAGGTTTGAGATTTTGCAGAATGTCTCTTTGAAAGTGAGGATTTTATTTACAAAAGAAATACAAAAACAAAAGAGGCTAAATGTTTTAAAGATTTAAGATTACAAGTTTCCACTTTCTTTTAAAGTTAAGGCTTTCCTTTGGTTTTATTTGTTAAAGCCTATTTTCATTTGAAGCCTTAAATGTTTAAAATATTTACAAATTAGAAACAAGTGAATTGTTTGAATATTTGGTATCCAAGGATTTCTTAGGATTGAAGCCAATAGTGATCTGTCTTGATTGTCATCTATAAATTTCTTATTTACAGAGTAATCAGTGTTTGAACCTTTTTGACTTTTCTTTTAAATCCTGGGAAAAATTTGAAAGTTATGCAGGTTGGTTAATTTTTTTTTTTCTTTTCCTGTAGAGAAAACATGAACCCACAAATGACACAATGAGTTTAAATAACACCGAGAGCTTCTCTTAGGCGTTAATTGCTTGGTGTGGTTTCCTAAATTTGAGAAGGAGGAAAAATTATAAATATTCAGTTAGTCTGTAAATTTGTCAAAATGCACAGATTTAATCCTACTTTAATGCTACTCTTGAGTAAACATCAGCATTAGAATCCTTAAGCTAAAACTGGGTTTCTGTGGGAAGGGAATCACATCATATCACATTTCAAAATAGCAAAATAAGCACACATATAGCTTCAAAGTTTGCAACTTTTTGCTTAAAAGTGTGTAAATATGTTTGCTTTTAGCTTAAAAGATTATAATATATGGTTACATAAGTGATTAAATACAATAGGGGTGTTTGTAAATGTTCCTGCTATAGGTATCTATGCAGTGAGTGGGGGTTTCACCACTGAGAAAAGCTTTCAGAAGCCAACAGGTCCTTTTCCTTTCTGTTCTTGGCATAAAAGTTTGGATTAGTGTTAAATTTAGTTTATTCCGAATAATATGAATTGCTTTGAAGTTACTTTAAAGACTTAATTTGGTTATAAATCATCTTTAAAGATTAGAAGTTTAAATAAAAATTGCAGTCCCTATGTTTCACCACAAGATGGAGGCAGTTTTCGTCTGCACTTCTGGAAGAGGAAACCCAATGACGTCACTCGGGGAGTCAAGGATTTCTACTCAAAATGGCAGCTACAGGGAACTTGCTTTACCTAGACTTAAGATGGCGTTGCTTGGCCGATGTACACATGCGCAGTTTTCGTGCACAGCTTGACGGTCGCGCACGCGACTGTGAGCGTGCACATGTGACACGTGGATGCAGCGTGAGCTTCAGTCCATAAAACCACGCCTTGCTTTCCAAAGGCGGGAAAACTTCGGTCTCCCTAAACTTTATTCAGCAAGTTTATACAATGGTTAATTCAATTAAATCCCCCAAGGGTTTGCTTCACTTGCGGGGTGTTTGAAATAATGGGGAAAACAAATAGGATTTCTTCACTATTTTGTTCCCAGGCCTATTTTAATAATTCAGCGTGTAATCACGCTTCTTAAGCATGCATTGAACAACAAGTAACTGAACAGGATGGTGGGGTCTCTTCACCCCCCGCCTCTCTTGGTCTCACACACACACACACACACACACACACACACACACACACACACACACACACAGCAGTAATCAGGGAGCGGGCGAATTCACCCCCTCCCCCTCGTAACACAGAGACAAAGACAATAGACTGGCTGCAGACAAATGAACCACCTTCGTAGGTTATAAGTCGACCAAAATCACACACAGCTTATGTATTAATTTCTTTCATTCTGAGTGAGTCAAGTTCAGCCAGGCTTTCACGTGGGAGCAACATAAAAATGTAGGAAAATATGAAATTAAAAATTATGATCAGGTGTGAATTATTTAATTTATATTGATTTATCGGGATCTTAGATCGAATCTCGTTTCATATACACCAGAAAAGTTAATAACACTCGTGGGGCACCAGCTTCTATCTCTAAGAAGCAATTTAATCTTTAATTTCACTTTGTACCTGTTTAATCACTCAATAAATTAATTAATAATCAGTCTCAAAAAATTTTTCCGTGAATTCAATACCTGGGCTTGAAACAGACTCAGAATGAAATAAATTCTCAACAACTTCTCTCATTTTCACTTATTTATTAAACAAAATGATTAACAGACATTGCAGTAATTTCATTAATCACAAAATCAATCTTGTAAATGATAGATTAACAATATCAATATTTTCGGAACCAGGGTTAAACTGAGAAACCAATTTCTATCAGTTTGAGTTAACAGATTATGGAAACAGCGCAAATGTATGGAGAAAGTTTACTAATTATATAGAAAGTCCTGGATTAATCTTAAGAAAATAAAAATGGAATTTTAATGAAAAGAAGAGTTATGTTAATGGCTTCTTAATTTGCATCTGATTAGATATACTAATTATTACCGAACCTCAGAAGTTTAATTCAGCAGATGAAATAAAGTTTGCAGCTCACGTGATTCCTCGTTCGATGATTCCCTGTTGATCTGGTCAACGTTCTTTTGTCGTCCTCATGAAGTTTTGATGTGTTGTTCAGGGCCAAAACCCAGAATATTTGTCCAGCAAATATTCTCGACGATGGATGAGATCGTATGTTTGATCTCAATGGTTGAAATTCTGCAGAAGCGCGCTGATTCCTCAGCTGCGCATGATGTGGGAAGCTGCGTCTTCTCAGAGGCCTTCGATAATAATTAATTAAATATATCTAATTCGTTCTCAAATTAAAGAGTTTCGGACTTTAGATAAAAATAATAGCTTCTGGTGTGTGATTGGTCAAGAAAAATATTATAAAAATAAAGTCAAGATTAAAACTTACATTAAAATTAAAACAAATGGTGGTTTTACAGAAAGTTTAACAAAGAAAAGGAGATAAATAAAAATTGGGAGTTTAACTCCGATTAAGAATTGAGCTCAAAGAAATAGGAATTCCTAGGCATTTAAGAGAAAAAGAAAAAAAACATTAACACCTTGCACTCCAGTCAATTTCCCTAAAAACGCCAAAAAATAATGTGCCCAAAGTAAATCAAATTTTTTGGCAAAAAAAAAAAACAACATGATCTCTCTAAGTGCTCCGGACACTGAGTTACAGTCATCTAAACATAGTGAACTTGAAGAAAATAAATTTGGCCTGGGTGTTTTTTTGGATACAAATGCTTGCAAATAACACACAGCTTCAGATCCGGGCTGGAAAATGCAACATAAATGTATAAACAAGTGTTATCCAGCTGAGGTCCAAATTTTGTAACAATACCACAAAAAATGAATATTTTACACAGCTTTTTCCTCAGGTAGTTCCCAGGCGTTTTGGAACTGTGCCAAATTGTGCCAAATGGCACAGTTTGGAAAAACGTCTGTAACTTTTGAATAATTCAATGTAGAATCTTCATTTTAGGCTCTAATGAAAGGTCACATTCAGGGCTGTGTCTGTGTGTGTGTGTGGGGGCACCCCCCCCCCCCCGCTACAAAGGACGGAGATCGGCCCTCGCTACATGACGGATTACACTCGTTGCATGTTTCCACAGCAACGCTGTCACAGCGGCTTCCCCCCCCCTCGCTACTGTGTGTGTGTGTGTGGGGGGGGGTGTTGTCCCTCCCCCTCGCTACAGAGGACGGCCATCTGCCATTGCTACATGAAGGAATAGACTCATATGGCTATGTGGCGACCGCTGCGCAGTCACCGTGGCTCCCCCCAGCAGACCGGGGGGCGTTCGGACCGTGAACGCCCCCCCCGCTCCTCTTCTGCAGCGGGGGGGGGGGGGGTGTTCATGGTTCGAACACGGCAAATGAACCGTTTATCGCGGCGCACGCACTTCGTACTTCGTGCGCCGTACAGTTGTAATTTATCGATCGGTCAAAAGTCATTTTGGATTACAATTTTCAGGGATAAATAATAACTTAGCTTATAACACCTTACCTCTTCACAGCAGCAGAGTCCTGGCGAACTTCTCTTCCCCATAGTCAGACGAACGCGACGCTGGTCCGCTCGTGGATCCCGGTCAAAACATAATTCCATTATTGCGGTTTTGGCGAATGATTTATGACCTTTGTCGTCGGCCTTCGTCGGTCTATGATGACGGAAGAGAATCCTAAACGTCTATTCTGCTGGAATAAGTGCAGGTCGCACTTGTGGGTGTTCTCCATGCTGCTGGATCTGTAGCAGGTTCTTCCAGCGTCCTTTTTTTCATCTGTTGCAACAGTAAGTCTCTCTTCACCCAGCCCGAACTTCTGTGCTTCAATTGGCTCCTGCATTCACAGTAGGCGGGTCCTCCTTCCTAGGTTTTCATTCATTGGTTCTTCAAGGTTTCAGAAATCCAATTCAAGGCTCTTATTAGTCGAATGAGAGGTCAATCAGATGAACTAATCTGTTCGCGGCTGTGTCTGCAGCTTTTAATTTCAGTGGCGCTTGGACGCCAACACCACCTACATCACCACCATCAGGACCATGCGTCCGAGAGCGCACCAGGGCACACGAGAGCGCCCTCGTGCGCACTAGGACGCAGAGACTTGCCCGCCCGTGGGACAACGGAGCGCAAGAGGTTAAAATACTAAGTTACATAAACAAATTACGAGTTATCTCCTCTGTGCTCGGAAAAGCAACACATGGTAGAAGTCTTTGTTCAGGCAGTCCATTGTTCTACCGAAGGTCTTTCTTGCTGTGTGTGGACAATGGACAAAGACGTGTCCCAGAGAATAAAAGTAAATGAGACAAAAGAGAGCAACGAATGGAGGCAAAAGAGAGACGAAAGAAACGAAAGAGAGGAGGTAGCAGGGGGGTCTTCCTCTTTTTATAAGTTCTGTTGAGCTTTCGCGGGCTTCCGGGTTGACAGTAACCTCAGCCAATAAGCCTTCTTCGTGGGCGGGCTTGATGAACTTTAGTCCAATGACAGGCTTTGTCTGTGAGGGACCAATAAGATGGAGAAGCTGGAGCTCAATGAACGCTGGGTGACATTTGATACCGGTCCCCATGGATACACACAATTTTAATACACTGGAATATGCTTTTACACACTTTTGTATAACTAAGCTAACCTTAGTGATTAGTGTAACTTATAAGCAGTGCTTCTAAATCAGCATGCAGGAATAAACATTCATTTAAACATTTTTAACATGCATATAATATAAAATCACAGATTAATACATTTCACACATATTATTGATTTTCCACATTAAAAACATCAGAGTCCATTTGCTTTTCATAGTCCTGACAATAAGGGAAGATTTAGAATTGAGTTTGCAATAATGTACTTTAAAGTTCACTGGTTAAATCCAGCATGTCCCAAAGTTTAAGGAAATTTTATTGAGTTGCGGATCTGTGTAGGCCATGAGGGCTCCTCAGGTCTGTTCCATGTCTCCATGTTTATGGGGGCAATAAAGGGGCGCAGGAGGAAATAGGTTGAATTCTTTTAGACTGGTTTTAGCAAAGGAATGGGATTTCAGCTGTGGCCTGGGGAAGAAAATCAGTTCTTGACTGTCTTACTCCTGGGTGAAACAAAATGTCTTTAAGCAGAAGAATAATTATTGCTGAGCCAAAGTGAGATGATGCTACACACATTGCAAATATTTGAGACCCATTGTAGTGCTTCCTTTTATATTTTAGCAATACAAGTACAAAACACCGCCCACACATGAAGCCAGGGCAAAAAGAGACACTTTTACAGACAAGACAAACTTTTATTGATAAAAACTTCATATTTTGACTGAGCGACTCAATACTCGGTGATGCACACCTTCAGTTAAAGTACTATATTCCATTCAAGTGAATGTATTAATTCATTCTGATTGCTGAGGCCACAGTAAAAACAGATGATTTTAAATGTAACCCAGTGTCACGGCTGGCCCTCACGAGCCAGCATAAGACGCCTCAGTTCAGTAAATTGCAGTTCAGTTCTTTTATTTATAAAGCACAGGACTTAGGTGTACAACATAACTTTGCCACGCAGGCTTCGTTACACAACACAACATAAATTCACAATAGAGAGTTATGGCAGTGACGAGGAGCTCTCGTCTGCCGTAATTAGGAAGGAACGTCAGTGAGGGAGAAGACAGTTCCAAATAAATCACTTACATGCAGCGGGATACGTCGAGGAACCCAGGGAGCATGTGGTAAGGAGACAGGGGAAAGTCATAGGACTTCTGACAAGACAGCCGCGCCGTCCAGTTCACTCGCACTGACATTTAAAGCCAGCTGCTCATGATTGGAAACGCGGCACAGCTGCCCAGGTTCTGACAGCTGAGAGCTCCCGAGCGTCTGGCCAATCAGAGCCCGGGAAACCCGTGTGACGACACCAGCTGTCAAAACCTGACAGGGATGAGGAATAACCCGAGCGCGGACAAAGCGCTCGGGATATGACAGGGCCCCTCCCTCTACGCGAACTCCTGGTCGCGCGCAACATCCAGACCCCCCCACCCCACCCCAGGGAAGGTGGAGGGGGAAGCAGGTGGAGGGAGAGCAGGGCCAACTCACAACAAGGGGACAAAAACATCGGGGAAGGGAGGGAGAGAGAAAAAAAGGCAGAAACCGTACATAAACGGGGACAAAGATGAATAAAAAGAAAAGTCAACGCTAGATGGACATCACTCACACATAACCACAAAAAGAAAGCCAAGATGAGGGTACAAGGAACACTAGTCAATACCACAAGGCAGGATCAAGGAAATAAAAGGACAGATAATACCTTCTTCTCCAAGTTAATGTGTACAGAAAACCGTCAAAACCAAAAGACAACACAGGTGCCAAAAAAAAAAAGGAACTAGACCCGAGTAAGGGAGTAACAGGAAATAAACAACCACACCCTAAAGAAACATACAATACTCATGATAGCCATGGCAAGAGAACATATGTCCATCCACGGAAAACAGTCACCTTAAACATGAAGTCCAATCCCCAGTGGGGTATTTTAGTCACAAGTCAGTGGTGGGGCAAGAGAAGGAGAGGGAAAAAAAAACCCATTGGGGAATAGAGTAAAACAACTCCGCTCAGGAGGCCTCCCAGCACCCAGCATCCAGGCCGCCAGCAAAAGCAGCGGAACGTGCCCTAACGGCCCAGCCAAACCCCGGGCCGAGGGAAACCATGTCTCCGGTGGGCGGACCAGGGCGCCAAAAGAACCATCCAGCTTGTCAGGAGGCCGGACCCGGACGCCAAAAGGAAAGAGCCGGTCACCGGGTGGTCGGGCAGTATCGGCCTGCCAACAGAATGGCTGGGGGAAGGTCGGCGAACCGGGCCAGCCGGAATTTACCCCCGCAGTCTCAAAGGCGGGGAAAAAGGGGCCACGGCGAGGACGGGGCATGGCCTGGAAAGCGCTCAGCGGCGGGTCAGCTACACAGTCTCCAGAACCCACCTGGGTCAAAACGACCATGGTGCCGAGCTCCGATTGAGCGAGAGCGGCACCCGCGTCGGACCCCGATTGGGCCGGAACCTCCATGACGTCAAGCTCCGATCGGGCGAGAGCAGCACCCGCGTCGGACCCCGATTGGGCCGGAACCTCCATGACGTCAAGCTCCGATCGGGCGAGAGCAGCACCCGCGTCGGACCCCGATTGGGCCGGAACCTCCATGACGTCAAGCTCCGCTTGAACCGGCGGAGCACTCCTGGTGGACCCCATGCCGAGAGCCGGACCCTCCAAGGTGGCACCAAGAGCAGGTTCGCCTCCAGTGACCCTGGGGAGAGGCTCAGAGGGACAAAAGGAACCGGGATCAGGATCACCGGCAGCGGCAGGGCCCGGCGAGACAGGCTCGAGCGCAGCAGACGGCTGCACCCGGCTCGCCCCCCCGAGAGACAGGCAATAATGCTCCAGAAAGAAGAGGAGGGATAGAAAATAGAGCACTTGCCTGATCTCGGGTTCTGCCGCCATCCAGGACTTCGATGCTCCGGGTTCAAACGGGAGGAGGTCGTCGTCCGGTTCCCACTCCGTCGCGACGTCATCCGCCCCTGGAAGAGGGGCTCTTGCAGCTCGAGGACCCCCCGACGTCATCGTCCACGCTAGTTGTTCATGTGGCGTGGAGGTGAGGGGCTCTCGGCCCGCTGGACTGGACTGTTCATCTGCGGAGTCCCGGGGACGCTCCGTCGTCGGCACAGGCTCCAACCAATCGTCCGACCTCCTCTGCCCAGAAAATGGCTGCGGGGCTGGGGTCTTCTGCCCGAGGGCCGCAGGCTCACTCCTCGTCTGGTGACGCTCCTCAGAGGTCGAAGCATGCTCAGCAGGGGGAGACACAGAGGCAGCGGGTTTAATTAACATATCAGCAGGGAGTTGAGGCTCGGGGGGCTGCAAACCCCGAGCCTCACCCCCAGGAGTCAGACAGAACAAATCACTATTAGATGGAAAAAAGTGAACTTGAACTTGCCTGGCTCCCGGAGGAGCGGTGGAACCTGCCGTTGGGAACGTCATTCCATCCTCCTCCCACCGGGTGGTGGCCGGAGACTCTCTTGGAGGAGAGGGGGCCACTCGGGATGGTGTAGCCGCGCTGTCCACTGGAGCAAAACTTCTCAAACTCCCAGCCGCTGGAGAAGGCGTCGAAGCGGAGGGGGCAACAGCCAAGTCAGGCCGGGCGTGACGCGCTGACAGCTCAGCGGGGAAAGCAGGCCCGGGGGGAAAGGCTGCTGGGGTCTCCTCCAGGTGAGACGCCGAAGAGACAGCAGTGGGATGAATGGGGTCAGCCCAGTGAACCGGAGCGGATTCCGGAGGGGAGTCACGCTGAGAACGTCTCTGGCCACGGTGTCGACGTCTACGACGGGCCCCGGATGGTGCGAACTCCAGGACTGGATCGAGGGAAGGATCCGGATTCCAGAGCGGGCAGCGGGAGCTCCGGTCACTCCGCCTTTGGCCTCGTTCCTCCTCGATCTCCTGGAGCGCCTCGCGGTGGACGGCGATCTCTTGTCTCCTCGCTTGGACGTCCAAGTGGTCGGTGTAGCGGGAAGACAACCGGTCAAGCGTTCTCTCAGCGCAGTCCAGGTAGTAGTGCGCTTCGGATGAGTCGTCAAGGCTGGCGGAAGCGCTGATGAAGTCATCCACCTCCTCCAGCGCCTCAGGCAGCTGGAGCCAGAGATCACTCCACCTTGCAGCCTCCTCCTCTTCGTACATCAGAATTGTCTGGCGTTGGGCAGCGATGTCGAGTCTCCTCGCGTCGACCTCGGGGTGACCGTTGTAGCGGGAAGGCAAACGGTCAAGCACCTCCTCAGCCCGGTCTAAATACCACTGTTCATCGGGCTGATAACCGAGGAGAGGAGGGGCGAGGGAGGTGTCTGGATGCCCATCGAGGTCGGAGGCGATAATGAGGATTTCATCTACCTCCTCCAGCGCCTTGGTCAGCAGGACGTGGGAACCCTGAGAATGACTCCGCTGAGATGGCATATTTCCAACGCCGCGTACCTGGACAGGAAGGACAAAGTTCCCAGAACGCAACTTACTGAGAACGGCGTCTCCTTCTGGCGGCTGTCTACTGTCACGGCTGGCCCTCACGAGCCAGCATAAGACGCCTCAGTTCAGTAAATTGCAGTTCAGTTCTTTTATTTATAAAGCACAGGACTTAGGTGTACAACATAACTTTGCCACGGAGGCTTCGTTACACAACACAACATAAATTCACAATAGAGAGTTATGGCAGTGACGAGGAGCTCTCGTCTGCCGTAATTAGGAAGGAACGTCAGCGAGGGAGAAGACAGTTCCAAATAAATCACTTACATGCAGCGGGATACGTCGAGGAACCCAGGGAGCATGTGGTAAGGAGACAGGGGAAAGTCATAGGACTTCTGACAAGACAGCCGCGCCGTCCAGTTCACTCGCACTGACATTTAAAGCCAGCTGCTCATGATTGGAAACGCGGCACAGCTGCCCAGGTTCTGACAGCTGAGAGCTCCCGAGCGTCTGGCCAATCAGAGCCCGGGAAACCCGTGTGACGACACCAGCTGTCAAAACCTGACAGGGATGAGGAATAACCCGAGCGCGGACAAAGCGCTCGGGATATGACACCCAGCCCTTGTAAAATCTACTGAAGCACAGCTACATGAAAATTGTGGTTAAATACAACAAAAAAGTACTTTATTGTCACATTCAAATTGTAATCCCTCCTGTTTTGTTTTTCTTTTGAATTCTTGGATGGAATATGGTTGGCAATATAAGCTGCAGCTTCAGCCATCACCCATTTCACATAACCTATGTTGAACTGTATAATCAGAGGAGTTATTGTTTAATTTGACCTTGTTAGATTTTTTCCCCTTTGTTATATTATTCTATTTTCTTTTAATCTTTACTTTTAATCAATCCGAAATAAAGATTCATTCATTCATTCACATTCCACCACTGGCTTTTAGCAACAAGTGTATTTCCCAAATATGTTTTAAACTTGCTTTAATTAACCACCACCCATTTGTCTTTTGTCTAGGCAAGAGGGAAACTGTCCACCCCAACTGGACCTTGCCTCACTATTTACAGAGATGCAGGCCTAAGATCTGCTGAACCAGGACCAGTACGAGGGGCCGATCCAGTTGCTTCTCAGTGAGGCAGCGTGGCTGGCGTGTGTGACCCATTCCAGTTTCTTTATTATTTTTTTTTTTTTACAGTTTGAATTTTGCACATTCTGAATAATCTAGAATTTGCTGCTGATTGTAATAAACAATTTAGTGACTTATGTGTTTGCATCATGATTTTCTATTTTGTCTGTTAAGACAGCGGTTGGAAAAGAGTAAACTGTACAAAGGATTTATCGGTGACCTTGAAAATAATGGCTCATTTTTAAGAAAAAAGTAACCAAAACAATTATTTTATTACCTGAAAACTGTATTGTTGGATGTGCCACCGCAGAAGACCCTGCATACTTTAGAGACAGTACCAGTATATGGAGGAATTCTGGGTCATATCAGCATCTGCTCTTCATCATAATGGGTTTGGGCGGGGGTGTCTCATCATGTGCCATGGAGGGCCAAGACCCTGCAGGCTTTACCTCCAACCAGTGTCTTCAACAGCAGATTCCACTGAACTTCTTCCACTGACTGTTGATCAGTGAGAACACCTGCTGAAGAGACTGGGTAGAAGAGAACCTGCAGGGTCTTGGCCCCCCATGACACATGATTGGAAGCCCCCAGATTAGGGTTTAATGGGATTTAACATTTTAACACAAACTGCTTTATGGTTATTGTTTTGGCCTGAAATGCATCATAACTGTCAAATATATCTTATTATATGTAACTCAGTACTGTTTACTTTTTGAATATATATTTTGTGGCTAATATAGTTATTAACATGGCGATCAAGTTGTGTCAGCTGATCATTTTTTGCTATGACACCACCTCAGACTCAATGCTGCTGCAGCAGGTACATCCATGATGTCTCAACAGTCTCTCCATGATTTTCACACAGATGAGAGCAATTTTTTGCAAAGGAAATAAACATTTCTACAGACATTCTTAAGCTCTACAACCACTGATGGTTTGTGAAGCTGGGGTGACATCAGTGATAGGTTGTGTTGAACGCCCAGACCGACCGTTTGAAGCGGTAATTTCCCCACAACAGAGCCATCTGAAACACACACACACAGAGCGTACATATTTTAGTACCCAACAGCGATAAGTTGGAGACATTACAGTGTAGTATGACGTACTTATAGCAAACTAGCATTAGCAACATTAGCTTACCATCATATATGACCTAGTTTGTATCCTCACGTCTTCGGCTCTCCCAGAAGCTGCAGAACTATTCCAGAGTGTTTCGTCTCACTGCCTGTACCTTTGTCTGGCGGTCCTTTTTGGCATTTACGGTGAAAAAAGCCGCAGACCGAGGAGTCGCCTTGTACAGCCACCATGATGCATGTGTTATGTTTTGCTTGGGTCGCGTGTTTTACGTCACAGGAGTGTGGCGCTGCCTTGCTGTAAAAAAAATCCCGTCCACCCCAGCTTAACCCCGCTTTACCCAGCTGCTATGGAGACACAACCGAGGCCGAACCATGTCGTAGCGAATCGAGATGTGGCGAGGTGAGCTGGGCTAGTGGAAAAGTGCCTTAATAGTAGGCTATATCAAAAAGGAAGATTTTAACCCTATGCTTAAAAACAGAGATTGACTCTGACTCCTAAATCCAGATTGGCAGCTGGTTCCACAGGAGAAGAGCTTGATAACGGAAGGCTCTGCCTCCCATTGTACTTTTGGAGATTCTAGGTATTACAAGTAATCCTGCATTTTGGGAACGTAGTGCTCTGTTAAGATAATGCGGTAGTATCAGATCTTTTAAATAAAAAGGGGACTGATTGTTTAGAACTTTGTAAGTAAGAAGCAGGATTTTAAACTTAATTCTAAACTCTATGGGAAGCCAATGAAGGGAGGCCAGAACCGGAGAGATATGATCTCTCTTTCTAGTACCTGTTAAAACTCTTGTAGCACCATTTTGGATCAGCTGAAGACTTTTTAAAGATGTTTTAGGACAACCTGATAATAAAGAATTACAATAATCTAATCTCGAGCTAACAAAAGCGTGGATCAGTTTCTCATCATCACTCTAAGACAAGATGCTCCTAATCTTGGCAATATTACGCAAATGATAGAAGGCAGTCTTAGAAAAAAAAAAATTAATATGTGAATTGAAAGACAAATCTTGATCAAAAATAATTCCAAGGTTCCTCACAGAGCTATTCAGAGAAAGAGTGTAACAAGTAACCGCGGGGAGAGGCCAGATCTTCAATCTTCCATTTTTATTTCCATAATCTTACAAGTAAATAGATCCCAAGAAACATCTGACATGACTCTTCACCAATAATGAACAATTCGCCATACTAAGACGAATACCAAGGATACTAAGAATCATACCAATGAATGAATTTACCCATTATCATTAACCACACCTGTTATATACTATTCGAGATAATTAGGGCTGATTAGCCCCTACCATAACCCCACATAAAACAATAAACATTTCCATTCTTTGCATATACCCACTAATCTCTAAAAATACATAAATACTTCCCCAACTATATACAATATAAATATAAATAACATATAATAAATAACAATATAAATAATTCAATAAATAGTTCAAACCCCTATTGACAATAACTAAACCACCCCTCTAACTTACCATACATGCTTCCTTCCTGCTGGTGTCCTATAAAAGGCCCTCAACCCCTAACGGAGTCTTTTGCCCGGACACTCACAGGAAGCATGTTGGCAAAGGTATGTGAAATAAATCATTATCAATTATTTTACCAAATTGCTTAACCATAACAATTATCTCCCAAGGGCATTCAAATTAGACAAAGACAGATCCCAAAATAGTGTGTGCACTTTACAAACAATCATAATAACATTTACCATATTACAAATACAACACAATCACACATACAATAAGTCATAACAGTGGTGACACTCCATCGTCACATTTCCTCCCCCCTTTCCCGAGAGTACAGTACTCTACGAGTCATGTACTCTTGAGAGGCTATCTGCTACAAGGTTGGTCTTCCCTGCCACATACCAAACAGTAAAATTATAAGGTTGAAGGGACACATACCACCCTGTGATACGACTGTTTACGTCCTTCATCCTGTCCAGCCACTGTAGGGCCCGATGATCTGTCTCCAATACAAAATGACGCCCTAGTAAATAGTATTTGAGAGACCCTATTGCCCATTTCATGGCAAGACATTCCTTTTCTACCGTAGAGTATCTTGTCTCCCGGTCCAACAACTTACGGCTCAAGAACAGTACTGGGTGTCTCTCTCCCCTCTCCTCCTGGAGAAGTACTGCTCCAATGCCAACTCCTGAAGCATCTGTCTGTAAAATGAACGGGCGAGCAAAGTCTGGACTGTAGAGAACCTTCTCCCCAGAAATAGCCCTCTTCAGATCCTCAAACGCTCTGTCACACTCCTCTGTCCATTTTACCCTATTTGGTGCCGAAGCCTTAGTGAGGTCAGTCAAAACTGCGGCTCTTTCAGCAAAGTGGGGGATGAACTTACTATACCATCCTACCATTCCCATGAATGATCGTACCTTCTTTTTAGTGGTGGGTACAGGATAGGTCCGGATGGCATCCACTTTACCTACTCGTGGTCTGATAACCCCCTGACCAACCACATGTCCCAGGTACTCCACCTGCTGCTGTCCGAACGCACATTTGCGTGGATTGATTGTCAGTCCTGCCCTCTTAATTAACTGAAGGACCTGCCTAAGGTGCATCAAATGTTCTTCCCAGGTCTGACTATAAATGACCACATCATCCAAATAGGCAGCCGCAAAATTTGATACCCTCCTTAACACTTGGTCCATAAGCCGCTGAAAAGTTGCAGGTGCCCCCTGAAGGCCAAATAGCATGACCCTAAACTGGAAACTGCCATAAGGTGTTTTAAAGGCTATAAGTTCCTTTGTTTCTGGTGCCAATGCCACTTGCCAATACCCCTTGCATAGGTCCAGAGTAGAAATAAACCTAGCCCTGCCCACTTTCTCTAACAGTTCGTCAGTCCGGGGCATGGGGTATGACTCAAATTTAGATACTGAATTAAGGTATCTGAAGTCAATACAGAATCTTAATGAGCCGTCCTTTTTGGGGACCAGCACAATCGGGCTACACCACTCACTGACTGACTCCTCGATCACTCCCAGCTGCAACATCAAGTCAATTTCTTGCTTCATTTTTGGGACCAATCGCTCCGGGATCCTATAAGATTTTCTATGTGGAACAGCTTCCTCTTTCAAATAAACCTTACGATGCACCAGCGTGGTGAAACCAGGTCTCTCATGAAACAATTCTGGATCTAATAGTGCCTCCAACTCTCTCTGTTGATCCACCTGCAAATGAGACACTTGAAACAAATAAGGCTCTGACACATTTGTGGGAAAGGACTGTTCTTTCTCCTCATCCACTTCCGTCGCACAAATTAGGAGCTGATGTGTCTCCTGAAGAACAGGTTGCTGCTGCTGATGACCAGGCTGCTGAAACTCTTTCAATAAGTTAATGTGGAAGGTCTGATATTTTACCTTCCTGTCAGGCATATATAGTTCGTATGTCACTGAACTTAGTTTCTTAGAAATTTCATATGGCCCCTGCCATCGAGCCAACAGCTTACTGTCACACGAGGGCAGCAATAACAAAACCTGTTGTCCTGGGTGAAAAACCCTTTTTCTGGCCTTCTTGTCATACCAAGTTTTTTGTTTGGCCTGTGCCGTCCTCATGTGCTCCCGAACCAAAGCAGTCATTCAATCCAGTTTCTCTCTCATCTTAATAACATACGAGACCACATTGTTTTGATCACTCGGTGGACTCTCCCAGTGCTCCTTTAATAAGTCCAATGGGCCCCTCACCTGACGACCATACAGTAGTTCAAAAGGTGAGAACCCTGTTGAAGCCTGGGGCACCTCCCGATAAGCAAACAATAAATATGGTACCCATTGGGCCCAATCTGAGCCCGTTTCAGAAACAAATTTCTGCAGCATGTTTTTTAGAGTCTGATTAAATCGCTCCACTAATCCATCAGTCTGAGGGTGATATGGGGTGGTCTTAATACCCTTAATACCCAGCAGCTTATATACCTGCTGCAACAGTTTTGACAAGAAATTTGTTCCACAGTCTGTCAGGATTTCTCTTGGTCACCCTTGAAAACAACTGGATAAGGCAGTTGGCAACCTGCCTAGCCTTGATAGATTTCAGGGGAAAGGCTTCTGGGTACCGAGTAGCATAGTCACAAATTACCAGAATGTATTTATTACCAGAGGAGCTTCTCTCTAGGGGGCCAACTACATCCATCCCTATTCTATCAAAAGGTGTTCCAATGATTGGTAATGGTTGCAGTTGGGCACGGGCTACTCCCCTAGATGATGTAATCTGACATATTGAGCACGTTGTGCAAAACTCCTTTATCTGGGTATACATTCCCGGCCACACAAACCTTCTAGCAATTCTCTGTAAAGTTTTATGAAATGCTAGATGACCTGCCCAAGGGATAACATGTCCCAGTTCCATAATCTTTGGTGTGAGGTCCTGTGGCAAAGCTATGGCCATAACTTCACCTTGTTGCTGGTACAAAATGCCCTTTTTAATGATATATATTGCCTCAGCCAAACAATCCATTCTACCCTGTTTCACACCCTCAATCTCCGAGACTTTATCAAACCATGGTCTAAGTGCTGGGTCAACTTTCTCCAATGCAGCTATGTCAGGAGGGATGTCAAACTCTACTGACTGATTTAGCTGTGGTATTTCTTCACCCAAGTTCTTTGCTGACGCTAACACCTTATCTCTTCTCCTCTGAGCCTTGGATTTAGGTTGCTTAATAGGGCCAGCCTCTATCTCAGAATCATAAAATGGTAGCTCCTGAAGAACATTGACAGCCCTCTGTGCCCTCTGCGCCCTGGTTGTCACCATATTACAATTTTTCACCACAGGTGTCCTTACTCTCTGCTCAACAGCGCCACTTGCCTGTCTCTCCTCCATTTGTTCCTCTCTAACCTGTTGTATGATGTCCAACAAAGTTGGAACACCATTGCCAAGAATAACTGAGTAAGGCAAATCAGGCACAAGAGCTACAGGAAGGAGATAAGTCCCCCCCCCCCCCCCACTGTTAAATAAACCTCAGCGGTCGGGTACAGTTTCTTATCCCCATGAACACAACTGATATTTACTTCAGATTCATTCCACAAATCCCTAGGGACCAAACTGGGTAGCACAACTGTTTGAAAACAACCTGAATCTAACAGGGCCTCTTCACACTGACCATTAAGTAACACCTTCGTTTTATACACTCCACTGTACACTGGGGCTGAAAAAGTGTGTCTAGGAACTGAACATAATAATGACAGTTTCTCATTCTTTGTGGCAGGACATGAATACTGGGTGTGACCGATTTTATTACACTGATAGCAGTGTGTATCTTTATTTAGAACAACACGTGACTTTTTGCTATTATCATATCTGCTATTTGTGATCTGACTGGGCCTGGAATACAGCCTATTTCGAGCTGGACCACCCCTTTCACCCTCATTAAACTCACTCCGTGTGGTGAAAGATCTGTCACGGCCAAGAGTAGGTCTCCTGCTCCCAGACCTGGCTGACAGAAAAACCTCCGCCAGATGCGTAGCGTCCTCTGCAGTCTTCGGGTCCCGCTCTTGTATCCAGATTCCCAGTTCCGGGTTCACCAGCCGTAGAAACTGCTCAAAAATCAATTGTTCCATAATGTCTTATAGTTAGGGTCTCTGGTTTAATCCATTTACATAACAGGTCTTTCAAGCGTACATAAAGTTCATGAGGGGTTTCGTCCTGATGAATGTCCAAGGACCGAAACCTCCTCCTATAAGTGTCAGATGTAATCTCGTATTTACTTAAAATTGCTTCCTTGACTTTCCCACAATTGTTCATGTCAGCAATATCCATAAGTACATATGCGCTCCGCGCTTTACCTGTAAGCAGAGGAGCTAGCTGGATTGCCCACTGTTCTTTACGCCAGTGGCAGACTGTAGCGATCCTCTCAAACGTTGCCAGGTAGTGCTCGATGTCATCTTCAGGAGAGAGAGGATTCAGCCTGGGCTCGTGGTGCGTTCGTGGCCTCCTTGGCTGCACCTGCAGCGGCAAATCATCCTCCTGCGGGCCGACCTGACCGGCCGTCACCCCGGGGACCTCCCTCGAAGCGCCAGCATCACCACTACGCTCAGCCCGGCTCCCATACTCCTCTCTCAGCTCCGCAACCTGCGACTCCATCCGGCGAATGTGATTCTCCACAGTCTGCCACTTTTGCTCCTGAAGAGCGGCTTCTTCCTCCATCTGGCGATCCCTGAGAGTCAGCGAACGCACCAAAGATTTCACCAGGCACGTTAGCTCCTCGAGTTCGCCCAGTCCGCTGACCCCCGGCTCCTCAACTGCCATACCTGCGTCCAGATCAGACCGCTCCTCTTGCCTCACTTTCCTTCTTGCCATGAGTCCTTCCATCCACCAAACGCTACGACGTCCTGGGAACGGACCACCGCTGCCACCAAATGTAACAAGTAACAGCAGAGAGAGGCCAGATCTTCAATCTTCCATTTTTATTTCCATAATCTTACAAGTAAATAGATCCCAAGAAACATCTGACACAACTCTTCATCAATAATGAACAATTCGCCATACTAAGACAAATACCAAGGATACTAAGAATCATACCAATGAATGAATTTACCCATTATCATTAACCACACCTGTTATATACTATTCGAGATAATTAGGGCTGATTAGCCCCTACCATAACCCCACGTAATCAGTGTTGCCAACTTGGCGACTTTCTCGCTAAATCTGGCGACTTTTCAAACCCTCTTGGTGACTTTTTCTGTCAAAAGAGACTAGCGACAAATCTAGTGGCTTTTTCTGGTGTTATCAGAGACTTTTCTGGTGTTTTGTAGACACTGACGTGCAGGGCTCGGCGGGTTGTAGTTTTCTTAGACACCATCTAAAAGAAAACCTTGTGGAGAAATAAATAAGTTCAGGCGAGATACGACGAGTTGTGAGGTTGCAGTTTTATTTTCCTCCAACATCATAAGACACACTGTAGCGCTGTGCACTGTGTTGTGCTGTGTGTGCTATTGAGGCATGTATAGCAAGCTCTTTTATACATGTTATACAAAGAGAGAGAATGCATGGCACATTTGCATATTGATATACATATCAGTCAATACATATCAATTGCTTGACCAACTGGCGCCCGGACTTCCTCTTCTTAATCCGGGGATGTATAGCAATAGTCCATTGTTCTGATTGTCTCCTAGGGGCTCTCTGTCCGTATGCAAATTGTCCTCTGCTTCCTGCCGGCTAGCTGAGTGTGAAGATTGAATGTCCATGTAGATTGTGGTGGGTCACCACAGCCTATCTGTTATGTGAGACTAAGAAATTAAAATTCCCAGAAACACTATCTGCACATAGTGTGGGCTTATTGGCCCCCTGTCACCTGGACCCCCGTCTGCTTTACACAGACAGGCTGTTTCACGGATTGGTCTCCTGTCCTGCCCCAGTTCACACCACAACCTGGAAGAAATGCTGTGTCCGAGCAGTGAGTAGTCCCGAACATCAGCTCCTACTTCTGTGGTTAAACATGAGCATTTTTAGAGCAAGAAGCTTGTATTTAATGTCCGCAGTTGTGTAAATTAAGTTTTCTTACCCCACAAAAGAAAAAGTGACAGTGATTTGTTGCTGTAAAGAACAAATGAAGCTTCTTCTAAGGTGACTTCACATTTAGCTCTTCTTTCTATTTTATTATAACTTATTCATTTACATGCTGTTGTGATATGCAACTGTTTCATTGAAGTAAATCCTCTAAATATGTATTTTTAATGGGTTTGTCCAGGGATGTTAAACATATGGACCATGGGCCAAAAATGGCCCACAAGGGGGTCCAAAATTTTCTCTGTGAATTTACAGATTTATTTCTAGTAAAGTTCTGACTTTCTACTGATTACTGATTAAAGTAGTTTGGGTAAATCTGAGATATTTTTTTCTCTGTAAGATGAGACTTTTTTCTGATCAGTTTTCTATTTCTTTTTTCTGATGAGACCAAGGGGCCCTTCATTTCAAGGGCCAAGGGAATGGGGTAGAAATGAGAATTGGGATGGATCCCAAATCTACCTGTACTTCACTCTCATATTGCAAATATTTTTCTCAACTGTTTTACAGTAGTTACTGCTGTTAATAACTACTTAGACAGTGTTTCTCTTTATATTTTTATGTATGTATAAGAGTCATTGCATTTAAAAAGGTTGTACATTTAATTCAACTACATTTTAGCATGCAATAATAAAATTTGATCATATTGACCATAATTTTCCAACAACAAAATTGTGGCTAGTGAAAAGGCTAAGTGTCTAGTAACTTTGGAAAATCACTAGTTACAGTGGCTGCTGATGTGAAACCACTATTGCGCTGCAGTTACTATCCTCAACAAGCAACGGGTGCTACCGTGAGCTTCTCCCCATCCCAAAGTACTCACAAGCAGTCAGTCTCACAGTAGCCTCATGCAGCAGTTAGTTGCAGTAAGAGAGGAGACCCATGCCACTCACGTCCAGACTGCAAATGAATTGCACCTGCACAACCCTCCCCTACCAATCGATGTAAATGTTTCTTCACTGTCAGTGTCACACTAATAAATCACTGCATTTGACTAACAGCCTCAGTCACGAACTCACTTAATTCACTTTGTGTGTGTGTGTGTGTGTGTCTGTGTGTGTGTGTGTCTGTGTGTGTGTGAGTGACATAAGCTAAACATCTAACAGCTAGCTTGTCATGTTGCAGTCTAAACTGTATGCTCAAAAAGACAGAAAGGAGTGAGATGCCATGTTCCTGGGGCACTGGTTAGAGCAGTGCCAAGTTTGTCTGCCCAGTGAACATTTTGCTGATTTTTTTTTTCTGTTATCTCTTAGTTTATTATGATGTTTTTGATCTTTGTCATGTCTGTATTTTCGGTTCCTGGTTTTCTTTCTTTTGACAGTGCTGTGCAGCTTCTGGCTATTCCTTCCTTTGGGGCTGCATAGCTGCTTCCTATTGTTTACTCATGAGCTACAACTTTCTGTGATTATGTGTGTGAATATTTAAGGAACATGACAACTTCAGTTGTTGCTGTGTCCTACTACTCTCTACCTGCTTTGTCTTCTTCTCCTGCCGTGACCTATTTTCATGGTTCAGATTTTGCTGTTGAGGTAAGTTGGTGTGCTCCGTCTTGGTGCCTTTTTTCCTCTTTTGTTTTTTTCTCAGCCATTGATCCCCTTTGTTCTCGGAGTTCCCCGGCTGAGCTTTTTCTCTTGCTCAGGCATTCCCTGTGTTTGGCACCACTGACGTTGAGCTCAACTTGCCTCCAGCATTTGTGTATTCCTGTGTATTCCTTCCTGTATTGATGGCTGTCCATGTGGTTTGCTCTGTGGTTAGCTCTCCTCAATCTTCTGAGGATTATTGCCTTTAATTGTATTTTAATCACTTTTTTTCAATCTACAGTCAGCTCTCACTTCTGTTTAACAAGCCTCTTGCACCTGTGTGTGCACTCAGTGTCATCTAATCACCCTCTTTAGCCTTCTGTTCACCTTTCATCGGTGTTTGTGTTAGCTTTGGGTTAGCTACTAGCTATGGCTACTAGCTCTCCTCCCCTTCTCCTCTGGTGTGCTCTCTGTATCAGATGTTTAGCTACACCTCTGCCTCGTTTAGTGATAATGGTAAATGTAGTAAATGTTGTCTTTTTGAGGTGCTCAAGGCGAGGATGTCTGATTTGGAATCCTGTCTCCGCTGCAATGAAACACCGTCTGCACCAGTTAATAATGATGGATGCCCCTTAGCTGCAGTGGAGCTCCCTAGCATAGGGCTGCGTGCTAGTGGTCCTCCGGTTCTGACCTCTCCTGAGCAGCCAGGAGAGAATGGGTGGGTGACAATGAGAAGGAAGCTTAGCCACAAGCCCCTGGTACACCATCAACCTGTTCATGTTTCTAATCACTTTTCCCCGCTCAGCAACACACCCGCTGAGGAAAAAACTCTGATCAACGGTGACTCTGTAGTCAGAAACATGAACCTAGAAACTCCAGTGGCCATAGTCAAATGCATTCCTGGGGCCAGAGCAGGCAACATCGAGTCAAATTTGGAAATGCTGGCTAAAAGAAACTGTAAATACTCCACAATTGTTATCCACGCTGACATTAACAACATCCGACTCTGGCAGTCAGAAGTCACAAAACTTAATGTGGAATCAGTGTATGACTTTTCCAAAACAATGTTTGCCTTTGTAGTATTCTCTGCCCCCCCCCCCCAATCTGACAGTGATGACATGTTTAGCTGCTTGTCATCCTTCAACCGCTGGCTGTCTGTGTGGTGTCCTGAAAACAATGTGGGCTACATAGACAATTGGAACTCATTTTGGGGAAAACCTGGTCTTATTAGACGAGACCGCGTCCATCCCACTTTGGATGGTGCGTCTCTTTTATCTAACAATCTGGCATCATTTTTATCCAAATTTCCAAAACATTGACAAGTCAGAGTTGGGACCAGGAAGCAGAATTGCAGTCTTACACGGCTCTCTGCAGCTCCTCTTCATCTGCCACCCCTCAACTTAGCCCCTGTCTTCCCTATCAGAGAACCATTGTCTGCTCCCTCCAATGTAAAAGTGATTAAACAAAAAGTTGGTAAAACTCAAACTGAACATGAAGCCTCTAAATTTAATGATTTGGCCTATTTTCCTCCTCATAATTTAAAAATTGAATGTGGTTTGTTAAATACTAGGTCAGAGTTTTTATCCAAATATGACGAATTCTTAGCTGATTTAATACTGAAATCAGATAATTATAGTAGGGGACTTTAATATACATGTAGATGTAGATAGTAATTGTCTTAATATGACATTTAATTCAATATTAGACTCAATGGGGTTTTCTCAGAAAGTACGAAATTCTACCCATTATTCCCACCACACATTGGACCTTGTTCTGACATATGGCATTGAAATAGAAAATCTGGTAGTGTCTCCTCATAACTCTGTACTGTCAGACCATTGTTTGTTAACCTTTGATTTTACTATTTCTGACTATTTGGCTCCTAACGAAAAAATATTACTACAGTAGATGCCTCAACACAATGGAAATAAGCTATGGAGAGCTTGGTCCTTCTGTAATTGATAGCATGGTAGATAGTGTTACAGCTTCTCTGCATCAGACTCTAGACATGGTGGCCCTTTAAAAAAGAAAACATCTAATCAGAGATTTCTAACTCCTTGGTTCAACACAGAAACTCGTAGCTTAAAACAGAAGACTCGTCAATTAGAAAGAAAATGGTGCTCCATTAATTTAGATGAAATCTATTTAGCTTGGAGAAATCATCTTTTAATTTATAAAAAAATATCTTAGAAAAGCTAGAACAAGTTATTATTCTGCATTAATAGA
Source organism: Pholidichthys leucotaenia (assembly GCA_020510985.1). Lineage (NCBI taxonomy): Eukaryota > Metazoa > Chordata > Actinopteri > Cichliformes > Pholidichthyidae > Pholidichthys > Pholidichthys leucotaenia. The sequence continues at coordinate 78,130,603 of CM035846.1, forward strand.
AGAGAACAAGAATAATCCCAGGTTTCTTTTCAGCACTGTAGCCAGGCTGACAGAGTCAGGACTCTGTCAATCCTAGCATTCCCTTAGAGCTTACTAGTCAGGACTTTATGAACTTTTTCAATAATAAAATTTCATCTATCAGAGATAAAATCAGTCAGATTCTTCCCACCGTTAACTTAAATACAGTAACTACTACAATTCCTTCAATTGATACCTGTTTGGATGAGTTTACTCCAATTGACCTTTTAGAGTTAGATTAAATAATTTCCTCATCCAGGCCTTCAACTTGTCTTTTAGACCATATTCCTACCAGGTTATTTTAAAAAAGTCTTCCCATTTATTGGTAGCTCTATTCTTCAAATAATCAGTTCTTCATTCACATAAGGTCATGTAACGCAGACTTTTAAAACTGCTGTAATTAAACCCTTACTCAAAAAGCCGATGCTGGATGCAGGAGTTTTAGCTAACTATAGACCAATCACTAATTTCCCTTTCATTTCAAAAATCTTAGAGTTTTTGCTACACAGTTATTTGACAACTTTTTAGATTAGATTAGATTCAACTTTATTGTCATTACACATGTATGAATACAAGGTAACGAAACACAGTTTAGCATCCAATCAGAAGTGCAAAGGACAGCAGTGCAGTATATACGGTAATTAACAGTATGTGCAATTTAAGCAAATATATGCAAATATATGCAGCAGTGCAGAAAGTTAAAAGTACTGTTATGTGCAAATAATGTGCAATAAGTTAGATGTAGTTATGTAGTTATGCAGTTATGTACAGGTGAGGATGGTAAAAAGATGATTGTAAGAGAGTCAGTGGGGAACTAAGTTCAATAACGTGACAGCTGTTGGAAAGAAACTGTTCCTAAACCTGCTGGTTCTAGTCCGAAGGCTTCTGAAACGTCTTCTGGAGGGGAGAAGCTGGAACAGTCCATGAGCAGGATGGTTGGAGTCCCTAAGAATGCTGCGTGCCCGGCGCAGACATCTTTTCCTGTAGACGTCCTCTATAGCTGGAAGTGTAGTCCCTGTGATGCGTTGGGCGGTTTTCACCACTCGCTGCAGCGCCTTGCGGTCAGCTACAGAGCAGCTCCCATACCAGAGTGTGATACAGTTGGTCAGGGTGCTCTCTATCACGCAGCGGTAGAAGTTGCCCAGGATGTCAGTTGACAGATGGTTCTTCTTCAATGTCCTCAAGAAGAAGAGGCGCTGATGGGCCTTCTTGATCAGGCTGGTGGTGTTAACTGACCAGGACAGGTCCTCCGAGATGTGGGTCCCCAGGAATTTGAAGCTGGGGACACGTTCAACAGCTATGCCATTGATATGGATGGGGTCATGTGTCTCCTCCCTCTCCTTCCTGTAGTCCACTATGAGCTCCTTGGTTTTGCTGGTGTTAAGGAGCAGGTTATTGTCAGCGCACCAAGTAGCCAAGTGCTCAACCTCTGCCCTGTAATCTGACTCGTCGTTGTCCCTGATGAGTCCAATCACCGTGGTGTCATCTGCGAACTTTATGATGGAATTGGATCCATACATAGGCCTGCAGTCATGGGTGTAGAGGGAGTAGAGGAATGGGCTGAGCACACAGCCCTGTGGTACACCAGTGTTGAGTGTGATGACGGAAGAACGGTTGGGGCCTGACCTAACATGCTGGGGTCTGTTGGTCAGAAAATCCATGATCCAGGTGGAGGTACTGATTCCCAGGTCCCCAAGTTTGGTGAGCAACTTGTAGGGGATAACTGTGTTGAATGCTGAGCTGAAGTCAATAAACAGCATTCTTGCGTAGGTGTTCTTGTCATCCAGGTGTGAGAGTACATAGTGCAGCGCTGTAGAAACCGCATCCTCTGTACTCCTGTTGCTCCGGTAGGCGAACTGATGAGGGTCCAGTGTAGGGGGCAGGCCTTTTTTGAGCTGTGCAAAGACCAGTCGCTCAAAGCACTTCATGACTATGGGCGTCAGTGCCACAGGGCGATAGTCATTTAGGCACGATGGTGTTGAATGTTTCGGCACTGGTACTATTGAAGTGGTCTTGAAGCACGCTGGTACCACGGCCTGGGCCAGGGACAGATTGAAGATGTCTGTGAAGACCCCTGCCAGTTGCTCAGCGCATGCCCTCAGCACACGCCCAGGAATGCCATCAGGGCCAGCAGCCTTACGTACGTTGACATGACTCAGTGCATTACGGACGTCGGTGTGGGTGAGTGTGAGGTGGTGGAAGTCATCAGAGGGTGGGAAATTGATGTTCTTTTCATTGTTGTCCTTGTCAAAACGAGCATAGAAGTTATTTAGCTCATTGAGAAAGGGCACAGTCATGGCTATAGGTATGGAGTTGCTGGGCTTATAATCAGAGATAGCTTGAATGCCCTGCCACATACGTCGGGGGTCAGAGTCCCCAAAATGTTCCTCCACCTTCAGCTTGTAGCTGTGCTTGGCCTTCTTGATGCCCCTCTTCAGATCTGCCCTGGATGAACTGTAGGCCTGTGCATCACCAGATCTAAAGGCATTGTTACGTGCTTTTAGCAGAAGTCGCACTTCTCTGTTCATCCACGACTTGCAGGGAAATGGTTTATTTGAAGAGTTTCATTCTGGGTTTAGAATCCATCATTGTACTGAAACCGCCTTAGTGAAGGTCACTAATGACCTCCTTATCACATCTGATAATGTACTTCTTTCTGTACTTGTCCCTTTAGACCTTAGTGCAGCTTTTGATACTATCGATCATAGTATTGTACTTGAAAGATTAGAACACTATGTTGGACTTAATGGAACTTTGTTGCAGTTGTTTAGATCGTATTTTTCTAGTAGGTTTCAGTTTGTTCATGTCACTCATGAGTTTTCTTCCAAATCAAAGCTCAGTCATGGAGTTCCACTGGGATCTGTGCTAGGCCCTACCCTTTTTAGTTTATATATGCTTCCGTTAGGCAACATTATTAGAAAGTACTGTATACATTTTCATTGTTATGCAGATGACACACAATTATACCTGTCAATGAAGCCAGATGATAATAATCAATTAGCCAAGTTAGAAACCTGTCTTAACCCCTTGCACTCCGGTCAATTTTCCTAAAAATGCCAAAAAATAACATGCCCAAAGTAAATCGAAAGCTGTTCTTCAACCCTTTGCAGCATCTTCATGGGGTTGGTCTCATGTAAAAGAAAACACTTTGAATTTTTTGGCAAAAAAAAAAAAAAACATGATCTCTCTAAGTGCTCCGGCCACTGAGTTACAGTCATCTAAACATAGTGAACTTGAAGAAAATAAATTTGGCCTGGGTGTTTTTTTGGATACAAATGCTTGCAAATAGCACACAGCTTCAGAACCGGGCTGGAAGATGCAACAGAAATGTAGAACCAAGTGTTATCCAGCTGAGGTCCAAATTTTGTAACAATTCCACAAAAAATGAATATTTTACACAGCTTTGTTCTCAGGCTGTTCCCAGGCATTTTGGAACTGTGCCAAATTGTGCCAAATGGCACAGTTTGGAAAAACGTCTGTAACTTTTGAATGATTCAATGTAGAAGCTTCATTTAGGGCTCTAATGAAAGGTCACATTCAGGGCTGTGTCTCTGTGTGTGTGTGTGGGGGGGGGGTTGTCCACCCCCCACCCCTCCACCCCCGCTACAGAGGACGGAGATCCACCCTCGCTACATAACGGATTACACTCGGATGTGGCATGTTTCCACAGCACCGCTGTCACCGCGGCTCCCCCCCCCTGCTACTGTGTGTGTGTGTGGGGGGGGGGGTGTCCCCCCCTTCCCTCGCTACAGCGGACGGAGATAGGCCATCGCTACATGACGGATTACACTCAGATGTGGTGATGTTTCCACAGCAACACTGTCACCGCGGCTCCCCCCACCCCCCCCACCCCCCCCGCAACAGAATCGTAGCGGCGGGGGGGGCGTTCACGGTCCGGAGGCGGCGAAGAACCGTGTAACGCGGCGCACGCACTTTGGACATCGTGCGCCGCACAGTTGTAATTTACCGATCGGTCAAAAGTCATTTTTGATTACAATTTTCAGGGATAAAAAATAATTTGGCTTATAACACCTTACCTCTTCACAGCTACATTGTCCTGGCCAACTTCTCTTCCTCATTGTCAGACGAACGCGACGCTGGTCCGCTCGTGGATCTGGTCTCGCGACCCGGTCAAAACATAATTCCATGATTGCGGTTTTGGCGAATGATTTACGACCTTCGTCGTCGGCCTCCGTCGGTCTATGATGACCATATAAGAGAATCCTAAACACTCTGCTGGAATTAAAAAAAAATAATAATAAAGCACTGCCTGTGGCTGCTGAAGCAGTCTCTCTTCACCCAGCTTTAGACAAAACAGCTCAGCGAACTTCTGTGCTTCAATTGGCTCGCAGCCGTTGGGAGGCGGGTCCTTCTGGCTAGGTTTTCATTCATTGGTTCTTCAAGGTTTCAGAAACCCAATTCAAAGCTCTTATTAGTCGAATGAGAGGTCAATCAGATGAACTAATCTGTTCGCAGCTGTGTCTGCAGCTTTTATTTTCAGTGCGCGCTTGGACGTCATCACCAACTACATCACCACCATCAGGATCATGCGTCTGAGTCATGCGTCCAGCATCGTGCGCTCTTGTGTGCCCTCGTGTGCTCTAGGACGCAGAGACTTGCCCGTCCGCGGTACAACGGAGCGCAAGAGGTTAAGGAAATCAAAGCTTGGATGACTTGTAATTTCCTGCTATTAAATGCAGATAAGACTGAAGTCATTCTTGTTTGTCCAAAATACCTTAGAAATACCTTTCCAAATTAAACTCAGTTTGGATGCAGTTACTCTTTCTCTGAATAGTTCTGTGAGGAACCTTGGAGTTATTTTTGATCAAGATCTGTTTTTAAATTCACATATTATTTTTTTTTTCTATCATTTGCGTAATATTGCCAAGATTAGGATCATCTTGTCTCAGAGTGATGCTGAGAAACTGATCCAGGCGTTAGCTCTAGATTAGATTATTGTAACTCTTTATTATCAGATTGTCCTAAAACATCTTTAAAAAGTCTTCAGTTGGTCCAAAATGCTGCAGCAAGAGTTTTAACAGGTACTAGAAAGAGAGATCATATCTCTTCGGTTCTGGCCTCCCTTCATTGGCTTCCCATAGAGTTTAGAATTAAGTTTAAAATCCTTCTTCTCACTTACAAAGCTCTAAACAATCAGGCCCCTTTTTATTTAAAAGATCTGATACTACCCTATTATCCTAACAGAGCACTATGCTCCAAAAATGCTGGATTACCTGTAATACCTAGAATCTCCAAAAGTACAATGGGAGGCAGAGCCTTCATTTATCAAGCTCTTCTTCTGTGGAACCAGCTGCCAATCTGGATTCGGGAGTCAGAGTCAATCTCTGTTTTTAAGAATAGGTGTTAAAACATTGCTTTTTGATATAGCTTACAATAAAGGAGGGATCATGTGTTTCTGAACCCTCCCTTAGTTATGCTGCTAATAAGTTTAGACAGCCGGGGGACTTCCAATAATGCACTGAGGGTCACTCCTTTCTTCACTCTCAATGAAATATTTTTGTTGGTCATTAACATCTGTTTGTTCTCTCCCATAGATTGAGTCCCCATCGTGCTGTTTGCTCTCTACATGTCTGTTCTTTTCATCTTCTCTATCCCCTCACCCCTCAGCCAGTCACAGTAGATGACTGCCCCTCCCTGAGCCTGGTTCCGCTGGAGGTTTCTTCCTGTTAAAAGGGAGTTTTTCCTGTCCACCGTCGCCAAGCACTTGCTCACAGGGGATCGCCTGATTGCTGGGGTCTTTCTGCAATTGTGGGGGTTTCCTTACAGTTGAAAGTGCTATGAGATGACTGTTGTTGTGAAATGGCGTTATATACTGCAACGTCGGGGCTGTATTGGGGGGGAGCAGCGATTTTCCCCAGCATGCTTTGCAACAGAGGACATTATTGTATGTGTGTATTAAATGTTATTACTGAGTTATTATACTGCTGTGTCATTATAACTGCGTTATAATCACCCAGCAGTGTTTCATAGGCAGGATTAGGGCAAGATTTATTATGTGTGTGTAACCATGATTTAAACGGAGGTCTGGGAGAATGACCTCTCTGTGCTCAGAGTGTGTGTGAATAAAGCATGTTCGTCACAACTATCTGCTCCTCTTCTTTGTGTGAACCTTGCCTACGTCACAATACTGTAAATAAAGTTGAATTTTATTGTATTCCCATTTCATTTATGGTGTTTGTATTATTTGTTTTTGTGTGTGTGCTGCTACATATTTAAGGAGGCTACACCATTGTCTGGCATTGCCTCCTACATTCAACTCGCTCTCAGGCTGTTTTCCTACATGTAGTGCTCAGTTCTTCACTGCATGTATTACTGGTAATTTGCAGGTTGGCTGGCGATTATGCTTGCCTTAGTTAGGCTATTTTGCTGCCTCTTCCTTTGTGTTTGCGCCAGGTTATCCGGCGATTATTCTCACCTTAGTTTCAACTATTTTTTGCCACCCTACAATCCCATTCCGCAAGCATTGTGTATGTCTTTATGTTTTGTTAATAAATGTGCAAACCTACAGCGAGTGTTTGGCGTCCTATTTTGTGCCCGTTAACAGGCGTGCTCATGACATGGGAATCATACCCTGAATTCAAAGGCTGGTTGAAGAAAATTTATTGGAGATGATACAGAAGTGATAGCCTATTTAAATGTCAAATTAAAATAAACAAACCAAGAATCAACAGAAGAAAGTTAATTTGTAGTTCTAAACATATTTTTTCTAAACATATTTAGGATGATTTTTACTCACTTTTTTCTCTCCCACGACATTATTCTTCTGTCCTACAGCACCCATTACAATTACATGCAAATGACTAATTATGCAAATTAGGTAATGATGTAATCTAGCATCTTCTAGCAATTTTTAGGACAGCCAATAGCTACTTTCCTTACTGAGGAGTTGGCAACAGTTCTTGTCATTCTTTCGTGTTTATCCACTCTTCTGCCTGCCAAGTTAAGTTATTTCATGTCATGTTTGCCTGTCTTGCCTGTCTTAGATTATTAGATAGACCCTTGAGCTGGTCTGGGTTCGGACCAGCTCCAATAAACATTCTGAACTTTAAGTCTTGCACCTGGATGCAATTCCAACACTCACTGTGACATGATGTGTTAAAATTAAATATATCCACATGATTATTTTGCTCAGTGTTACAATCTGTGTTTTCAGAGCACCTTTTTTAATTTTATGTCTTCCTGTGGTGTTCTATAATTGGTTTGGATGTGAATACATGACAGCACCACATTTTACTAAAAAGTGAAATAAGTAAATATCATATTTTAAGATTAATCCCCAGAGAAAACTCTATTAATGCCCCATCAAAAGGTTACATTTTCCACAAAGTGGCCTGGAGGAGAAATAAAATTGCAGGATAGAGATTCTCATGCATCCTGCAGAGACTGTCCCTTACTGATTAGTTCATGTGCCTCTGTCCTCTTTGCCAGACAAAGGGTTCCCTGCTGTGTATAATTAAGGCTTGAAGGCATTCTACTCCCCGTATTTTCTGTGCAGGACTATATCAATTTTCACTTGACTTGCTACATGCTAGAACATTTTTTTACATGGCTGGTCCAGATATGTTGAAATACGGTTGGAAAAAACAACTTCCAGCATTATCGTTGGTGCTGAGAAGAAACAAAGTCACACCACTTAACTGCCACTACAGTTCAAAGCACACTTGATGGCTGATTTGTATGTTGTCTAATAATTGTTTAACAGTTCAAACACCTTAAAAATATTGACTACACAATGTTATCACAATTTAATGGAAATTATTCATTATTCCCATGTTTTTCTATATATCTAACAGGGATTTTCTCATTCAGCTAGAATAAATGGAAATTATATTAGAAGCACACATTAGCTCCTGTAAAGATCCTGTAATCCAACCTATTCAAATTTATTGCACCATGCTCAAAAACTATATATCACTGGATTGTAATTACTTGTTCATTAATATTTATGCTGCAGAAAGTAAAACTAGAGCTAATTTATGTACAGCTTGGTGGCTTGTAAGACCCCAATTCATCCCTAGCTATAGAGACCCAATGTCATGCCCCCTCTACTTCTGCACATGGGACCTTCAATTGGACAAAATATCCATGGAAATGAATGGCAAGAGCAAAATTATCTTTTGATCCCAATAGAATTTTTCCACTAGTTACACATACAATGTTTGTAAATTTAAAATATAATTTTCTACCAAAATAATGGTGTATATTGTTGTTTAGGTATGGAAGTATGTAAATTATGAAAATATGTAAATAAACCCATAAGAACCCAAACTGCCATAATTTTCCTTGAAGGAGAAATGAGTCTGGGTTCTTATGGGTTAAAATACTACAAACGTAGAAGCACGTACCTGACGTCATGTGTTCAAAGCACGCCCGGGTGAAGTAACCAAAGCCCCTTTTCTACTAGTACCAGTTCAGTGCGGTTCGGTACTGTACGCTTTGTAGGCTTTTCCATTAGGGACTGAAACGGTCACCGTCCCGATTTTTTGGACCTGCTGGATTGGGGTTCGAAGCATACCGTACTGATACAAAAATGTGACGTAAAAACACTGCAGGCCACTGACTGGTCCGGGCTTAACATCATGAGAGGGGCGTTTGAGGCTGACTTTACAGAATTGCGAGCCACCATTTGCAAAGATTCATCCGTCGGCCAGCCAGCAAGCAATATAATATAAACAACAACGATAGAATGGCTTCACAGAAATCAGACCCACATAAATCAACACCACGGTCCAGCAGAGTTTTCTATGCATTTAGGCTGATGAGAGAATCCAGAAGGAAGTAGACTGAGCCACCCAAACTGAATGTACAGCAGCGGAAGCACCCAACTTCAGCAGTTGAAGCCATGATATTAGGATATAGAGGATGGTGAGTGATGTGATATGATGTGATATTATGCACCTTTTACGTTATTTATCCCAGCAGTGGAAAGACTTTGGACAGACAACGTTGTTGCTAGTATTCAAGCAACAACACTCATCGTGTTCAAACGATGAGCTAGCTAGTTAGCCATCAATGCTAAGTCCGTCCTTAAATGTTGCCTTTGTGTTGACAATATCTGATGAAATAAACTAGTTGTAATACTGGTTAAAAATGTGTTGGTTTTTTTTTACATGTTGCACTTTTGTTCTGTGCATGTACTTAAGTTGTGTGTATTTTTGTTGTAGAGTCTGACCAGCATCTGCTCTGACAATGGCTACGTTTGGCACGACACAGCAACAGTGTTATAACTGGTAAGTTGCACATCTTGTTATTTATAGTCAAATCTTTTGCTTTTTAAGTTAAAGTATAGGTAAAGTGCCAAATTTAAAGTAGCACAATTTCCACTTAAATATGAAAGGGACTGAACTGAGACTTATTTGATTGTGTGAATATTAACTACAGAATAATTGAAAATGAATGGCACATCCAATAGTAGCCACTGTAAAATAAACCACTTGTTTATTTATTTATTTATTTATTTATTTATCTATCAGATCATTTCTGTGATCCTTTATGAGTTATAGTCATAATAGTGTATCTTGCACTTTGGGGAATGGGAGTTGTTCAGCCACCATTAGAATTTAGTTTATATGTGTAGTTTATAGTATTTCGTCTTTAAACTCATCCAGTAAAAGAACACATTACAAATGTTTGAGACCCATTGTATTGCTTCCTTTTATATTTTAACAATACAAGCACAAAACACCACCCACACTTGAAATCAGGGCGACACAGCGGTGGCTAAACTTTTATTGATTACAACTTTATTTCTCAAATATGTTTTAAACTTGCTTTAATTAACCACCACCCATTTCTGTCTTTCATCTAGGCAAGAGGAAAATGATCCAACCCAAACTGGACCTTGCCTCACTATTTACAGAGATGCAGGCTAAAGATCTGCTGAACCGGGTCCAGCTTGAGCGGTACACCCAGTTGCTTCTCAGTGAGGCAGCATGGCCGGCGTGTGTGACCCATTCTAATTTATTTTTTACAGTTTTAATTTTCCACATTCTAAATAATGTGGAATTTGCTGCTGATTGTAATAAACAGTTTAGTGACTTATGTGTTTGCATCATGATTTTCTCTTTTGTCTGTTCAGACACCAGTGGAAAAAGAGTCAACAGTACAAACCATTAATCAGTGACTTTGAAAATAATGGTTCATTTTTAAGAAAAAGTAACCAAAAACAATTATTTTATTTACTGAAGACTGTATTGTTGGATGTGCCAGTGCAGAAGACACTGCACACTTTTGTGATAGTACCAGTATATGGAGGAATTCTGGGCCATATTAGCATCTAGATTTCCTAATAATGGGTTAAGGCAGGGGTGTCAAATCATGTGCCATGGAGGGCCAAGACCCTGCAGGCTTTACCTCCAACCAGTGTCTTCATCAGCAGATTTCACTGAGTTTCTTCCACTGATTGCTAATCAGTGAAAACACCTGCTGAAGAGACTGGGTAGAAGAGAGAAACTGCAGGGTCTTGGCCCTCCATGGCACATGATTGGACACCCCTGAGTAAGGGTTTAATTGGATTTAACATTTTAACCCAAACTGCTTTATGGCTCATAATTCTGTTGGTAGACTTACACCAAACCAAAAGTGATTTCTCAGACTGCTGGATTGTTCTTAGACAGCTCTTCCAATCTTTTAGTATTTAATTTGTGTCACTTGGTGGTAACCTTCACACATAAATCAAAAGAGACACATCTGCAAAAAGTAAAAAGGTTTATTGTCAAAATTCCCACTACTATACTACATGAATACATGTATAGTTCACTGTTGATGGAGAGGATATATTTTTATACAGTATCTACATGTAGTCAGCAATACTCAATATGATATACTGTATATCCAGTTAATCCATGTATTTTTCCATGTTACCTTGTGACTGCGTTTTTTTAATTGCTTTTAATCCTAGATCCATTTGTTTTGGTTTAAAATGCATCATAATTGTTATTATGCCTAACTCAGTACTGTTTACTTGTTGGAATATATATTTTACGGCTCACATACTACAATATGGCACCTGGCGATCAAGTTTGGCAGCTGATCATGTTTTGCCACGGTGCCACTGGCTGGAGCAGGTAAATCCCATGACGTCTCAACAGTCTCCCCATGATTTTGACACAGATCACAGCAATTTGTTGTACAGGAAGCTCAACATTTCTACACACATTCTGCAGTTCTGTAACCACTCCGCATTCGTGAAGCTGGGGTGACATCACTGGGAGCCTGTCTTGAACGTCCAGACCGACGGTTTGAAACAATAATTTTGCCACATGAGAACAATCTGAAACACACACAGAGAATGCATATTTTAGTACCTATTAGCGATAACTTGCCAACATTACAATGTTGTACGGTGGATTTAAAAGCAAAGTAGCATTAGAAATCATTAGCTTACTTTCATATGTGATGTAGTTCGTATCCTCATGTGTTCCGCTTTATACTGCTCTATATAGCTTCCTAAATGCTCCAGAATGTCTCCAAAGTGTGTCGTCTCTCTGCCTTTTGCCTTCTGTTCTCCTTTTTTGGCTTTACTCTGGCAAAAAAAAAGCCAGAGAACGCAGTCGCCTCATATCCTGCCATCTTGTGTTTTTCCTGGGTCGCTTGTTTTATGTAACGTTACGCTTGTTTTATGCCCGTTACGCTTGTTTTACGAAATGGGAGGGTTGCACAGCATCCTTGTAACTATTCCCACCCACATCAAGTGGTACTCCATGTGCAGTGGAAACACAAGCGGGCCGAACTGTACCATACTGTACTGTGCCAAAACGGGCCTAAGTGACACTAGTGGAAAAAGGGCTTTACAGTCCTCTGGATCAGCTGCAGCTCTCAAAAATACAAATCAATACGTTTGTGCTTTTTTTCTCCTCTATGGATTCTTCTTTCATTGGTCAGGAAACAGGAGGTGAGGTTTTAGTAATCTCCCGCCATGATCATGTTTGGTGATGTGTGATGATGGGAGTTGTCTGCTAATCATTTTCACAAAAACTAATTAGTCTGTTGTTATATGACAACTGACAACTTTAATTACATGGAAAATTATCTTTTAAATTGACATCATATGTGTAACTCATGGCAAAATTTGACTGGGATCAAATGATAATTTTACCATTCATTCAATGGAGAATTTTTCTGATTAAAGGTCCCATATGTGGAAGTAGAGGGGGCGTGACTTAGGCTGTCTATAACAGAATACCATGAATCATATTAAATAATAAATTAATGTTGTCATACAAAAAAATGCATCTAAACTGTTTTTGAGAATAAAGCATCAGAAAAATGTTATTCAAATCAAAATTGGACAGATTGGAAATCAGAGTTTAATGTAAATGTTCTTTAGATAGTTTACTCACACTGTAAAACAATTCACTATAAAAAAACAACAACAACAACAAAAAAAACCAAAACAGTAAATTACTGGCAGCAGGGACTGGCAGAATGCCCAGCAGCGGCTGCACTTCCTCCATGTCCTGAGAAAGAACAACCTTGACCAGAACCTGCTGTTGGCGTTCTAATGCTGGTCAGTGGAGAGCATGCTCACCTACTGCCTCGGTGTGTGGTATGCCAGCTCGACGGCTGAGAACAGGAAGGCTGTGCAGAGGGTCATCAACACCGCCCAAAAAAATCATCAGCGGCCTTCTGCCCTCCCTGGAAGACATCTCCAGACACTCCTGTCTCAGAAAGATCAAGGCCATCACACAAGACCCCTCACATCCTGCCCACCACCTGTTTGATCTGCTCCCCTCTGGACGACGGTTCAGAGTAATCAGGTCCCACACCTCCAGACTAATAGTTTCTTCTTCTGGGCTATCCGGACTGCAAACAGTCAGAGGCCCCACCCCTCCGTCCAAACGCTCACATGCACAGAAGTGAGGACCTTTTAATTATCACAGTAACACACCTGTCTTTGCACTCTGCACTTTCATGTATATTGACCCATCCTTGAAACCACTACCATACTTATGTATATTTTTCATAATCCTTGGGACATTTTACTCAATTGTGTGTTCAGTTGTGTGTTCTGCACTCCACAATCTTATGTACATAGTTCCTTCTGTGAAGCCTCTATCATAGCTCTGTATATTTCCATAATCCTGGCCTCTTTTTATTTTAGTCGTGTGTTGAATCGTGTGTTCTGTTAACTGTGTTTTATCTAATCCTTCTCTTACTTTATTGTGCAGTAGCCTGGTGGGGCACCCACAATTTTGTTGTACTATACAACTGTAAAATTACAATTAACCCTATTCTATTGTATATCTACTGTTATTTAGTTAACAATATGATAGTGTTAAAACTGATTACAGTAAAGGTACTGTTAAAAAAAAAACAACAACAGCAAATTACTGGTGGACCTGCTGCAAGTATTAGATAGATAGATGTACTTTGTTGATCCCAAACTGTGAAATAACACACACACACACACACACACACACACACACACACACACACACACACACACATATATATATGTGTGTGTGTGTGTGTGTGTGTGTGTGTGTGTGTGTGTACATACACTACCGTTCAAAAGTTTGGGGTCACCTCAGACAATTTTGTATTTTCCATGAAAAATCACACTTTTATTTACCACCATGAGTTGTAAAATGAATAGAAAATATAGTCAAGACATTGACAAGGTTAGAAATAATGATTTGTATTTGAAATAATAATTTTTTTCCTTCAGACTTTGCATTCGTCAAAGAATCCTCCATTTGCAGCAATTACAGCATTGCAGACCTAACATGATTGCACAAGGGTTTTCTAATCATCCATTAGCCTTCTGATGCAATGAGCAAACACATTGTACCATTAGAACACTGGAGTGATAGTTGCTGGAAATGGGCCTCTATACACCTATGTAGATATTGCACCAAAAACCAGACATTTGCAGCTAGAATAGTCATTTACCACATTAGCAATGTATAGAGTGTATTTCTGATTAGTTTAAAGTTATCTTCATTGAAAAAAAGTGATTTTCTTTCAAAAATAAGGAAATTTCTAAGTGACCCCAAACTTTTGAACGGTAGTGTATATATATATACATATATATATATATATATATATATATATATACAGTATCTTGTGCGCTACTCTGCCAGAGTGACTCCTGACACCGCTAAGTGAGTGGGAGAATTATTCTTGTTTTAGAGTGTTTTTTGCATGTTTTTCCATCTTTTTCTGCTTTTGCCAAAATGAACATTGAAACAGTGTTCTACCTGGCTTGTGACTGGCTATTTATCATTAATCTTTGGTGTGCTAATGGACTGTTCACAACCAGTGCAGCCGCTCACCACCATCCCAGGTAGCCTTGCCTATTCACAGGATTACCTGTTGGAATTGAGTCGCTAGATGCCAAAGTCTGCACTGACATCGCGCCACGCTGACAACGTACCTATGGAGTTAATCTGTGGATACAAGAGGAAACAAATATGAAGGAAAAGAAGAGTCGAGAGGAGGAATAAGGAATAGACTGAGGAGGAGGGCAGCCGGCTGCCTTTCCCTGTCATAACCCTGTCAAACATGCATTTGCTAAAGAACAAAAGTGAAGAATTCGCCACACTGATCAGGTACGATCTGGATTACCGGCAAACCAGTCTCTTCTGCTTCACGGAGACATGGTTTTCTGAGTATATAGACTTTTATTTGGAAGGTTTTAACATCATTCATGCTGACAGGAACAAGGCAAAAACACAGAAATCAATTGGGGGAGGGCTCTGCATGGCTGTCAATGGTAAGTGGGCAAGAAACTTCACTGTGAGAGAGACTGAATGTTGCAAACACTACAAATTAATGACTGTGTCCTTCAGACCTCACTATTTACCTCGAGAACTTGCTCAAATAACGGTTATTTTAGCCTCTGTATCAGGTCCTGATTTTAGGAGAGCTATGGAGCATATATCTGACTTCTATAATAGAGCTGTCAATCAGACTGGAGAGGAGCCTGTGTTTTCACTAGGGGATTTTAACAGACACGATATCATCACATATTTGCCCAATCTGGAGCAATATGTCACAATTCCCACAAGAATGGAATGCATGTTAGACTTGTGTTTTGGTAATATCCCTGGGGCATATACCTCAAAACCAGGCCCACCTCTTGGACATTCTGGCCATAACATTCTGTTACTGCCAAAATATAGATCACATCTGAAAACAGGTAAACCCATAGAAAATGCATGTCAGAGTCTGGAATAAAGAGGCAATTGAAACACTGAGAGCTTGCTTTGAGTTGACAGACTGGGATCTGTTCTTCAATGACTGTGGCAGTGATTTTAGCATGTTGACAGATGTGCTGACCTCCTTCATCTTATTCTGTGAGGACACTGTCACTCCAAGACACCATATAATAATGCACCCAAATAGCGGTTAGCACTGCGGCAGCACAGCAACTCACCCTTGGCCGGGGGATCCTGGGTTCGATCCCAGCCCCCAACCAACAGTGATCTCTGTGGAGTTTGCATGTTCTCCCCATGTCTGCGTGGGTTTACTTCGGGATTTCTCCGGTTTCCTCCCACATGCCCAAAACATGCAAGTTAGGTTAATTGGCATCAAACTGGGGATTCTAAATTGTCCTTAGGTATGAATGTGAAAGTGAATGGTTGTCTGTCTCTCTGTGTTGGCCCTGCAATGGACTGGCGATCTGTCCAGGGTGTACCCTGCCTCTCGCCCAAAGATACTGGGATAGGCTCCAGACCCCCCACGACCCAAAAAGGATTAAGCGAGAAGAAGATGGATGGATGGATGGATGGATGGATTACAAGGGACATGAAAATCTGCTTGGCCCAAAAGAAAAAAAAAGCTTTCCTACAAGGAGACAAGCTGAGGGTGAAGGAACTGCAGAAAGATTTTGGGAGGATGGCGAAGCTGGCTAAAATAAATTATAAGAATAAGGTGGAGCAGAAATTAACATCAGGAAGAGCAAGAGAGGAGTGGCAGGGTTTAAATATCATGAGGGGCAGAGCCCCAAACCTGCCATGATAAACTGTCCAGACCTCATTTCCTTCCCAGAGCAGCTTAACACCTTCTTGACTCGTTTTAATACCAGCAGCACACCGACCACCTGGACCTCCCCACCTTCCATCTCTCCCATGAACCCCTATCACTGAGGACGAACTGGTGACGTCCATCCTGCATCCTGCAGTTTGTCCTTTAATTGTGAATAAATATGGTTCAACGTCACCTCACAGCTGAGTCCATCCTTTAGCCCCGGAGGGACACACATGACATATTCATGCATCCCAGTTCACCTCATATTAATTTATTCTGTGCTCCTCTTTGTTTTTGTGACAGCCACCTCCGAAATGAAGCATATCCCACTTTGTGTGGCACTGAACATGAAACCCAACACACAAACACATGTCCCTCCTAACTCTGCACTCTGAACTAATAGAGGCCGGCATCACCAACTTCCAGGTTGATTGGTGCATTCGTATGACATCAGCGATGTGAGGACATGGAACTTGATATTCTGGAGAAATGTACTGTTATCTGCGGGAGATCAGACCCATGGCTCCTTGAACTCTAAAAAAAAAAAAAGCATCAAGGGTTGTTGTAGTGTTAATTTATGCTATAAATAAATTCAGACGTAAAATCCATCATCTCCACTCTGCTAGACTCCACGGGGCCCCTCAGCAGTTGAATGCTTGCAGTCCAAACTTTCTGACCATGTTGCCTTTGCGCATCGACTACACATGCTCAGGATCCAACCTCCGATTTAAGAGGTGCCCATACCAACACAGCATACAAAGACAAAGAATAATAAGACAGATTTAAAAGAAATGTGACAAGACAAGATCAGAGAACAAAAACAGACAATCAGTGGTAAAAGTAGTAAACACTTCTTTTTTCACCTTTGTGCAGTTGTTATTGTTGTTGTTAAAATGCGCATGGCTCTTCTTTTTCTTCTCTTTTATATAGCCAGTGAACCAACTGATGTGTCAGCCCATTTGCAATACCTAGAGGGCTGAGGTGAAACTACAAATGACAGGTAACCACATGCAAAAAACACTTGGCCAAGTAGATGCAAAAAGTGAAACATATATACAGCCACATGTGCACAGCCTTGTCCAAAGTGTCATGAGCTCTCCGTATGCCTCTCCAATGGCGCACGGCGAGGGGAAAAAGGACAAGGACTTAAATGCTGGGTTACACCAAACACACATTTATTAACACACAACTTAACATACAGACACAGAACAGCTTGGATCCTCGTTAGCGTCCTCAAGGTTGCCCTACACACACACAGGAGGAAAACAGCTGCAGAACAGCACACAGGCAGTTACTCACAGTGGGGGGGGGGGGCAGACCGAGTCGTCACAGCGAGAATCCAAGACACATAGACAGTCCTTAGTGACGTGATGGTTGACGGCAGAGAGAAACCATCTAACACGTACAATAATCCAGCGGCGTCTGTCTAGCGAAGAGCTCCTTTAATACAGATGCCATTGGCGTGACAAATAGGAATCACCTGGGCGGGGTACGGACAGATAATTACCGGGGACTGGAAACAGCTGATGCACCAGAAGGAGAGTGAGAGGGCATGGCTAGGCCGGCAGCCTGTCAGCAGTGTGAGAGAAAGGCCAAGCCGGCTCGGCACGTGACAGAAAGGCTATGTGCATCATAGATGCACAGAGATAGATAAAGATAAGACAAAGATAAAATAAGCCTTTATTAGTCCCAAAATAGGGAAATTCCAGGATTAAAGCAGCAAAGGGATAGAAGCACTCAGAGCAATAGTAAACAAGATAAGAATTGGTTAGCCAAAGCAGTAAATTAAAATACAGTAAATATGTACACAGATATGTACACAGTGCAGGAACATTGCAGCTAGATGGAATAAACAGCATTACGGTTTGTTAAATTATCCTGCAGAATATGAATACGTACCCAAACAGTATATTTCACATTTGAATCAACAATGTTTTTGCCATCCTCAATAATAATTGTTATTGTCCTAGTTGTGTATTGGAGGGGATGATCTCTATTGTGCAAAGTTGTTATGTTTAGTACATTTAATATGACCTCTATGAACAACTTTTGTTTTCCTATATTTTGATACTTTGACTTGTTAAAAAAATGATTTTATTACTAAGTGGAGCTCAATCGTTTGCACATACATTGGAACAAAATGTGCTGCTGGTTTTGAGCACACATCTGGAGTTAAGGAACATTTACCTTTTCTGGTTAGGTTATAAAGTCTGACAGACGGTGCATAAACAAAGCTTAAGGATGGTTAACATGCAAACTGTCAGATCACTTTTACAAATGTGCAGGCACTGCCAGTGTGAAAACTGTTCATTTAGGAGATTGAAACATATTACATTATATAGCTTCACATGCATTGATTTTTGTATGTGTTTAAAGCCTCTAATAACATTGCACAAAATAGTACTTTGCATACTGTGTTAGGGTAACCAGGCTAGATTTTCTTTAAATATTTTATTCTGTCACAGTTTTTTCTGGAGTGGATCCAAACAAAAATAGGAGGAAAATGTACACTTGGTCAGTCGTTCAGTAAATAATGACTAAAAATGAAATGTGATTGCTGTTTTCTCCCCTCTTTTACCATCTGTGGAACTTGAAAAATGTCTTTGAGCACTACTGATTTTCAGGGTTCCAAAGCTAATATACTTATTTTGGGTGTGGATCATTATAGCAGCTATTGTTGTATACCTCACCACGATAGCTGTTTGCTTCTATAGGGCAGTGTACGCAAATGTTGTTGGCCCCCTTCAGGCTGAGGGGGCTCCCAAATTACAAGTTCAGCCTCAATATTTTTTGAGTGAACTTAAAGTGCCTTTTTTTTTTTGAGAGTGAATCTCCTCATATGTTTAGTGATGCACTTAAAAAAAAAAAAATAAATAAAAAAAAATATATATATATATATATTCTACCACCTGGGTATGTGGGTATGTATGTGGACAAAAAGTTTGTGCTATATGGTCTCAAATGCCACTTGACAACCAGCTATCATCTCTGGCACGGTGATGCCACAATACCTGAAGAGTGCACCTCACATGGTGTCACTGATCACTTGACCAAAATAGAACTTTTACCGTGGAGGTGTATGCCACTGGAGGGATTGAGTGCACTCTGGACATGGTCTTAAGGTCCACAGAAAGACCACAGAGAAGATTCATGGATGTAGTGAAGTAGGAAACAGAGATAGCTGGTGTTACAGAGGACAATGCAAAAAATACAGTGAGACAGATGCAGATGATCTGCTGTGGGGACCACTAAAAGGAGCAGCTGAAAGATGAAGTAAAAGAAAACAAATCTAAAACAATTTAAAGTACAGGTTAAGCATATTATGCTTTTAGATTCAAATATTTTTATTTGTCAACACTTCTATATGTACAGGACATACAGGAAAATTGAAATGCCATTTCTCTATCTTCGTGGTGTGAACAATATACTGTATAAGAAAAGCAGGAATAAGGATAAAAAACAACAACAGTCTATGCACAGTAACACTATCTGTAATGCAAATAAAGATAAAAGATAAAACTCAGCAATCCTTTATGCAGAAAAAGTAGAGCCTTAATAAATGTAAATCAAAATTAAATTGGTCTAACACCCCCCACCCCCACTAATCATAAAATTAGATGCATTTTGGGCAATATCTGGCCTGTCTCTCTAAATCTTAATTTAGCCAAAAAATAGTCATTGAAAACTGGGCTGTCTTTAGTCAGTCTAATAGAAACTGTATTTAACCCCAATAAAAATAATTTAAAATTGGGTTGTGTTTGCTCTGTTGACAGGATTTAAACCTGGAGTTAGGAGAGAGACTCAGAGTTAAGGACTGTATTATTAAAATGTATTAAAACAAAGTACAGTATAAAAATGCTTAAACTCTGCTTTAAACTTTTCCTGAATCTGTTGTATTTGATTAGATGAGCAGGCTATAAGTCTGGATCTGGCTAGCGTAAAGAAGACCCTCTCCAGAATCAACCCACGCAAGGCAGCTGGACCAAACAACATACCAGGTTGCGTTCTGAAGGACTGTGTGGAGGAGCTCAAGAATGTCCTGGCTGACATCTTCAACATCTCCATGAATCAAGCTGTTGTACCCATGTGATTCAAAAGTGGTA
Source organism: Pholidichthys leucotaenia (assembly GCA_020510985.1). Classification (NCBI taxonomy): domain Eukaryota; kingdom Metazoa; phylum Chordata; class Actinopteri; order Cichliformes; family Pholidichthyidae; genus Pholidichthys; species Pholidichthys leucotaenia. The sequence continues at coordinate 78,150,717 of CM035846.1, forward strand.
CCATAATACCAGTCCCAAAGTAGCCGCCCCATCCAGCTACAATGGTTACCGGCCCATAGCACTGACCTCCATCATAATGAAGTGCTTCGAGAGGCTGGTCATGCAGAACATCAAATCCATCCTGCCTCGGTCCCATGACCAATCTGTTTCCATACAGGTCAGACAGATTCACAGGAAATGACAATGCTGCTGCTCTCCATCCAGCCCTCACCCACCTGGACTCAAAGAACTCCTATGTGCGAATGCTGTTCTGTGACTTCAGTTCAGTGTTCAACACAATCATCCCCCAGCACCCAATACAAAAACTCAGACACTTGGGACTCAAAAACCTCACTCTGTAACTGGGTGCTGGACTGTCTCACGGGGAGGCCACAGAATGTGCAGGTCAGCAGCAACACCTCCAAGACCATCACACTGAGCACAGGGCCCCACAAGGGTGCGTGCTCAACTTGCTGCTCTTCACCTTGCTTAACATGACTGCATCCTAACCTTCAGCGCCAAGCACATTATCAAGTTTGCGGATGACACGATGGTGTTGGGCCTCATCACAAACAATGAAGAGGCCAAATACAGAAATGAGGTGAGCCAACTGGTCCAGTGGTGTAAAGACAATAATCTCTTCCTGAACATGGGAAAAACCAAGGAGATTGTGATCGACTTTAGGAGAGAACAAACACAGCATCCCGCTCTGATCATCGATGGAGCAGCTGTGGAGGGGGTGAGTAGCACCAAGTTCCTAGGGGTGCACGTCTGAGGACCTCTCCTGGTCCAACAACAACACATCACTGACCAAGAAGGCTCAAACTCGCTTCTATTTCCTTCGCAAACTGAGGAGGGTATGAGTCTCATACTCAGTCGTGCTCATTCTACTGGAGCACCAATGAAAGCATCCTCACAAGCTGCAGCATGGTGTGGTACAGAAGCTGCACCGCCTCCAGGCAGAAGACACTACAGCGTACAGTGAAAGCAGCCAGCACGATCATCTGCCCTGCCTCTTGGACATCTACTACACCCGCCTCACCCTCAGAGCCATCAGCATTGCAGGTGACATCTCCCACCCCTCACACTCCCTCTTCAGTCCTCTGCCCTCGAGGTAAAAATACCAGAGCCTTTGGGCCCCCTCCACAAGACTGCTAAACAGCTTTGTTCACCAGGCCATCAGGACCCTGAACTGTGCTACCCCACCACCACCACCACCCCTGGACCATAACACACTCCCCCACACAATAACTACCTCAGCTGTTTGCACAGAATGACTTGGCACACCAACAGTAATACATCTGGTGCTGTATGTCTCTGCACCTTACTGCAAACAATAGCACAAATGACATACCTGCTGCTGCCTGTCTGTTATTGAAATATTGATCATGTGCAGTCCATTCTGTCACTGTCTGCACCTCCACTACCTCATTGAACTTGCAATTACGGGTATTAAAACTCCACTTTTTCTGTATATAGGATTGCCTGGTTTTATCATTTCTTTATTTGCACTGTGGGAAACATTACTGTACATAGACTGCTGTTGTTGTTTTTCATCCTTACTTTTTGTTCTCTTATATATTGCACACACCACTAAGAGAAAGAGAAATGGCATTTCAATTATCTTGTGTGTCCTGTACCTATAGAAGTATTGACAAATAAAAATCTTTGAATCTTTTACAGAGGTACTATAGAAATCATACTGACCAGATGTATCTCTGGAGCCTGCAGTGCCTCTGACTGGAATTCATTGCACAGGGTGGTGGGGACAGCAGAAAAAAATCATTGGGGCTCCTCTTCCTCCCATCCATGACATTGCAAGAAAACACTGCCTGATCAGGGCCCATAAAATCAGCAGAGACCCTTCCCACCACCACCGTGGACAGTTCTTTCTGCTGGCCTCTGGAAAGAGGTTCCACAGCTTTTGGAGTAGAACAACCAGATTTAATAAGTTTCTTCCCACTACCCATAAGACTGCTGAATTCAAAATGAAACCCCCACACTCCCTCACACACCTGCACTCTTTGGAACGCTCCATACTCAGGAGTTTTTTTAATACTACTGCTGTACAATATCAATGCCATACATGTGCAATACATTTTAAACTATATTTTATATAGTATTTAATAATATGAATCATTCAGTTTCAATTTCTTATATTTCTATTGTTTTTATCTGCACTATTCATAGCCAGAGCAATGATTTTTGTTTTTTGTTTTCTTGATGAGCACTGTGATGGTGTAAAATCTGAATGATGAATAAAGTCTAAGTCATACTGTATATCTGTCATCAGCGTAACAGTAGACGGTGATACCATACTTTCTAAGAATGGAACCCAGTGGAAGTAAATAAAGGGAGAAAAGCAGGGGCCCTAAAATTGAGCCCTGTGGGACCCCATATGACAGAGAAGCAGAGGAAGATTCAAAACCAGCAAGGCAAACATACATGGTTGTATCTGTCAAGTAGGACCTGAACCATTCCAGAGCAGTACCACAAATACCCACAAGATGCTGTAGATGGGATATTAAAATGTCATTGTCCAGTGTATCAAGGCGGCAGTTAAGTCAACCAGGACAAGAATCGCAAAATCGCCAGAATCAGATGCCAGGAAGATGCTATTAAGGATACCTAACAAAGCCAACTTTGTGCTATGAAGGGTTTTAAATCCAGACTGGAACACCTCCAGGACACCATTCTCATCCAGAAAGGCCTTTAACTGAGAATAAGCTATTTTCTCCAATAGTTTTGAGAGAAAAGACAGCTATAAAAAACTATCATTGTCTTACAGTTTCATGTCTTTATACTTTTACCTCCCCACCTCATTTTAAATTGCCAGAATTAGTGGTTAATAGGCCCAACCATATTCCACAAGGCTAATTGTGGCTAGCACTAAATTATCAGCAAAAATCCTATGATAAAAAAGATTTACCGGTTGAAGGACATGTCCAGGTGTATGCATGGTGACCCAGGAAAATTACTGAAACTGCATTGGTCCTTAAGCTGGGTTCACATTACAGCGTTTGGACCAACTTTTACAGACATTTTGAAAAAAATCAGAAAAGTAGTCCGAACGGTGAAATTACCTTGATGAGCAGGGTTTTTTTTAATCCAGTGAACACCAACTTTTACAAACTTTTGCTAGCATTTGCCAGCGCTGCATTCAGTGTTAGCAAACTTTTGCCAACTTAGGCTAATGTATGTAAAGCTGTTGCCAACTTAGGTTAACTTAAACGCTCTAACTGTCCCAGTCGCCGAATAGCGACATAACCCCTAGTGGTCAAGAGTGGTTAAGATTTTTTGTCAGTAAAATAGTTCAGATTTCCAAGGCTATAACTCGAAAGCTACAAGAGATAGTGGCTTACTGTCAATTACAAAGATGTAGAATATGATCCAAAGTGTCAAATAGGAATAAATTTACGCATCTAATTTGCATAATGTTGAAGCAGCTATATAAATTACATAACTCAGTCAAAAGTGGACTTTGGACATATTTACGCAAAGAATGGTTCAGTTTTTTGACACCATTTTATCTACAGGGGCATTTTGTTATTTTATCTTCAAAGTATATGAACCACAATATCAGTACAATGTGAAGAAAAAGAAATTTGTCACTTACTGTTGACAAAGGGGGGCTTGCTGGCTGGCATGGTCGTTGCGTTTTCGTCAATTGTAGTCGTTATTTTGCGTTCTGTCATTTATGCTCTCTATCACATCTACAAAGTCTTATGATTATCCCACGTAAATTTTGCTTGTATCCTGCAGCTATTTTCCGTGTATGAAGTCGTTTATGTGACAGGGTACGATGATCCATGGTGGCCATATTGGTCTTGTGAGCTCAGAGAAGCAAAACAGGAAACGGAAATAAGGATTTCTTCTTCTTGGGTGTATTATGTGTCACCCATGAGTCCTCCAACACGTGCCCACCACCTTCTGAACTGACAGATCAGTACAAATCGCCAGTACAGCTGGGGATGTCAGAGTGAGTTGACAGGCACAGTTGCTGCACTATGCCACTGGGGGCGCGCAACCTGTCCATGAAATGTGGCCAGTTAAAAGGTTAAGCAAACGAATACTCAGCACAGGTTAGCTGACATCAGCATCAGGCGACACTCATATAAAGATCAGCGTTTGTGGAGGCTTCCTGCCATCCTGGACCTGCTTTTTTTGGGTAGATTCACACTACAACATTTGGACTAACTTTTACTGACATTTTGGCAAACATCTGGCTCTGTTGGCAAAAGTTGATAAAAGTTAATGATGGTTGGTGTTTGTTGGCAAATGCTGGCAAAAGTTGTATTGAAAATTTTCAGCATGCTGAAAATTTGCTGATGTTTGGAAATAAATGTTGGTGAAAGTTCTGCTCAGTTAGTAAAAGTTCCTGAGCACTGGGCTAAGTTATACAGAGTTCACCTAAATCAGCCTAAGTTAAAAGCCTTTAGTTGTCCCAGGCGCTGCATGGCGACAGGAGCAGTTAAGGGGTAAACATAACCCCTAGTGGTCAAGAGTGGTAAATACTTTTTGTCAATAAAATAGTTCAGATTTCCAAGGCTATAACTTGAAAGTTGCAAGAGATAATGGCTTACTGTCAATTAGAAAAATGTAGAATATGATCCAACGTTTCAGATAGGAATAAATTTATGCATATGATTTGCATAATGTCGTGGCAGCTATATAAATTATGGACTTTGGACACATTTACACAAAGAATGGGTCGGGGGGGTTTTGACGCTGTTTTGTCGACAGGGGTATGTTTTTATCTAATCTTCAAAGTATATGAACCAGAAAATCAATAAAATGTAAAAAACCAACAACATATTTTTCTCTTACCTGCTGCCGGGGGGAGGGGCTCGCTCGCCCACGTGGCCGGTCCATTTTCGTCCATCGGAGTCGATATTTTGCGTTTGCTCGGTCATTCACACTCTCTATCACATCTACAAACTCTTATGATTATCCAACATGAATTTCATTTGTATTACTTGGCTATTTTTCCTGTTTGATGTGTATTTCCTGTGAGAATCCATGACGGCATGGTCGCTGCCATCTTGGTGCTGGTCGCCCAGTTTTTTGCCCATCATGGTCATAGTTTTGTGTTTGGTCGGTCATTTACACCCTCTACTACATCTACAAACTCTGATGATTATCCCACATGAATTTCGTTTGTATTACGTGGGTATTTTTCCTGTTTGATGCAGTTTCTGTCAGAATTGCCTTCACCATGACTTAACATGGTGGCGACCACATTGGTGCTGAGAGCTCAAAGTGGAAAGAAAAGGAATACAGTGGTACCTCTACTTACGAACGTCTCTACATACGAAATTTTCAGGTTACGAGACGCCTCAACGGGAAAATATTGCCTCTAGTTACGAACAAAATTTCAGGATACGAAAGGCAAAAAAAGTACGCGCTCCTCGCAGCTCCCGTATTTTACCGAACGTAAACATACCTGTAGCTGCTCTGCCACTGGCTATCGCCTAGCATCTTCCTGGTATCCCACTGGCCACGAATGGATGCGTTTGGTTGATCTCGCTTTATCTTATTATTATTTACTATTCTTACTACTTTATTTTATCCTTCTTACCTCTTGTAAGACTGTTGACTGAACTACACAATTTAGAGAAAAAAAAATTGTTAACTGCCATGTTTATCACCATCTACGTTATAACTCTGTACTTTCACCTTGTTCTTAATAAAGTTTTGGGAAAAAAAAAACAACATCAACGATCAGCACGGTATTAAAACAAAGGAAGCCCTTACAAGCCGATAAAAGCAAACGTCCTTGGATCGTTTCATCACAAAACGTCAGGCAAAAACCACTGATAAGACAGAACATGAACCAAAGAAGGCAAAAGGTGACGCCGACGCCGACGCCGACGATCGCAGTTAAAAGGTAAATGAACATAATTTTTATTATTCCTTCGCTTTTATTATTCTTTCTCTCATTTTAAACTCTCATTTTATGTTTATTGTGCAGTAATCTAATTGTAACATGTATTTGTTACATGTTTTGATGCGTTTTTACGATTTATAAAAAATTTATGCCCGAATTTTGGGGGCTTGGAACGGATTACGCGCCTCTACTTACGAATTTTTCACGTTACGAAAATTCTTCCGGAACGAATTAAATTCGTAAGTAGAGGTACCACTGTAATGAGGATTTCTTCTTCTATGCTGTATTCCATGTGAGCCATGATTCCTCCGGCGCATGTCTGCCACCTTCTAAACTGTCAGATCAGTCCCGATCAGTACAAATTTTCAGTATAGCCGGGGGACGTCAGTAAGTTGACAGGTGTAGTTGATGTGCTGTGCCACTGGGGGAGCACGACCCATCCATTTAATGTGGACAGTTAGAGGGTTAACCTATTGACTGCCTTGGTTCATGCACAGGTAGCGCTGTGGAGTGCCTGTGTCGCAGTTCTGCAACTGTCATGTGACGTGGCCTTAAACCATAACAAATCCCCAGTTGTACAAAGTATTGCACCTCACGAGGTGCTTGACACGTATAACTTACTGCTCTTGCCTTGGAGGACTAATGGCCCCCATATACCCCCCCCCCACACACACACACACACACATACACTTCTGGACACCAGAGAAGAAGAGATTTTAAACAAATGTTGATCAATTGCAAGACGGAGGAGGCATCTGCTCCCAAATTTGCCAATTATGATTTTAAAAAGAGATTATTTAGATATGAAGGTCAATATCTAAATTTCGTTGTAACAGAGGGTGGGCAAAGCTGGTTGATTTGCACCTGCCATCGACCCCCAGTGCCATGTGACTGGACATAATAATTGCACCGGTTCCCGGTCGTCATATGAGATAAACTGCGGTGGAATAAAAGTAAAATTCAGGTGGAATAATCATAACGGTTTCTGGATGTGGGAGAGAAAGCGAAAATGACCGAAAGAAGACAAAATAACGACCAGAATGGACAAAAATGGACGAAGCGAGCCATCTGGCCAGCGGTAAGTCTGATGAATTTCTTCATTTGTTTACATTGTACTGTTTTTCTGGTTTACAGTGGGGCAAAAAAGTATTTAGTCAGCCATCAATTGTGCAAGTTCTCCCACTTAAAAGATGAGAGAGGTCTTCAATTTTCATCATAGGTATACCTCAACTATGAGAGACAAAATGAGAAAAAAAAAATCCAGAAAATCACATTGAAGGATTTTTAATTAATTAATTGGTAAATTCCTTGGTAAAATAAGTATTTGGTCACCTACAAACAAGCAAGATCTCTGGCTCTCATAGACCTGTAACTTCTTCTTTAAGAGGCTCCTCTGTCCTCCACTCGTTACCTGTATTAATGGCACCTGTTTGAACTCATTATCAGTATAAAAGACACCTGTCCACAAGCTCAAACAGTCAGACTCCAAACTCCACTATGGCCAAGACCAAAGAGCTGTCAAAGGACACCAGAAACAAAATTGTAGACCTGCACCAGGCTGGGAAGACTGAATCTGCAATAGGTAAGCAGCTTGGTGTGAAGAAATCAACTGTGGGAGCAATTATTAGAAAATGGAAGACATACAAGACCACTGATAATCTCCCTCCATCTGGGGCTCCACGCAAGATCTCACCCCGTGAGGCCAAAATGATCACGAGAACGGTGAGCAAAAATCCCAGAACCACATGGGGGGACCTAGTGAATGACCTGCAGAGAGCTGGGACCAAAGTAACAAAGGCTACATCAGTAACACACTGCGCTGCCAGGGACTCAAATCCTGCAGTGCCAGACGTGTCCCCCAGCTTAATCCAGTACATGTCCAGGCCCGTCTGAAGTTTGCTAGAGAGCATTTGGATGATCCAGAAGAGGATTGGGAGAATGTCATATGGTCAGATGAAACCAAAATGACATAACGCACGGCTCAGGAGACGCACACACACAGGCTTAGAGTAGTTCAAAGAGTTTATTAACAGCAGGGGAGAATGAGTGCGTGTCTGCGGGATGTAAATGTGTTGGTGATGGTGTCAGCTCCAGGCACAGAGGCAGGTGACCGTACAGCCGAGCAACCCTATGGAGAGAGCACAGGGAGAGAGTGACGGGCATACACCAACACAGGAGGAATTTATGGCGAGAGAAGGACTTACTTGGTGGGTCAGGACAGCTGGCACAACAAGGGGGTGAGGCCCGGAAGACAGCCACCTGGGAAGCTCCGTGCAGCAGCGAGGATTGGGCGATGGAGAGGAGATGTCCGCCGCTGGGAAATCCACCTGTGCACAGGGGAGAAGACTGAAGAGAAGAGGTAAGTGATCTTCTTACAACAATGGTTACGCTGAAGGGAAGTATGCTCACAACGGTGAGGGACGAAGTCTGACGGCTTCAGGCCGAGCCTCCGGGCGAGACGGCCTTTATCCCTCGCCGCTGATGATTGTCAGGTGCGTGAGCAGGTGGCGCCGCTGATGAATGGCGCGGCGTGACAGTACTCCCCCCTCTAGCAGCGCCTCCTGGCGATGGCTTATCCGGGTGCGCTCGGTGGAAGTCCGCGATGAGCGATGGGTCCAACACAAACGACGGGGGCACCCATTGTCGATGCTCGGGCCCATAGCCCTCCCAGTCCACCAAGTATTGCAACCCACGACCTCGGCGCCGGGAGTCCAGGATGGAGGAGACGGACCGCTGGAGGAGGCTGATCATCCGAGAGGTGCCGGGATGACAGGTGAGCCGGGAGGTGTGGAGCCAGTGGATGACCTCTCCTCGGACCGCAGATGGGACGAACAGTCTTCCCTCCGGTCCGCCGCCAGGATCAGGTTCCACCTCCTGCGCCTTCCGGATCTTGTCTTCAATGTCCCAAGAGATGGCACCGAGGACGCACGACCTGGGCAGGATAGTGTGGGGCGTCTCCTCAGCCTCCACGGGGGTGAACTGCCTAGAGAGGGCGTCAGGCAGGCCGTTTTTGGAGCCCGGCCTGAAGGTGATCGAGAAGCGGAACCTGGCGAAGAACAAAGACCAGCGCGCCTGGCGGGCATTCAGGCGCTTGGCAGATCGTAAATACTCTAAGTTCTTGTGGTCCGTCAGGACCACAAACGGCAGGTCCGCCCCCTCTAGCCAGTGGCGCCACTCCTGTAAGGCGAGTTTAATGGCCAGGAGCTCTCTGTCCCCCACATCGTAGTTCCTCTCCGCCGGGGACAGGCGCCGGGAGAAGAAGGCGCACGGCCGTTTGGTGCCATCGTCAGGTGACCGCTGGGATAACACTGCTCCCACTCCCGTGTCCGATGCGTCCACCTCCACAATGCACTGCAGCGCGGGGTCGACCTGGCGAAGGACCCGGGAGGAGGAGAACTCCGCCTTCAGCGCCCTAAAGGCAGCAGCGACCTCTTCAGTCCACCGGAACGGGACCTTCGGGGACGTGAGGCGGGTCAGCGGTCCGACGATCGAGCTGAAATTTGGGACAAAGCGGCGGTAAAAATTGGCGAAGCCAACAAACTGTTGCACCTGCTTCCGGGATGCGGGAGTAGGCCACTCCACCACCGCCTTCACCTTCTCTGGGTCTGGGAGCACCTGATCTTGAGCGATGATGAATCCCAGGAAGGATGTGGTCCTAGCGTAGAATTCGCATTTCTCAGCCTTCACGTACAGACGATTCTCCAGCAGTCTTTGGAGGACCCGCCTCACATGGACCTGGTGCTCGTCCCTGGACCTGGAGAAGATAAGGATGTCATCCAGGTAGACGAACACAAAAAGGCCGATGAAATCCCGGAGGACGTCATTAATGAGGCGCTGAAAGACGGCAGGAGCGTTGGTCAGCCCGAACGGCATGACGAGATACTCAAAGTGGCCGTTCGGGGTACGGAAGGCTGTCTTCCATTCATCTCCCTCCCGGATCCGGACGAGGTGGTAAGCGCTGCGTAAATCCAGCTTGGTAAACCAGGTCGCCCCCTGGAGGGAGTGAAAGGCAGTGTCCATGAGGGGCAGGGTGTAACGGTCCCTCTCAGTGATGTCATTCAGCGCTCGGTAGTCTATGCAGGGGCGGAGGGATCCGTCCTTTTTCCCGACAAAGAAAAACCCTGCCCCCACGGGTGACGACGATGGGCGAATAATCCCAGCGCTCAGAGATTCCTTCAGGTATGTATTCATGGTATCCTTCTCCGGCGCCGACAGGCTGTAGAGCCGACCAGATGGCAGGGGAGCCCCCTGGCGGAGGTTGATGGCACAGTCATATGGTCGATGCGGGGGAAGAGACATAGCTTTCGATTTGCTAAATACCATACCCAGGTCGTGAAATTCTGGAGGCACCAGTGACAGGTCCGGAGGTGCTGTATCCGCCACAGGGGGAGCCGCGGATGGGGAGCAGGCAGCGGACTGAAGGCAGGTGCCCATACAGAAGGTACTCCATGCCGATACCCCAGCGGACCTCCAGTCCAGGACAGGGTTGTGGAGGCGTAGCCAGGGATACCCCAGGATGACGGGCGACACAGAGTTGGGCAGGACGTAAAATACCATCTCCTCCCGGTGGTTCCCTGAGATGATGACTGGGACGGGCAGGGTTTGGTGAGAAACTCTCCCAAGGGAGGCACGGGAGAGATGGACCAGGGAGATGGGGTGTTTTAATGCCCGACAGCGGATGCCCAATCGGGTTGCCAGGCCTTGTGAAATGAAGCTGCCCTCTGCGCCCGAATCCACCAGTGCGTGGGTGAGGTGCCCAGTGGGGTTGTGGCAAAAACGGATGGGCAGCTTTAATTGAGTGAGGGGACTTTGCCGATTGACGTCCGCGAGGCCCCCTACAGTGACTCGCGGACCCCGCCGTTTGGCCTTTGTGGGCAAAGCTCTATCGTGTGTTGACTGTCTCCGCAATACATGCAGAGACCCAACTCACGGCGGCGCTGTCTCTCTGCCGAGGAGAGCTTTGCCCAGCCCGTCACCATCGGCTCCGACTCCTCGGGGCACGATGGTGGCGGCGTCGCCAGGGGGCGAGCTTGGGGCAGGCGTAGCGGGACTCCCCGAGGGCGAGAAGCAGACGGCTTCCGTCCTGAGGAGCGCTCGCGCAGCCTGTTGTCCAAGCTGATAGCCAGTGAGGTTAGCTCCGCTAACGTTCCGGGGATATCCCGTCCAGCCAGTTCATCCCTTAGATCACTATTGAGGCTGCGGAGAAACAGGCCGCAGAGGGAGCGCTCCTCCCAGCCCAATTCCTCCGCCGCTACCCGGTACTCGATGGCATAATCCGCGGCCGACCGGTTTCCCTGCTGGAGGGCGAGAAGCCGATCGACCTGGACCGCCTCGGAACGAGAATGATCGAACACCTCCAGGAAGCGCCTCACGAACTCGGCATAGGTGAGGGTGGCATAACTGGGTCTCGCCATGATAGCGTAGGCCCAAGTTAGAGCGCGCCCCTCCAGGAGGTTCCCTATGTAGCCGATTCGACTGTGATCTGAGGGAAAGTCTCCGGGCACACGGTCAAACACGGACTCACACTGCATCACAAACCCCCGCGCTCCGCCGAGCTTTCCGCTAAAGCGAGCGGGGGTCGGAATAGGTGTGAGTCGGGCCGGTGCCACTGGAGCTGGCTGGACGGCCACCGGAACAGCAGGAGCTGCGCCACCCTGAGGAGCCGGGGGGAACGGCTGCTGGGGGTCCAGGCGGTCCAATCGGCCAGTGATAATTACTAATTGATTTAGGATGACCTGCTGTTGATAAGCAATTTGATCCACTCTAGCCTCGAGAGTGGTAAGCCGGTGTGCGAGCCCGCCGTCCGCCGAGCCGCTCTGCTGAAGCCGTACTGACATAACGCACGGCTCAGGAGACGCACACACACAGGCTTAGAGTAGTTCAAAGAGTTTATTAACAGCAGGGGAGAATGAGTGCGTGTCTGCGGGATGTAAATGTGTTGGTGATGGTGTCAGCTCCAGGCACAGAGGCAGGTGACCGTACAGCCGAGCAACCCTATGGAGAGAGCACAGGGAGAGAGTGACGGGCATACACCAACACAGGAGGAATTTATGGCGAGAGAAGGACTTACTTGGTGGGTCAGGACAGCTGGCACAACAAGGGGGTGAGGCCCGGAAGACAGCCACCTGGGAAGCTCCGTGCAGCAGCGAGGATTGGGCGATGGAGAGGAGATGTCCGCCGCTGGGAAATCCACCTGTGCACAGGGGAGAAGACTGAAGAGAAGAGGTAAGTGATCTTCTTACAACAATGGTTACGCTGAAGGGAAGTATGCTCACAACGGTGAGGGACGAAGTCTGACGGCTTCAGGCCGAGCCTCCGGGCGAGACGGCCTTTATCCCTCGCCGCTGATGATTGTCAGGTGCGTGAGCAGGTGGCGCCGCTGATGAATGGCGCGGCGTGACACAAAATAGAACTTTTTGGTAAAAACTCAACTTGTCGTGTTTGGAGGAGAAAGAACACCATACCTACTGTGAAGCATGGGGTGAAAACATCATACTTTGGGGCTGTTTTTCTGCAAAGGGACCAGGATGACTGATCCGTGTAAAGGAAAGAATGAATGGGGCCATGTATCGTGAGATTTTGAGTGAAAACCTCTTTCCATCAGCAAGGGCATTGAAGATGAAACGTGGCTGGGTCTTTCAGCATGACAATGATCCCAAACACACTGCCCGGGCAACGAAGGAGTGGCTTCGTAAGAAGCATTTCAAGGTCCTGGAGTGGCCTAGCCAGTCTCCAGATCTCAACCCCATAGAAAATCTTTGGAGGGAGTTGAAAGTCCGTGTTGCCCAGTGACAGCCCCAAAACATCACTGCTCTAGAGGAGATCTGCATGGAGGAATGGGCCAAAATACCAGCAACAGGTTGTGAAAACCTTATGAAGACTTACAGAAAACGTTTGACCTCTGTCATTGCCAACAGAGAGTATATAATGGACTTACTAAAGTGTCTAAACTTCACCCAACACATAACTTTCTCTACCCACAGACGTGGACATGTCCTGGATCTGGTTTGCTCCACTGGTCTCCACATTCACAACATCTCCAGCACTGACCTCACCATCTTGGATCATCTCGCCATCACACTGGACATTGACATCCCGGCCCCTCAACCCAAACAAGACCGAACAATAACCTTCAGGAATCTTAAGTCCATCTGCTCAGTTTCTCTCTCCACATGCATATCTAACACTCTCTCCAACTGCACCCTCCCTGTAAACCCAACCCCTACGGACTTAGTAAACATCTACAACAACACATTGTCTACCTCCCTCAACAAACTGGCCCCCATGAAAACAAAATCCGTCACTTTCATTCATTCGGCCCCCTGGTGCACCTTAGAACTTCACAAACTCAAAAAACAACTGCGACAGCTTGAACGCCTGAGCTGCAAAACTGGTCTGACTGTACACACCCTCGCTCACATAGAACTGATGCACCTATATCAATCTTCACTCAATGAAGCTCGCTCTGCCTACTACTCCAGCATCATTCACTCTGGATCCTCCAACCCCCACACTCTGTTCTCCACCATCAACAAACTCCTCAAACCCCAGGACATCATTTCATCATCCTTCACCCCTGAAAAATGCAATAGCTTTCTATCATTTTTCCATTCCAAAATTGACAATATTCACAACCAGCTTGCCTCCTCCCCAGCCATCACCCCTGACTCAGAACTCACTTTTTCTCCACCCATAGATAAACAGCTCTCCCTTTTCTCACCCATAACCACTGATGAACTTCCCGAAATACTCTCCAGCATGAAATCATCTACATGTACCCTGGACCCCATCCCCTCCCCCCTTATCAAAGCCTGTCTCACCCCTCTTGCCCCCCTTATCATCGACACCATCAACTCCTCCCTCACCACTGGCACTGTCCCCCCATCACTTAAGATTGCTGCCATCACCCCCCTCCTTAAGAAACCTGGCCTGGACTCTGACGACCCCAACAATTTCAGACCTATCTCCAACCTCCCATTTCTGGCTAAAATATTGGAAAAAGCTGTTGCCACTCAACTCAAGAAACACCTCCTCTCCAACAAACTCTACGAAACATTTCAATCTGGATTCCGTTCTCACCACAGCACTGAAACCGCCCTCCTCAGGGTCACCAATGACCTCCTGCTCGCCTCTGACTCTGGCTCCCTCACCATTCTTCTCCTCCTCGATCTCAGCGCTGCTTTCGATACCATCAATCATTCCATCCTGCTCCGTCGTCTGTTTTCTATTGGCATCACTGACTCTGCCCTCTCTTGGTTCACCTCCTACCTGTCAGAGAGATTCCAGTACATCTCCATCAACAATCATAAATCATGCACCACCCCCGTCTCACACGGTGTCCCTCAAGGCTCTGTGCTCGGTCCAACCCTTTTCATTCTCTACATGCTTCCGCTTGGTCACATCATCCGTCAACATGGTCTTCACTTTCACTGCTACGCTGACGACACCCAGCTGTATATCTCCTCTAAATCCATCACCCCCGCCATTCTCTCCACCATCACCGACTGCCTTACAGACATAAAAACCTGGATGACTAACAACTTTCTCAAGCTAAACAGCAATAAAACAGAAATCATCATTTTTGGACCAAAAAATCTTTTACCCTCTTCCCAGAACTTTTCATTCCAAATCGATGGTCACTCAGTCACCCCCTCCCCTCTGGCCAGAAACCTCGGCATTATCATGGACCCCACCCTCTCCTTCAAATCTCACATCAACCATATCACCAAAACATCATTTTTTCATCTTCGTAATATTGCACGCCTCCGTCCCACCCTCTCACCCTCTGCTGCTGAAATACTTATCCACGCCTTCATCACCTCCAGACTTGATTACTGTAACAGCATTCTGTATGGACTTCCTTCCACCATCCTCCAAAAACTACAGTATGTCCAAAACTCAGCCGCCCGCCGACTTACTCACTCCCGCTCCAGAGACCACATCACTCCTCTCCTCCGTCAGCTCCACTGGCTCCCCATTCAACAGCGCATCAACTTCAAGATCCTCCTCATCACCTATAAAGCTCTCCATAACCTCGCCCCCTCATACCTAACAGACCTTCTGTCTCATCATTCTTCCACTCGTCTCCTCCGCTCTGCTGACGCTCACCTTCTTACCCCCATCACCAAGACAAAATTCCACACCCTGGGTGATAGATCATTCGCCATCGCCGCACCAACCCTTTGGAATTCCTTGCCCCTTCACATCCGGTCTGCCAACACACTTGCTTCTTTTAAAAGTCAACTCAAAACCCATCTTTTTAAATCTACCTATAAAAACTGACTGCCTCTTCTACCTATGTGTACCTATGTGTATGTATTTACCCGTTCTCTGTATGCTTGTCCCTATGCTGCTTTGTAAAGCGTCTTTGAGTATTTAGAAAAGCGCTATATAAGACTGATGTATTATTATTATTATTATTATTATATAACAAAGTATTGAGATGAACTTTTGTCATTGACCAAATACTTATTTTACCGAGGAATTTACCAATTAATTCATTAAAAATCTTTCAATGTGATTTTCTGGATTTTTTTTTTGTCTCATTTTGTCTCTCATAGTTGAAGTATACCTATGATGAAAATTGGAGACCTCTCTCATCTTTTAAGTGGGAGAACTTGCACAATTGGTGGCTGACTAAATACCTTTTTTCCCCACTGTATATACTTCGAAGAGAAGATAACAAAAACCCCAAAACACAAAACGGTGACAAAAACCAAAACCGTCATTTGTGAAAATATGTCCAAAGTCTACTTCTGACTGAAAGTTATGTAATTTGATATGGCTGCTGTGGCATTATTCAAATTAGATCTGTAAATTTACTCCTATCTCAAACTTTTGATCATATTCTACATCTTTCTAATTGACAGTAATCCATCATCTCTTATCACTTTCAAGTTATAGCTTTGGAAATCTCTGACATCTGAACTGAATACTTTCTTGTAAAAAACCTTGACCACTAGGCTATATATATATATATATATATATATATATATATATATATATATATGAATCTCCTAAAATTATATATCTCCTAAAAATGTGACAGCACAAAAAACAAAAAAAAAATCTCCCCTTTGAGAAATGTACTGTTCTTAATTTTCTGCTCCATGCAAAATCATTCTCCAGGATTTATTTGTTGGGCTTCCATCATGGGGAATTACACAGCACTGATGTGGTGTCAAAAAGTAAATGACATTTAACATGATTTTATGTTATTTTAATGGAGAGAGTTGTAACACTCAAAATATAATCACCCATCATTTTATTTATATGATGATGCACTAAATAGTTTTTTTTTATTCCATCTACATTTTAATTGCAGATTTAGTGTTGAGTCTATAGCATTATTTTATTATTGTTTTACATGAATGAATGAAAAGGGGAAAAGGGTATGCAGAACTATCTACATAGGAATATAAAATGAAAATTAATACTGAAACATATGCCCAAGGGAGATGTGTTCACTCCAGAAGCAGGTCCAGAATGGCAGGAAGCCTCCACAAATGCTGATCTTTATATGAGCGTCACCTAATCAGTGTTGCTGATGTCAGCTGGCCTGCGTTGACTATTTCTCTGATTTATCAGAATGTTTCTAAAAGTCCGTCCAAACGCTATAGTTTTAACCCAGCTTTAACTTAGGCTAACTTAGGTGAACTCTGCATAACTTAGCCCAGCACTCAAGAAATTTTAAAAACTAAGCACAACTTTCAGCAATGTTTATTTCCAAAGGCTGAAAATTTTCAAAGAACACAACTTTCGCCAGCCAACAAACACCAGCAATCATTAACCTTTGCCAGCAGAGCCAGATGTTTGCCAAAACATCAGTAAAAGTCGGTCCAAACGTTGTAGTGTGAATCCACCTTTAAAAACACTCTTCCATGTTTGTGGGTTGCAGTATGAATGCAATTTTTTTCTTCTTTTCTTCTTGATGAAAAACTCACCCCACAGACACATAAGCCCACTTCCATAACCTCTACAGCTGCTCTGCACACTCTGAAGAATTTACAAAAAAACGCTGTCATGTGTGAGCCCACAACAATATCTGGATGGGCACACAAGTTGGGAAAATGTCACCACCTCCTCCAGAAACTACACCCTGAAGCCCACTGCTTTCAGCACCAAAAAAGAGGTGGATAAAACTGTCATGGAGGTCCGAAGTCCAGCAATCCATCCACCCCTGGAAGACTCATTTTCAAACTAATTTATTCTCCTGGTAATGGTGGAATCTCAAAGTTGATTTTCATGTAATTGTAGGTAAGCACAGCAGGACCTCTCATGGCTGAGTTTCGTAACAGCGGCACAATATCAAAAACTTTGGAAGAATATATGGAAAACTGAATTACAAAGCTCCAATATGGGGTGAAATGAGTGACGAGAGGGCAGTAATACCAATGAGCAGGTATGTGACCTAATGTGTATTTTAAAATGGCTGTAATGAAAGCTGAAAAATGCATTAAAACCATAACCCTCCAACTCGGTTTTTTCAAAGTGGGAACCAAACTGCACTCAGACATATAGAGCCTTCCATTTCCCCACAGTCTGGTATATAAGAAACTCTGACCAACAATGCAGATCTAAACATGACAGTGATAAAATTTACTTTTAAAAATGTGTCTCCTAAAATTTATCATTACAGGCCTACTTACAAGATTGAATTGTCATTACATATGCTGTAAAAGGCAACAATGTCCATCCATCCATCCATCCATCCATCCCTCTTCTACCACGTTTCCGGAGGTCCGGGTCGCGGAGGCAGCAGTTCAAGCAGAGAAGCCCAGACTTCCCTTTCCCCAACCACCTGCTCCAGCTCTTCAGAGAGGATACCAAGGCATTCCCAGATCAACTGGGAGGCATAGTCTCTTCAGCGAGTCCTGGGTCTGATCTGGGGTCTCCTGCAAGTGGGACATGCCCAAAACACCTCAAGTGGGAGGCATCCAGGAGGCATCCTTATCAGATGCCCAAACCACCTCAACTGGCTCCTTTCAATGTGGAGGAGCAGCAGTTCTAGTCTGAGCCTCTCCCGGATGATTGAGTTCCTTACCCTATCTCTGAGGGTGAGTCCCACAATCCTACGAAGAAAGCTCATTTCGGCCACTTGTATCCGCAGTCTCATTCTTTTGGTCATTACCCAAAGCTCGCGTCCATAGGTGAGGGTCGGAACGTAGATTGACAGTTAAATCGACAGCTTTGTCTTAGAGCGTAGCTCCCTCTTCACCACAACAGACCGGTACAACGTCTGCATCACTGCAGATGCTGCTCCGATCCATCTGTCAATCTCTCACTCCATTCTCCCCTCACTTATGAATAAGACCCAAAGACACTTAAATTCCTCCACTTGGGACAGGAGCTTGTCCCCAACTCGAACAGGACAATCCACCTTTTTCCGGCTGAGGACCATAGACTCATTGTTGGAGGTGCTGATTCTCATACCAGCTGCTTCACACTCAGCGGCAAACCGTCCCTGTAAGACCTGTAGGTCATTGCTGGATGAAGCCAGTAGGACAACATCATCTGCAAACAACAGAGATGAGATCCTGTGGTCACCTAGCATGACACCCTCCATTCCCTGGCTGCTCCTAGAAATCCTGTCCATAAAAATTATGAACAGGATCGGTGACAAAGGGCAACCCTGGCGGAGTCCAACTCTCACTGGGAATGAGTCCGACCGAGTGTTGGCAATACGAACCAAACTCTCACAACGGTCGTATAGAGAGCGGATAGCTCGTAACAACAAGCCCGATACCCCATACTACAGTGTGTCATGTATTATTATTTTGGGCTGGTGGGGTGCCATGAGATTTTTTTCAATGTAATAAAGGTGCTGTGTCTTAAAAAAAGTTGACAAACACTGCTATACACAATACACAGACATAATGGTCATCCATTAAGTAATGTAGCTTCTTGCTGACTTCCTATACACACATACTGTATACTTTTGCTGTAAGAAAGACATTTTTAAAAATGATTTTGGTATGTTGATGACAAAAAGCTCAATCCTTAAAATTGAGTTCATGAACCTTACCTCACACCACTTTAATGACCATGGAAAAGAACAGTTTTCTCTCTGGTCATCAGATCATTCTTGCATTTTGCATCAGAGCATGCTAAAGCAGGCACGGCTCTCCTTTCAAATGTTCAAGGGATATCTGTGTGCAAGACTTGAATGTAGACTTCAGATGAGGTGAATCAAAGTACTGACCGTAAAACCTGTTCCATCGTTTATAGTCTTGTTTAATTTGTCTTACAACACAACTGTTTCTCAGACATCAAAAGACTGAGAATGCCTGGGTGAATAGTGTTTGAATGAGACTTGGTTTGGTTTTGTTTTTCACCCAAGACCAAAGAGAGGATAGAAAAGTCATGGGAGATTTACGAGCCTGCGTTCACCGCTCTTTTAAAGGAAGCATAAGGGAGGGTACTTAATGATTTATTACCTCATGGCACCTTGGAAATCAAAATGGATTTTAGAATCTGCTCAAGTCTTAAATTCTGACCTGGAGGTATGTGATTTATGAAAGTGACATCAGGATCCGTTTGCGTTCCACTGTGTGTCTTAGCAAGCAACTGTGAAAAGGCATTTTGGCCTCATTAAACACATTCTAGTTGTGTACAGGGCAATGCTTTTTTTAATGCAGTGTTTCATGAAATGCTGTTTTCACAACTGCTATCTGCCTGTCTTATTATGCAGTTTAACAAGGATGGATGACACATTTATAGTCACTTATGCAAACATGTAGCAAAGCATAGCAGAATAAGGATGTACACCAGACTGTGCACCGAGTCTGTTGAAGGGGGTTGGTTGTTGCAATGATTTGTTTTATGAGACTTGATTAGTGGTTTTGTGTTTGTTTGTTTGTTTGTTTGTGTGCCTGTGGGTGGGTGTGTGGAGGGTGCTTATGCTGAAGAAGGGACTCCATGTGTGTGGGTTCAGAGTATGTGCCTGTGTGTTTGTATGTGAAGATGTGCCGTTGTATCGGGAAGTATGACTGCTGGAGGAATGGGGGCTGATGTGTGGAAACACACCCCAGGATCTGGGGTGCATCTGCAAGCTTAGCACCCAGGGGCTGGGGCAGGAGATCGCTAGCATTTGGTGCTGGTGGTACATCTGGGGTGTGACGATGGCAGGCCCTGGGTCTCATGGACTGGTGCCTCTCAGACTGGGTCGGGATCTGGGGAGTGGGGGTGGCCTCTGGAGCCAGTTTGGGAGCTGGCTTCTGGGAGGGGTCGGGCTGTCTGTGAGGGCTGCCTCCCTCTCAGTCTTACCTATCCTCTGCCCTTCCTCTCCTTCCCCTGGTCTAGGTGGACCATGCATCTTATCTGATATACCAAGGGTTTTGGGGTGGGGGTGTGCTGTGGAGTGTCGTGGAGAGGGTCTTTCACTTGCTATGCTTGATGGCGACCCTCACCTCAATTTTAATTGCACCGTAGAAATTGAGGGTGGGGGAGGATTTGCTGTCCATAACAGCGGGGTGTCCCACCACACCATGCCCTAAATTTTAATTTCACTTCAGTAATACATACATGTGTACCCATTTTCTTACCATAAAATACACTTGCATGCAATTTCATCACATAACATACACTTGCACTCGCCCACCATGGTTTACACACCTGGGGGTAGGGGCAGCTGGCCTTTGGGGGGATAGGCTCTCTATGAAGGCTGCTTCCCGGCCCGTCTTACATGTCCCCCACCCTTTCTCTCCCTTCACCATTCTAGGTGGACTACACATCTTATTTGACATACTGGGGTTTTGAGGTGGGAGAGTGTTTTGGGGTGTCGGTATTGAGGATCCTTCTTGCTGCGCTGCATGGCCTACCTTGCCTCAATTTTAATTGCATTGTAGACACTCAGGGCTTGGGTTGAGGGATATAGGAGCTTCGCTATCCACAGCAGTGGAGAGTTCCATCATACCCCTCCCACCTTACTTAACTCTACTTTAGTAGTACTTATACCTGCATTCAATTTCATCACATAACATATAATTGCACTCACTCATTATGATTCACACACGGGGGGGGGGGGGGGTGTCTTCTTCCACCCCTGTTGCCATCCTTCTGCAATGGGCTTGGGGCTTTGTCAGTGGCCTGCAATGTGGTGCTGGTGCTGATCCCAGGGCACTAGTGGTCTGCTTGGTTGTGCCTTGGGATATATCTGCAAGGTTGAATAAGTGATGGGTTGGATTGGTTGAGTGATGGGTTGGGGAGGGAAACATGGATATATGAATGAGTGTGTGACAGTGTGTGAGTGTGAGTGAGTGAGCGAATGACAGTGAGTGAGTGAGTGAGTGAGTGAGTGATTGAGTGAGTGAGTGAGCGAGTAAGCGAATGAGTGTGTGATAGTGTGAGTGTGTGTGATTGACTGAGAGTGTGCGAGCGAATGAGAGTTTGTGACAGTGTATGTGTGTGTATAGGTCAGGGGTGCCAGACAGACAGATGTGGTACCTTCTTGCCCTGTGGGTTTTCTCTGGATTGGAGGTTGGTTGGTTCCCCCTGCCGCTCCCCTGCTTGCTACGACCTCACCTGGGCATTGGTACTTGGTGGTTCCCGGGGCCTGTGTCTGGGACTGTGCCTGTGTCTGAGCACGTGTCCATTTTGTGAGGGCATGGCTGTGGTGGGTGGGGTGCCACTCGGCATCCAAGGCCAGTGTCCGGCTCTGCTGGGGGCGCAAGGGGTTTTCCAGCCTTGGGTGGTGGTACACCAGCCCTCATTGCCCGGCCAACCAGCACCCAATTGTCCTTGGTTCTGGGGCGGGATCTTGGTTGTCCCTGGGTTTAGTGGTCTTGGGGCATTTTCCTCTTTGGGGGATGCAGGTTGCCCAGGAGGTGGGAGAGTTTTCTTGCTTGCTCACAGCCTGGGGGGTGTGGGGGGGAAAGAACATTGCTTTGACCTGCTGCCTTCTCCCTTTTCTTTGTATGTTTCTTGGCATGCCATACACACACACGCACACTCTCTTGTGCATACGCACACACAGACACACACACACGCCTACCTGTCTGTTCTCTTTCAGGTGCGGATATCTCCTCAGAAGCAGCAACTGTTTCTTTTGTTTTCTCTTTGTTTGTTTTTCTTTCTCTTCCCACCCACTCCTTGACCCCCCCCCACCTTTTCTGACCACTTCATACTAGGCCGTGAGCAGCTCCCTCAAAATGTGTCTAGAAAATGATTTTCGTGGCACCCAACTGGGAACTACGGGATCTTTGATGATTTCTATGTAAAAAAAAAAAACCCTGCTGAATCCGAAAATCGATGTTCCCACTGTCAAAGGTGTGGATAGCTATGTCAAATTTGCATAAATCCAAGATGGCTGCCACGACTAACCAAGGGGATGAATGGCCTAACATTTCAACCAGTTTTCCTAGAAACATGTTTGAGGCCTCTTTTTCGGATAATGTTGAGCCGAGGAATCGATTTCTGAGGTTGACTGTGTGATTGAGTGTCAAAGAACCACGCTAATTTGCATAAATCCAAGATGGCTGCCATGGATGGACTAACTTTTTAGCCATTCTACCTAGAATCACGTTGGAGACGTCCTTTTCGGCTAATGTTAACCCGAGGAATCGATTTCCGAGGTCATTAGTGTGACTGAGGGTCAAAGAACCCCGCTAATTTGCATAAATCCAAGATGGCCACCATGGGTGTGGATGGACTATATTTTGAACCACTCTACCTGTAATCACGTTTGAGACGTCTTTTTCGGATAATGTTGACCTGAGGAATCGATTTCTGAGGTCAGATATGTGATTGAGGGCTCCACTAATTTTCATAAATCCAAGATGGCTGCCATGAATGGCCTAACTTTTTTATCAGTACAACTAGAATCACGTTTGAGACATCATTTTCCGATAATGTTATGCCCAGGAATCGATTTCTGAGGTCACTTTTGTGATTGAGGCTCAAAGACACAACGACATTTTCCCTTTTGACATTTTGACAACCATGACTTTACTCATTTGTAAGAATTTGTATAGCCCCAAAGGATCTCTGAATTCATATATTTGAAAATAAAAAGGAATAAATTACAACCTGGAGGATTCAGACTGACTCCGTAGAAATCTTGTATACTGACGATAGCAGCTGCCATGGTATTTGACCTCAATGGCAGCACAATCACGGTCTCTTATGTGTCTGAGAATGGTTTCATCTGCTTTCTCAGTAGCTGCTTGTCTTAAAAGACCTGTGTGCAAATAAATCAAAAGACATTAAATTAATAGTAAAACTCAGTCAACCTCCCTGTTCTATTCCATCACTAATGGCTCACAAGTATTTCAGTATCAAAGATATGAGAAATAACATACCAGTAATATAATATGTGTTAAGATTAAATAGACATTATTTTTCTTTAAACTTTCACCGCTCCAAATTGTAAGATCTACCAATTTTCTTACCAGCATCACATGTCTCAGCTTGCATCAGTTTTACAGTGACACGATTTGTCCGTGGCCGTTCTCTGAGCGTTTCCTTCTTGCAGATGATGCAGATGTTTGGCAACACATTGCTTGACCTTGCAGATGCTTGGCTGATGGTTGCTGCAGCATGGTGAGATCGCAGTCGCTTTTTAGGAGATGGTGTTGGGGGACTAAGTTCTGGTCCGCTTTGCTCCTGAGGCTCAGGAATGTGGGCTTCGGCCAGTCGTTTTTTATGAGCTTCAGCACGTTCCACTCTTGTTTTGTCTGTAAAACGGCTATAGCACACACGATGGTAGCCAAATGTTGGATCAAGGTTGTTTAGATCTGAAAACATATTATATGGACCATAGGGTATTATAACATTAAGCCTACCTTGTACCCATATAGATATAAAACATATATAGATTGCAGATAATTTTCACATTAACAGTGAGCTTATAATAGAGACCTTGTGCAACCTAGTCACTGCTCAATGTAAACTTGCAAAATGGCAAGCACAGACCGTGTGCCCATATTTATTGAGAGCATAAAGTATACAGGCGACTGCTGCTGCCATGAGTTTAACCTTTCTTGGGTGACACATCACAAACATATGGGCTTTCCTTAACAAGCCATTTTCCATCCGCCTAAGGCTTGATAGTATGGGTGTGACTATGTGCAAACTATATAAATGTATGCCCAAACTTGTTCCTCCCTCACCTACTTGTACACTGCACCCCTTGGGCTTGGGCTCAGAAGTACATCCAACCCTCAGACTCAGAGTTAAGCTCATTGGGATTGCTACCCTTTTCCCATTTGAGCTACTTTGTGGTAGTGGTATATTTTGACTATAATTCAGGCCCAGGGTGGGTTCTGGGGATAGATGCATCATCAGAGTGAGTCGATCTGCATCATCTAGATCTATACTAGGACTATGTTACCTGGCACCCAGAGTCCCTTGGTTATTAGCCTCCACACCCCCAGATCGGCCTACTCGGAGTCTTAGACCAGGACTAGGTCACCCTGTGAGTGGTTGACAAAGGTTTTAGACATCTAGGGTTCCATTTTAGTTCATATTTAGAGTTACAAATGATCGGAGCCAAACGACTCCAGGGCACACGCAGTACAACCATAAACAATGGCTGCCACTCACCTTTCTCGAACAAGTCTCGACGTTGTTCTGCTACTTTCTGTTGGGGTCCGTCAAGTACAAGCCATTTTTGGGCACACTCACATACTTTTGCCCACGATGCTTCAGTAAAACAAGTGATACTGCCCGAAAACTTATCGGAAATGTGAATAACACAGGAGAGGCTTTCAGCACATGCTACCCCTGTGGGCGCTGCCATTTTGTTGTCACATGACCAAAGGGACAACACTGATTGGTTAAAACGTCCCGGACTGGGCCATGTTTAAGGTAGCCAGACAATTATTACCGACTGACTTCAATCGCATTTTTCATACAGCTATCCACACCTTTGGAAGTGGGAACATCGATATTTTGTCTTACAATAATGTAATCTTAATTTAGAAACACTAAAATTTTAGTTCCCCGTTGGGTGCCACGAAACTGAACGAAAAGTGGCAGCTGCTCACGGCCTAATACCCCTTTAATTTCCTCTCCCATTCCTTCCTCCTCCCTGTCAGGTCCAGCATAAGTAAGACAATATGAATAAAGTGTTAAGTTTTTAATATTGCAAGAGGAGTCTTATACTATATATCTATATACAGCATGGGCGGCGTGGTGGAAGAGTGGTTAGCACTGCGGCAGCACAGCAACTCACCCTTGGCCGGGGGATCCTGGGTTCAATCCCAGCCCCCGACAACAGTGATCTGTGTGGAGTTTGCATGTTCTCCCCGTGTCTGCGTGGGTTTACTCCAGGATTTCTCCAGTTTCATCCCACATCCCAAAAACATGCAAGATAGGTTAATTGGCATCAAACTGGGGATTCTAAATTGTCTTTAGGTATGACTGTGAGAGTGAATGGTTGTCTGTCTTTCTGTGTCGGCCCTGTGATGGACTGGCAATCTGTCCAGGGTGTACCCTGCCTCTCGCCCAAATATGCTGGGATAGGCTCCAGCCCCCCCGCGACCCGAAATGGATTAAGTGGAAGAAGATGAAAGATGATGAATATATCAAGTATGGGCAAAGCTCCTTTTGGCAAAGCAAATCTGTTTGGCATGGTAAGGCAGCAGATACCTCTTCTGCTTGCCAAACTGTTGGACGGGACAGGTTATTTTTTTTTTTTAAATCACAAAATTAAACAATCACCTTAACTTTTCTGAGACTATTTAGTTAATTCTGACAATTGCCGTACTTGGTATATGGGTAAAACTCAGGCTTAACAAGTGTTGCTATACTTTTGGGGTCAAAAGTTCAAACATCAACATCGTTCATGCTCTAACTCATCACGGACTGAGGCTACAGCCACCAAACGTGGTATGTTCATAGGCTGACCTTGAGACTACGACAGATGGTTATACTTTTGGTGTCAAAAGGTGAAATGTCCAGGTCACAGGGTCATAAAAGGTCAAAATTTGTTTTGCCCCATAGTGACTTCCATTGAGAAGAAAACTTGAGTATGTGTGCTGGGGAACTCGGGCTGCAAAAGCTGGGGGTCTGAATCTCTGTTGTGTGCAGTTCTGTTTGTATAAAGAAACTCAAACAAGTAAGAGAATGTAAAGAAAAGAAAGAAACAAAGAAAAAATGGAACAACAGCAGACGAATGCAAGTCTGTTGCATTGGTCAACAGTTTTATTCCATTATGTCCCTTTAGTTGCTTTGGTCCTTTGACACAATGGATGTTGATATATGAGAGACAATGGGACATTATGCAGACTTTTTAAAGAGCCACAATGCCGTCGTGAAGGTATTTGAAGTGTGGTATTAGTACAGAACAAAAAGGTCATCATCATCATCATCATCATAGCAGTCTGTCGGGGGCGACAATGGCCGTTTCATTTAGGTCTGATCAGATTCCTCCACGCAGCTCTGTAATTCGCCTTCCACTGCCAGGAACTCCTGACCTTGTTAACCCTTAGATGCATAAGAGGGGTAACAATTACCCCAGCAGTTTTTTTTTTTTGCAATATCTTTGTAATTTTAATTTTTTATCATTTAATCTTCCATGTATTCCTCAAATAGGTTATGTTTGACATGAGGCCATTTGGATTTGTATCTAATTGTTATATTTTTTAATTGCATTTTTTGTATCAGTACTATGGCGGATGATAAAATAAAGGCAGCGAAGTGAGGTTTTACGTAGGTTTATTAAATCACACAGCCATCATAGGAACTCCGCTCCAGCCCAAGTGTGAGCAGACTGGAACGGGGTCCTCAGGCTCTCCAGCAAAGAGACACAGGCTGTGTGTGTCAGCAGCAGCAGTCAAAGAGAGAATGAGTTACAGAACATGTGCAGTATTTATACCCAGTTACAGAGAATACATGAAAGACATGGGACATTTGCATCACAGTAAGAGCAGGAAGCCTGAATGCTTGCATTTGATTCATACAAAACAGCATGATACCAGCGGAAGGAGCTAGACACAGGAAGGCTGCCTATTGTTCTGTTAATCGCTGCAGATGCGCGCTCTGCATGTCCCAGTCTGTTGTGGGGGTTACGCCACAAGTACCACGCTTTTCCATATGTGGGCTCAAAAATGACCCCAAGCTGTCCCCTTCTTTTGTTGACCAAAATATAATTTAAAATAATAATAATAATAATAATAATAATAATAATAATAATAATAATAATAATAATAATAATAATAATAATAATAATAATAATCACCACCCAAAATATAATAAAAATAATCATCTTTAACCAAAATGAAAGAAATTTCTTAAGTTTACAGCATAATACACACACATTCTAGTTGGGGTCATTTTGACCACACTCATGGAAGAGTGTTGGAATTGGTTGGTCATGCATCTAGCGAAGTCCGACCTGGTATGAGTTGCTCTCTGACTGACCATTTCATGAAACTGGCTTTTGCTGGACTAGCGACACATTCTTGGCAGATAGCGGTATTATCAGTGGCAAGGACCGGCCAAGACAAACTGACTCCATTATCTGTTGCAGTGACTGACCAGATGATAGGTTTGTTTATTTCTGCTCTTTGTGTAGTGCATGTCACGATGAACCGACTGGCAAAAATCCACCACAGACCTTGCGACAGATGTGCTTACTGTATCTGCCAGGATGTCCAGTCTCACCCCGTGTAACTGGGAGTGGTCTACCACAGACCTGGTTTTATCCACGAGGTGTTTTTTTCCCTCCGAGATGCTCAAGACAGTCGACTCCCTTATCAAACTTCTGTGTGGCACAAAAATAGCCATAAAAATCCAGGACTCACCTGTAATACTGAACATCATCATCATCATCATCATCATTATCATCATAGCAGTCTGTCGGGGGCGACAATGACTGTTTCATTCAGATCTGATCAGATTCCTCCACGCAGCTCTGTAATTCGCCTTCCGCTGCCAGGAGTCTTCCGCTTAATCCTTTTTGGGTCGCGCAGGGGGGTGGGGGGGGTGGGGGGGCTGGAGCCTATCCCAGCATCTTTGGGTGACAGGCAGGGTAATCATATAATAGCAAAGAAATAACACAAACAGTATATCTGCTTGTGGAAAAATAATGTTACCCTTCTTGGAATAAATTTTGACCTAATTTGATGCTCTACATCTCTAAATAAATGGTTAACATATTGTTTTCTTCCTACGTACTCTCATATGTAATTAAATCATTTTTTATGTGACCGCAAAAGCCCACCAAGTGCCACCCTCCAAAAAAAATCAATAAAATCATTTTAATATTTAACAACTCCCAAATAAAACATTAAATCATATCAAGTGACATCAAGTCAACAAATGAAACATTTTTCCAAATGTTTGTGACTAGAGCTTGGCGATAATGCTTTTAACACGTGTCGCAATACATTTATGGTTTTATCACGATACATGATATATATCGTGATATCTTGAGATCTATGAACCACTGTATAAATGTAAATGTAAAACCGATGCATAAAATAACACCAACATGATAACAGAAACAGACCCGTGTATTGCATTTTTTTAAATTGCATACAAAAAGGGGACAATAAAATCATGTTAAATTTAACATTTAAGGGGGCAGCTGTGGCACAGATGTAGTGTAGCTGACTACTGATCAGAGCGTCAGGGATTTGATTCCTGCTCTGTCTGCAGTCTCCATGTCGAAGTGTCCTTGAACAAAACACCAAACCTGACATAACGCACGGCTCAGGAGACGCACACACACAGGCTCAGAGTAGTTCAAATAGTTTATTAACAACGGGCGTGAATGAGTGCGTGTCTGCGGGGTGTAAATGTGTTGGTGGCGGTGTCCGCTTCAGACACAGAGGCAGGTGACCGTACAGCCGGGCAACCCTATGGAGAAGACACAGGGAGAGGGTGACAGGCATACACCAACACAGGAGGGATTATGGCAAGAGGAGGACTTACTTGGATGACAGGTCAGCTGGCACAGCAAGGGGCGAAACCCGGGAGACAGCCACCTGGAGAGCTCGGTGCAACAGCGAGGAATGGGCGTTGGAGAGAAGACGTCCGCCGCCGCCGGGAAATCCACCTGTGCACAGGGGAGCAGACTGGAGAGAGAAGGTAAGGCTTCTTACCCAAATGATTGCGCTGAAGATAGTAGATGACTCACAACGGTGAGGAACGAAGTCTGACGGCTTCAGGCCGAGCCTCCGGGCGAGGCGGCTTTTCTCCTTCGCCGCTGATGAGGATCAGGTGTGTGAGCAGGTGGCGCCGCTGATGAACGGCGCGGCGTGACAGTACTCCCCCCTCTAGCAGCGCCTCCTGGCGATGGCTTATCCGGGTGCGCTCGGTGGAAGTCCGCGATGAGCGATGGGTCCAACACAAACGACGAGGGTACCCACTGTCGATGCTCGGGCCCATAGCCCTCCCAGTCCACCAAGTACTGCAACCCACGACCCCGGCGTCGAGAGTCCAGGATGGAAGCGACAGACCAGGCCGGATGGCCATCAATCATCCGGGGCGCGGGTTGCGCAGCAGGAGGGGGGCAAAGGGGGTCGGTGACTGCCAGCTTCACCTTCGACACGTGGAAGGTGGGATGGATGCGGAGGGAGGGGGGAATAGCCACGCGCACAGCCACCGGGTTGATGATCCGGGTGATGGGATAGGGACCCATGAAGCGCTGTGCCAGCTTTCTCCTCTCACCTTTTAGGGTGACGTCCTGGGTGGAAACGTAGACACGTTGCCCAACTCTGTACGCCGGGGCAGGTCTTCTATGCCGGTCCGCCACAGTCCTGTTGTGCTCCGCTGTGCGTAAAAGCGCCCTGCGCGCGGCAGCCCAGATGGAGCGGAACTGCCTGAGATGTGCTCTAACCGAGGGGACGGTCACCTCACTCTCCTGCTCTGGAAAGAGCGGGGGGTCGTAACCCAGGGACGCCTTGAATGGAGACATCCCCGTAGCAGAAGAGCGAGCGGTATTATGAGCATACTCGACCCAGGCGAGATGGTTGCTCCAGGACGTTGGTTTAGATGAGGTCACACAGCGGAGCGCAGCCTCCAGCTCCTGGTTGGTCCGCTCACACTGCCCGTTGGACTGGGGGTGATGGCCGGAGGAGAGGCTCACCTTGGCTCCGATGGCGTTACAGAACGACCTCCAAACCTCGGATGAAAATTGGGGACCCCGGTCCGAGACCACGTCCACCGGAATCCCGTGCAGCCTGACCACGTGTTGGACAAGGAGACCCGCCGTCTCCAGGGCAGTAGGGAGACCTCGCAGGGGGACGAAGTGCGCCGCCTTGGAGAAACGGTCCACGATGGTCAGGATGGAGTCAAAGGAGTTGGAAACGGGGAGACCGGTGACGAAATCCAACGCGATGTGCGACCAGGGCCTGCCAGGAACGGGCAGGGGCTGGAGCAGACCCGCTGGAGGGGCGTTTCCCGACTTGCAGGTGGCACAGATAGGGCAAGCCCGGGCGTAGCGGGCCGCGTCCCTCCGCAGGCCTGGCCACCAAAAGGACCGTTGGAGGAGGTTGATCATCCGGGAGGTGCCGGGATGACAGGTGAGCCGGGAGGTGTGGAGCCAGTGGATGACCTCTCCTCGGACCGCAGATGGCACGAACAGTCTTCCCTCCGGTCCGCCGCCAGGATCAGGTTCCACCTCCTGCGCCTTCCGGATCTTGCTCTTGATGTCCCAAGAGATGGCACCCACGACGCACGACCTGGGCAGGATGGTGTGGGGCGTCTCCTCAGCCCCCACGGGGGTAAACTGCCTAGAGAGGGCATCAGGCAGGCCGTTCTTGGAGCCTGGCCTGAAGGTGATGGTAAAATGGAACCTGGCGAAGAACAAAGACCAGCGCGCCTGGCGGGCGTTCAGGCGCTTGGCAGATCGTAAATATTCTAAGTTCTTGTGGTCCGTCAGGACCACGAACGGCAGGTCCGCCCCCTCTAGCCAGTGGCGCCACTCCTGTAAGGCGAGTTTGATGGCCAGGAGCTCCCTGTCCCCCACATCGTAGTTCCTCTCCGCCGGGGACAAGCGCTGGGAGAAGAAGGCACAGGGTCGTTTGGCGCCATCGTCCGGTGACCGCTGGGATAGAACTGCACCCACTCCCGTGTCCGAGGCATCCACCTCCACTATGCACTGCAGCGCGGGGTCGACCTGGCGAAGAACCCGGGAGGAGGAGAATTCCGCCTTCAGCGCCTTAAAGGCAGCAGCGACCTCCTCTGTCCACCGGAAAGGGACCTTCGGGGACGTGAGGCGGGTCAGCGGTCCGACGATCGAGCTGAAGTTGGGCACAAAGCGGCGGTAGAAATTGGCGAAGCCAACAAATTGTTGCACCTGCTTCCGGGATGCGGGAGTAGGCCACTCCACCACCGCCTTCACCTTCTCTGGGTCTGGAAGCACCTGGTCTTGAGAGATGATAAATCCCAGGAAGGATGTGGTCCTAGCGTAGAATTCGCACTTCTCAGCCTTCACGTAGAGCCGATTCTCCAGCAGCCTTTGGAGGACCCGCCTCACATGGACCTGGTGCTCGTCCCTGGACCTGGAGAAGATAAGGATGTCGTCCAGGTAGACGAACACGAAGAGGCCGATGAAATCCCGGAGGACATCGTTGATGAGGCGCTGAAAGACGGCAGGAGCGTTGGTTAACCCGAACGGCATGACTAGGTATTCAAAGTGGCCGTTCGGGGTACGGAAGGCTGTCTTCCACTCATCTCCCTCCCGGATCCTGACGAGGTGGTAAGCGCTGCGTAGGTCCAGCTTGGTAAACCAGGTCGCCCCCTGGAGGGAGTGGAAGGCAGTGTCCATGAGGGGCAGGGTGTAACGGTCCCTCACAGTGATGTCGTTGAGCGCACGGTAGTCTATGCAGGGGCGGAGGGACCCGTCCTTTTTCCCGACGAAGAAGAACCCTGCCCCCACGGGTGACGACGATGGGCGAATTATCCCAGCGCTCAGTGATTCCTTCAGGTAGGTGTTCATTGTCTCCTTCTCTGGCGCAGACAGGCTGTAGAGCCGACCAGAAGGTAAGGGGGCCCCCTGGCGGAGGTTGATGGCACAGTCATAGGGCCGATGAGGGGGAAGAGACATAGCTTTCGCCTTGCTGAATACCATACCCAGGTCGTGAAACTCCGGAGGCACCAGAGACAGGTCCGGGGGTGCTGCGTCCGCCACAGGGGGGGAAGCGGACGGGGAGCAGGCAGCGGACTGAAGGCAGGTGCCCATACAAAACGTGCTCCATGCCGCTACCCCAGCTGACTTCCAGTCCAGGACAGGGTTGTGGAGGCGTAGCCAGGGATACCCCAGGATGACGGGCGACACAGAGTTGGGCAGGACGTAGAAAACCATCTCCTCCCGGTGGTTCCCTGAGATGATGACCGGGACGGGGACGGTCTGATGTGAGACTCTCCCAAGGGAGGCACGAGAGAGATTGACCAGGGAGATGGGGTTTCCCAGTGCCTGACAGCGGATGCCCAATCGGGTTGCCAGGCTTTGTGAAATGAAGCTGCCTTCTGCGCCCGAATCCACCAGTGCGTGGGTGAGATGCCCAGTGGGGTTGTGGCAGAAACGGATGGGCAGCTTCAATTGGGTGAGGGGATTTGGCCGATTGACGTCCGTGAGGCCCCCTACAGTGACTCGCGGACCCCGCCGTTTGGCTTCAGCGGACAAAGCTCCACCGTGTGCTGATTGTCTCCGCAATACATGCAGAGACCCAACTCACGGCGGCGTTGTCTCTCTGCCGGGGAGAGCTTTGTCCAGCCCGTCACCATCGGCTCCGACTCCTCGGGGCGCGATGGTGGCGGCGTCGCCAGGGGGCGAACTTGGGGCAGGCGCAGCGAGGCTCCCCGAGGGCGAGAAGTAGACGACTTCCGTCCTGAGGAGCGCTCGCGCAGCCTGTTGTCCAAGCTAATGGCTAGTGAGGTTAGCTCCGCTAGCGTTCCGGGGACATCCCGTCCAGCCAGTTCATCCCTCAGATCGTCATTGAGGCTGCGGAGGAACAGGCCACAGAGGGAACGTTCGTCCCAGCCCAATTCCTCCGCTGCTACCCGGTAGTCGATAGCATAGTCCGCGGCTGACCGGCTTCCCTGCTGGAGAGCGAGAAGCCGATCGACCTGGACCGTCTCGGTGCGAGAATGGTCGAACACCTCCAGGAAGCGCCTCACGAACTCGGCATAGGTGAGGGTGGCATAACTGGGTCTCGCCATTATAGCGTAGGCCCAGGTTAAAGCGCGCCCCTCCAGAAGGTTACCTATGTAGCCGATTCGGCTGTGATCTGAGGGAAAGTCCCCGGGCACACGGTCGAACACGGACTCACACTGCATCACAAACCCCCGCGCTCCGCCGAGCTTTCCGCTAAAGCGAGCGGGGGTCGGAATTGGTGTGAGACGGGCCGGTGCCACTGGAGCTGGCTGAACGGCCGCAGGAACAGCAGGAGCTGCGCCACCCTGGGGAGCCGGGGGGAACGGCTGCTGGGGGTCCAGACGGTCCAATCGGTTTGTGATTGCAATTAATTGGTTCAGGATCACCTGTTGTTGATAAGCGATCTGATCTACTCGAACCTCGAGAGTGGTAAGACGGTGTGCGAGCCCGCCGTCTGCCGAGCCGCTCTGCTGAAGCCGTACTGACATAACGCACGGCTCAGGAGACGCACACACACAGGCTCAGAGTAGTTCAAATAGTTTATTAACAACGGGCGTGAATGAGTGCGTGTCTGCGGGGTGTAAATGTGTTGGTGGCGGTGTCCGCTTCAGACACAGAGGCAGGTGACCGTACAGCCGGGCAACCCTATGGAGAAGACACAGGGAGAGGGTGACAGGCATACACCAACACAGGAGGGATTATGGCAAGAGGAGGACTTACTTGGATGACAGGTCAGCTGGCACAGCAAGGGGCGAAACCCGGGAGACAGCCACCTGGAGAGCTCGGTGCAACAGCGAGGAATGGGCGTTGGAGAGAAGACGTCCGCCGCCGCCGGGAAATCCACCTGTGCACAGGGGAGCAGACTGGAGAGAGAAGGTAAGGCTTCTTACCCAAATGATTGCGCTGAAGATAGTAGATGACTCACAACGGTGAGGAACGAAGTCTGACGGCTTCAGGCCGAGCCTCCGGGCGAGGCGGCTTTTCTCCTTCGCCGCTGATGAGGATCAGGTGTGTGAGCAGGTGGCGCCGCTGATGAACGGCGCGGCGTGACAAAACCCACAGTTGCTCCAGGTGGGTCAGGCCAGCGCCGGTGCACGCCAGCTCTGCCACCATCAGTGTGTGAATGGGTGGATAGCAGGATCTGTAATGTGCTTTGGTTGCATAGAGATGAGGAAAAACCACTATAAAAGTGAACGCCATTTCCTATTCAGCAAACTTTATTAAACCAGTCAGAAAACTCCAATCATAAATTTGCAACAAATCGGTATACATAATGGTAGGCCTCCTTATTATGGCCTGTAATGAAACCGATAAAAACAATAAAAAGAAAACAAAACAAAAAAAAGGACTCATTCATTCATCGTCTTCCGCTTAATCGTTTTTGGGTCGTGGGGGGGCTGGAGCCTATCCCAGCATCTTTTTGGGCGAGAGGCAGGGTACACCCTGGACAGATCGCCAGTCCATCGCAGGGCCAACACAGAGAGACAGACAACCATTCACTCTCACAGTCATACCTAAGTACAATTTAGGATCCCCAGTTTTGATGCCAATTGACTCATCACAATAAAAAGTGCATTTAGCAAGAATTCTAGAGAACAATATTTCAAAACTATATAAAGTCCCTTTTTTTTCTATTTGGTCATGTTTTTAACAACAGGGGCAATGTCTTTGGCAGTATAATTTGTGACCGCAGTTGTGATCGCTTTCTAATTTGCACTTTTGTTGTATGGGATAAATTTTCCAAATGAAGAATCGATAGTCATTTTCTTAGGGCTGGTCTTAGGGCTTTTAATTTCTTTGTAGGGGCTACCTGTCATGAACGGGGCTGTTGCTTCCTGCCCCGTTTCATAACCTGTGGCTTAGCCTCTGATTGATACCATTTTCAGCTGGCAGATTATTGGTTCCTCTGCCAGTCGACAGCCACAGCCCTTCTCTCACCTCTCTCTGCCAGGCACCTATCAGCTTATTGCCATCACCTGTTTCCACACATGCACACACACACACACACACACACACACACACACACACACACACACACACACACACACACACATTCATCCTCACTCACACACTCTGACGCTCACTCATTCACCTGCTCAGCCACACTCCTGCATACACTTGACATCATTAGCGCTGGAGTATTTACAGACGTGGACAAAATTGTTGGTACCCCTCTGTTAATGAAAGAAAAACCCACAATGGTCACAGAAATAACTTGAATCTGACAAAAGTGGTAATAAATAAAAATTCTATGAAAATTAACCAATGAAAATCAGACAATGCTTTCAAATTGTGGTTCAACAGAATTATTTATGAAAAACAAGCTCATGAAACAGGCTTGGACAAAAATGATGGTCCCCTTCTCTCTTTGACAGCCAGCTGATTCTCCCCGGCAATTGTCTTTCCCGCGCCTCGCCCAGGTGTGTCCAATTTGCGATGCCAGCAGTGTTTGTACTTAGGCGGCTCTTGCCAGTCAAACACTACTGGACCATTGTGCTCTATCATACAGTTGTTAATCGCTGTATGACAGTCTAGTCTACGAGGGATTGTGTGTGCTCGCTGGAGTTTTGGACTTCTGGGACTTTTCCTGCTTAGTGAGTAAACTATTGCGTTTCTCTGTGCAGTTGTTCTGCTACACTTGACTGGTAGCGTTTCTCTGTGCAGTACAACTGCTACGCTTAGGCTGTTGCCCAGTTGTCCTCCTTTGTCAGTCGAGCCTCCTAGAATCCTCCCAATTCTCCCGAGTGTATATGTGTGTTTGTATTATTTGTTTGTTTTAACAGCCTTCATCCTGACTGGGGGTACCCAGCAGTGGACAGTGATGGGGAGGCACTTTTAGACTGGGCATCTAGAAATGACCTCGCTTTGATATACGACCCCAAACAAAGAGGAACCCTCCACTCTGCTAGGTGGAAGAAAGACTATTCTCCTGACCTGTGATGGGTCAGCTCTTTGAATGGGGCGCCATATCCTACACAGATCCTCATTCTTGATGATTTTCCACACAGTCAACACCGGCCCCTGCTTGTACACATTGGCCTACAACTTCCAGTCATAAACAGCCCAAGGAAGATGCGCTACATGTCTGTTCTTTTCTTCTTCTCTGTCCCCTCACCCCCCAGCCAGTCGCAGCAGATGACTGCCCCTCCCTGAGCCTGGTTCTGCTGGAGGTTTCTTCCTGTTAAAAGGGAGTTTTTCCTCTCCACCGTCGCCAAGTGCTTGCTCACAGGGGATCGCCTGATTGCTGGGGTCTTTCTGCAACTGTGGGGGTCCTCCCTACAGTTGATAGTGCTATGAGATGACTGTTGTTGTGAAATGGCGCTATATAAATAAAGTTGAATTGAATTGAATTGAATTGAATTGGAACTTCAGCAAAGCCAACTGGAAGAAATTCAGTGAAACTCTGGACCAGAGTGTTGTTACCATCCCTCTCCACATCATCACTGTAGATGAAGCATACAACCGCTTCTGCAGCACAATCTTCAAGGCTGCCGATATTGCAATCCCACGAGGCTACCGACCCCTCTATGTCCCATGTCTGGACGGAGAAAGCGCTGCCCTCCTACAATCCTATCAAACATCAGGGGACCCAGAGATAGCAGACCATCTCATTGAATCGCTAAATACAGCCCGGCGAAAGAAATGGGAGGAGACAGTTGCTGACCGGAGCTTTATCCACTCTAGCAGGAAATGTTGGAGCCTCATCCATTGCCTAGGAGCCGCACAGAAGCCCCCTAGCCAAAGCCGAGCATCTGTCACACCCAACCAAGTTGCATCCCACCTACTGACTATCGCCAAAGCACCCCAAGACAAAGACACCAGAAGAGCAGTTACAACTGAGCTAAAAAAAACACCAAAAAGTGCCCGTAGAGGAAATAAACCCTAAACCCTTCAAGGCTACTGAACTGGAGAAAGTCCTACAGGGCCTGAAATGTGGAAAGGCAGCAGGATAACATCTTCCCAGAATTCATGAAAAATCTTGACCCCCGAGCCCTAACCTGGTTGACACAATTCTACACAAGGATCACACAAACAAACACAATCCCAAAGAAATGGCAGACAGCAAAGGTCATTACCATTCCAAAACCTGGCAAAGACCACAAACTACCAGCAAGCTACCGCCCAATCTCCCTACTCAGCGTTCCTTACAAAATCATGGAGCGCCTAATACTGCAACGTATTTCCCCAGGAATAGAGAAAATTCTACATGTGGATCAAGCAGGTTTCCGCAAGGACCGCAGTACAGGAGAACAAGTACTGGCCCTAACCACCTTCATCGAAAATGGCTTTGAGAGCAGACTGAAGACAGGGGCTGTGTTTCTTGACCTTACAGCCACCTATGATACGGTCTGGCACAAAGGCCCCCTCCTGAAACTTATAAAGGCAATCCCTGCTTGGGCAACAGCAATTATAAAAACCCTGCTGACCAACCGAAGGTTCAGAGTCCACCTCGGTCAGAACATAAGTGCATGGAGAACGCAGAAAAACGGACTCCCACAAGGCTCAGTTCTAGCTCCAACTCTGTTCAACCTCTACATAAACGACCTGCCCACTACAAAATCCCGCAAATTCATCTATGCAGACGACATCTGTTTGGCACTCCAAGCACCAGACTTTGAGCCACTGGAACGGGTGCTCACGGAAGATCTTGCCAAACTGGACCAGTTCTGCAAAATCTGGCACCTAAAACCAAGCCCATCAAAAACCGTCTCCAGTGTATTCCATCTCTACAATGTAAAAGCTGCCAGAGAACTAAACATCCACCTGAGCGGACTCAAGCTTAAGCATGCCCCGAATCCAACCTACCTTGGAGTGACCCTTGATAGAACCCTATCCTTCAAGGAACATCTAAAGGGGACGACTGCTAAGGTGAAGGTATGAAACAACCTGCTCTGCAAGCTCGCTGGTGCAAAATGGGGGGTGGCAGCCTCCATCCTGTGCACCTCAGCACTGGCCCTTTCATACTCTGTAGCAGAATATTGTGCCCCTGTCTGGTCCAGATCATCTTACACACACCACGTAGACACCCAGCTCTACACAACCATGAGAACTATAACTGGAACAGTCCGCTCAACACCACTCCCCTGGCTCCCTGTACTGTCAAACATAGCCCCTCCACACATCCGGTGAGCTGCATTAACCACTTGCGCTCCATTGTTCCGCGGGCGGGCAAGTCTCTGCGTCCTAAGACGCACGAGGGCACATTCGTGCGCACTCTGACGCATAGACCAGATTGTGGTGATGTAGGTGATGATGGTGATGTAGTGGCGTACAAGCGCCACTAAAAAAAAAACCTGCAGAGACAGTCGCGAACAGATTAGTTCATCTGATTGACCTCTCATTTGACTAATAAGAGCCTTGAATTGGGTTTCTGAAACCTTGAAGAGCCAATGAATGAAAACCTAGGAAGGAGGACCCGCCTACTGTGAACGCAGGAGCCAACTGAAGCACAGAAATTCAGGCTGGGTGAAGAGAGATTTGCTGCTGCAGCAGATGAAAACAAAGGATGCTGGACGAATCTACTACAGACCCCGCAGCATGGAGAACACCCACAAGTGGGACCTGCACTCATTCCAGCAGAATAGACGTTTAGGATTCTTTTCCGTCATCATAGACCGACGGAGGCCGACGACAAAGGTCGTAAATCATTCACCAAAACCGCAATAATGGAATTATGTTTTGATCGGGATCCACGAGCCCAGCAGCGTCGCGTTCGTCTTACAATGGGGAAGAGAAGTTCGCCACGACTCCGCTGCTGTGAAGAGGTAAGGTGTTATAAGCTAAATTATTATTTATCCCTGAAAACTGTAATCCAAAAATGACTTTTGACCGATCGATAAATTACAACTGTACTGCGCACGAAGTACGAAGTGCGTGCGCCGCGATAAACGGTTCATTTGCCGTGTTCGGACCGTGAACGCCCCCCCCCCCTCCCCGCTGCAGAAGAGGAGCGGAGGGGGGGGCGTTCACGGTCCGAACGCCCCCGGTCCGCGGGGGGAAGCATATGAGTCTATTCCTTCATGTAGCGATGGCTGTCTTCTGCAGCGAGGGGGGGGGGACAACCCCCCCACACACACACACAGTAGCGAGGGGGGGGGGGGCGCTGTGAAAACATGCAAGGAGTGTAATCCATCATGTAGCGAGGGCCGAACTCCGTCTTTTTTAGCGGGGGGGGGACAACCCCCCCCCCCCACACACACACACACAGACACAGCCCTGAGTGTGACCTTTCATTAGAGCCCAAAATGAAGATTCTACATTGAATTATTCAAAAGTTACAGATGTTTTTCCAAACTGTGCCATTTGGCACAATTTGGCACAGTTCCAAAACGCCTGGGAACTACCTGAGAACAAAGCTGTGTAAAATATTCATTTTTTGTGGTATTGTTACCAAATTTGGATCTCAGCTTGATAACACTTGGTTCTACATTTCTGTTGCATTTTCCAGCCGGATCGGACAGCTGTGTATTTGTAAGCATTTGTATCCAAAAAAACACTGTGTCCAAATTTATTTTCTTCAAGTTCAGTATGTTTAGATGACTGTAACTCAGTGGCCGGAGCACGTAGAGAGATTGTGTTTTTTTTGCCAAAAAATTCAAAGTGTTTTCTTTTAAATGAGACCAACCCCATGAAGATGCTGCAAAGGGTTGAATAACAGCTTTCGATTTACTTTGGGCACGTTATTTTTTGGCATTTTTAGGAAAATTGCCCGGAGTGCAAGGGGTTAACTCAAAGGATGCTTCAGAAAGCTAAAGATTCTCCTCACCTACCAATCCATGCAGATATCTACACCCCACCCACTGCCCGACTTCCAGCCAGACGGCCGATTGGACAAAACCCTCCCCCAGCTGACTTTACCGTCCAGACAGCTTGGCAAGAGGAATGGGAGACCAAGGAGGTCCCAAACAAACACCTGGTGACAAACCCCAACCAACAGGTCCCGAGAACCAACCTCCCAAGGAGACAGTGGTCTACACTCAATCACTTCAGGACTGGACATGCCCCCTGCTTGTCCAGCCTTCACAGATGGGGCAGTATCCCTAGCCCACTGTGTGCATGTGGAGAGGAGCAAACAATGGAACACATCATAGAGGCTTGCCTGCTCCAAAGACTGGAAGGAGGATTACACACCCTCCATACAGCAAACCAGGAGGCAACTGCTTGGCTTTAGGACTTTGCATTCGCTAAATAAATAAATAAATTTGTTTGTGGCCACGGTGCACAGTGGCCACAAATAGTCGTTATTTTGGAACTGTGACATTTTGTTCAATAAATGTAATGTGGTGAAATCCTGCACGTAAATCCATTCGTTCTTCTCCTCCTCCGTGCGCTGCGTAAAAGCGCAGGAGGAGGTTCATGACAATAAATATTCCAACAGAAACAGCTCTGACAAATGCACAACACTAGCACAAATGAAACTGATAGTCTAATTAAGGAGAATACGCTTATTTTCTAATATTTCCCATTTCCCATCAGCTCTTGTAGCAGCATTCACCCAGAAGGCTAGATTATTTTTGAGAGAACTAAAAGTAGCTGTCTTCATTTGTATCAGCTAAGCTCCTCATATGTTTAGTGAAGAACTTCTAAACTAAATGTAAAACATAAGTAGTACTAAACTGCATTGACAACAAAGCTTTATAAGGGGAATCCATTTGATATATGCACAGAGCTTTTACTTCAGGTATAACAAGGTCACTTGTTTTGTTCCAATTAATTTCTCCATACAAAGAAGACCAGGAAGAGCTCCCACAGGGCAGGGTCACCATCTGTAATAATATTGTAATGAATTTATTCCCACACACTTCTTTTTGGTAATGTCAACTTCACCAATGAATATGTCACTGTTAAGAGCTTCATTGTCCTGCACGTTGGCTGTTGTGCCTCAAAAAGCATGCAGTACGCCTTTTGATAAATCATCAAACACCACTGAATATTCTTTGGGGGAAATAAATCCCATTTAGATAGGAACTTGGAATAGATTTTTAAGAGTCCCTCAGTATTAAAAAGCTTTTTCACCAGTAGAATACCATTATCAACAAATTTCTTGTAATAAAGAGATTTTTTTCTTGTATTTTATGTCCCCATTATTCAATATATAGTACTTAAATGGGGAAAAATATGCTTGTAGAAAAGTTTCCCTTCAAACAGATCTTTTTTATGAAAATCAGTCAACTTTGCACGTAGGTTTTCAATTTTCTAAATAAAAAAAGGTCTCTGTACAGCAGAAAATCAAAGCCAGATGTTCACTGATTAATCCTAGCCCACCTTCTAGTGAATCCTGAGAAAGCAATGGCTGTAAGTGTTACATGTTGTTTTTATGTTGGAAGATAATAATGATCAGTTTACTAAATATTGGGTTATGTTTGTATAAATTTAATAACTTTAGTACTTAAGCAAAT
Organism: Pholidichthys leucotaenia; assembly: GCA_020510985.1. Taxonomy (NCBI): domain Eukaryota; kingdom Metazoa; phylum Chordata; class Actinopteri; order Cichliformes; family Pholidichthyidae; genus Pholidichthys; species Pholidichthys leucotaenia. The sequence continues at coordinate 78,192,025 of CM035846.1, forward strand.
AAGCTAGCAGTATTAGCGTATATCATTTATACTCATTAAAGAAGTCCATTAAGCATTTTTTTTTACATTTTCCTTTGGAGTTTTACTCAGATCCAATGTTGTAACCCTGACTTAACCTGAAAGAAATCATTACAGGAGAAAGCACACTCAGTTTCTGACTCTTGAAAAGAAGTTTGTCTGGGTGTTTAATGTATTTGAAAACACTTAGAGAGAACAGTACAGTCAAGTTTAATATGTTTTGTCGGCCTTTCCTAGTATTGTACTGATGATGACATGTTTGTTTTATAATTAAAATATTTCAAAGAAAAAAAAACAAAATGTGTCTGTCTATCCATTTGAAAATGTCAGGAAACACTGTAGTAATAGGAGGGTTTTAAGGTATTTTTATTGACATCTGTAAATTTAAAAAAAAGGTCAAGCTAGAATTTCTCAGGCTATACTGGTAATATGCATGTTGTAATAGCCATCCATACCTCCACTGGGATTCTTGCTTTAATTTGATGCTTATACTATGTTCAAGTTGACTTTTTTTGCGATCACAACTTATTTCAATGTAAAGTAAGTTAAACTTACAAAAGCAAGGAAAATATGCAAGACCTAACCTTGAGCAAGTGGAAGCTGTGAAGATACTTTTAAAACAATGATGATTTACTCAAAGAATTTAGTTTTTTAATTTGCACAGTAATTTCACCTATAAGGGTCAGACATAGAAATGTTGACTTTATTTTTCCCATCTGACCCCCTCCCTTTCAAACATCCTGCTGCTGGTGTTCAGATACTCCCATCAAAACAAACTGTAGACAGGAAATTGGTTCTGAAATCAAGAATTCTCTGCAGTCAAGTGTTAGCTGAGGCACCACTATTGATCAAAACCCCTGCAGATATATTGCTCTCTCTCTCATTTTTTTTTCCATTGTTGAGGGTAAAAGGGAAGGATGTGGAGGCGAACCATGAACGTAGGTCGACGCATATTCTTTTTTGACCCTCTAACATATATACAGCCTATGGACCCCAGCATGGCCCACTGGGGCCAAGTCATGTAGATGAGCATAGAAGAAGACTCCCCAGTCTCTCTGTGTTCTCCTTATATAACTTTATTACCTCGCATAGAGACTGGGGCTGGCGCATAATGCATGGGTCTGAACAAAGGCAATGTGTGGCACGATTATCATAACACATGTTATATTCACATACATTCACCTCCCTGCACTATATGCTACAGCAATGAGCAGCAGGAGCCGAAGGCGCCTCATAGTCTGGTCCAATTACCCCACTGGGGGGCTACCCCTTTCAGTCCATTGTTCAGCCCCTCTTCACTTCTTCTGGGTGTGAGAGAATGTCCACCCGCTGTGTGAAATGTCCACCACACAGCCCCCCCCCCCCCACCGAACACCCAGAAGGGGCTCTGACCCCGTGGTCCTTTGGGCTCAAGACAGCGCCCCTGGTGTCTGCAGCAGGGGTTTGCCGCTCTGGTCGAACTGTCCTGCTGGTGAAGAGTGTCGGAGGGCATGTCAGTCCGTGGGGAGAAAGGGGGAGGTGTGAAAAGCACTTTCTGCTCCCCTCCAAGTTCCAACACGTGATGGCTGTGGTTCGTGGGTGCACGGGGGCCAGTGCACGTCGTGCGTAATGGAACAAAACCAGCAATGGGCAGGCTTTAGGCATGGAGGTGCAGGAAGAACGATGTGGAGGACAAGGGGGAGGTGGAGGGAAACAATGGAGTGCAGGCCCGGGATGTTAAAAGCGTCTGGGCTGCACAAAAATTGCGTGAAGATCAGCCTTGGGTGAGGAACTTTTCCGGTAAACCCTCCGGTGATCCGCAGCAGCTGTGAAAAAATAAGTGTCTGACGACTCCTTGTGCGGGCCCGGTCCTGCGAGGATGTGGAGAAGGCAAACGGCCCAATTCCCCAAGGGTGCATCACGGCAGAGTAAAAAACTTAAGCCGTGCCAGGGAAACTTGGCAATCTTGCTTTAGGTGCGGGTAAGTTCTAAAGTTTCCGGGGAAAGCAATTGGCTTAATTCCCCGTGGATGCGCAGCGGCTGAGAAACGAACACATGTCCTGTGGGTGAGGCTGCCCGGCTGCTTTAGGTGCGATGTGCAAAGCCTAAAGTATCAAAGGATGGCGATCAGCCATGTTCCCCGGGAATGTGCAGCGGCTGAGGACAATGTATAAGTCTTTGGAGTCGGTTTGTCCCTGATGCGTGGCATGCGCCATGGCCACGTAGCTTAAAGTTGCGCTGTCCTTGTAATCCTGCGGTGTGCGCACGGGGCTTCTGTGCGCCGAAACTCTGCTGATGGGAGGAGAAGCCAGGGTCGGGGGGCTTGATTCAAACACACAGACATCGCCAATCTTCCCCTTTCAGGCTGTTTCTGTGCGGTGCTCGTCTCGCTGATCCTGGTGTGTCTTGGTCCCCACGCCGCTCGCTCCCTCTGGCCCTTGAGGTCATGATCGTGGAGAGAGGAACAGGTGTGCGTGCTCCAGTGTGGATGAGAAGGATGCAGGCTATCCCTGGTGCCTCCTTTGGTACAATAATGATTTATTCACAAACACAAAAGAACAAACAAATGGCAACAGCACAGGGGCTGGAAAATAACTCAGTATTATAGGCTAACCTAACTCATGGAATAACTGGGACACAGGAGAACACAGGCAGAAAGCAAGGAGAAATGACACAATGACCCGACAATCACTGAAAGCAAGAACACAACACAAATAGGGAGGAAGCTAATCAGGGGAACATGGGACAGCTGGGATGGCAATCAAGGGCACACAGAAACAGCAGGGAGGGGCTACAGGTAGGGGAAAACTAAAGACCTGAGGTAAAAGGGTAAAAAAAAAAAAAAAAAAACCCAGAAAACACATAAAACATGCTAACAGGACTAAAGACAAAGCAGGGATAAATAATACAAAATTAAAACCACAACTGGAACCTGGATATGAACAGAAAATGATGTCAAATTAAATCCCAAACCAACGATGACAGGAATAATAATACAGAACATAAACCCAAGATACAAAAAGCACTAAACACAAAGAAACAGAAATAAAATCAAAGAGTAAGTATGACTCTAGACCATGACACTTTCCTCCTTCCTGCCACCCAGAGCCTGTATCAACTCCTTCCTGAACTTTGTGCAACATTCTTCCTTCTGTAACTTCCCCCATTTAACCTTTGGCTCAGTTTTTAATTGCTTCCTCTTCTTTCTTTCCAAAGGCATCCTTCAGACTACCATCCGGTGCTATCTAGCTACATTCTCCCACGCCACCAAGTTGCAGTCTCCATTCTCAGATTTCTCTCTCTGCATAAGACGTAGCTGACCTGTATGCACCTTCCTCCACTCTTGCAAGTCACCCAATGCTCCTCTCTCTTCTTAAAGTTTGTGTACACCACAGCCATTTCCATCCTTTTGGCAAAATCCACCACCATCTGTTCTTCTTTCTCTCCTTAATACCATTCACGTATATGCCCATTAAAGTCCGCTCAAATCACCACTCTCTCACCCCAGGAATACTCTCTAGCACTTCATTAAGCTTATTCTAGAATTCCTCTTTCTCTTCAAGATTCAAAGATTCAAAGATTTTATTTGTTCAATACTATTATACGTACAGGACATACGGGAGAATTGAAATGGTGTTTCTCTCTCTCCAGTTTTGTGCACAATATAAAAAAGGAAAAAGGAATAAGGCTGGAAAAATAACAACAGCAGTCTATGTACAGTAATGCTAACAGTATTGCAAATGGCAACAAACCCAGACCTCCCATAATGCAAATAAAGATAAATAATAAACAATGAGACCCAGCAATCTTATATACAGAAAAGTAGAGCAGTAATACTTGTAGTACCAAGTTCAGTTTGGTAGTGTAGGTGCAGACAGTGACAGATAGGACTGCACATGATCAGTATTGCAATGACAGACAGCAGCAGCTATGACATTTGTGCAAATGGTTGCAGTAAAGTGAAGAGACATACAGCAGCAAATGTATTCCTGTTGGTGTGCCAGTGTTTCTATGCCAACAGCTGAGGTGGTTATAGTGCGGGTCAGTGCGTTATGGTCCCTGGGTGGGGGTGGGGGGGCAGTGGATAGAGTTCAGGGTCCTTATGACCTGATGAACAAAGCTGCTTAGCAGTCTTGTAGAATGGGCCCAGAGGCTCCGGTACCTTTTCCCAGAAGGCAGGGGGATGAAGAGGGAGTGTGAGTGGTGGTAGGTGTTGCCTGCAATGTTGATGGCTCTGCGGGTGAGGCGGGTGAGGTCGATGGCTGAGAGGTGGGACACCAATAATCTTGCTGGCTGTTTTCACTGTGCGTTGTATTGTCTTCCGGAAGGAGGCGGTGCAGCATCCATTAAAAACCATGATGCAGCCAGTGAGGATGCGCTCAATGGTGTCCAGGTAGAATGAGCACATGATGGGGGGTAGGAATCCTGCTCTCTTCAGTTTGCTGAGGAAATGGAGTCGAGTTTGAGCCTTCTTGGCCAGTAATGTGGTGTTGTTGGACCAGGTGAGACCCTCGGAGATGAGCACCCCCAGGAACTTGGTGGTGCTCATCCTCTCCACAGCTGCTCCATTAATGATCAGAAGGGGATGCTGTGTGTGTCCCCTCCTAAAGTCGACCACCATCTTCTTGGTTTTCCCCACATTCAGGAAAATTTTATTGTCTTTCTACCACTGGACCAGTTGGCTAGCCTCATTTCTGTAGTTGGCCTCCTTGTTGTTGGTGATGAGGCCCACCACCATTGTGTCATCCGCAAACTTGATGATGTGGTTGATGTTGTAGGCTGGTACACATTCATGGGTTAGCAGGGTGAAGAGCAGCGGGCTGAGCACACACCCTTGTGGGGCCCCTGTGCTCAGTGTGATAGTTTTGGATGTGTTGCTGCTAACCCGCACTCTTCTACCTGACATCCAACTTGTGGGGCATACGCACTGACAATATTCAACATCACACCTTCAATTTCTAGCTTCAAATCCTGGGTGTTATCCTGTCAGTCTACCTCTTTACTTCCTGGACACTCTTCCTTCAAGATCACCCCTACTCCTTTTCGCTTCATATCTACACCATGGTAGAACAGTTGAAATCCCGATCCATTGCTCCTTGCCTGGCTTCCTTTCTATTTAGTTTCTTGAACACAGTATCATGAACCAAGCCTGTGTTATCCTGTAAGCTTGGTTCTGACCATTCTGTGGCTCAGGCATTGGGTTTATTTTTTCCTCCTTGTCTTGTCAGGCAGCTAAGGAAGCAGAACAGGGATCTGTCACCCTTAGACCAATCTCTAATCTCCCTTTCATTTCAAAAATCTTAGAAAGAGTTGTTACTATGCAATTATTTGACCACCTGCAGGGAAATGGTTTATTTGAGGAGTTTCAATCTGGGTTTAGAATCCATCATAGCACTGAAACAGCCTTAGCGAAGGTCACTAACGACCTCCTCATTGCATCTGATAATGGACTAGTTTCTGTACTTGTCCTTTTAGATCTTAGTGCAGCTTTTGATACTATTGATCATAATATTCTACTTGATAGATTAGAACACTATGTTGGACTTAATGGAACTTCGTTGCAGTGGTTTAGATCTTATTTATCTGATAGGTTCCAGTTTGTTCATGTAAATGATGAGTTTTCTCTCAGCTCAAAGCTTAGTCATGGAGTTCCACAGGGATCTGTGCTTGGCCCTACTCTTTTTAGTTTATATATGCTTCCGTTAGGCAACATTATTAGAAAGCACTGTATACATTTTCACTGTTATGCAGATGACACACAATTATACCTGTCAATGAAGCCAGATGATACTAATCAATTAGCCAAGTTAGAAGCCTGTCTTAAGGAAATCAAAGTTTGGATGACTTGTAATTTCCTGCTATTAAATTCAGATAAGACTGAAGTCATTCTTGTTGGTCCAAAAAACCTTAGAAATTCCTTTCCAAATCAAACTTTCAGTTTGGATGCAGTTACTCTTTCTCTTAATAGCTCTGTGAGGAACCTTGGAGTTATTTTTGATCAGGATTTGTCCTTCAATTCACATATTAAATTTGTTTCTAAGACTGCCTTCTATCATTTGCGTAATATTGCCAAGATTAGGAGCATCTTGTCTCAGAGTGATGCTGAGAAGCTGATCCACGCTTTTGTTAGCTCGAGATTAGATTATTGTAATTCTTTATTATCAGGTTGTCCTAAAACATCTTTAAAAAGTCTTCAGCTGATCCAAAATGCTGCAGCAAGAGTTTTAACAGGTACTAGAAAGAGAGATCATATCTCTCCGGTTCTGGCCTCCCTTCATTGGCTTCCCATAGAGTTTAGAATTAAGTTTAAAATCCTTCTTCTTACTTACAAAGCTCTAAACAATCAGGCTCCTTTTTATTTAAAAGATCTGATACTACCGTATCATCCTAACAGAGCACTACGCTCCCAAAATGCAGGTTTACTTGTAATACCTAGAATCTCCAAAAGTACAATGGGAGGCAGAGCCTTCAGTTATCAAGCTCCTCTCCTGTGGAATCAGCTGCCAATCTGGATTCGGGAGTCAGACTCGATCTCTGTTTTTAAGAATAGGGCTAAAACCTACCTTTTTGATATAGCCTACAATTAGGGAGGGATCATGTGTTTTCTGAACCCTCCCTTAGTTATGCTGCTAATAGGTTTAGTCAGCCGGGGGACCTCCAGTAATGCACTGGGCCTCACTCCTTTCCTCACTCTCTATGAAATATTTTTTTTTTGCTGGTCATTAACATTTGTTTGTTCTCTCCCATAGATTGAGTCCCCATCGTGCTGTTTGCTCTCTACATGTCTGTTCTTTTCTTCTTCTCTATCCCCTCACCCCCCAGCCAGTCGCAGCAGATGACTGCCCCTCCCTGAGCCTGGTTCTGCTGGGGGTTTCTTCCTGTTAAAAGGGAGTTTTTCCTCTCCACCGTCGCCAAGTGCTTGCTCACAGGGGATCGCCTGATTGCTGGGGTCTTTCTGCAACTGTGGGGGTCCTCCCTACAGTTGATAGTGCTATGAGATGACTGTTGTTGTGAAATGGCGCTATATAAATAAAGTTGAATTGAATTGAATTGAATTGAATTGAATTATTGTGCCAAAACAGATTTACTTTGCCAAGAGGAGCTTATACAGAACCTAGCTGTGTATTGGATATCATTGTAAACTTCTCCTGTAATAACTTTTAATACTTTATTTTAATTATTTTACCCATGGAAGATCTGAAAGGATGGGGAAGAGGGAAAGGAAGTGTGTGGAGGGGGAAAGAAAAGGGAGGGGAACAGACAAAAAAAACAAACAAACCAACAACTAAAACAAACAAAAGACAAACTGCTTCTTCCACCAAAGAAGTCTCAACACGAGTCTGGTTTCTGCACCTGTTAAAGGAGAGACACTTGTGCGTTTATGTCTGCATGCATATATATGAGAGCACGCGCAAAATAAGTGTGTGCATGTGAGTTGTTTGTCAGGAAACATACGACGCGGCGGGCTGGTCGCAGCAGCTCTTCCCCCGGGAACCCCGAGCAGGCAAGGCAGCGCCACCAACCCCCACAAGGCACAAACGTCTGAGGTCAGCAAGCCCCAGGATAGCCAGGCATCCGCCCCCAGAGGGACGATCAAGGGAGGCCAGGTCGCTCTGCCGCCTGCGCAGCAACCCCACACCCCCAGACCCGCCTTACCCCTACCCCCCAGTGAGGCCAATGTCGGCCCCTGGGCTCTAGGAACCAGGAGGCCAGCGACCCCACCCCCCGGGCTGGAGACCGGTCCACACCCCCAGGTGTGAGACCCCTCCCAGGCACCCCCACAGCGGGCCCTCCCCAGCGCCACCGCCTCACACCCCAGGGACCCCCATGTCCAAAGAAGTCCCCCTACCCAGGGGAGCCCACATTGCTGAGAGGCACTACCCCCCTTAGTCCAGCACCTCCCAACGTGCAGACACACCCCTCTCCACACCTTCACACCCACATGCTCCCATGTGCACCCATATGCACTAACTCCCTCTCACTGACCCAGAACAACCCATTCTCTCTCACTCCTGTACCCATTCAAACTCACCCCTCATTCACTCTTGTTTTATAAGGTGGCTGCAAAGCAGATGCAGTGAGCCTGAACGTGCACCAGTGTCCGGCAGTGACCGTGGGGACCACCGGCGCAGGCCACAGAAGCAGACCCCACCCCCGGCGCCGACCTGAGCGACCGATCAGCAGACCACTGCAGGTGCCCCGAGATGCCACCTGACATGCAAAGCACCGCACAAAACTGACCCACCATCACCACCTCCATTCATCACCCCCTCACTCTCACTTACGCTCATATTCAGTCCCCCTCTCACTCCCTTGGTTGTATCTATACATTCAGTAGCACCCGGGGATTTTGACAACATGATTTGTCCCAGGCTCCCCATCGGGTCCCCACGCCCCCAGCAGGAGGAGGGCAATGGGGGTGCTGGAAGACCCCCCCCCCCACAAAACATTATGGGTGTATGTCAGTTATATGATGTAATTGTGTGTAAATGTGTGGACTAACAAAGTGCAATTAAAATTGGGGGGATAGTGATTGGAGCACCGCTAGCCACTGCGATGGGCAGCGGGGCCCCAATCCCCCCAAGCCCTCAATGTCTAAAATGCAATTAAAATTGAGGTGAGTGCAGCCCCACTGCGCAGCAAAGGTATCCCCTTTGCCAACACATTGTGGCACACCCCCACCTCAAAGCCCTAAATGTATCCAAGAAGATGTATATTGCACCCAGCGTCAGGGGGAGGGGGAAGTTGGGAAATAAGACTGGGAGGGAGGTGGCCTAAAAGCGAGGCCGTCCCCACCTCCCCCAGAAGCCAGCTTGCAAACTGGTTCATGAGGCCACCCACTGCCCCAAATCCCAACCCAGGGCAAGGGCCGCCAGTGCAAGCAGCCCAGGACACACCAGCATCGCACCCTGGTGTTCCCAGTACCACAAACATGATGGGGCAGCCATACCAATTCCCACTAATCTTATACACACAAACATGGACAACAATAGTCACAATAGTGAACAATGGGCCAGACCCACACGGTGCCCCACATGCCAAGTGACACCCCCGAGCACCCACACAAGCCCACCGGCCACCCACCCCAGACGTACACCAACAGTGGCAGGCTGCCCAGCAGCCACAGCCACCCCGGAGCAATCTGACAGAAACACGGCCACCAACCCGCACCAACGGCCCACCCAGTCACCCCCTAGAAGGGTGGACTCTGTCACAAACCGAGCCCGTGTTATCCTGTAGGCTTGGTTCTGACTGTTCTGTGGCTCAGGCATTGGGTTTATTATGTATTGTTTTCTTTTGAGTTCTTGTTGTTTTAATGTCTGTGTTCATTTTCTTTTCCATGCCTGTAGCCACTGCTCTGGCTGTCGGTTGTTGGGCAGCCGTTTTGACCAACTTTCAGGTGGGCGCTGTCTAAAATTCACCAGTCCGACCACACCCCCTCTCTCTTTGACAGTCAGCTGTTCGCCCCGGTAATTATCTTTCCTGTGCCTCGCCCAGGTGTGTCCAATTTGTCACACCAACAGTGTTTCTACTTAGGCAGCTCCTTGCCAGTCAAACACTGCTGGACCATTGTACAGATTCATATGGACGTTTGCTGTCATATGTATGTACTGTCTACAAGGAAGCAGGGACTACTCTGTCGATATTCCCCTCAGGGTAGTTACTGGTCATGTGTGTGCTCGTTGGAGGACTGAGACAACTCGGACAGCTCCTGCCTTGTGAGTTAAAAAACTGTTTGTGCTTCCTCATGCACCGTGGCTGCTACGCTTTGGCTCTGTAGCCCAGTTTCATTCTCCCTGCTAGCCGAGCTTCCTAGAGGGCTCTTAGTTCACTCGAGCCATAGTGTTATATGTACTGTTAGTCTCATGGCCACAGTGCATTGTGGTCAGCCCGCTGCACGTGTCCACTGCTGCCGGCGACCCTAACCACCCTTTTTCTCCCGCTGTCTCTGAGTCTTCGTCTGGGGTCACTGGAGAGGGTGTTCTGTCACCGGAGGTTGTTATGGGTCCGGTCCGACCAGCGGAGGACACCGTTGCTCCTGCTCCTCCTGCCAGGGTCGCCAGGGCTCCCCCCATCGATCGCCTCTTCAGTTTGGTGCTCCTGAGGGTTGGCCCGCTCACTGTGGGTGCAGCTTTGGCCCAATTGGGGTCCACAGTGGGAGCTGCGAAGCTCCAGCCGGGAGCCACCGCAGGTGCTGTAGAGCTCCAGCCGGGGACCTCTGCGGGTGCAGCATTGGCCCAGTCGGGGTCCATTGAGGGTGCAGCATTGGCCTGGTCGGGGTCCACCGAGGGTGCAGCGTTAGCATGATTGGGGTCCACCGTGGGTGCAGCGTTGGGCCAGTCAGGGCCCACTGCAGGTGCAGCTGTGTCCCAAGCCGGGACCACCGAGGGTGCTGCGGATCAGCATGAGGACGCTGTGGTTCCCTTCTCCTCCCTGTCCTACGCCATGGGGGATCCCTCCCTACGGTCTGGTCACCCACCAAGGGAGCCTTCTGATGGGCAGGCTGCCTCCTGCTTCATCCCGCCGGCCCGGCAGACTTTACAGCACTTGCCGACCACCTGAGGGACTGAGTCTCTGACTGACTCTCCAGATGGCCCATGTTTTCAGGCAGGCCACCGGACTCCGTTCTTCAGATTGCCTGCTGGGCCTGGGACTCTGGGCGGCCTCCCAAGCCTCCACGTCTTGGCACTTGGGGGGGTTAATTGTGGACCCTGGGTGGGGTATTGTGTTCCTTCCTTTCCTGTTCCAAATACCTCCCACCAGGGTTTGTGTTGTTGTTCTTGTTGGGGCTGGTGGGGGTGGGGGGCAGGGGATTTCTTTCCTTGTGATGTTACTGTGGGTGTCTAATATCCACCCCTAGAAGGGGGTGGGGCTCTGTCATGAACCGAGCCCGTGTTATCCGGTAGGCTTGGTTCTGACTGTTCTGTGGCTCAGGCATTGGGTTTATTATGTATTGTTATCTTTTGAGTTCTTGTTGTTTTTACGTCTGTGTTCATTTTCTTTTCCATGCCTGTAGCTGCCGCTCTGGCCGGCGGTTGTTAGGCAGCCGTTTTGGCCAACTTTCAGGTGGGCGCTGTCTAACATTCACTGGTCCGATCACTTCCCCTCTCTTTGACAGTCAGCTGTTCGCCCCGGTAATTATCTTTCCTGTGCCTCGCCCAGGTGTGTCCAATTTGTTACACCAACAGTGTTTCTACTTAGGCAGCTCCTTGCCAGCCAAACACTGCTGGACCATTGTACAGATTCATATGGACGTTTGCTGTCATATGTATGTACTGTCTACAAGGAAGCAGGGACTACTCTGTCGATATTCCCCTCAGGGTAGTTACTGGTCGTGTGTGTGCTCGTTGGAGGACTGAGACAACTCGGACAGCTCCTGCCTTGTGAGTTAAAAAACTGTTTGTGCTTCCTCGTGCACCGTGGCTGCTTCGCTTTGGCTCTGTAGCCCAGTTTCATTCTCCCTGCTAGCCGAGCTTCCTAGAGGACTCTTAGTTCACTCGAGCCATAGTGTTATATGTACTGTTAGTCTCATGGCCACAGTGCATTGTGGTCAGCCCGCTGCACGTGTCCACTGCTGCCGGCGACCCTAACCACCCTTTTTCTCCCGCTGTCTCTGAGTCTTCGTCTGGGGTCACTGGAGAGGGTGTTCTGTCACCGGAGGTTGTCATGGGTCCGGTCCGACCAGCGGAGGACATCGTTGCTCCTGCTCCTCCTGCCAGGGTCGCCAGGGCTCCCCCCATCGATCGCCTCTTCAGCTTGGTGCTCCTGAGGGTTGGCCTGCTCACTGTGGGTGCAGCTTTGGCCCAATTGGGGTCCACAGTGGGTGCTGCGAAGCTCCAGCCGGGAGCCACCGCAGGTGCTGTAGAGCTCCAGCCGGGGACCTCTGCGGGTGCAGCATTGGCCCAGTCGGGGTCCATTGAGGGTGCAGCATTGGCCTGGTCGGGGTCCACCAAGGGTGCATCGTTAATTCAATTCAATTCAATTCAATTCAACTGTATTTATATAGCGCCATTTCACAACAACAGTCATCTCATAGCACTATCAACTGTAGGGGGGAACCCCCACAGTTGCAGAAAGACCCCAGCAATCAGGCGATCCCCTGTGAACAAACACTTGGCAACGGTGGAGAGGAAAAACTCCCTTTTAACAGGAAGAAACCTCCAGCAGAACCAGGCTTAGGGAGGGGCAGTCATCTGCTGCGACTGGCTGGGGGGTGAGGGGATAGAGAAGAAGAAAAGAACAGACATGTAGAGAGCAAACAGCACGATGGGGACTCAATCTATGGGAGAGAACAAACAGATGTTAATGACCAGCAAAAAAAATATTTCATAGAGAGTGAGGAAAGGAGTGAGGCCCAGTGCATTACTGGAGGTCCCCCGGCTGACTAAACCTATTAGCAGCATAACTAAGGGAGGGTTCAGAAACACATGATCCCTCCCTAATTGTAGGCTATATCAAAAAGGTAGGTTTTAGCCCTATTCTTAAAAACAGAGATCGAGTCTGACTCCCGAATCCAGATTGGCAGCTGATTCCACAGGAGAGGAGCTTGATAACTGAAGGCTCTGCCTCCCATTGTACTTTTGGAGATTCTAGGTATTACAAGTAATCCTGCATTTTGGGAGCGTAGTGCTCTGTTAGGATAATACGGTAGTATCAGATTTTTTAAATAAAAAGGAGCCTGATTGTTTAGAGCTTTGTAAGTAAGAAGAAGGATTTTAAACTTAATTCTAAACTCTATGGGAAGCCAATGAAGGGAGGCCAGAACCGGAGAGATATGATCTCTCTTTCTAGTACCTGTTAAAACTCTTGCTGCAGCATTTTGGATCAGCTGAAGACTTTTTAAAGATGTTTTAGGACAGCCTGATAATAAAGAATTACAATAATCTAATCTCGAGCTAACAAAAGCGTGGATCAGTTTCTCAGCATCACTCTGAGACAAGATGCTCCTAATCTTGGCAATATTACGCAAATGATAGAAGGCAGTCTTAGAAACAAATTTAATATGTGAATTGAAGGACAAATCCTGATCAAAAATAACTCCAAGGTTCCTCACAGAGCTATTAAGAGAAAGAGTAACTGCATCCAAACTGAAAGTTTGATTTGGAAAGGAATTTCTAAGGTTTTTTGGACCAACAAGAATGACTTCAGTCTTATCTGAATTTAATAGCAGGAAATTACAAGTCATCCAAGCTTTGATTTCCTTAAGACAGGCTTCTAACTTGGCTAATTGATTACTATCATCTGGCTTCATTGACAGGTATAATTGTGTATCATCTGCATAACAATGAAAATGTATACAGTGCTTTCTAATAATGTTGCCTAACGGAAGCATATATAAACTAAAAAGAGTAGGGCCTAGCACAGATCCCTGTGGAACTCCATGACTAAGCTTTGAGTTGAAAGAAAACTCATTATTTACATGAACAAACTGGAACCTATCAGATAAATAAGATCTAAACCATTGCAACGAAGTTCCATTAAGTCCAACATAGTGTTCTAATCTATCAAGTAGAATATTATGATCGAAAGTATCAAAAGCTGCACTAAGGTCTAAAAGGACAAGTACAGAAACTAGTCCATTATCAGATGCAATGAGGAGGTCGTTAGTGACCTTCGCTAAGGCTGTTTCAGTACTATGATGGATTCTAAACCCAGATTGAAACTCTTCAAGTAAACCATTTCCCTGCAGGTGGTCAAATAATTGCGTAGCAACAACTCTTTCTAAGATTTTTGAAATGAAAGGGAGATTAGAGATTGGTCTATAGTTAGCTAAAGCTCCTGGATCTAGCGTTGGCTTTTTGAGTAAGGGTTTAATTACAGCCGTTTTAAAAGCCTGCGGTACATGGCCTAAAGTTAATGAAGAATTGATTATATGAAGAATAAAGCTACCAATAAGTGGGAAGACTTCTTTAAATAACCTGGTAGGAATAGGGTCTAAAAGACAAGTTGAAGGTTTGGATGAGGAAACTATTTTGTCTAACTCACAAAGGTCGATTGGAGTAAACTCATCAAGACAGACATCAATAGAAGGAGTTGTCGTAGTTACAGTATTTAAGTTAACTGTGGGAAGAATCTGATTGATTTTATCTCTGATGGATGAAATTTTATTATTGAAAAAGTTCATAAAGTCCTGACTAGTAAGCTCTAAGGGAATGCTAGGATTGACAGAGTCCTGACTCTTTGTCAACCTAGCTACAGTACTGAAAAGAAACCTGGGATTATTCTTGTTCTCTTCTATTAATGCAGAGTAATAACTCGTTCTAGCTTTTCTAAGAGATTTTTTATAAATTAAAAGATGATTTCTCCAAACTAAATAGATTTCATCTAAATTAGTAGAGCGCCATTTTCTTTCTAATTGACGAGTCTTCTGTTTTAAGCTACGAGTTTCTGTGTTGAACCAAGGAGTTAGAAATCTCTGATTAGACTTTTTCTTTTTCAAGGGGGCCACCAAGTCTACAGTCTGATGCAGAGAAGCTGAAACACTATCCACCATGTTATCAATTACAGAAGGAGCAAGCTGTCTATAGCTTATTTCCGTTGTGTTGACACATGGCATAGAGGAAACAATCTGCATAAATTTGGAAACAGCATCATCTGAGAGGCATCTACTGTAATAATATTTTTCTTTAGGAGCCAAATAGTCAGAAATGGTAAAATCAAAGGTTAACAGACAATGGTCTGACAGTACAGGGTTATGAGGAAACACTACAAGATTTTCTATTTCTATGCCATATGTCAAAACAAGGTCCAATGTATGGTGGAAGTAATGAGTAGAATTTCCTACTTTCTGAGAAAACTCAATCGAATCTAATATTGAATTGAATGCCACATTAAGGCAGTCACTATCTACATCCACATTTATATTAAAGTCCCCTACTATAATTATTCTATCAGATTTCAGCACTAAATCAGCTAAGAAATCAGCAAATTCGGATAAAAATTCTGAGTAGGTTGATGGGGGACAATAAACTATGGCAAATAAAATTGGGTTTAACCTAAAATTGCTAAAGTGCCCAATACTGAGGACCAGGCCCTCAAAGGAATTATAACATGTTTTTTGCTTTACATTAACTAGTAATTTGGAATGGTAAATTGTTGCTACTCCTCCTCCACGACCAGAACTTCTGGGATTTTGACAGTTTAAATAACCAGAGGGAGTTGATTCATTTAAACCAATATAATCCTCTTGTCCTAACCAAGTCTCTGTGAGGGAAATTAAATCAATCTGATGATCAATTAACAAATCATGGACTAACAGAGACTTGGGAGTTAGAGACCTAATATTTAATAAACCACATTTAATTTTTAAATTATGAGGAGGAACAGAGGCCAAATCATTCAATTTAGAGGCTTTATGTTTAATTTGAGTTTTACCAATATTTTGCTTTATCACTTTGGGATGCTTATACATTATATTTTTATTCACTTTGGAGGGAGCAGACAACGATTCTCTGATGGGGAAGTCAGGGGCTAAGCTGAGGGGTGGCGGATGAAGAGGAGCTGCAGAGAGGCGTGTAAGACTGCGACTCTGCTTCCTGGTCCTAACTCTGAGTAGTCATGGTTTTGGAAATTTGGATAAAAAAGATGCCAGATTGTTAGATAAATGAGAAGCACCATCCAAAGTGGGATGAATGCTGTCTCGTCTCATAAGACCAGGTTTTCCCCAAAAACAGCTCCAATTGTCAATGTAGCCCACGTCATTTTTAGGTCACCACACAGACAGCCAGCGGTTCAAGGATGACGAGCGGCTAAACATGTCATCACTGGTCAGATTGGGGAGGGGCCCAGAGAATACTACAGTGGCTGACATCGTTTTTGCAAAGTCAAGCGTTAGCATGATTGGGGTCCACCGTGGGTGCAGCGTTGGGCCAGTCAGGGCCCACTGCAGGTGCAGCTGTGTCCCAAGCCGGGACCACCGAGGGTGCTGCGGATCAGCATGAGGACGCTGTGGTTCCCTTCTCCTCCCTGTCCTACGCCATGGGGGGTCCCTCCCTATGGTCTGGTCACCCACCAAGGGAGCCTTCTGATGGGCAGGCTGCCTCCTGCTTCATCCCGCCGGCCCGGCAGACTTTACAGCACTTGCCGACCACCTGAGGGACTGAGTCTCTGACTGACTCTCCAGATGGCCCATGTTTTCAGGCAGGCCACCGGACTCCGTTCTTCAGATTGCCTGCTGGGCCTGGGACTCTGGGCGGCCTCCCAAGCCTCCACGTCTTGGCACTTGGGGGGGTTAATTGTGGACCCTGGGTGGGGTATTGTGTTCCTTCCTTTCCTGTTCCAAATACCTCCCACCAGGGTTTGTGTTGTTGTTCTTGTTGGGGCTGGTGGGGGTGGGGGGCAGGGGATTTCTTTCCTTGTGATGTTACTGTGGGTGTCTAATATCCACCCCTAGAAGGGGGTGGGGCTCTGTCATGAACCGAGCCCGTGTTATCCGGTAGGCTTGGTTCTGACTGTTCTGTGGCTCAGGCATTGGGTTTATTATGTATTGTTATCTTTTGAGTTCTTGTTGTTTTTACGTCTGTGTTCATTTTCTTTTCCATGCCTGTAGCTGCCGCTCTGGCCGGCGGTTGTTAGGCAGCCATTTTGGCCAACTTTCAGGTGGGCACTGTCTAACTTTCACTGGTCCGATCACATCCCCTCTCTCTTTGACAGTCAGCTGTTCGCCCCGGTAATTATCTTTCCTGTGCCTCGCCCAGGTGTGTCCAATTTGTTACACCAACAGTGTTTCTACTTAGGCAGCTCCTTGCCAGTCAAACACTGCTGGACCATTGTACAGATTCATATGGATGTTTGCTGTCATATGTATGTACTGTCTACAAGGAAGCAGGGACTACTCTGTCGATATTCCCCTCAGGGTAGTTACTGGTTGTGTGTGTGCTCGTTGGAGGACTGAGACAACTCGGACAGCTCCTGCCTTGTGAGTTAAAAAACTGTTTGTGCTTCCTCGTGCACCGTGGCTGCTACGCTTTGGCTCTGTAGCCCAGTTTCATTCTCCCTGCTAGCCGAGCTTCCTAGAGGACTCTTAGTTCACTCGAGCCATAGTGTTATATGTACTGTTAGTCTCATGGCCACAGTGCATTGTGGTCAGCCCGCTGCACGTGTCCACTGCTGCCGGCGACCCTAACCACCCTTTTTCTCCCGCTGTCTCTGAGTCTTCGTCTGGGGTCACTGGAGAGGGTGTTCTGTCACCGGAGGTTGTCATGGGTCCGGTCCGACCAGCGGAGGACACCGTTGCTCCTGCTCCTCCTGCCAGGGTCGCCAGGGCTCCCCCCATCGATCGCCTCTTCAGCTTGGTGCTCCTGAGGGTTGGCCCGCTCACTGTGGGTGCAGCTTTGGCCCAATTGGGGTCTACAGTGGGTGCTGCGAAGCTCCAGCCGGGGACCTCTGCGGGTGCAGCATTGGCCCAGTCGGGGTCCATTGAGGGTGCAGCATTGGCCTGGTCGGGGTCCACCGAGGGTGCAGCGTTAGCATGATTGGGGTCCACCGTGGGTGCAGCGTTGGGCCAGTCAGGGCCCACTGCAGGTGCAGCTGTGTCCCAAGCCAGAACCACCGAGGGTGCTGCGGATCAGCATGAGGACGCTGTGGTTCCCTTCTCCTCCCTGTCCTATGCCATGGGGGGTCCCTCCCTACGGTCTGGTCACCCACCAAGGGAGCCTTCTGATGGGCAGGCCGCCTCCTGCTTCATCCCGCCGGCCCGGCAGACTTTACAGCACTTGCCGACCACCTGAGGGACTGAGTCTCTGACTGACTCTCCAGATGGCCCATGTTTTCAGGCAGGCCACCGGACTCCGTTCTTCAGATTGCCTGCTGGGCCTGGGACTCTGGGCGGCCTCCCAAGCCTCCACGTCTTGGCACTTGGGGGGGTTAATTGTGGACCCTGGGTGGGGTATTGTGTTCCTTCCTTTCCTGTTCCAAATACCTCCCACCAGGGTTTGTGTTGTTGTTCTTGTTGGGGCTGGTGGGGGTGGGGGGCAGGGGATTTCTTTCCTTGTGATGTTACTGTGGGTGTCTAATATCCACCCCTAGAAGGGGGTAGGGCTCTGTCATGAACCGAGCCCGTGTTATCCGGTAGGCTTGGTTCTGACTGTTCTGTGGCTCAGGCATTGGGTTTATTATGTATTGTTATCTTTTGAGTTCTTGTTGTTTTTACGTCTGTGTTCATTTTCTTTTCCATGCCTGTAGCTGCCGCTCTGGCCGGCGGTTGTTAGGCAGCCGTTTTGACCAACTTTCAGGTGGGCGCTGTCTAACATTCACTGGTCCGATCCCATCCCCTCTCTCTTTGACAGTCAGCTGTTCGCCCCGGTAATTATATTTCCTGTGCCTCGCCCAGGTGTTTCCAATTTGTCACACCAGCAGTGTTTCTACTTAGGCAGCTCCTTGCCACTCAAACACTGCTGGACCATTGTACAGATTCATATGGACATTTGCTGTCATATGTATGTACTGTCTACAAGGAAGTCGGGATTACTCTATCGCCATTCCCCTCAGGGTAGTTACTGGTTGCGTGTGTGTGCTCGTTGGAGGACTGGGACAACCCGGACGGCTCCTGCCTTGTGAGTAAAAAAACTGTTAGTGTTTCCTCGTGCAGTATGGCTGCTACGCTTTGGCTCTGTAGCCCAGTTTCATTCTCCCTTCCAGTCGAGCCTCCTAGAGGTCTCTTAGTTCACTTGAGCCATAGTGTTATTTGTACTGTTAGTCTCGTGGCTACTGTGCACTGTGGTCAGCCCGCTGCACGTTATCATGTGATGGTCTTTAGTGCACCCCGTTGCCTTTTTGTATGTTGTTAATTTTGGAACTGTTGTCCTTTGTTTAAATAAATGTGTTTGTAGTGTCACCGGCATGTAAATCCATTCTTCCTTCCCCTTCTCCATGCGCTGCGTAATAGCACACGAGGAGGATTATGACACACAGAGTACATCTGCCTTCCCTCTCTCCATTGTATCAGCAAACTCTATACCTTTACCAATCACAGGTGTTATTATTTATTTATCCAAGATGGCGACCGGGATGGCCATACTTTCTCAGTGCTGAGACTAAGTCACAGCTTTTTGCCATTAAAATAACCAACCTAGAGCGATCGGCGCTCGTGACGGACACCCACGGGCTGAATTCCCACCACCGTAAGAAAACCGCTGGAATACCCCCTTTAATCGGGTAGAGCTGCTGCTGCTACCCGAAGCGATTGCAAAGCTAACGCTAATGCTAGTTAATGCTAGTTAGCTTAACGCTGGCCCAGTTGTGCCACCTAACTCAGACATGAAGCGACTCAGCCCCCGGTGAAGACTTACCGGAGGAACTAACCAATGCGGCAGCTGAGCACGAGCGCGAGCCGGATCAAAGCTCGGGAGCGACGTTGGTGAGAGACGGGGGCCACCTGGACCACCCAGGCAGACGGCGGCAGGCGGCGGTGATCAGCGGCGGTGACCAGCGCTGCTCGGCTGCACCGGCGGTGTGCGGCGTGACCACCCAGGCAGACGGCGGCAGGCGGCGGTGATCGGCGGCGGTGATCAGCGGAGCTGTGCGGCGTTACTTGGCGGAGGAGCTGTGCAGGAGCTCGGTTGCGGCGGCGGTGAGTGGAGGGACCAGCAGCGGCTGGGCTAGTTGAGGCCTAGCCGGATTCTCTGTTTATTTCTATCCACAGGTCAGTAAAATGCCACCAAAAAAAGAGGAAATGGAAGAGATCAAAAAATCTCTGAACTTTATGTCAGAAGAATTGGCCAAATTGACTAGCCAGCAGGCCAAAATAATAGGCCTAATAGAAGATATACAAGCCCTACAATCGATAATTCAAGAAAAAGACAAAAAAATTATGGACCTGGAGCAACGCGGGCGTCTTTTGGAGCAACGCGTCAAGGATCTTGAACAAGGTTCTCGTATTGATGACCTAGTTATAAGTGGACTAGACATCAGATATCAGTCATACACCCATGCCGCAACAGGACTGAATGGTGAAGATGCTCCCACGAGTGAATTAGTCTCCTTAGAAAATCAAGTGCTTCAGTTCCTTAATAATAGAGACATTAAGGTAGAAGCCAATGCAATTTCAGCATGTTATGCTTTACCGAAGAAAGATCCCAAAACAAAGAAATCAATTGTGATGCGCTTTGTGAACAGAAGGGTAAAGAATGACATACTGAGGCAGGCCAGAAAGCTACAGGGAACTCAAGTTTACCTAAATGAACACCTGACTAAAAAAAACGCTGAATTAGCATGGCAGGCACGGATGCTGAAAAAACAAAATAAGATACAGGCAACCTGGACAAGAAATTGTAGAATTTGGATTAAACTAAATGGAACACCAGAGCAAGCAAGGAGTATAATGATCAGAGATGCTACTGACTTAAATAAATACAGATGAACACTGATTAAGAAAATTATGAGTCAATGATAATCCATATTCATACACATGATAAGAATAGTTCTTTTGATACACCATGCCAAAGTACTTTAAAAAAAATAAGCAAAATAAACAAAAACTTATGACCGACTCGAGTAGACATCAATTATCTCCAGCTGGAGGAAGTCATCTGACACAGAGTGAGGAAACTCAAACTCTGAAAATATGTCACTATGCTGAACATAAACCACAAGAGATGGAGAACGATATTGATCCTGATAACCACTTTTTCAATAATATTCATAACCACTGTGAATATTACACTGAAAAGCAATTCAAAAGTCAAGTGCAATTAGATGGTAAACTATCAATAATACACTTCAACAGCAGAAGTCTTAACAAAAACTTTCCACAGATTCAGGACTATTTAAAACAGCTAGACAGAAAATTCACAACTATTGCAGTCTCTGAAACCTGGCTTAATGAAGAACAGGCTCCCCTGATGGCAATAGAGGGATATCAGATGTTTTATATTAACAGAACTCAAAAAAAGGGTGGTGGTGTTGCATTGTATATTGATGACCTGTATAGGTGTAAGCTTGTAAATGAAATGTCCTTTGCACTACCAGGGACCTTGGAATGTGTCACTGTCGAGATTGACCTAGACAAAACAAAAAATCTAATCATAAGTTGTATATATAGAACGCCGGGAACTTGCATTGAGACATTCAGAGATAAATTAGTCGAGCTCTACAATAATATTACTAGTAAGAAAATGGTAGCAATTTGTGGAGATTTCAATATTGATTTACTAAATCCACATCAACAAAATGTAGTCACAGAGTTCATGAACTCTATGTACAGCATGAGTCTATATCCCACAATAACACATCCCAGGAGAATCACAGTTCACTCTGCTACACTTATTGACAACCTGTTTGTCAATGTTATCGATAAGAAAATAGAAAGTGGATTATTGATAAATGATATAAGTGACCACTTGCCAACCTTTGCACTTATCCATGGCCACACGGGGCCCAACGCAGAAAAAATTTCAAAATTGTTCAGATACAAATCACCAAATGCAATCAATTCTTTAAAAGAGGACTTGCTGAAGCAAGATTGGACAGAAGTCTATGTATCAGATGTAAATGAAGCCTATGACACATTTATAAACACTGTAACCACTCTTTATGAAAAAAACTGCCCATTAGTAAAAAAAAAGCTTAAACACAAATTTGCTGATAAGCTATGGTTAACCAAAGGACTACAAAAGGCGTGTAAAAAGAAAAATTTATTATATAAAGCTTTCCTAAAGAAAAGGACAAAAGAAGCAGAGCAGCGGTATAAAACATACAAAAATAAGTTAACATATATAATAAGATAAGATAAGATAAGATAAGATAAGCCTTTATTAGTCCCACAACGGGGAAATTCCAGGATTGCAACAGCACAGGGATAGCAACACTCAGAGCAACAATCAGAAGGCAAGAAAAAAAAAAACAAAAAAAAAAACAAGCAAGCAAGAGCAGCTAATATACATATGTACATATTACTATAAAATATATATATACACACACACACACAGACACACAGTGCAGAGCATTGTAGCTGGATGGAATAAATATATGAATATATGAACACACAGTGCAGAGCATTGTAGCTAGATGGAATAAATATGTAAATATATAAACACCCACAGTACGGAGCATTGCAGCTAGGTGGTAAGAGATGAGATGTAGTAAAAGAGACTATTACAGTAAAGAACTGGAGAAAAACAAAGACAATATTAAAAATACATGGACAATACTCAACAGTATCCTTGGAAATAAAAGCAGAAATACAAGCAACCCAACTAATATTCCAAAAAATAATAAAATGACTCAGAGTGTGAATATAGCTTCACCTGCAGATGAATTTAATAATTTTTTTGTTAACATTAGACCTAATCTGGCCCGAGAAATACCTACTACGGTGCCTACAGGTGATACAATATGCAATAACACTGCTGTAAAAGACTCCATCTTCATAAAGAACACAGACGAAAGAGAGGTCATTGAAATTGTTAAATCGTTCAAAAGTAAAACATCTACGGACTGTGATGGTATTGACATGCTATTAGTCAAAACTGTTATCGAATGCATAGTAAATCCACTGACGTATATCTGTAACCTGTCTCTCCAATCAGGTATATTTCCCAATGCAATGAAAATAGCTAAAGTATTTCCGATATACAAGACGGGCGACAGAGGGGAACTCTCAAACTATAGACCAATTTCACTATTACCGCAATTTTCCAAGATACTTGAAAAAATATTCTATGAGAGAATTGACAACTTCATACTGAAGAATGATTTATTGTGTGAGCAGCAATATGGGTTCAGACACAAGAGGACAACTGCATATGCAATGCAGTGCAATGCAATGCATATGCAAAATATCAACTGCCATTGAAAATAAAGAGTATTCAGTTGGAGTATTCCTGGATCTTAAAAAAGCATTTGATACAGTAGATCACAATTTATTATTAAAGAAACTACAAAATTGTGGTATTAGAGGGGTAGCACTGTCCTGGTTAAGTAGTTACTTAAAGAATAGATATCAGTATGTATGTGTTAGCAACAAAAACTCACAGTTACTGAAGGTCACCTGTGGAGTCCCACAGGGTTCAGTTTTGGGACCATTATTATTCAATATGTATATAAACGATATATGTAAAGTTTCAGAAAAAATGGACTTAATATTGTTTGCCGATGACACTAATCTGTTATGCAGTGGAAACAATTTGGAACAACTTCTGGATACACTCGGAAAGGAATTAGGAAAGCTTAAACTGTGGTTTGATTCAAACAAATTAACGCTCAATTTAAGTAAGACAAAATTTATAGTCTTTAACAACCATCACAACAACCCAGTACCCAAACTCAGTGTAAATGGTGTAGAGATTGAAAGGGTATCTGAAACTAAATTTCTTGGAGTAATAATTGATAACAAACTGTGTTGGAAGTCACATATTAATTATATTAAAGGTAAAGTATCCAAATCAATTGCAATATTACACAGAGTGAAATATTTGCTGAATCAACCCACACTATACACCTTGTATCATTCATTAATACTCCCATACATGACATATTGTAATGAAGTATGGGGAAATACATATAAAACAAACATATATCCACTCTTTATGCTTCAAAAGAGAGCTATTAGAATAATAAACAAAGCAGCTTACAGGGAACCAACAAACCCACTTTTTCTTAAACAAAAAACTCTCAAGTTGAAAGATCTGGTTGACTTTAAAACTGCAATAATAATGTTGAAAGTGAAGAATTTATCACTGCCCACAAATATCCAAAAGTTGTTCCAAACAAGGGAGAAACGATATCACTTCAGAGGAACATGTATATTTCAAAAGCCTACAGTGAGAACAACCACCAAGCAACACTGTATTTCAGTGCAAGGAGTCAGATTATGGAACGATTTTGGACATGAATTAAAATCATGTACAACGCTTGGACAATTTAAACAAAAACTAAAGGAAGAAATACTCCAAACATATTTACAAGACGATATGTAAACTCACATAAGGATTGACATATCCAGCCTGTGTTGTGTTGTAGCTTAGTTTTTTTTTTCTTTTTTTTCTCTGTCACATTTTGTCTTAGATTTGTTTTTGAATAGTAACCGCTTAACTTAGCCTAGCTTAGTTTTCTTTTTTTCTCAGTCACATTTTGTCTTAGCTTTGTTTTGAATTGCAATCGCTCTTGACTGTTTTCTCTTTTTTCTCTGTTTTCTATTTTGAATTTCTGGATGGAATATGGGTGGGCAATATAAGCTGCGGCTTCAGCCATCACCCATTTCGGATAACTTACGTGGAATTGTATAATCAGAGGAGTCTTTGTCTAATTTGACCTTGTTGTTATATTATTCAGTTTCTTTTAACCTGTACTGTACTATCCGAAATAAATAAATTCATTCATTCATTCATAGTCTCTACATTTAACCCCTTGCACTCTGGTCAATTTCCTTAAAAACGCCAAAAAATAATGTACCCAAAGTAAATCAAAAGCTGTTCTTCAACCCTTTGCAGCATCTTCTTGGGGTTGGTCTCATTTAAAACAAAACACTTTGAATTTTTTGGCAAAACAGTCATAATCGCTCTAAGTGCTCCGGCCACTGAGTAACAGTCATCTAAACATACTGAACTTGAAGAAAATAAATTTGGCCTGGGTGTTTTTTTGGATACAAATGCTTGCAAATAACACACAGCTTCAGATCCGGGCTGGAAAATGCAAGAGAAATGTAGAACCAAGTGTTATCCAGCTGAGGTCAAAATTTTGTAGCAATACCACAAAAAATGAATATATTACACAGCTTTGTTCTTAGGTTGTTCCCAGGCGTTTTTGAACTGTGCCAAATTGTGCCAAATGGCACAGTTTGGAAAAACGTCTGTAACTTTTGAATGATTCAATATAGAAGCTTCATCTTGGGCTCTAATGAAAGGTGACACTCAGGGCTGTGTGTGTTTATGTGTGTGTGTGGGGGGGTTGTCCCCCCCCCCGCTACAGAGGACGGACATCGCCCGGTGCGCCGCGGTCACGGTGCGCCGCGGTCTACTACGCACAGTTGTAATTTACTGATTGGTCAAAAGTCATTTTTGATTACAATTTTCAGGGATAAAGAATAATTTAGCTTATAACACTTACCTGTTCACAACAGCAGCGTAGCTAGCAAACTTCTCTTCCTCATTGTCAGACGAACATGAAGCTGGTCCGCTTGTTACGACTCGTGGTTCTGGTCACGCGACCCGGTCAAACCATGATTCCATTATTGCGGTTTCGCGCTTCCATGATTGCGGTTTTGGCGAATGATTTTTCAAAACAAATAAGAACAGTAGTAATAAAAAAAGACTGGCGAACGCGTGTGTGTCACCCAGCCTTTGTCGTCGACCTCCGTCGGTCTATGATGACCATGGAAGAGAATCCTAAACGTCTACTCTGCTGGGACAGCACCGACTGTGGCTGAACAGGCCGATGCACGAATGGAAGTCCCTGTCACACAGGTCGCACTTGTGGGTGGTCTCCATGCTGCTGGGTCTGTGGCGGTTCTTCCTGCAGGTCTTTTTTTCATCTGCTGCAGCAGTCAGTCTCTCTTCACCCAGCCTTACACAAAACAGCTTTTGAACTTCTGTGCTTCAATTGGCTGGCTGTATTCGCAGCCGTTGGTAGGCGGGTCCTTCTTGCTAGGTTTTCAGTCATTGGTTCTTCAAGGTTTCAGAAACCCAATTCAAGGCTCTTATTAGTCGAATGAGAGGTCAATCACATCTAAACCAACCAAAACACTCCTTTGGCTTTCTGTTCGCGGCTGTGTCTGTAGTGGAAGAACGGAAATGCAGGGTTTTTTTTTTTTTCTTCAGTGCGCCCTAGGACGCACAATGTGCGTACTAGGGTGCCCTCATGCGCTCTAGGACGCAGAGCCGTGCCCGCCCGCGGTACACAGAAGTGCAAGGGGTTAAAGTCTCTACTTTCACCTCCACCCTTCTACCTTTCATTTTCAGCCTTTCTGCCTCCAATCACACCTCCCTCCTGTCCTTGATCTTTGACCAACAGTACCCGATTTCCACCAGCACCCTGTCAATTAAAAGTACCAGTGGTTGTCATTGTTAACCTGGGCCTCAACTGATCCAATAGGGCAGCCTCATTCATTATGATCTCCATGTTTGATTTGGCTAAGGCTTTATGCCAGATGCCCTTCTTGACTCAACCTTCCCCATATATCCAAGCTTGGGACCAGCACTAGGAGTTCACTGGCTTGTGATTTTTTTTTTTCTTAGTTTATTGGTTTATTTGTCAGGGAGCATGTAAAGAAAAAAAAAAATAAAACATTAAACACAGGGTAAAGATGCTTGGTTCCAGATTATAACATTCTCACTAATTTCCATCTGTAGTCCCTCAGGCAGGCAGGAAGATATTAAAAATATGATTTTATTACCTCAAGGTTGGACTATTGTAATTCATTGTATTTCGGAATACCACAGTCTTCTTTGCACCATTTTCATCTAGTCCAGAATGTAGCTGCTGGACTTTTAATGGGTATACAGATGTGAACATATCACTCTTGGTTTCTTTTCCCTTCATCCATCCATCCTTCTTCTACTGCTTATCCGAAGGTCCGGGTTGCAGAGGCAGCAGTTCAAGCAGAGAAGCCCAGACTTCCCTCTCCCTTTCCCCATTTTCCCTTCAATGGCCTCTTATCCATTTTAGAATTGATTTTAAGATTTTATTTTTTTACTTTTAAACCTTTAAATGGATTTTTTTTACCATATTTTTCAGAACTTATTTCCATTCATTCGACCGTAAGAGAACTGAAGTCAACCAACCAAATGCTCTTAGATGCATCAAAATCAAGGTTAAAATGGAGAGACGATTGATCATTAGCAGCAGTTCTCCAAGACTGTGGAAGTTAGATAGATAGATAGATAGATAGATAGATAGATAGATAGATAGATAGATAGATACAAGTACTTTATTGATCTCAAACTGGGAAAGTACAGTGTAACAGCAGCATGACACAGATGACATAGATAACCCAACCAACAGAAATACACACCACATAATAGAAATAGGAGTTATCTGTCATGACTCGCCGCTCATCAGCGGCGCCAGCTGCGCGCACACCTGCATCTCGTCAGCGGCGAGGTATTTAACCCACTCTGCCCTGGGCTTCGGCCTGAAGCTGTCTCTCTACTTCGGCATCTCTTGCTACAACGGAATTCTCGCCTACGAGCAAGATAATCTGGGTAAGCTCCCCTTACCTCCTTTTCTCCAGCCTTCTCCCCTGTGCACAGGTGGATTCCCCGGCGGCGGACTTCCCCATCTCGCCGCTGCCTCCTCGCTGCTGCTACAGGCACTCCAGGTCGCTGTCTCCCGGGCTCCGCCCTTGTCGACGCCAGCCACCTGTCCTAACCAAGTAAGCCAGCAAAACCGTTATTATCCTCTGTATTGGTGTGGTGCCCGTTACCCTTCTCCCTCTGCTTCCTCCCATAGGGTTGTCCGGCTGAACGGCTTCCTGCCCCCGTGCCTGACGCAGACGCCACCACCAATACATCCTTATTCTACAGACACGCAGTCACACATCCCTGTTGTTAATAAAGCTATTAAATCTACCCTGAGCCTGCGTGTGTGTCTCCTGAGCCGTGCGTTATGTCATTATCTAGGGAAGTAAAGTACAAATGCTTACATAATTTTATATACAACATAGGCTACTAATAAGTTAAATAGATGATGACCCCTATGAATCTATGGATAGTACTGACTGTACAGAGAAGGACTATAAGGTGCTGGGTGAAATGCAAAGTTGTTGTTGTTGTTCATCCATTGTTCTCAACGATGACCAAGGACATCACAGGGAAGAGGACTGGATGCGGTGTGTCCGGCTGTGGGTGATCAGTCTGATGTGGGAAAAGGCTCTACCACAGGTCGGGCACAGGTGGTCTGCGCAGGAAGAATATACAGGGGTGGCTCTGGGCATGCAAAGCTCACGTTTTCTCTGGGCCTTGGCAATCTTTTTCAGTTCAAAGGAGGCAGCACCTTTGCTTGTACGGCTACACCGGTCTAGTCGGTCTAGTGCTAGTGTCTCCCAGGTGCCAAGACCGATGTCAAAGCTCTTCAGGGAGGCCTTAAGAGTGTCTTTGTAGCACTTCTTCTGACCACCTTGCGAGTGCTTGCCCTCTACTAGTTCACCGTAGAACAGTCTCTTTGGCAGGCTTGAGTCAGGCATACAAACAAGGTGGCCAGCCCACCTAATCTGGGCTCTCTTGAGCAGGGTGTGGATGTCTAGCATCCACACCCTGCGAGGTGTGGATGCCTAAGTGTGGTGTGTAGGCGATGTGTGGAAATGCGAGGTACCAATTATACTGTAAGGTGCAGTATGGTGGTATATTTACTTGTACATATATGCACTGCTGACTCATTAGTTACATGAGTCAGCTGCTGAAAACATTGTTTCTGCTTTCTTTGGTGTTTGATTCAATTACAGTGAAAACTCAACAGTTGAAAGCATCCTGTGTTGTGTGGATTCCATTTTTCTTCATAATATATCTTATTTTTTCTCTTTATTATATATTTTTGGTTTTGTTCTTTGGCTTTAAATTTTTATCTAGCTATACAGCCCTTTGGGCAAGTTGATTGTTTTTGAATGTGCTTTATAAATAAATTTGAGTGTGATTTGAATGAACAGTCAACAGAGTTTTTCATGCATGCTATTAAACCTAAATTAAATTTCAAATTCAGCTCAGTTGTTCAGCCCAATAATCAATTATATACTCCTCATCCTTCTCCATAAAATAACTGACTGGACATTAACTGTAATTAATTACTGGCTTAATGCCAAGCAGTGTTATTATTGCATAGATTTTCTCTTTGCTCATGTGCATTCCCTTTGGCCAGCACAAAAGTCACCTTCTGTCTGCAGTAAACACACAGTCATGATCACAGTTTGCTTCAGATCATGTTCCCCTGTCTATAAAAGGGAGGGCCTGGAGAGTGTCTGATTTTTTTTTTCATTTTTTTAAAAATTTCGGTTTTGTGTGAAATTGTGTGCTCTGTAACCGTGTTTAATCTAATCTTTCTCCCTTACTTTATTGAGCAGTAGCCTGGTGGAGCACCCACAATTTTGTTGTACTGTACTACTGTACAATGACAATAAAGCCTATTCTATTCTATTATTACATGTGCTTTTCGCATGGTGCAGATACCTCTGCACCGCTGTTGTGATAACAAAATGAATGAGGAAGCGTTCATAAATGTGCGATACTCCGTAGACAATAGACTGTGTACTAGTTCATCATAATATGGATATTAATTTACTAATATTATTTTTTCTGGTTTTATATTTGTCCTGTGTCTCCCTCTTACACCATGTTCCAAATTATTATGCAAATGATATTTGTCTCTGATTTTCTTAAATAGTCAATGCAAATGACAGTATAATTTTCAAGTCATCAATCTTTAGAGTATGTCAAATTTTATTGAACAAACCTCCCAATGATAACTATTTTTTTGAAAAAACAAACAAACAAAAAAACAAAAAAAAACCAACTCAAAATGCACTGTTCCAAATTTTTATGCACAATAGTGTTTCAAAACATTTTATCGCTTGTAAAGAACTGAAAAATGCTCATTTGTTGAATTTCCAGCATTAGGAGGTCATATTTACTGAAATCAAAAGCTATTTCAATCAAAAACATCTTAACAGGCCAACTTACATATTAACATAGGACCCCTTCTTTGATATAACTTTCACAATTCTTGCATCCATTGAACTTGTGAGTTTTTGGAGAGTTTCTATTTGAATTTCTTTGCAAGATGTCAGAATAGCCTCCCACAGCTGCTGTTTTGATGTGAAATGCCTTTCACCCTCATAGATCATTTGCTTGAGAATGCTCCAAAGTTTCTCAATAAACTTAAAATTAAAACTAAACTTTATTTATTTATATAGCATCTTTCATACAACAAAGTGCATCTCAAAGTGCTTTACAGTTAAAAGCAGTTCCAAATAAAGCACAAACAAAACAATAAAAAAAAACAAAGAGAGACCTCCCCAAGCCCTCCCCCTGCCCCCACTCTCATCCAAGACATTCATACACCTGACCCCCAACCCACCCCAGAGCCCACCTCCTCCCGCCCTGTTCCACCACACCCACAATTAAAAATAGGCAAAGTTAAAACATGGCTGAACACTGAGGACCACAGTGAGGAAATGCCATCATAGGGGGCAGGTGCCGGTCAGCACCAGGTGCCGGTCTCAGTCCACAGCTGCAGAGACACCGCCACAGGGGCCACCCCGGCCCAAGCAGAAAGAGGAGTCCACACTACAGCCAACAAACTGTGAATGAACTCCCCAATCCCACCAAGCCAGGGCAACCACCACAGCAGCATCCCCACTGCCAGTGCCAATTACAGCTCCCAGTTCCAAGAGCCCCCAGTGAGGAAACACTAGAGCTAAAAATACCATAAGATAAAATACAATACAATAGAACACAATAAGAAGCAGAGTAAGATCATGAATAAAAATAAATAAATAGAGAATTAGAGATGAGTCGATCCGATTCGAGGTATCGGTATTGGGAATAAAACTGGAATCAAAGTCATTTACCAATCCATTAATAATGAGATTAAAATGAAAGTGCTGTAACCGTTCTCATCCATGCTGCACGTGGCTTGCCATAGACGTAAACAAACAGCTAGAGCTGCGTTGCAGTGGGTGGGACCTGTCTGAACATGTCAACATGTCTGCAGTGTGGAACTAAAAAGAAGGAGTGCAGAATGCAACTACTTCGCAAGGTGGTACCAGCGTTTCCAATTTTAACACTACAAACTTGATAAAACACTTAAGGAAGTATCACGGTAAGGAATATGCAAAATTCTGCCAAGCGCCGAGCACAAGGATAAGAAATCCTGCGCTGCAACAGATACTGCTGGACTCTTTTCCAAAACATGACAAACTACCTCCTGAGAGCAAAAAAGCAAAGATTGTACTGTTATCACTACGTGTTATATACACTGGGGTATGTTAACGCAGATCAACAGCAAGCCAAACTCGTTTTTCACGAGCCAGGAAACCGAGCGTCCTGCTCACTTTATTCAGTCTCCTTAGACAGTTTACAGTACCTTACAACTGTGGCTCGAAGCTCGTTGAAAAGCCCGAGTGAAAAGCCATTGCTTTCGGAGGTGTAAAAAAGGGGTTTAACACACAGGAGGAACATTTCAGATATTCGCGGGCAGGCTATGCACTTCTGCCTTTTTTTTTCTCTCTACCAAAGTCCGTTTCTCCTACCCATAAACTATAGCGGCAACTGGCTGCGCTTTCAATATAAAACACAAGTAAATCGCTACTAACTATACAGAAATTATTTTTAACACAAAATACTATTTCTAACATGAATTATTACAAAAGGACTATGATATTTAATATAATCTTTGAACTATTCTCAACTTTCTAAAACACACACTACTGAGGGCAGAACACTCCACGCCTGGCATTACTAATGCCACTACTTCTTTTTAATTACTTTTTCTACCAACCCGACATATGAAAATGGAGGGCATGTTTTGAGTCTCTCAGGTGGAAGATCTGCCATTTTCCGAGTCTCTAGTTTTCTCCTGAGTCTCCTGCACGTTGCACAATGGTGGATAATGGACGAGACCAGTCTTTTGCAACCTACAATCCACAGTCCGGCTTGCCTAATTGCGCTTTCCGTGAACTGCCTTCCTTGATGCACAACTTTGGCGTGATAGTGACGGACAAGCAGTTGAGTCACGTGATGCTTGTTTGGGAGAATGGTTGGATTCTTGGATGCTGTGTTCAATGAAGCATGTTTGAGGCGACCTCCAACCTTAATGAGGCTTTCACTCATATAGGGATCAAGAGCTACGATGGGACTTGAACTGCAGACGGTTTGGTTGGCGTGGAGAGCAGCATACTCGTCGGGAAAGGCATCTTTTTGAACAGACTGGAGGATGAGGTTACTGGCAGCATCCAGCTCCTCTGGAGTGCGTGGCTTGCTACATCGATGCCAGCCCCTGCATGAATGATCTGACAGGTTGCTTGATGAGTGAGAACGAGCTTGGTGAATTAGGAATGCAATGGCACGTACTAATGAGTTCCAACTTGAAAAGCGCTGGAAGCATTCTGGTGAGAGCCCGTTCTTCTGAATGTGAGTAGAAAAGGTAGCTACTTTTCTGATTTCAGAGTCTACTTCAGGCTCGATTAACTCAAAGGATTCAGGTGTCCCGGATTCAGGTGGTTTGTAAAGGAAGTCTGGTCCCTTAAACCACATAGTGTCCATGAGCTGTGATGCAGGTATTGACCTGATGGCTAGATCAGCTGGGTTTTGCTCTGATGTGACGTAGTGCCACTGTTCAGGGGATGTGGACTGACGTATACGATGAACGCGGTTATGCACATAAACATAGAAGCGCTTTGAATCATTGCAGATGTACCCAAGAACCACCTTGCTTTCACAGTAGAATTTGACGGCATTTGGTTTGTGATCAAGTTCGTCCAGAATGAGCTCCGCCATCTCAACCGCTAGAACTGCTCCACAAAGTTCAAGGCGAGGTATCATGGGCTCTGGTTGTGGTGAAAGTTTGGCTTTTCTAAGCACAAACCCGACTTCACATTGTCCTTCTGCATTGACTGTCTTCAAGTATGCTACTGCTGCAATAGCCCAGCTTGAAGCGTCGGAAAAGATACACAGTTCGGCGTAAGTGGACTTAGAGAGGGAAGCTGGTACATAGCAGCGTGGCACCTTGAGGCTGCTGAGATCTTGGAGGGACATTTTCCATGTTTCCCATGTGCCCATTTTGTCCTGAGGGAGAGGAGCATCCCAACCTTGGACACCATTCAACAGTTCACGTAACAATAGTCTGCCTTTGATTGTCACTGGTGACGCTAGTCCCAAGGGGTAGAAGATACTGTTAATTGTTGACAGAACCCCGCGGCAGGTGTAGGGTTTGTCATCGACGGCAACCTTGAATGTGAAAGAGTCAGTGTTTATGTCCCAGCACAGGCCTAGACTTCTCTGAGCTGGTAGAGCGTCGTCGCCGAGACTCAAGTCTTTAATGCCAGTGGCCAGGTCTTCTGGCTTGAAGGCTTGCATGACTGAGACACTATTTGAGGCGATTTTGTGGAGCTTGAGATTGGATTCTGCCAAGGATGTGCATGTGCGCTTGACCAAGTCTATGGCTGCAGATTCAGTGGGGAGCGAAATCAACCCGTCATCTACATAAAAGTGTCTCTCAACAAAGTGTCTTGTGTCTGCTCCAAACTTTGGCTCACCTTTCTGGATAGCCCTGTGTAGGCAATAGATAGCTACCGCTGGCGACAGGCTGTTTCCAAAAACGTGCACCCGCATGCGGTAATCCTGCACCTCTTTTGACAAGTCATTTTCCTTGTGCCACAGGAACCTCAAATAGTCTCTATGGTCTGGTCTGACTAAGAACCCATAGAACATTTGCTGGATATCAGCAGTGACTGCGATGAGCTCCTTCCTAAACCGAATCAGCACGCCGAGGAGGGTATTATTAAGATCTGGACCTGTTAACAGTACTGAGTTGAGTGACACACCAAATTGCTCGGCACTTGAATCAAAGACGACCCGTATCTGACCGGGCTTCTGGGGATGATATACCCCGAAAATGGGCAGGTACCAGCATTCAGTGTTATCGGTGATGGGTGGAGCGATCTCTGCATGATTGTTCTCGAACAGCTTGTCCATAAACTCTGAGAACTGTTCTTTCATTTGAGGGTTTTTTGTTAAGTTGCGTCTTAGTGAGCTGAGTCTACCAGGGGTGGGCAGTGAGGGCCATTCCACTGCAGCTTTTCTGTTCCACCCAGTCTCTTCAGCAGGTGTTTGCTCTCATCAGCTCCAAGGATTGCTAATCAGTGAAGCCACCTGCTGAAGAGACAGGGTGGAACAGAAAACCTGCAGTGGAATGGCCCTCCGCGGCACATGATTGCCCACCCCTGGTCTAGACAATGCTTGGTTCCTGTTATTTGGGAGTGGCAAGCGAGGAAACTTGAATGGCAGAGGAGCGATCCAGTTGTTGTCTCCATCCTGGTGGACTTCCTCCTCCATTATCTTTATGAAGGTCTCATCTTCGAAGGAAGCGGCGCACTTGTTATCGTTCTCTGTGCACTCAAAAACTTTGTCCCCAAATTTTTCTTCTGCTGCATTGGGTTTTGAGCTGCGTTTGAAGAGGCTGTCCTTGTGCTCCCCGGTGTAGCATTGTTTCTCTTTGGTATAGATGTTGTTAGGACAAGGAGTGAAGAAGGATGGGCGTCCATTGAAGAGCATGTGCGTCTTATAAACATTGACGATTGGCTTGTGAACGTTAAGGCACACCTCCCCCACAATTACCCAGCCTAGGTCCAGATGTTGAGCAAAGGGAGCATTGTGGGGTCCGTTGACTTGTTGTCTTACCTTGTGGACTTGTAGGATGTCTCTGCCCAGTAAAATTGCCGTCTGAGCATCTGGGTCATACTTGGGAATGAGAGGAGCGAGGTGTTTTAAGTGGGCGTGAGCAAGAGTGACTTCGGGCGTAGGTATTTCACCCCTACTGAACATTATCTCATCGCATTCAAGGAGAGGAGGGAGGTCTAAGCGTGAGCCTCCGCCTACTGGCTCGATTTGGAACTCCGCTGCTTCCCTGCCAAGCATTTCAGTTAAACAAGCACATGTTCTCATGAGGTATGTCAGAGGGCTGCCTTTGATCCCAAACAGCTAGAAGAATTCAGGACGGGCCAGCGATTTATTACTCTGATCGTCAAGGATTGCATACATCTTAACGGAGCGTTCTGGTTGGCCTTTAGGGAAAACTCGAACTAGACATACCTTTGAGCAAGAACGTAGGGGATTACCTTCGCCGCAGATCTCAGTGCAACGTGACGTTACCTCAGGTGGTGTGTTGTCTCGGGGCTGAGGCTCTGGTTCAGGTGTGTTTCCTGGCTGGGGTTGCTGACTTGAATCGGGATGCATGGCAGAGCAATGCCTCTCACTTTGGCACTCCTCGCACTTGAGTTTTATGTCACAGTTCTTTATTGTGTGCGTGGGAGAGCAGCAGCGAAAACATCGTTTGTGTTCTTTGAGTATGCTTCACCTCTCTTGTAGCGGTTTATTCTGAAAAGCTCTACATTTGGCTAAAAAGGATACATTTTCTTATGGACTGGACAGTAGCGTGTAAAATCGTCCTCTTTAGTACTAGCGGGATCAGTTGTGTCGACCTCTGTTTTGTTTACAGTTAGAGATGTTCTGTAGCTAGTTTGTTTGAATGGTGGTCTCTCACCTTTGCTGAAGGGTTGGCTGCTGCATGTCGTAAAACTTGGGTCATTTCTTGCTTTAGCCTCGTCTTGGACAAACTTTACAAAATATGAGAAGGGAGGGAAGGTTACGTCATATTTTTGTTTGTATTTTGAGCCCGCGTGCAGCCATTTATCTTGTAAATTTGGAGGCAACTTTTCAACTATGGGCTTAACCCCACGGGGTGTGTCGAGGTAGGCGAGACCTGGGAGATAAGCTTCATCTTTAGCGACCCGCAGCTCTAAGAGTAAATCTCCAAGTTCTCTGAGTTTTACATTGTCTCTGTTTGTAAGGCGAGGGAAGTTATCTAATTTTTTGAACAAGGCATTTTCTACTACTTCTGGCGTAGCATAACATTCTTCTAGCCTGTCCCATGACAATTGGAGAGCAGCTTTGGGGTTAGTGGCATAGACAGCTCTGATTCTTTTAACGTGCTCTGAGGACTCTTTACCAAGCCACTTGACTAGGAGATCTAACTCCTGGCTATATGTGAGACCAACGTCTTCAATTGCA
Organism: Pholidichthys leucotaenia; assembly: GCA_020510985.1. NCBI lineage: Eukaryota > Metazoa > Chordata > Actinopteri > Cichliformes > Pholidichthyidae > Pholidichthys > Pholidichthys leucotaenia. The sequence goes on from CM035846.1 coordinate 78,227,733, forward strand.
TTTATGAATGACGACTGCCATGCTCTAAAGTTTTCGGGGGTGTTGTCAAACTTAAAGAGTCCGGTTGTGATTAGCTCTCTGCGCGCGAGGAACCTAGCAAAGTCTGCCATAGGTGGGTCACCATTGTGGGAAGCATGGTAGCTGTTTGGCCTGACATAGTCTCTCGGTATGTCGATGGATTCATTTTTCACATACATTTTCTTGAATGCTGGTGGAGAGAGAGTTTGTTTGGGTCTCCTCGGAGTGAATGATTGCGCCCTTTGTGCAGGTTCAACTTGAGGTGTTTCTTCTTCAGCTGGTTGCGCCTGTGACTTTAGCTGGATTTGGCGGTGCACATACTCCATAGTTCTCTGTCTGGTAACTTATTACCTTCGCCAGGCCGAAAAGGCCAGGAGGAGGTTATGTTTTTGTCGGGGTTTGTCTGTGTGTTTGTCTGTCTGTTTGTCTGTTGGTTAGCAAGATAATTCAAAAAGTCTTGGATGGATTTCCATGAAACTTTCAGGCGTTGTTGCAAATGGTACAAGGAAGAACTGATTAAATTTGGGGGATGATCCGGATCACCGTCTGGATACAGGAATTTTTTAACGCATTTTTTTAACACTGTGACATACGGCCATTTTCAACATGTGCGCAGGCGCAATGGAGGGCGCTGGTCGTCGTGTCTGCAACACAAACTCCGCGTTCTTCAACGTTTTAGGCACAAAAGCACGCGGAAAACACTGGTGGCCTGGGCCCGCCAGCGTGCCTGTGTTTGCGCGCAGCTGCAAAACCTGACACGGGCATCTGTCCGCCGCCGGATTCTTTGGCAGAAATTCCCCGGCCAGCCATAGGCGCTGCGCATTTGCCAGAAATTCACCGGCCAGCCATAGGCGCTGCGCAAAAACAAGATCTCTGCCGGGGAAGCTTCTAAATTCTCGTTTGCCGCAGAGCGCAACCCCAATATAATATAATAATATAAAACCCACGGCAACCTGTCTACCCAATCTGCATCCGTCAGTGGAGGAGATGGACACAACAGCAACACTTCAGTTTATTACCTCCGCCAAGGAGGCAATGCTTTTACTACTGAACCACTAATCCTTTCACTATCAGATTGATTGTCATTGATTAATTGTCTATGTTTATTGCACTGTCCCTGTCAAATAAACAAATAATCATTGTGAATCCAATTGCTAGTCATATGTTTTCATGCTCAAGGAATCTCAAAACATACACACAAACAATGTATGGGGGGAACTGTGGCGCTTGGCGGAGGTCTGCGGTCTCCGAGTGCTTTTCTAGTGATGGAATTGCGCTCCTTACACTCTCTCCTTCGTCCAGCTCGGCAGCTGCAGCAGCTTCTAGAATTTCTGCTTTTGCTGTGGCGGCCGCTGTTTCCTTCTCTATCTCCAGCATCTCTAGATCCAGTTCTAGCTTTGCTTGTTGCTCTGCTTGTTCTTGTTCTGCTTGTTGTTCTGCTTGTTCTAGCTCTGCTTGTTGCTTGGCTTGTTCTTGTTCTAGCTTTGCTTGTCGCGTTGCTTGTTCTAGCTTTGCTTGTCGCTTTGCTTGTTCTAGTTTTGCTTGTTGTTTTTTAATTTCTAGTTGTTTCTTACTGTACAAGGCTCTAGCATTCGCAGCTTCAGCAGAGGCTCGCGCCATGATGGCCGCTTCCATTACGTTGGACTTTGAGGATAACTTGGAGCTAGAACGTCTGGAGCTGGAGCTAGCATTGTATGGTGATTTGGCTTCAGAGTTCGCCTTTACTTGGGTCCTCTTCTCTTGAGTGTCGTCCATCGCTGTGTCATGGACCTTATCTTCACTGACTGCTGACTTGGCTTTTTTTTTCTTGAGTGTCATCCCTCGCTGTGTCGTGGACCTTATCTTCACCAACTGCTGACTTGGCTTTTCACTCTTGAGTGTCGTCCCTCGCTGTGTCGTGGACCTTATCTTCACCAACTGCTGACTTGGCTTTTCACTGTACTGTTATCACTACATGTTATATACACTGGGGTATGTTAACACAGATCAACAGCAAGCCAAACTCGTTTTTCACGAGCCAGGAAACCAAGCGTCCTGCTCACTTTATTCAGTCTCCTTAGACAGCTTACAGTACCTTACAACTGTGGCTCAAAGCTCGTTGAAAAGCCCGAGTGAAAAGCCATTGCTTTCGGAGGTGTAAAAAAGGGGTTTAACACACAGGAGGAACGTTTCAGATATTCGCGGGCAGGCTATGCACTTCTGCCTTTTTTTTCTCTCTACCAAAGTCCGTTTCTCCTACCCATAAACTATAGCGGCAACTGGCTGCGCTTTCAATATAAAACACAAGTAAATCGCTACTAACTATACAGAAGTTATTTTTAAAACAAATTACTATTTCTAACATGAATTATTACAAAAGGACTATGATATTTAATATAATCTTTGAACTATTCTTAACTTTCTAAAACACACACTACTGAGGGCAGAACAAAGATGATAACAGATAAAATTGTCGAATTTATCTGCTCGATGACCAATGCTTTGCTCTTGTGGAAAACAAGGTTTTTTGGCAATTAATGAAGCATTTGGCGCCTCGGTACACGCTGCTACACCGGAGCTGGTTTTCTGACAGTGGTCCCAGTTGCTGCAAGTAAGGAAGTCTGCACATTTATCTCAAGACACGTATCAGAAATCCCAGCTTTAAGCTTCAATGAACCAAAGTTTAAAATAAAAAAAGCAGCAGCATTGCTGAACACAGTCAAATTTGTAATATATTTCTTGTTTGACTTTTAGATTTACAGTTGTGAAAAAATTAGGACACCCTGTATAAGCCTGTGTGTACGTTTTTAACATATTTGGGTATATGGATATTTAATATCAATGTTAAAAATACTTTGAGATACATGTAATATAACTAAACAATTAAAAATGAATTAAAGACTTTTTTTTTCAAATTTTCGATAAATGTAAATCTAAACAAATAGTGAGGAATAAATTAAGAAACCCCCCCATCTTTATTATGACACTCCCATTTTCATTCCCACTTAAAATGGCTAAAATAATTTTAATAAATGCAAATAAAAACAAAAACAAGACCAGACATAGATATATGAACATATCTTAATAAAGAAATGAATATTTAAAGGGGTGTCTAAATTTTTTCATGACTGTATGGTTTTTATGTGTGCAAAATGCAGCCAGTCATTACCAAAGTATGTTCTGTACTTAAGCAAGACAATATCGGTTTTGGGTCAGTATCGGTCGATACGCAAGGCCGCAGTATCGTATCGGCATCGGACTTGAAAAAGTGGTATCGGATCATCCCTAATAGTATTGCAAAACTGAATTAAAATAATCTAAAAATATAAAGAAACAAAAATAAATAAATAAAACAGCTAAATAAGTATATAAACATGAATGATAAAATCAGTTAAAAGCTAAACTACAAAGGTGGGTCTTGAGGCTCCTTTTAAAAATATCAACGGTCTCTGCAGCCCTGAGGTCCTCTGGCAAGCTGTTCCACAGACGTCGTCCGAAAAACTCGAACAATGCCTCACCGTGGGTTTTTGTCCTAACTTTAGGTATCATTAAAAGGCCAGTACCAGAGGACCTCAGGGTCCATGAGGGATGGTATGGTAAAAGCAGACCAAATAAATAAGAAGGACCAAGACCATTAACAGTTTTATAAACTAATAAAAGAACTTTAAAACTGATTCTATAACTCATACGGAGCCAATGCAGTAATTCTAAAACTGGCATAATATGCGCTCTCTTTCTGGGCTTCGTCAGCACACGGGCTGCTAAATTCTGTAATAGTTGTAATTTACTGATCATCTTTTTAGGAAGACCAGAAAGGAAAGAACTGCAACAATCAATTTGACTGGAAAGAAAAGCATGCATTAGGATCTCTGTGTTTTCTCAAGAGAGAAACGGGTGGACTCTGGTCATATTAGGCCATGAGCAGCTGCCACTTTTTGTTCAGTTTCGTGGCACCCAACGGGGAACTAAAATTTTAGTGTTTCTAAATTAAGATTACATTATTGTAAGACAAAATATCAATGTTCCCACTTCCAAAGGTGTGTATAGCTGTATGAAAAATGCGATTGAAGTCAGTTGGTAATAATTGTCTGGCTACCTTAAACATGGCCCAGTCCGGGACGTTTTAACCAATCAGCGTCGTCCCTTTGGTCATGTGACAACAAAATGGCAGCGCCCACAGAGGTAGCGTGCGTTGAAAGCCTCTCCTGTGTTATTCACATTTCCGATAAGTTTTCGGGTAGTATCACTCCTTTTACTGAAGCATCGTGGGCAAAAGTACGTGAGTGTGCCCAAAAATGGCTTGTACTTGACGGACTCCAACAGAAAGTAGCAGAACAACGTCGAGACTTGTTCGAGAAAGGTGAGTGGCAGCCATTGTTTATGGTTGTACTGCGTGTGCCCTGGAGTCGTTTGGCTCCGATCATTTGCAACTCTAAATATGAACTAAAATGGAACCCTAGATGTCTAAAACCTTTGTCAACAGCTCACAGGGTGACCTAGTCCTGGTCTAAGACTCCGGGTAGGCCGATCTGGGGGTGTGGAGGCTAATAACCAAGGGACTCTGGGTGCCAGGTAACATAGTCCTAGTATAGATCTAGATGATGCAGATCGACTCACTCTGATGATGCATCTATCCCCAGAACCCACCCTGGGCCTGAATTATAGTCAAAATATACCACTACCACAAAGTAGCTCAAATGGGAAAAGGGTAGCAATACCAATGAGCTTAACTCTGGGCTGCACGGTGGCGCAGTGGTTTAGCACTGTGGCAGCACAGTTTTACCCTCGGCCGGGGGATCGCGGGGATCATGAGATCGTGGGTTCAATCCCAGCCCCCGACCAACAGTGAGCTGTGTGGAGTTTGCATGTTCTCCCCGTGTTGCGTGGGTTTACTCCGGGATTTCTCCGGTTTCCTCCCGCACACCAAAAACATGTAGGTTTAGGGCGCTCGCGCACGCAGCGACCAGCAGCCGGTGGCTTGTCACCAGACTGCAAACCAAGTCTACCTACGGGTACAAATAAGTAACAAAAAAAAAGAAAAAAAAAAAACTCTTGAGTCTGAGGGTTGGATGTACTTTTGAGCCCAAGCCCAAGGGGTGCAGTGTACAAGTAGGTGAGGGAGGAACAAGTTTGGGCATACATTTATATAGTTTGCACATAGTCACACCCATACTAGCAAGCCTTAGGCAGATGGAAAATGGCCTGTTAAGGAAAGCCCATATGTTTGTGATGTGTCACCCAAGAAAGGTTAAACTCATGGCAGCAGCAGTCGCCTGTATACTTTATGCCCTCAATAAATATGGGCACACGGTCTGTGCTTGCCATTTTGCAAGTTTACATTGAGCAGTGACTAGGTTGCACAAGGTCTCTATTATAAGCTCACTGTTAATGTGAAAATTATCTGCAATCTATATATGTTTTATATCTATATGGGTACAATGTAGGCCTAATGTTATAATACCCTATGGTCCATATAATATGTTTTCAGATCTAAACAACCTTGATCCAACATTTGGCTACCATCGTGTGTGCTATAGCCGTTTTACGGACAGAACAAGAATGGAACGTGCTGAAGCTCGTAAAAAACGACTGGCCGAAGCCCACATTCCTGAGCCTCAGGAACAAAGCGGACCACAACTTAGTCCCCCAACACCATCTCCTAAAAAGCGACTGCGATCTCACCATGCTGCAGCAACCATCAGCCAAGCATCTGCAAGGTCAAGCAATGTGTTGCCAAACATCTGCATCATCTGCAAGAAGGAAACGCTCAGAGAAGGGCCACGGACAAATCGTGTCACTGTAAAACTGATGCAAGCTGAGACATGTGATGCTGGTAAGAAAATTGGTAGATCTTACAATTTGGAGCGGTGAAAGTTTAAAGAAAAATAATGTCTATTTAATCTTAACACATATTATTTTACTGGTATGTTATTTCTCATATCTTTGATACTGAAATATTTGTGAGCCATTAGTGATGGAATAGAACAGGGAGGTTGACTGAGTTTTACTATTAATTTAATGTCTTTTGATTTATTTGCACACAGGTCTTTTAAGACAAGCAGCTACTGAGAAAGCAGATGAAACCATTCTCAGACACATAAGAGACCGTGATTGTGCTGCCATTGAGGTCAAATACCATGGCAGCTGCTATCGTCAGTATACAAGATTTCTACGGAGTCAGTCTGAATCCTCCAGGTTGTAATTTATTCCTTTTTATTTTCAAATATATGAATTCAGAGATCCTTTGGGGCTATACAAATTCTTACAAATGAGTAAAGTCATGGTTGTCAAAATGTCAAAAGGGAAAATGTCTTTGTGTCTTTGAGCCTCAATCACAAAAGTGACCTCAGAAATCGATTCCTGGGCATAACATTATCGGAAAATGATGTCTCAAATGTGATTCTAGTTGTACTGATAAAAAAGTTAGGCCATTCATGGCAGCCATCTTGGATTTATGAAAATTAGTGGAGCCCTCAATCACATATCTGACCTCAGAAATCGATTCCTCGGGTCAACATTATCCGAAAAAGATGTCTCAAACGTGATTATAGGTAGAGTTGTTCAAAATACCTGTTCCTGGTTCGAATCCCCAGGTTGGCAGGGGTTGGAACCTTTCTGTGTGGAGTTTGCATGTTCTCCCTGTGCTGCGTGGGTTTACTCCGGGGGCTCCGGTTTCCTCCCACAATCCAAAGACATGCATGTTAGGTTAATTGGCTGTTCTAAATTGTCCCTAGATATTTGTTTCCTATAGGCCCTTAGAATAGAGGGTTAGTATTAGTGAAAGCGCTTTGAGTGGTCTTTGTGACTAGAAAAGCGCTATATAAGTGCAGGTTAGTTAGTTAGTTAGTTAGTAAAATATAGTCCATCCACACCCATGGTGGCCATCTTGGATTTATGCAAATTAGCGGGGTTCTTTGACCCTCAGTCACACTAATGACCTCGGAAATCGATTTCTCGGGTTAACATTAGCCGAAAAGGATGTCTCCAACGTGATTCTAGGTAGAATGGCTAAGAAGTTAGTCCATCCATGGCAGCCATCTTGGATTTATGCAAATTAGCGTGGTTCTTTGACCCTCAATCACACAGTCGATCAAAAGAAATCGATTCCTCGGCTCAACATTATCCGAAAAAGAGGCCTCAGATGTGTTTCTTGGTAGACTGGTTGAAATGTTAGGCCATTCATTCCCTTGGTTAGTCGTGGCAGCCATCTTGGATTTATACAAATTTGACATAGCTATCCACACCTTTGACAGTGGGAACATCGATTTTCGGATTCATCAGGTTTTTTTACATAGAAATCATCAAAGATCCCGTAGTTCCCAGTTGGGTGCCACAAAAATAATTTTCTAGCCACATTTTGAGGGAGCTGCTCACGGCCTATATTCTTTGGATGATTAAATCCAGTTTTTAAAATACTATTAATGTGTGGAATAAAACTAAGCTCAGAGTCAATAGATTATTTTTCCTTTGTCATGGTTCAAGACTAAAGCATATTGGTGGGTTGCAAACTAAGTGCTGGTTGAGACCTACTGCAATCTTCAGAAGTACCTGAAAACAGCAACAAGATCTGACAAAGGTAGTGTTAAGTAAAGGCTAGTTATGCTAACAACTAACACTGTTAGTGGATCTGCTGTATTCTGAACAGCCACAGCTGGATGTAAAGTGGAAATACTCTTGTCTCAACACCTAAGCACAGGTATTCATATTGCATTTTAAACACAGGTATGCATCTGGACAGTTTGTGACCCAGCAAGAATTAAACCGACTGATACATCATTACAGACTGAAGACATGATATAAACAATGACTTTCCATCAGACAGCTGAGACTGTAAGCCACTGAAGCTAAAACGCATTTACTGGCTACCTAAATAAAGATTATTCCAAAATGGATTTTGATCTCCAAAAGGAATTTGAGGGACTGGATCATGTCTGTCCAGGGTGTACCCTGCCTCTTGCCCAAAGATGCTGGGATAGGCTCCAGCCCACCCGCGACCCGAAAAGGATTAAGCGGAAGAAGATGGATGGATGGATCATGTCTCTGTCACAGCAGACATTTGGACTGTGGATAATGGACATTTTCTTTAGATCACTGCACGTCGGATTAAATCCATATCATAAAGGTAAGTAGATGGATAGCTTTATGCGGTGTTCCCAACTCTCACTCTTTTGGAGTGATTTTCACTCTTTTTCCCTCTCTCTCACTCGACAAACCATATTTCTCAATCCAAAAGCAGAAAATTACTGGCAGTTTCGTGGTGATGTTCTTCAGAATTTTCCCCACAATAAGAGCTCTCTAGGTAGGATAAATCAGAACGAACATGTTCTAAAAGCTTTGTCTGAAACATCCTCTTTTCAGCCTGACAATAAGATTCAACGATTTTTATTCGTCAATACTTCTATATGTACATGACATACGGAAGGACTGAAATGCTGTTCCTCTTTCTCTTAGTGGTGTGTGCAATATAATAAGCCCATAATGTAATCCATTAATTAAATTAGCTTGCTATTTGTGCAAGATGATTTAAGTTTTTATTTAAAAGTAATGTGAACTTTACTTTTCCAAATAACTAATTACTTTAATCATGCAGTTATTGGTAAAGTAACTCAATTACCTTTGAAGTAATTAGTAACTTTAACTAGATACTATTTTTTAGTAACTTGCCCAACACTGGCAATATGTGACCAGGGATAGGCACTTGCCAAAGGAGGAGTGGTTGGGGATTTGTGGTGGCTTCTGGAGAGAACTGATGGGATAGGGCATCTGCCTTGACATTTCTGGAGCCGAGGATGTATATTATGGAAAAGCTGAAATGACTGAAGAATGGACCCGACCAACTGTGCATTGAGGCATCTAGCTGATCTTAGATATTCCAGGATTTTGTGGTCTGTCCAGTCTTCAAACAGCTGAGTGATCATCATCATCATAGCAGTCTGTCATGGGCGACAATGACTGTTTCATTTAGGTCTGATCAGATTCCTCCACACAGCTCTGTCCTTAGCCTTCTGCTGCCAGGAACTCCTGTCTTTGTCCAACTTCTCCAAGTTTCTTTTTACAGTGTCTTTAAATCTGAGCCGTGGTCTACCCTGATTGCGTTTGCCCTCGTATAACTGTGAGTAGAGTAACTGCCAAGGGAGACGCTGATGGTCCATCCTCTCAACATGTCCGAGCCATCTCAGGATCATCTGTATCAGCATGTCCTCCATTGATGGTAGACCAGCTCGTTTCAACACTTCTATGTTGGTTATCTTGTCTTTCCATGAGATGTTCATTATGGCTGGAAGGTGTCTCATCATGTATGCATGGAGTTTCTTCACCTGCACGCTGTAGACAGTCCAAGTTTCAGCACCTTAAGGCGCTTTTCCACTAGCCCCGATTAGAAAACCCGACTCGACTCACTTCGATTCGGTTCTGCCTCGGTTGCTTTTCAACATTACTGCTGGCACACCTGCTGGCACACCTGCGGTGGGTGGGATTTCTTGAACAGCGAGGCAGTGCCACACTCTCGTGACGTGAAACATGCGACCGAATCCTCCACAACAAAGAAAATGGCTGACGACGAGGAGAGAAGGAAGGAGGAAGGAGAGAGGAATGACTGTGACATGAAACTGGTGAAATCTATGGTGCTGACTTGTTGTGCTCTGCACAATCTGTGAGAGTCATGGAGAGACGTATGACACTACATTGGATGATGCAGTAGATGAACCAGTGGTGGCAGCGGCACAGGGAGCAGAGGAGCAGGGTGCCGATATACGAGATGCTGTGATGCAGTACTTGTCTAGCAATAGGTAGAAATGTAATTTTGTCCACATTTATGTGCATACATATTTCAAAAATGTTTTTTTTGTAAATAAAATATTGTGCATGTTCCATCTACCTGTCCTCTGTTGTTCATAACGCTTATCTGTTAAGGTACGGGTAATTACATACCTGTCAAGGCATACCTCATGCCTCCCTTATTGGGGGGGCTTTCACACCTGTACTGACCTCATGCCTCCCTTATTGGGGGGGCTTTCACACCTGTACTGAGTACTTAAAAACTGTATTTATCGGCAGATGAAAGAAAACTGAAGCAAAAAAAAACAAAACAAAAACTAAACAAACAGCAACTGCAACATGAACTATTTCAAACATATTTATTCAAATGTACACTTATATGGACACAATCTTGAGCCATAACTTTTTGGTAATGTGAAAATAATAAGCCAAGTAGCACAAAAAATAAATAAATAAAATAAAAAATGAATAAATAAAAAATAAATGATATTAATAATAAATAAATAAAAAAATTAAAAAATATTTTTCAAATTTACATTAGCACAAGGTAGATTGCTTAATTTGAAAGTACACAATAAGAATTATTCTGAATATAGTTCTTAATTGTCAGCTAGATACTGTATATACACTTGGAATTAAAGAGCTTTTAATTGTCAGCTTTGTTACACTAATGCACTTGGATGAACTTGAAACAAGAAAATGTTCACTGATGCTGCTTGTTATAGTTCCAAGTAGCAGCCTTTGCTGACTCTAGCATTTCTGAAGTGGCAGATCAGAAGTGATCTGCCACCAATGGGGGTAGATTGTGCTCTGCCACAAAATGACAAACCATCATTTCTGCTAGTGATGCATTGGATTTGGAAGGCGTCGGTTCTCTCACTGGCTGAAAATGTTCATCCATCCATCGATACGTTTTCGATTTGGCTACACAGTTTTTGTGGCCCTGTGTAGATTAGATTAGATTATTTGTTTATTTGACAGGGACAGTGCAATAAACATAGACAATTAATCAATGACAATCAATCTGATGTGTTGCACAAAGAGTGTATAGCTATTAGGTAATTTGCAGGAGCCGCAGGACAACAGAACGTGCGAGGCCATCAGCATAATGATCAGTCCACACTTCTCACTGTTGTGATAATTGCTCACGCTGAGCGCTCTGCCAGCCCCGTACGCTGTGGGGGTCACACACACGACGTGTTCCTCCACACTCTCAACAATTTTTTTTCCCGTATATTTTTCTTTTTGGCGTACAGAAATGGCAATACGCCCGTATTTGCTAAAATTGCATTTTCCCCGTATTAAAATACGGCGAAACCGTATCACTTGACAGGTATGTAATTACATGCAGAAACACCGCACAGGCCATCTTCACAAAAATCCAGCTCGACAAGCCACTTTTGCTTAGGTGGAAATGCAAATTGAACTATAAATCATGTGCTGATACATGTCATATTCCCATGTAAAGGTCTCCCACTTTTACTTACAAATTGATTTTTAATTTTTGGGAAAAGGGAATATAAATTTTGCACTTGTTGGTAACAACAGTTGTGTGCAACAAAAATACAGTTGTGTATCCTTGTCCGATTTGTCTACTATTATTAGTGCCAAATTTTTGCTAGATTCCTTCTTAATTTATTAAATTTTGACTGGTGATGCAACATTCAATTTTCATGTACCTACCTTTATCAGTGTCTACTGTACAAGTTAAAGTACACCTGTACAACTGCTTATAACATAAAAAATGTAACCGTTCGAGAGAAATGGATTTAGCATTGCAAATTTGTTTAAAATTTAAAAAAAAAACCAAAACTACCAAGACATTACGTTTCATTGTGTTGTTAAAAATTAAATTACCATTAGAAGGCTATACACCTGACCTGATGAACAGCAGCATGTGGAGTGAACAGAGAATGGAATGTGTATGTAATTATTGGCTTTTCTCATAGGGTGTCATAACAGATAAACCAGACTTTTGATGCAAACAATACAATTTTATTCCAGAAGCAAAATTTACAAACAAAAAAAACAGACTGGGCATGGGGAGACATGGTTAGACACGCCGACTGCTAAATGCGTCCACAAGCCTGCCAAATAGGGTCAGGAAATCTCTGTTGAATGATGACATCTCTGCGAGCTCTTCCCTTCGTAACACAGCGTCCTGCTCCAGGGCTTCACGTGCATCTGCACGCACATCTGCGGCCACCTGTCGCAAATGCTGCATGTACTCCTGATGGTGTTCTTGCCGCTGGTCATGTTGCCGTTCCAAGCGCCGCATCTCCTCGTCATGCATGTTGACCATCACTGATGTAAGGTCAGCAATGGAGTTGCTCCTTTTCCTCTTGGCTACATTGAAAGACAGAAAGGCATGGTTGTTAAAGCTGGATCACTACATATATTATGGAATTACACTGGTGAAAGTCTGTGGTGGAATGTCACTATTATATTATGCTTCATTGCTGTATATAAGCTGAACTGTCATGTTGCTGCCCCTCAGTAGAGCAGATTTTGCAACACGCAGGGTGCTGTCTTCGGCTGCAGCCCCCCTGCAAAACTAAAAAGGATTAAGATTAAGAATATGGATGGATGGATGGGTAATGTTTAAAATAGTTGCTTGTAGTGTGGCCGCAGAAATCTGAATGGGTTAATACAGTCAGCTGACGCGAAGCATTTCAATGAAGCATGTTGATTTCAACGGCAGTTCATGAGCTTTATTTGTTTTTTCTAAAACAGGAGTTACAACAGCACTTCAATCACCACACCTAAAAATGGGACCGGGTTGTGGAACACCGATAATAAGTGAAGACCAAAGAATAACATTTTTGTACATTTAAAATGACATTTTCAATTAATTAATATGCAGCTACAGGAAATTGCATTAATCAATTTGGTACATAACTTGTTAGGCTCCAGCCCCCCCGCGACCCGTAAAGGATTAAGTGGTAGAAGATGGATGGATGGATGGATGGATGGATTTTCGACCCTGGTTTCCGCTGGACCTGTTTCAAAAAAAAAAAAAAAAAAAAAAAAAATTGTGGTTATTGTGCCTTACCGGCACTTGAACGTGATCCAGATGGAGCTGGTGATGTGGCTGACATCGGAGTCGATCCAGCTGGCGCTCCGCCAGACGCAGATGCAGAGGCAGGAGAGTCCGGTGTGTCCATGTCCACTGAGGTGGACCCCTGTGATATGAACTGCGATTCTAGAAAGAAAATGCACGCAATTTAAAACTTAACACCAAAGTGCAACATGTACACAACACTCTAAAATTTTTAACCGGAATACGATAAGCGTAATTCAGCGTTTTGTTCGCGCTAATACTTAACACAAAGCAAACATGAATCTGCAGTTGGCTGCAAAACAATAGGAAAGCCTCAGTAACAACCATTACCCACAATCTAACAACCTTCCTATTTCTTAAAAACAGTGAGCTTGGCACAGAAAGGATAAATTGGCGAAAAGACGTGCAATATCAAAACAACACTCACCATCCATGGTTTCCAAGGCCGTGTCGAGCCCAATGTCTCTCAGCGAACCACTTCCACTCCTTCCGATCCGCTCCACTTCGAGCATTGTGGTCCTTCACTGCTCGGTAATCGCTTTTCAGCTTTTTCAGCTTCTCCCGACACTGTTTGGCAGTACGGATGTGCCCTTGGGAACCCATCTGCTCGGACACCTGCTGGTATATTTTTTCATTTCGAGTAGATCCGTCCAACTCGCGCTGGATGCGATTGTTGGCTAATATAGAAAGAAAATTGCGCACCTCCTCGTTTGACCAGGGGATAGCCTTACGAGAAGACATCTTCAGAGTGTGAAAATATACTGTATTAAAGCCGCGCACTGTCTTCACTGTTTGAACAACTACAAATGGCGGCCGTGTAGTAAATTCAGCAGAAAAAGTCTCTTTCGTGACGTTACGACCTGACCAATCAGCGGCGACCAGTCTGTTAAAGTCACATCACAGCCATACTCAGCTTGGTTAGACCCTGCCCTGGATCAGGTACTAAAATAGCGCCTGCTAACCGGTGCTGGGGCTAATGGAAAATGCTCAAACGCGGGCTGAGTGGTGCGGTGTAGGGCTAAGCGAGGCTAGTGGAAAAGCCCCTATACAATACAATAGCCAGTACTGTCACTCTGTACACTTTGCATTTCACACGGATAGACACATGTCAATTGTTCCACAGTCTCTCCCCCAAGTTTCCAAACACAGCACTCACTCTTCCCATTTTGAGAGATAGTTCATCCTCCAGCCTAGCATTCTCTGAAACAGTACTCCCTAGGTACTTGAAAGTCTTGCACTTGACTAGTGGCTCTGTACCAATGCTGATCTCTTCTGGTAGTGATGTTGATAACTGGAACTTTGGTGGTTGATAAAGGCACTCTGTCTTCTTGATGTTGATTTGGAGGCTGAATTGTCTAGCTGCTCTTGCAAATTTCTCCACTAAAGATTGCATATCTTCCACACTGTGTGCAACTAGAGCACTGTCGTCGGCAAAGAGCATTTCTCTTACTATCTTTATCGATGTCTTACTCTTGGCTTTAAACTGTGCCACATTGAACAAGTCTGCTTCTTTCCTTGTTTGAATGTATACTCCTTCTGAAGTGTCTTTGAAGGCCACCTCAAGCATGGCTGCCAGATATAGCGAGAAGAGTGTAGGTGCCAGCACACACCCTTGTTTCACCCCGTTGCTTACTGAAAAGTCTTTAGATACTGAACCACTCATTGCCACATTTGCTTGCATACCTGTATGGAGTGCCTCAGTCAGGCTGACAAACTTCTCTGTACAACCATATTTCTTGAGTACCTGCCAAAGTCCTTGTCGCAAAACAGTATTGAAGGCTTTACTGAAGTCTATGAAGACTACATAAAGCGGCATGTTCTGTTCGATACACTTTTCTTGAACCTGTTTCAAGCAGAAAATCATGTCCATTGTGCTTCTTCCACTTCTAAAGCCGCACTGGGTTTCCGGTAGTACATTCTGCGAGATGTGTTCACCGAGTCTGTTAAGTAGTACACGTGAGAGAATCTTACCAACAGTGGCTAGTAGTGATATACCTCTGTAATTTCCACAATCCTTCCTGTCACCTTTCTTGAACAAAGGCACAATACTTGCATCCTTCCAGTCTTGAGGTACTTTCTGGGCATCCCATATCTCTTGGATGAGCTTGTGCAGGCAGTTGGTCAGCTGAACACCACCAAATTTCCACACTTCTGCTGGAATTCCATCCCTTCCTGGAGCTTTACCATCCTGTGTTGTCCTGATAGCTGACATTAGTTCATCAAAATTTGGTGGTTCATCCAGACTTGATACAGCTGGTTGCTGCACTAGAGCTTCTTTAGCCTCTTCAGTGAGATCTCCAGGGTTGTTTAGTAGTTTGTCAAAGTTGTCTGCAAATCTGTCCAGGATCTTGTCTTTCTCCTGCAAAACTGTTTCACCATCCATAGCCTTTAGTTGGATCAATCCTCTTGGTTTAGGGCCTTAGATTTCTCTCAAACCTGTGAAGAATGTTTTCATGTCCTTCCTGTCTGCTGCAGTTGGAAGTTTCTCCGCTTTTTCATCCCACCAGTTGGACTTCATCTCTCTGGTGTACTTCTGTAGCTCACTCTGAGCCTTTGAGTATTTCTTCTTCTTCGACCTTGTGTTACACTGTAGGTTTTCCTGCCTAGCTGTATTCCTCACTTCTAGTAGTTTCTTCAGGTGTTCATCATGCTCATCAAACCAATCTTGATGTTTCCTCTCAGGGTAGCCTAATACATCACTCGCAGTCTGATACACCGTATCCTTCAGTGTTGCCCATTTCTCTTCTATGTCATTCTCTGAGTTGTTGCTGTCCCAGTCATTCAAGTTTTCATCCATTTCCTGTGTAAGTTCTTCCTGCTTCTTTTGGCCTTTCAGTGCACTAGAGTTTAGCTTCCGTGGTGGCTTCGCACCCGTCCTGCAGTGCTGTTTTTGTCTGCAAATCCTTAATCTAGATCTCAGCACAACATGATCAGTGCCACAGTCCACGCCTTTCATTGCTCTGGTGTCCAATACATCCCTTCTGTCTCTCTGCCTGACTATGATATAGTCTAATAAGTGCCAGTGCTTGGATCTTGGGTGCATCCATGTCTTCTTGTGTGTGTCCTTGTGCTTAAATAGAGTGTTGGTTATCACAAGGTTGTACTCTGAACATAGTGCAAGTAGAAGTTCTCCATTAGCATTGCACTTGCCTACTCCATGACTGCCTAGCACTCCTTTCCATTTCTCGGTGTCCGAACCAACTCTGGCATTAAAATCTCCAACGAGTATCAGCCTGTCATCAGTCGGTACACACCTGATAGTTTCACGTAAATCACTGTAGAACTCTTCCTTCACCTCCTCTGTGTTGGTCATTGTCGGGGCATATACACTGATGAGTGGGGCATACATCTTCCGCTGTAGTGGGAGTCTCATAGTCATTATCCTGTCGTTGATTGGCACCGGTTCCTCATCAAGCATTGCTGCTATCTCTTTTCTAACTGCAAAGCCCACTCCTGCTTCTCTCCTTTCTTGAGTTGATCTCCCACTCCAAAAGAAGATGTACCCATGGTCTTCCAAGCTGTCATATCCAGGCAATCTTGTTTCACTAAGTGCAGTTATGTCTACATTGTACCTGTTCATTTCCAGGGCCACAAGCGCAGTCTGTCTTTCTGGGCACTGTGATGTTGTTCTGTCCAACAGAGTGCGTACATTCCATTCTGCTACACACAAGGTTGCTGTTTTCCTCTTCTTTTGTCTTCCTGCTCCTAGCTGACTTTTCGCTGCCTGTCGGAGTGTGAACAGATCACCGTGGACCTTGTATGCCCGGGCGGCATCCGAGCTGGTATGAGTTGCTTTCTGATTGACCATTTCATGAAACTGCTTGCAAAATACTTTGCAAGCAGTTTCATGAAAGCAGTTTCAAATACTTTGCATAGCTGAGTGATACCCTGTAGCTTCTGGCACCATTTCTCCAGTGCCAATTTAACGGCCAATAGCTCTTGGTCACTGACATTGCAGTTTCTCTCCAATGGTGTTACCTGTGTATATGAGCCATAAGATGAGAATGAAAATAAGTTACAGGGCACTTTGGGATGTCACTTAACATGTGGATCACCATAATATTATTATATATATTTGTGTACGTTCATACAGGGTGTGTACAAGATGCGTGAGAGTGAGTGTGGCTTCCCCATTGTGCCTGTGGTGATGGAGAGCACGGGAGTATGACAACGGTGGGACCTGGGTTGCACGGCCTGGCACCCCTCACCCTGAGATGGGATCTGGGGTGGTGGGTGGCTTCCAGAGCCAGTTTGGCAGCTGGCTTCTGGGGGAATGTCTCTCTGGTACCCCCCCCCCCCCACCCAATATTACCTCCCACCCTCAATTCTGTTTGGATCATGCATTTTATTGGATACAGTTAGGGTTTTGGGATGTGGGTGTGGTGTACGGTGTCAGTGAATAAGATCCCTTTGTCTACTACTGTGCCGTGAGGCCACCCTTACCTCAATTTTAATTGCACTGTAGACACTGAGGGTGTGGAAAGATGGGAACTCTGCTGCCCATAGCAGTGGGTAGTGATACCCTATCACACTATTGCCCAATTTTAACTGCACTTTGGTAGTTCACACACCTACACTTAATGACACCACACAAATAACACTCACCCATAACGATTCACACATCGGGGATGGGGATCTTCCTCCACCCCTGCTACCCTCCTTCTGTCGGGGGCCCGGGGTCTGGCTGGTGACCTGGGGCCCATCATGCTGTCGTCATCCCAAGGCGCTACTGCGAGTGAATAGGTGCAAGCAAGTGAGTGAGCAAGTGAGAGCAAGTGAGTAAGTGAGAGTGCTGGAGTTATGAGTAGTGATGGTAGTGGCGGGTCAGATTTGTGTGGTGCTTTGGATGTCGGGTGGCATTTCTGGGTGCTTGCGGTGGGTTGTTCGCTCTGGGGGAGTGTTGATTGCGGTGGGCTGCTTCTGTGGCCGCAGATGCCCTGGGGCAGGTTGGTGGAGGTGTGGCTGCTGGTCCACACTGGCAGCCTCAACAGCCGCTGCCGGGCACTGGTGCACATTAGTGCCCACTGCATCTACAGAAATTCAAGATTACATGTTGTTGCTTGTGTCAAGAATACTGCGCTTACAGCTCTTAACATGGTTTTTGGACAACTAAAAGGAAAGCCACTATTTAAGTAGAAAAACTGCTTGGAAACAAAGGTTAATTGGATGCTAACATATGGAAGGCCTCAAGTGGATTCAGAGGGAAATTCCAATACATCGTTTCTAAGAAGTCTGCAATATAACCTTGTGGAAACCCAGTGATTTAAAGAAAAGCTTTGGGAAAAGGTAACGAAAGCATGAACCATTTTAAAGGACTTGAATCTGTCAAGTTAGCCTGCTGAATGCTACAAATTGAAGACTGACTTAGCCACCTGATTCCTCTGCATGCACATAGGACAGCTTGCCTTATTGAAAAACGAAATAAATCTCTGCATGTCTCAGAAGATGTGATGCGCATGTTTGAAGAGAAAAGTGGAAATACTTTTTGAACATTTGCACACAATTAATGCATTGCTTTTGCTGATATGATGGCTGTGTCATGGTTTGAGCCCCGGCGGGGCAGATAACTGGACTCAGATGTGTAGTGCACGCTTAACATCATGTAAAGGTGCAAGAGAAAGGATTCTGACCTTCCTGGCCAGTAGGTGTCGCACTCACTGTTGACTCACTATAATCTCGTACCAGTTGCCAGGTAGAGAGAGAAACAGAACTTCCTGGAGGTTAACATCAGTACACTGCAGACTGCGAACATCGCAGACCTTTGGTTATTATGAGCCAGACAGTGTGTCAAGCGAGGGCTCTTGTGGTATAGAATCAGGAATTTAACATAATTCTCTCTGATGCACATGTCCGGTAAACATTTTTTTAAATAACTATACCTTATAGTGCTATTGACAGTAATGCTAATGTATCACAGCAATGATCAAATTGGCCGTATTGTTCTCTAGTTTTGACAACGTAATTATGACACCACTTTAGTTCAGATTGTATGGACTTTGAGTGCTGTTAGTTGTTGTGTGTTTTTTTGTAAATATGCTGAGTCACACTTTAATAGTCTATATGCTCATCCGTTTTAGCTATGTGCACTTCAAAAAAAAAAAAAAATGGTTGTTGCTATTAAGCTCCAGCAGTCATTTATATCAGTTCCAGTTCATTTTTGGTTGTAAATGTGTTTTGCTTGTATTGTTTTGAAATATATAAATAAATGTGGTGAAACGTTGGATGCCTAAATTCATTTGTACCCTTTCAGTTACCTGTAGAAGGTGAACTCTGTTTATTCACTGTGACAGATTCACAAAGTAATGGTTTACCTCACCTCTACAAAACTAAAGTATTTTCTACCTTTTTGAATGGATGAATGAATGAGTGTGAATTTATTCAGTAATGAACATACATACAATAAAAACAACAAAAATATGTAGAACACATAAAAGAACAACCGAAAGGGTGTAGGCTGAAGCTAGTGCTTTTATATTGCCTACCCCATTACAATTTTAAAATCAATAACATAAAAATTTAAGTCAGACCCAAAATTAACAAAGAAAATCAAATAGAACAAGTTGACAAAAAAGAAACAAAAACCTTTAATTTATTACAAGTTTAACTCCTCACATTTACAACAAGATACTGAGAAATTTTCCCATCTTTATACATTTGTTGAATTGCTTCAGAGTAGAACTTGTTTTAATCTTTTAAGAGCAACATTTCCACAGTTTAACTCCAGTGACAGACGCAATGATACTTTGTATTGTATATAATATATAATATTGTATATAATAATGTATATAATACTTTGTATATAATACTTTGTATTATATACCGTTGTCATACTCCCGTGCTCTCCATCACCACAGGCACAATGGGGAAGCCACACTCACTCTCACGCATCTTGTACACACCCTGTATGAACGTACACAAATATATATAATAATACAAAGACGTTACAGCGGGGAGGAGCTAGTGCTAGCTAGCACTTGGCCGCCGCCCGGTGCTAATGGGAAACTCGACATACCGGGAGCTGTAGCGAAAATGACGCGGGTACCGGGCTGGAGTTTAGGCGGCGTGAAAGAAATATAAGACAGAATAATAAAGAGCGATGGCAAGAACCAAGCAGACCGCCCGTAAAATCTACTGGAGGAAGAAGCCCCCCCCCCCCCCCCCCCCCCCAGGAGACAGCTAGCCACCAGGGCTGCTCGGAGAGGCGCTCCGGCCACCGGCAGAGTGAAGAGGCCTCGCCGTCACAGGCCCGTGGCTCTGAGAGAGATCTGTCGCTGCCAGAAATCCACGGAGCTGCTCATCCGTAAGCTGCCCGTCCAGCGCCTGGTGAGGGAGATCGCTCAGGACTTCAAGACCGTCCTGCGTTTCCTGAGCTTCGCCGTCATGGCTCTGCAGGAGACCAGCGAGGCCCACCTGGTGGTCTCTTCTTCGCTAAGGGGGTCACCATCATGCCCAAAGACTTCCAGCTGGCCCGCTGCATCCGCGGAGAGAGAGCTTAGACTTTCTGCTGCACATTCACCAGCCATAATGCTCTGCACTGTGTGTCTATATATATATATACATTTATAGTAATATGGGCATATGTTTACTAGATGTTGTTTTTTCTTGCCTTCTGATTGTTGCTCTGAGTGTTGCTATCCCTATGCTGTTGCAATCCTGGAATTTCCCCATTGTGGGACTAATAAAGGCTTATCTTATCTTATCTTATTTGTTCTCACCTTTGGTTTATTAAAAACAGAATTACCTCTTAGCTCATATTTGCCTCCCCTTTTTTTAAACAGTCTCTGAATATTAACAGGTAATTGGTTATTATTTGCTTTGTACATGATTTGAATGACATTATAATCTACTAGAGCTCTAATTAAGAGTATGTAATTGAATGAATATTGGATTTGTTGGTTTCTGTGATACAATGAGTGTGGCTTTTTTCTGTTGTAAAAAGATTAAGCTTGTGGGTTTTTTTGGTTTTTTTTATGTGCTTTCCCAGATCTCCACACAGTATATCATAGAAGGAACAATCAGTGAATTATATAAAATGCAAAGAGATTTCTGGCACAGGAGATCCTTAACTTTATACAGTATGGCAATGGATTTAGACATTTTAGTTTTGACATATTTTATGTGTGTCATAAGGTAAGATAAGATAAGCCTTTATTAGTCCCACAATGGGGAAATTCCAGGATTACAACAGCACAGGGATAGCAACACTCAGAGCAATAATTTAGAAGATAAGAAAATAAGAGCAGTGAATATACATATGTACACATAAATATATAAATATATATACACACAGTGCGGAGCATTGTAGCTAGATGGAATAAACAGCATAAATGTCTATTTAGTTACCCTACATGGTATGAATATGTACCCATACATATTGTCACGATTGGTATTAATTGACAGCTCACGTGCAGGGAGTGACAACAGAGAAAACACACTATGACACAGAAAAGCAAGTTTGACTTGAATTTTATTAATACAAGAGAAACGCTCTGCAAGAGAAAAAAACACCACTCGCCAGGGGAACACGCAGCCTGTGGAGAGAGACGATAGCAAGTTAGATTAGGAGGGAGACTCAGATAGAGAAAAATGGGACAACACTCATGTGGGAGTCTAAGAGAGCCCGACAGAAGAACCCAGCACTACGGCGAACCAGAAGGTGATACTGGAAGGCAGAAGTGGGTGAGTTGTCTGACCGGGTGACGATGGTCACTGATGTGGTGATGGTGAAGAGACAGGTGAGCGCACAGCAGCCCTGGACATGCACCACGGAGGAGGTAGCAACCTGTGGAGATGTAAGCAAACGATTAGAAGGTTTTTCAAGTCAGAGGAAAATTAGATACAGTATTACTGCTGAAACAGGTAGTATACCCAACGAGCCAGTGCTGAAGTGATGAAGGGAAGGTTTATTTAAGCGCTGGTGAGTCAGAGGTAACAGGTGTGTCTCATCACGCAGGTGAAGATGATTGCCCGCGAAGTAGGAGAAAGTTGAACCGGACGGGCGGGGAAGAGTATGCTCACCAGATCATGACAGTGCCCCCCCCCAAGGAGCACCTCCTGGCAGTCTACTGGGCTTGGTTGGATCTGCCTTATGAAAGGCCCCCACCATCCCCTTGTCATGAAAGTTGGAACCAGGGATCCACGACCTTTCTTCCGGTCCGTAGCCGTTCCATTGGACGAGATATTGAAGCCCCTATCCCCGACAGTGAATGTCCAGGATCCTCTGGACCATGTAGGTGGTTGGGCTGTTGATGATCCGAGGGGGAGGAAGTGGCTTTGGGGGAGGGCAGAGAGGGCTGGCAGAGAGGGGTTTGATGTTATAAACGTGGAAGGTGGGGTGTATCCGCATCGCGGGCGGGAGCTTTAAGTGGACCGTGACGTCATTGATGATTCTAAAGATGGGAAATGGGCCCAGGAAACGAGGGGAAAGCTTCCTGGACTCCGTCCTCAATGGCACCTGGTCTGCTGACAACCACACCTGCTGCCCGATGGAATACTTTGGAGTCGGAGTTTGCCTGCGATCAGCGTACTGGCAGTTGAGTTCGGCTGAACGGGCGAGGGCAGCACGAGTGGCTTTCCATAGCCAGCGACAGCGGCGTACGTGGGCCCCCACCGATGGAACTGCCACGTCCCTGTCCACCATCGGGTACAACCCCCCTTTGGTAACAAAGGGGGGTTGTACCCCACAGATGTCTTGAATGGGGACAACCCAGTGGTTGTTGAGATAGCAGAATTGTGGGAGTACTCCCCCAGATCAGATGAGTACTCCATGAACTCAGGTTGCAGGCTGCCATGCACCTAAAGATGGCCTCCAAGGATTGGTTGGTGCACTCAGCCTGCTCATTGCTCTGTGGATGGTACCCAGATGTGAGACTGACGGTGGTGCCTAAGGAGCGGCAGAAGGCTTCCAGATTTGGGAAGTGAATTGAGGGTCCCGGTCAGACACAATGTCCATAGGAATGCCGTGTAAGCGGATGCCATGGTTGGTGAGGAGGTTCGCCGTTTCAAAAGCAGAGGGTAGTTTAGGAAGGGTCAGCAGGTGGATCGCCTTAGAGAAGCGATCCACGCAGGTGAGGATAAGAGTGTTTCCTTGAGAACGGAGAAGTCTGGTAACAAAGTCCATTGCACTGTGGGACCAGGGTCAGTGAGGGATGGGGAGTGGGTGAAGAAGGCTAGAAGGGGGTGAGGAATCCGATTTGTTGTGGCAGCAGACTTGACATGTGCTGACATAATTCCGGACATCAGTCCACAGAGTGGGCTGCCAGAACACCCAGCGAATGAGGTTGATTGTCCAAGTTATCTCAGGATGACATGCAAAGAAGCTGGTGTGACCCCACTTGATGATGTCGCTGTAGAGAGTGGCCGGGACAAACAGTCGACTCTCAGGGCCCCCTTCTGGTATGGGTTCTGTGGATAGATACTGCTGGACCCTCTGCTCAATGTCCCACATTAGCGCTCCGAGCAAGCAGGAGGGTGGGACAGTTGGTTGGGGAAGGGAGGGAGGGGTAGGAAGGTCGGGGCAGAACTGGTGGGAGAGAGCATCCAGTTTAATATTGCGAGAGCCAGGCCTGTAAGTGATGGTAAGTTTGAATTTAGCAAAGAATAAGGCCCAGCGGGCCTGCCTGGCATTCAACCTGCGGGCCGACCAAAGATATTCTAAATTTTTATGGTTGGTCCACACAATTACGGCTGGGCCATTCCCTCCAACCAGTGTCTCCTCTCCTCAAGGGCCAACTTAATGGCCAGCAGCTCCCGGTCTCCTACGTCATAGCTCCTTTCAGCAGGCGTGAGCCGGCGAGAGAAATACGTGGAAAGATGGAGCTTCTGATCTGAGGCTAAACGCTGCGATAGAACAGCACCCACCCGCGAGTCAGAAGCATCCACCTCTAAAATAAACTGGAGCTGGGGGATGACCTAGGCCAAGATTAAAGCGTTGAAGAACAAACCCTTCAATTTGTGAATGGCCTGTTCAGCTGCCTCGGACCAACTAAAGGGTACTTTTACCGAGGTCAGCTGGGGCGGAGGCTGTGCTATCCCACTATAGTTTCTAATGAAACGGCGATAAAAATTTGCAAACCCCAAGAAGTGCTGAAGCTCCTTGCGGGAGTGGGGTGTAGGCCAATTTAGTACAGCCTCCACCTTGGCCGAGTCGGCCCTCAGTTCTCCCTCAGCCATGATAAAGCCCAGGAAAGAAGTAGAGCAGATGGAAAACTCACACGTCTCGGCCTTTACGTAAAGCTGATTCTCCAGGAGCCGTTGTAAAATGGCCCTGACGTGAACTGCGTGCTCCTCTGGCATGCGTGAAAAAATCAAAATGTTGTTGAGATAAACAATGTTATAGCATGGAGTTCACGATAATCATTGCATGGGCGTAGGGAACCGTCCTTCTTCCCGACAAAAAAGAACCCTGCCCCAAGAGGAGCCGATGAAGGCCAAATGAGGCTGACACTCAGAGCATCTTTAATATAGCTTTCCATCGCCTCCCTCTCCGGCACAGAAATATTGTAGAGCCAGCTGGACGGCAGCTGCGCACTTGGGGAAGGTCTATAGCACAATCATAAGAGTGATGGGGAGGTAAAGAAAGCACTCTAGATTTGCTAAAGACCTCTCTGAGATCATGATAGACCTCGGGCACTAGGCTGAGGTCCGGCGGCTCTACCGGAGGGGAAGATATATGGACACCGTAGGTGAACACTCGGCCGAGCTAAGACAGGATGCCAAACAATATGGGCTCCAGGAAGAGATGGAATTATTCACCCAGTTAATGATAGGGTTATGTTTCCTGAGCCACGGATAACCGAAAACCACCGGGTGACCGGATTTAGGAAGAATATAAAACAAAATAATCTGCCAGTGGTTGCCGGAAAGAAGGGCGGCCACCGGATCCGTTTTCTCAGTGATGGTGGCCACTTTTTTGCCCGACAATGTAGTAACATTAAGGGACATGGGCAATTTGATCGTGGGGGTGCCTACATCCCGCATGAAGCGCGCAGAGATGAAATTCTGCTCCACCTCTGAATCAATTAAAGCCTTAGCTCTCCTCTCGACCCCCGGAAACTGAATGAGGGCCGAAATGGAGAAGTTACTGGGGGGATGATTGCATTTCCTGCCCGTCAGACCCCCCACGGCGACTGACAGGCCACATCTTTTGGCTTCAGCTGGCACCCCTGCAGTGTGTGCTTGAGGGAGCCATAATACATGCAGGCACCGATTCTCCTTTGCCCCTGGCGTTCTTCCAGAGTCAGATGGACCCGGCTAAATTCCATAGGCTCAGTGGAGGAATCAGCTCCACCTATGTTATAAACCGAAGAGGGTGCACGCGCACTGGGCAGGTAGGAGGAGGCTTTGTGCTCCATCGCGCGCTGGTGGTATTGGTTGCCAAGACTGACAGCCTGATCAATTAGACTGTCCAAGGAGGAGGGGACAGCATGAACTGCTAGGTCGTCTCGGAGGTGTTCGCTTAAACCCTGGAGGAAGACGCTTTGTAACGAAACATGATTCCCTCCTGAGTCTGCCGCGATTACCCGGAACTCCACAGAGTAGTTGGCAGCAGACCGGCTCCCCTGACGGAGTGACATTAAATGGCTCATGATACTCCCCTTGCTTTTTGTATGGTCAAACGCCCGAGTGAATTCGGCCACAAATCTCTCAATTGAATAAGTGGGACCCTCTGGGCTCTCGAGAATAGCTTGGGCCAAACTGAGGGCCCTATCCCGCAGCAGGAGGGTCATAAAATTAATTTTTGCTGTGTCATCCGGGTACTCCCCCCCCCTCCCCGACCTGGCCCAAATACAGCCGAACGTGGCACAAAAACCCCCTACATTTCCCCACCTCCCCCCTCGCACGGGGCAGGTGAGGGAACGGATGTGGTTCGGCGCATGGTAGAAGAAACTGGGGCAACAGGCGGAGGGACGGGAACCGGCTGAGACAAATGACCCAAATGTTCAGCAACCGTGCCCAGCTGATGCGTAATGGTTTGTAGCTGTTGAGTAAGCACGGCCACCTACCTCTCTGTGGCATCTAAATGGTTTAAAGCGGAGTGTTCCACTGCCACTGATGCCACTCCCACTGAGCTTGCACCAGGGCTGGCTCATTCTGTCATGATTGGTATTAATTGACAGCTCACGTGCAGGGAGTGACAACAGAGAAAACACACTATGACACAGAGAAGTAAGTTTGACATGAATTTTATTAATGCAAGAGAAACGCTCTGCAAGAGAAAAACCCCACTCACCGGGGGACCATGTAGCCTGTGGAGAGAGACGAGAGCAAGTTAGATTAGGAGGGAGACTCAGATAGGGAATAAAGGGACAACACTCATGTGGGAGTATAAGAGAGCCCAGCAGAAGAACCCAGCACTACGGCGAACCAGAAGGTGATGTTGGAAGGCAGAAGTGGAGCTGGGTGAGTTGTCTGACCGGGTAACGATGGTCGCTGTCGTGGTGATGGTGAAAAGGCAGGTGAGTGCACAACAACCCTGGAGGCGCACCACAGAGGAGGTAGCAACCTGTGGCGATGTAAGCAAATGATTAGAAGGTTTTTCAAGTTAGAGGAAAATTAGAACTTACTGCTGAAATAAATAGTATACCCAACGAGCCAACACTGAGGTGTTGACGAGAAGGTTTATTTAAGCGCTGGCAAGTAAGAGGTAACAGGTGCATCTCATCACGCAGGTGGAGATGATTGCTCATGTAGTAAGTGAAAGTTGAACTGGACAGGCTGGGGATAGAGCGCTCACCAGATCATGACAATGTGTGATGGCCAGTTTAGTTTGTTATCAACGATGACCCCTAAGAACTTGTTTTCCAAAACTGTCAATTTCAACATTGTTTATTTTAATTTTTCTGTGATTATATAATTTATGGTTTCCAAATATTATACATTTTGTTTTTCCAAGGTGAATAGATACAGTAATTTATTGGCAGTGAACCAGTGATTGATTTGTTTAAGTTCATTTTCTGCTGAATCCAGAAGATGCGTAAGATTTTCTCCACTAAAAAAAAAATAAAAAATAAAAAAAATTGTGTCATCTGCAAATAAAATGCACTTGAGCAATTTAGAAACAGACATAAATAATATACAAAATAAACAGCAATGGATCAAGTACAGAACCTTGTGGTACCCCACACGTCATCTTCAACAACTCAGAGTCTGTATTATTTACATGAACATATTGATATCGGTCTTCTAAATAGCTGTGTATCCATTCAAAAGGAATTCTTCTGATGCCATACTTTTGTAATTTACTGAGGAGTAATTTACTGTCAACTGTATCAAATGCCTTTTGTAAGTCCAGAAATATCCCAACTGTGTATTCTCTTCTATCTGTTGCATCCGTAATCTGTTCAACAAAGTCCATGAGTGCCAGTGAGGTGGTCCGGTTCTTCCTGAATCCATATTGTTATTCGCAGCGTATATTGTGCATATCAATGAAATCATTTAGTCTCTTAACAAATATTTTTTCCAGTGTTTTGGAGAACTGAGGTAACAATGAGATGGGTCTGTAGTTTCACAATAAGTATTTGTCCCCAGTCTTATACAGGGGAACGACTCTTGCTATTTTCATTTTCTTTGGAAATTTACCAGCAGTAAGTGACATGTTGCATATGTTAGTGAAGTGTTAAACAATACAAACAATAATACATATAACCAAGAGCATTCTTTTTTTTGTCTTTGAATTTGGTAACAATGTCAAAAATTTCTTTTTCATCTGTTTCTTTCATAAACATTGAGTCAGCGTTTATGTTGACGACATTGTTCGCGCCACTTTTATTTGCTGATGATACAGTGGAGATGGCAACCTTTTTTCCTATATTAACAACATATTCATTAAACGTGTTGGAGATCAAGCTATTTTCATTGATTATTCCATTTTCTGAATTTAAATAAGAGATGTGGTTGGAATTTAGTTTTCCTCTTTTTGTTTTATTATTTAACAGCTTCCATATATTACATGTATTAGTTGATCCCAGCCCCTGACCAACAGTGATCTGTGTGGAGTTTGCATGTTTTCCCCGTGTCTGCGTGGGTTTACTCTGGGATTTCTCCGGTTTCCTCCCACATGCCAAAAACATGCAAGTTAGGTTAATTGGCATCAAACTGGGGATTCTAAATTGTCCTTAGGTATGACTGTGAGAGTGAATGGTTGTCTGTCTCTCTGTGTTGGCCCTGCGATAGACTGGCGATCTGTCCAGGGTGTACCCTGCCTCTCGCCCAAAGATGCTGAGATAGGCTTCACCCCCCCCCCCCTCCCGCCCGCGACCCGAAAAGGATTTTCCAATAATTTACTGTAATATATTTTTTACTCGATCTTAAGATACTAATGTGTTTATTTTTATAAGTCATGCATTTCTTTTCAGCTTCCACAGTTCTTAATTTCAGAAACGTTTTGTATAACAAGTTTTTCTTTTTAGAAGCATTTTGCAGGCCCTTGGTGATCAAAGGCTTATCTCTGTATTTAACTTTAGTTTCCTTTACCACTAGAGGGCAATGTTTATCATGTAGTTGGGATAAAATAGAGACAAATTCTTCCTATGCTGTGTCAATGTTGTCAACATAAACACTGCTCCAGTCTTGTATTTTTAGATCATTTCTAAGATGGTTGATTGCGGTTTCTGTTACAAGTTGTTTAAAAACCTTATTTATTTCAACATTATGTGTTACACCAGTGTCTGAAGAAACAAAAACAGGCAGATGGTCTTTCACATCATTGATAATAAGGCCAGCAGTTACATTCCCCTCAGTGACATTTGAGAAAATGTTATCAATAAGCGTTGCTGAATTTGTTGTTATTCTAGTGGTGTATGTTAATGAAGGGTAGAAACCCATACAAAACATGGAATTTATGAGTTCTGTTATTTGTATATGGTCATTTAGATTTAATAAGTCAATACTGAAGTCTCCACAAATAAATACCAGCTTCTTAATACCTGCTGCACTGAAAAGCTCAGACAATGTTTCTTTGAAAATGTCAACATCAGTACCCGGTGCTCTATAAATACAGCTTATGATGTTTTTTTTTGTAGCTGTTGTAGTTAATTCCACAGTTACACACTCCATGATGTTTTCCATTTCAAAAGACATATTATCTACAACTTGGCTTTGGTAGCAGGTCCTGATATATAAACCAACACCACCACCCCTTTTTTTGACCTGCTTGTGGTATATAAATCATAGCCTCTCATTTGCGTTGTATGAAGTTGGTCATTTTTTAGCCAAGTCTCAGAAATTGCAACAGCAGAAAAAATTTGTCTTATATTGCAACAAACTGTCGTGGATTTTGGAAAAATTTATGTTGCGACTTCTACTATTAAAGTGTATTATTGACAATGATTGGTCAGAAATAGTATTTTTTAGTTGGTCTGAGCTAAAGTATTTACACTGATGTTTTTTTTTTTACTGTTGAAAAAGTGATTTTCAAGATGGGTTTCATATTCAACACTGTGTGGCTTATGCTCAGAAAATTTGTACACTTTAAAAATTAGGGTGTTTCCTATTAAAGTTTGCATCTTAATTATTCCAGTCAATGGAAACAAATACACAGTTTATATCGCTAAGTTGATAATGAAATGTCAATCATTTCTGGTTGATTTTTGGATCCATTGATTTTGGTGTACTGTTATGGGAATGACATGAGTGAATAATGAGTCTGTCATACCTTAAGTAGGCTATGTCCTCCCATGCTCTTGCAGCTTTCAGCTCTGGCATTAATTCTCTTCTCTTCCTTCTTACCGAATCAATGAAAACCTCATTGACGAAGATTGTTGTTCCTTTGAGGGACTTGGCTCTTTGAAGAATGGTCATCCTGTCCTTGTGCCGCAGGAACTTGACCACAATGGGCCTCGGTCTTTCTCCTCCAGGTTTCCCGGTGGGTGGGCTCTCACCATCTCGATCCCTGGTGGTAACTGTAGTTTCTCCATGAGAATATGTTTAATCTTCTACTCCGTGTCGGCCCAGATCTCTCCTGGTGCCTCCACAAGACCATCAAATACCAGATTATTTCTCCAATATTGTCCTTCCAGGTATTCAAATTTGTCGGTGACAGTCAAGCGACTGTCACACACTTCAAAAGCATCTGATTGCAGTGCATTGTTGCTGTCTGCTTATTCAGACAAATCAGCTTTTCTAGGTGTTTCTGGGTGAACTGTAGACCGGTTTTCATGTCCTGCAACTCCCTCGTCATCGTGTCCACTCTTGCATTAGCTGAATCCATGATCACTTTGATGAGGCTTTTGAAAGTTTCCTGATGTTGGTTTAACAATGCAGAAAAAAAAAAATATTTTTGCTCTTGCAGTAAGTCATTTACCTGTGTGAGGGACACATATTCTTCCTCGGATTTGGCCTCTGCTTTTGGCTTAGGTGGCATTTTGCCACAGTTCTGCGATGATTTGCAGTGGACAAGGAGACAAGAGTCTCTTTCCAAGAATATTTCAGTGTCGAGGAAAAATTCCAGCAGCAACAACAACAGGAATGCATGTAAAGCCTGGTGCCAGGCCTGAAGCCTGATGGAGGTGGCGGCAGGGCATGGTGGTGGTAACTGTCTGTGAAGCCTGGTGGTGGTGGCTGCCTGTGGAGCCTGTTGGTGGTGGCGGCCTATGAGGCATAGTGGTAATGGATGCCAGTCTGCCTCTAAGGCAGAAAGGCCCAAATCCACCAGAATCTTCCCCCAAGCCACGAATCCACTACCAAGTGTCAACCAAATCACCTCCAAAAGTCCAGAACTAGCCTCAAGTGAAGAATTGAAGTGCTATTACCTCATGAACATGTAGTATTTCAGTGCTGCTGCTCTAACTTTTTTTTTTTTTTTTTGCATTTTAAAACGTAGTGATAAACAAGAACCTAAAATATACTGTATGTATTAGATATGCACATAACATTGTAATCAATAATCCTTAGTAGAGTTGGAAGTAATTTATAATTTATGGTGGAACAATAATTTTTCAAATAATATTTTGTAAAAACAGTACTGCATCTCCAAAAATTAGCACATGATCATTCAGACCTATATCAGATAGCTCAGACATATTCATCCAAATTTCAAACACACACACAAAACAATCTTAACCCCTTGAACTCTGGTCAATTTCCCTAAAAACGCCAAAAAAAAAAAAAAAAAAAACGTGTCCAAAGTAAATCAAAAGTTGTTCTTCAACCCTTTGCAGCATCTTCATGGGGTTGGTGTCATTTAAAAGAAAACACTTTGAATTTTTTGGCAAAACAGTAATAATCTCTCTAAGTGCTCCGGCCACTGAGTAACAGTCATCTAAACATACTGAACTTGAAGAAAATAAATTTCGCCTGGGTGTTTTTTTGGATACAAATGCTTGGATACAACACACAGGCTGGAAAATGCAACAGAAACGTAGAACTAAGTGTTATCCAGCTGAGGTCAAAATTTTGTAACAATACCACAAAAAATGAATATATTACACAGCTTTTTTTGTCAGGTAGTTCCCAGGCATTTTTTAAACTGTGCCAAATTGTGCCAAATGGCACAGTTTGGAAAAACGTCTGTAACTTTTGAATGATTCAATATAGAAGCTTCATCTTGGGCTCTAATGAAAGGTGACACTCAGGGCTGTGTGTGTGTATGTGTGGGGGGGGTTTGCCCCCCCCCCCCCCCGCTACAGAGGACAAACATCGCCCATTGCGCCTTGGTCACGGTGCGCCGCGGTCTATGATGCACAGCTGTAATTTACCGATCGGTCAAAAGTCATTTTTGATTACAGTTTTCAGGGATAAAGAATAATTTAGCTTATAACACTTACCTCTTCACAACAGCAGCGTAGCTGGCGAACTTCTCTTCCTCATTGACAGACGAACGCGACGCTGGTCCGCTCGTGGTTCTGGTCTCGCGACTCGGTCAAAACATAATTCCATTATTGCGGTTTTGCGCTTCCATGATTGCGGTATTGGCGAATGATTTACGACCTTTGTCGTCGGCCTCTGTCGGTCTATGATGACAATGGAAGAGAATCCTAAACGTTGATTCTGCTGGAATAAAAAAAAAAAAAGCACGGCCTGTGGCTCAACAGGCCGATGCGCGAATGGCAGTCCCTGTCACACAGGTCGCACTTGTGGGTGGTCTCCATGCTGCTGGGTCTGTGGCAGGTTCTTCCTGCGGGTCCTTTTTTTCATCTGCTGCAGCAGTCTGTCTTCACCCAGCCTTACACAAAACAGCTTGCGAACTTCTGTGCTTCAATTGGCTTGCTGCATTCACAGCGTTGGTAGGTGGGTCCTTCTTGCTAGGTTTTCAGTCATTGGTTCTTCAAGGTTTCAGAAACCCAATTCAAGGCTCTTATTAGTCGAATGAGAGGTCAATCATATCTGATCTGTTCGCAGCTGTGTCTGTAGTGGAAGAATGGAAATGCAGCTTTTTTTTTCAGTGCGCGCTTGGAGCGCCCTCGTGCGCTCTAGGATGCAGAGACGTGCCCGTCCACGGTACACAGGAGTGCAACAGATTAAAACAGCTACATCTATATGGGATTATTGTAAACTATGAAAGTTTTACTTTTTAGATTTGAGTTACGGTATTTCTAAAAATAAATTCACAATATTCAGCTTTTAGACGTGGATGGATAGAATGTAAAAGAAAATCAACCTCAAATCAAATGAGTCAACATATAACAAACAAAAATTTGTCACGCCTCGCCACTCATCTGCGGCGCCAGCTGCACGCACACCTGCACCTCATCAGCGGCGAGGGATTTAAGCCACCTCGCCCTGGGCTTCGGCCTGAAGCCGTCAGTCTTCACTCGCTACGATTGCTGTAAGGAATCTCGACCACTCAGCAAACATTCTGGTAAGAAGCTCTTACCTCATTCTTCTCCCAGTCTGCTCCCCTGTGCACAGGTGGATTCCCAGTGGGGCATGCCTGAAACACCTCAAGTGGGAGGCGTCCAGGAGACATCCTAATCAGAAGCCCATACCACCTCAACTGACTCCTTTCAATGTGGAGGAGCAGCGGTTCTACTCTGAGCCTCTCCCAGATGATTGAGCTCCTCACCCTATCTCTGAGGGTGAGTCCAGCAATCCTACGGCGAAATCCTGGGCTGCACGGTGGCGCAGTGGTTTAGCACTGTGGCAGCACAGTTTTACCCTCGGCCGGGGGATCGCGGGGATCATGAGATCGTGGGTTCGATCCCAGCCCCCGACCAACAGTGAGCTGTGTGGAGTTTGCATGTTCTCCCCGTGTTGCGCGGGTTTACTCCGGGATTTCTCCGGTTTCCTCCCGCACACCAAAAACATGTAGGTTTAGGGCGCTCGCGCACGCAGCGACCAGCAGCCGGTGGCTTGTCACCAGACTGCAAACCAAATCTACCTACGGGTACAAATAAGTAACAAAAAAAAAAAAAAAAAAAAAAAAAAGCTCATTTCAGCCTCTTGTTTCCGCGATCTTGTTCTTTCAGTCATTACCCAAAGTTCGTGACCATAGGTGAGAGTAGGAACGTAGACTGACTGGCAAATTGACAGCTTTGCCTTAGAACTAAGCTCCCTCTTCACCACAACAGACCGGTACAAAGTCTGCATCACTGCAGATGCTGCTCCAATCCGTCTGTCAATCTCTCGCTCCATTTTCCCCTCACTCATGAACAAGACCCCAAGATACTTAAACTCCTCCACTTGAGGCAGGAGCCTGTCCCCAACCCAGAGAGGACAATCCACCTTTTTTCCGGCTGAGGACCATGGACTCGGACTTGGAGGTGCTGATTCTCATCCCAACCGCTTCACACTCAGCGGCAAACTGTCCCAGCAAGAGCTGTAGGTCATTGCTGGATGAAGCCAACAGGACAACATCATCTGCAAACAACAGAGATGAGATCCTGTGGTCACCAAGCATGACACCCTCCATTCCCTGGCTGCGCCTAGAGATCCTGTCCATAAAAATTATGAACAGGATCGATGACAAAGGGCAGCCCTGGCGGAGTCCAACTCTCACTGGGAATGACTCCAACCGAGTGTTAGCAAACTCTCACAACGGTCGTACAGAGACCGAATAGCTCGTAACAACAAGCCCGATACCCCGTATCAAAGGCTTTGACCTCCTGTGCTATGTTCTACATGTTAAACATGGACGTGCCACCTATGTGCGTTCTGACATAGTTGAAGCAAATCACCTGATAACAACACATTTCTCAGACACCATAATCATTGGTGGTTTCCATATTGTCAATGTGTACAAGCCCCCTAATGCCAACTGGGATCTGCAGGTCTTACCCACCCTACCCCACCCTGCCATCTATGTGGGGGACTTTAACAGCCATCACCCTGACTGGGGGTACCCAGCAGTGGACAGTGATGGGGAGGCACTTTCAGACTGGGCATCCAGAAATGACCTCGCTTTGATATACGACCCCAAACAAAGAGGAACCTTCCACTCTGCTAGGTGGAAGAAGGACTATTCTCCTGACCTGTGTTGGGTCAGCTCTTTGAATGGGGAGCCATATCCTACACAGATCCTCATTCTTGATGATTTTCCACACAGCCAACACCGGCCCCTGCTTGTACACACTGGCCTACAACTTCCAGTCATATACAGCCCAAGGAAGATGCGCTGGAACTTCCGCAAAGCCAACTGGAAGAAATTCAGTGAAACTCTGGACCGGAGCGTTGTTACCATCCCACTCCACACCATCACTGTAGATGAAGCATACAACCGGTTCTGCAGCGCAATCTTCAAGGCTGCCCATACTGCAATCCCACGAGGCTACCGACCCCTCTATGTCCCATGTTTGGACGGAGAAAGTGCTGCCCTCCTACAATCCTATCAAACATCAGGGGACCCAGAGATAGCAGACCATCTCATTGAATCCCTAAATACAGCCCGGCGAAAGAAATGGGAGGAGACAGTTGCTGACCAGAGCTTTACCCACTCTAGCAGGAAATGTTGGAGCCTCATCCGTCGCCTAGGAGCTGCACAGAAGCCCCCTAGCCAAAGCCGAGCATCCGTCACACCCAACCAAGTTGCATCCCACCTACTGACTATCACCAAAGCACCCCAAGACAAAGACACCAGAAGAGCCGTTACAACTGAGCTAAAAAAACACCAAAAAATGCCTGTAGAGGAAACGAACCCTGAACCCTTCGAGGCTGCTGAACTGGAGAAAGTCCTACAGGGCCTGAAATGTGGAAAGGCAGCAGGATACGATAACATCTTCCCAGAATTCATGAAAAATCTTGGCCCCCGAGCCCTAACCTGGTTGACACAATTTTACACAAGGATCACACAAACAAACTCGATCCCAAAGAAATGGCAGACAGCAAAGGTCATTGCCATCCCAAAACCTGGCAAAGACCACAAACTACCAGCAAGCTACCGCCCAATCTCCCTACTCAGCGTTCCTTACAAAATCATGGAGCGCCTAATACTGCAACGCATTTCCCCAGAAATAGAGGATATTCTAAGTGTGGATCAAGCAGGTTTCCGCAAGGACCGCAGTACAGGAGAACAAGTACTGGCCCTAACCACCTTCATCGAAAATGGCTTCGAGAGCAGACTGAAGACAGGGGCTGTGTTTCTCGATCTTACAGCCGCCTATGATACGGTCTGGCACAAAGGCCTCCTCCTGAAACTTATATAGGCGATCCCTGCTTGGGCAACAGCAATTATAAAAACCCTGCTGACCAACCGAAGGTTCAGAGTCCACCTCAGTCAGAACACAAGTGCATGGAGAATGCAGAAAAACGGACTCCCACAAGGCTCAGTTCTAGCTCCAACTCTGTTCAACCTCTACATAAACGACCTGCCTACTACAAAATCTCGCAAATTCATCTATGCAGATGACATCTGTTTGGCATTCCAAGCACCAGACTTTGAACCACTGGAACGGGTGCTCACGGAAGATCTTGCCAAACTGGACCAGTTCTGCAAAATCTGGCGCCTAAAACCAAGCCCAGCAAAAACCGTCTCCAGTGTATTCCATCTCCACAATGCAAAAGCTGCCAGAGAACTAAACATCCACCTGAGCGGACTCAAGCTTAAGCATGCCCCAAATCCAACTTATCTTGGAGTGAACCTTGATAGGACCTTATCCTTCAAGGAACATCTAAAGGGGACGGCTGCTAAGGTGAAGGTACGAAACAACCTGCTCTGCAAGCTTGCTGGTGCAAAATGGGGGGCGGCAGTCTCCACCCTGCGCACCTCAGCACTGGCCCTTTCATACTCTGTAGCAGAATATTGTGCCCCTGTCTGGTCCAGGTCATCTTACTCACACCATGTAGACACCCAGCTCAACTCAACAATGAGAACTATAACTGGAACAATCCGCTCAACACCACTCCCCTGGCTCTCTGTACTGTCAAACATAGCCCCTCCACACATCCGGCGAGCAGCATTAACTCAAAGGATGCTCCAAAAAGTTAAAGATTTTCCTCACTTGCCAATCCATGCAGATATCTACACCCCACCCACTGCCCGACTTTCATCCAGACGGCCGATTTGGAAAAACCCTCCCCCAGCTGACTTTACCATCCAGACAGCTTGGCAAGAGGAATGGGAGACCAAGGAGGTCCCAAACAAACAGCTGGTGATAAACCCCAACCAACAGGTCCCGGGCACCAACCTCCCAAGGAGACAGTGGTCTACACTCAATCGCTTCAGGACTGGACATGGCCCCTGCTTGGCCAGCCTTCACAGATGGGGCAGTAGCCCTAGCCCACTGTGCGCATGTGGAGAGGAGCAAACAATGGAACACATCATAGAGGTTTGCCCGCTCCAAAGACTGGAAGGAGGATTACACACCCTCCATACAGCAAACCAGGAGGCAACTGCTTGGCTTAAGGACTTTGCATTCGCTAAATAAATAAACCCCGTACTCCCAAAGCACCCCCCACAAAAAACCACGAGGGACGTGGTCAAATGCTTTCTCCAAGTCCACAAAACACATGTAAACTGGTTGGGCAAACTCTCACGAACCCTCAAGAATTCTCGAGAGGGTAAAAAGCTGGTCCGATGTGCCACGGCCAAGATGAAAACCACATTGCTCCTCCTGAATCCAAGGTTTGACCAACGGCCAGACTCTCCTCTCCAGTTCCTTGGCATAGACCTTCCCAGGGAGGCTGAGGAGTGTGATCCCTCTAAAGTTGGAGCACACCCTCTGGTCCCCTTTTTTGAAGAGAGGAACCACCACCCCTGTTTGCCATGCCAAAGGCACTGCCCCCGACCTCCACGCAGTGTTGCAGAGGCGTGTCAACCATGACAGCCCTACAACATCCAGGGCCTTGAGGTACTCAGGGCGAATCTCGTCCACCCCCGGTGCCCAGCAACCAAGGAGATTTTCAACCACCTTGGCGACCTCAGCCCCTGTGATAGGCGAGTCATCCCCCTCTTCCCCAAACCTTGCTTCTTCTGTGGAAGGCGTATCAGTGGGATTAAGGAGATCCTCGAAGTATTTCTTCCACCGCCCGAAGATATCCCCAGTCGAAGTCAACAGTGTCCCATCTGCACCATACACAGTGTGGACAGGGAGCTGCTTTCCCCTTCTGAGCCGCCGGACAGTTTGCCAGAATCTCTTCAAGGCCGACCGAAAGTCTTGTTCCATGGCCTCACCAAACTCCTCCCATACCCAGGTTTTTGCTTCAGCAACCACCCGAGCTGCACTCCGCTTGGCCTGCCGGTACACCAAAGCTGCTTCGGGAGTCCCACAAGCCAACAAAGCTTGATAGGACTCCTTCTTCAGCTTAGTGCCCCCCCTGACCACTGGTGTCCACCACTTGGTTCGGGGGTTACCACCACGAGATGCACCAACCACCTTGCGGCCGCAGCTCTGGGCCGCCGCTTCAACAACAGAGGTGGAGAACATGGCCCATTCAGACTCCATGTCTCCAGACTCCCTCAGAATGTAGTTGAAGTTCTTCCGGAGGTGGGAGTTGAAGACCTCCCGGACAGGGGCCTCAGCCAGTTTAATTGGTTTAGTTTCACTAATTGCTAGTGACCGTAAAATGCACTCAAGAGTTTCTGTGATGTCTCAAACGATTGTTAAATCATAAAACTGTCTGATTGGTGAGTAAGCTCCAGTTTATAGGTACATCTCAAAAAATTAAAATATCAAGAAAAAGTTCAATATTTTTTTGTCACCAATTTCAGAAAGTGAAACCCAAATATTATATAAATTTATTACACAGAGAGTGACATATTCCAAGTGTTTATTTATTTTAATTTTGATGATTATGTCTTACAGCCCATGAAAACCCCAAATTCAGCTTCTCAAAAAATTAGAATATTACATAAAATTAATATTAAAAACTAGATTTTAAATAGAAATGTTGGCCAACTGAAAAGTATGTCCATGTGCACACTCAATACTTTGTCAGGGCTCCCTTTGGATTAATTACTGTATTAGTGTGGTGTGGCATGGAGGTGATCAGCCTGTGGTACTGCTGAGGTGTTATGAAGGTCCAGGTTGCTTTGATAGTAACTTTCAGTTCATCAACTTTCACGATCACTGTTAAACAACGACACTGCAGCAAAGACATTGAGTTGCTAGCTGTTAGCATGAGGCCTACATATCTCCCGAGAGAACACTCACACGTGATCTGCATTGTTGTTTATGCAAATCCGACGGCGAACGCTGGGACAGCACGTGACGTCATCCATTCAGTAACCAGCAGGCTGCAGACAGAACACCCAGATGCTCTTCTCCTCATCTCAGGCGATTTCAACCATGTTTCACTGTCTCCCATTCTACCCACGTTCACCCAGTATGTCACATGCCACACTAGAGACAATAAAACACTGGATTTATTCTACGCAAACACTAAGGAGGCGTACACCTCATCACAACTCCCCCCACTCGGGAGATCGGATCACAACTTGGTTCATCTCCGGCCGGTGTACAAACCCCTAGTGCACAGACAACCTCCGGCCATGCACACTGTGGAGTTATGGTCTGAGGAGACAATGGACACCCTAAAGGGCTGTTTTGAAGCCACCGCCTGGAAGCAGCTCTGCGATCCACATGGTGAGGACATCGATGGCCTCATTCACACCTTCACGGGCTACCTCAGCTTCTGTGTGGACAAATCCGTTCCCACCAAGACCATACGGCGTCACTCAAACAACAAACCCTGGATCAACCCTGAGATAAAAACACTTCTGAGAGAGAAGAAGAGGATCTTCAGGTCAGGGAACAGGGAGATGCTGAAGTCCGTACAGAGGGAGCTGAGGAGAAAGATCAGAGAAGGCAAGGACAGCTTCAGGAAGAAGATGGAGGACAAGCTGCAACAGAGCGACATCAGCGGGGTCTGGAGAAACCTCAAAACCATCTCGGGGCTCCAGAATACCTCCCCCCAGGCCACAGGGGGCAGGGAGTGGGCGAACAACCTGAATCTGTTTTTCAATAGATTTGACCAACCGCCCTCCCCCCTGACTGCACAACAACCACTGCTGCCTCTAAAGAAATCAAGTCCTGCTGCCCACTCCCCACTCCACCAACACCCCCCCACTCCCAACACACAGCCCCCCATCCTGACCCTGACCAGGACCCAGGTGAGGACGGAGCTGAGGAAGATCAAGGCGAGGAAGGCGCCGGGACCGGACGGCATCAGCGCAAAGCTCCTCAAGTCATGTGCAGACCAGCTGTGTGGGATTGTGACGTATATCTTCAACATGAGCCTGAAACTGGGGAGGGTACCACAGCTGTGGAAAACATCTTGTGTGGTACCTGTACCAAAAACTTCCCACCCCAAAGACCTGAACAGCTACAGACCGGTGGCCTTGACGTCCCACTTGATGAAGACCCTGGAGAGACTGCTCCTTGCTCACCTCCGCCCCCTGGTGGAACCAGCGATGGATCCACTCCAGTTCGCCTACCAGCATGGCATTGGGGTGGAGGATGCGGTGATCTTCCTCCTTCACCGTTCTCTGTCCCACCTGGAGAAGCCCGGGAATATGGTGAGGATCATGTTCTTTGACTTCTCCAGTGCTTTCAACACCATCCAACCGATGATCCTGAAGGACAAGCTGCTGCGCGCAGGGGTGGACCAGCACCTGTCATCATGGATCCTGGACTACCTCACGAACCGGCCTCAGTTTGTGAGAACCCGGGACTGTGTGTCCGACACGATCATCAGTAGCACGGGGGCCCCCCAGGGAACGGTGCTGGCTCCCTTCCTGTTCACTCTTTATACTGCGGACTTCTCACACAACACAACACACTGCCATCTACAGAAGTTCTCTGATGACTCTGCGATCGTTGGCCTCATCTCCAATGGAGATGAAGCTGAGTACAGAGGGCTTATCCAGGACTTTGTGGACTGGTGCCATCGGAACTGCCTCCAGATCAACGCGAGGAAAACTAAGGAGCTGGTGGTGGACTGCCGCAGGCATGGGCAGCCCCTCACAGTACCAGTAAATATACAGGGAACAGACATCGAGATGGTGACATCCTATAAGTACCTGGGTATTCATCTGAACAATAAACTAGACTGGTCACACAATACTGACGCACTCTACAAGAAGGGACAGCGCAGGCTGTTCCTGCTGAGGAGACTCAGGTCTTTTGGTGTACAAGGGGTGCTGCTGAAGTCATTCTATGACACGGTGGTGGCATCAGCCATCACTTTTGGAGTGGTCTGCTGGGGCAGTGGCATTACTGCAGCCGATAGGAAGAGACTGAACAAACTGATTAAGAAAGCTAGCTCTGTCCTGGGGCAACGCCTTGATCCGATGGAGGAGATAGGAGAGAGAAGGACGGTGGCTAAACTGTCATCTCTGCTGGAGTCCGAGTTCCACCCTATGCAGGACATACTGAATGCACTGAGGAGCTCATTTAGCAGCAGACTACATCATCCCAGGTGCACAACCGAGAGGTTTCGTAGGTCCTTCCTACCAACGGCTGTCAGACTGTACAACCTAAGCAGGGCTGCTCGCAGAGATAGCAAAAAGACGTAACAAACTAATAGTTTTTTGAATGCAAAAGATGCAATAGACTTACACAATGGTCCCCTCCGGCATACAACTAGGAACATACCGGTCGCTATGGAGGGTGAGAATATGTATGGGCACATAATCATACCATGTAGGATAACTAAGTAGACGGTTATGCTGTTTCATTCCATCTAGCAACAATGCTCTGCACTGTGTGTGTTTATATATTTACATATTTATTCCATCTAGCTACAATGCTCAGCACTGGGTGTGTTTATATATTTATATATCTACATATTATTCCATCTAGCTACATTGCTCCGCACTGTGTGTGTTTATATACTTGCATATTTATTCCACCTAGCTGCAATGCTCCGTACTGTGGGTGTTTATATATTTACATATTTATTCCATCTAGCTACAATGCTCTGCACTGTGTGTTCATATATTCATATATTTATTCCATCCAGCTACAATGCTCTGCACTGTGTGTCTGTGTGTGTGTGTGTATATATATATATTT
Source organism: Pholidichthys leucotaenia (assembly GCA_020510985.1). NCBI lineage: Eukaryota > Metazoa > Chordata > Actinopteri > Cichliformes > Pholidichthyidae > Pholidichthys > Pholidichthys leucotaenia. The sequence goes on from CM035846.1 coordinate 78,268,953, forward strand.
TATAGTAATACGTACATATGTATATTAGCTGTTCTTGCTTGCTTGTTTTTTTCTTGCCTTCTGATTGTTGCTCTGAGTGTTGCTATCCCTGTGCTGTTGCAATCCTGGAATTTCCCCGTTGTGGGACTAATAAAGGCTTATCTTATCTTATCTTATCTTATCTTCTTATCTGCATTGTTGGGTCTTGTGTATCTTATCTTCCTCTTGACAATCCTCCATAGATTCTCTATGGAGTTTAGGTCAGGAGAGTTTGCTGGCCAATCAAAACACAGTGATGCCATGGTCACTTAACCAGGTTTTGATACTTTTGGCAGTGTGGTGTGATGCCAAGTCCTTCTGGAAAATGAAATCAGTTTCTGCATAAAGCTTGTCAGCAGAGGGAAGCATGAAGTGATCTAAAATTTCCTGTTAGACGACTGTGCTGACTTTGGTCTTGATAAAACACAGTGGACAAAAACCAGCAGATGACATGATTCCTCGAATGAATGAATGAATGAATGAATGAATGAATCTTTATTTTGGATAGATCAAAAGTAAAGATTAAAAGAAAGGAACAGAATAATACAACAAAGGGGGGAAAAAACATCTTACAAGGTCAAATTAAACAATAGCTCCTCTGATCATACAGTTCAACGTAAGTTATCCGAAATGGGTGATGGCTGAAGCTGCAGCTTATATTGCCCACCCATATTCCATCCAAGAATTCAAAAGAAAAACAAAACAAGAGCGATTACAATTCAGAACAAAGCTAAGACAAAACGTGACAAAAAACTAAGCAACAACACAACACAGACTGGATATGACGATCCTTATATGATTTTACATGTCATCTTGTATATAGGGCAGCATGGTGGCAGAGTGGTTAGCACTGCGACAGCACAGCAACTCATCCTTGGCCGGGGGATCGTGGGTTTGATCCCAGCCCCCGACCAACAGTGATCTGTGTGGAGTTTGCATGTTCTCCCCGTGTCTGCGTGGGTTTACTCCGGGATTTCTCCAGTTTCCTCCCACATGCCAAAAACATGCAAGTTAGGTTAATTGGCATCAAACTGGGGATTCTAAATTGTCCTTAGGTATGACCATGAGAGTGAATGGTTGTCTGTCTCTCTGTGTTGGCCCTGCGATGGACTGGCGATCTGTCCATATTGTACCCTGCCTCTCGCCCAAAGATGCTGGGATAGCTCCAGCCCCCCCGCAACCCGAAAAGGATAAAGCGGAAGAAGATGAATGAATGAATCTTGTATATACTGTATGTTTGGAGTATTTCTTCCTTTAGTTTTTGTTTAAATTGTCCAAGCGTTGTACATGATTTTAATTCAGGTCCAAAAGCATTCCACAGTCTGGCTTCTTGCACTGAGACACAGTGTTGCTTGGTGGTAGTTCTCACTGAAGGTTTTTGAAATATACATCCATCCATCCATCCATCCATCCATCCATCTTCTACCGCTTTTCCGGAGGTCCGGGTCGCGGAGGCAGCAGTTCAAGCAGAGAAGCCCAGACTTCCCTCTCCCCAGCCACCTGCTCCAGCTCTTCAGAGGGGATACCAAGGCGTTCCCAGACTAGCTGGGAGACATAGTCTCTCCACCGAGTCCTAGGTCTGCCCCGGGGTCTCCTCCCAGTGGGACGTGCCTGAAACACCTCAAGTGGGAGGCGTCCAGGAGGCATCCTAATCAGATGCCCATACCACCTCAACTGACTCCTTTCAATGTGGAGGAGCAGCGGTTCTACTCTGAGCCTCTCCCGGATGACTGAGCTCCTCACCCTATCTCTGAGGGTGAGTCCAGCAATCCTACGGAGAAAGCTCATTTCAGCCGCTTGTATCCGCAATCTCGTTCTTTCGGTCATTACCCAAAGCTCGTGACCATAGGTGAGAGTAGGAACGTAGATTGACTGGTAAATCGACAGCTTTGCCTTAGAACTAAGCTCCCTCTTCACCACAACAGACCGGTACAACGTCCGCATCACTGCAGATGCTGCTCCAATCCGTCTGTCGATCTCTCGCTCCATTTTCCCCTCACTCGTGAACAAGACCCCAAGATACTTAAACTCCTCCACTTGGGGCAGGAGCCTGTCCCCAACCCGGAGAGGACAATCCACCTTTTTCCGGCTGAGGACCATGGACTCGGACTTGGAGGTGCTGATTCTCATCCCAGCCGCTTCACACTCAGCGGCAAACCATCCCAGCAAGAGCTGTAGGTCATTGCTGGATGAAGCCAACAGGACAACATCATCTGCAAACAACAGAGATGAGATCCTGTGGTCACCAAGCATGACACCCTCCATTCCCTGGCTGCGCCTAGAAATCCTGTCCATAAAAATTATGAACAGGACCGGTGACAAAGGGCAGCCCTGGCGGAGTCCAACTCTCACTGGAATGACTCCGACCGAGTGTTGGCAATGCGAACTAAACTCTCACAACGGTCGTACAGAGACCGAATAGCTCGTAACAACAAGCCCGATACCCCATACTCCCGAAGCACCCCCCACAAAAATCCACGAGGGACGCGGTCAAATGCCTTCTCCAAGTCCACAAAACACATGTAAACTGGTTGGGCAAACTCCCACGAACCCTCAAGAATTCTCGAGAGGGTAAAGAGCTGGTCCGATGTGCCACGGCCAGGACGAAAACCACATTGCTCCTCCTGAATCCGAGGTTCGACCAACGGCCGGACTCTCCTCTCCAGTACCTTGGCATAGACCTTCCCAGGGAGGCTGAGGAGTGTGATCCCTCTAAAGTTGGAGCACACCCTCCGGTCCCCTTTTTTGAAGAGAGGAACCACCACCCCGGTTTGCCATGCCAAAGGCACTGCCCCCGACCTCCACGCAATGTTGCAGAGGCGTGTCAACCATGACAACCCAACAACATCCAGGGCCTTGAGGTACTCGGGGCGAATCTCGTCCACCCCCGGGGCCCGGCCACCAAGGAGATTTTTAACCACCTTGGCGACCTCAGCCCCTGTGTTAGGCGAGTCAAACCCCTCGTCCCCAAACCCTGCTTCCTCTGTGGAAGGCGTATCAGTGGGATTGAGGAGATCCTCGAAGTATTCCTTCCACCGCCCGACGATATCCCCAGTTGAAGTCAACAGTGTCCCATCCGCACCATACACAGTGTGGACGGGGAGCTGCTTTCCCCTCCTGAGCCGCCGAACAGTTTGCCAGAATCTCTTTGAAGCCGACCGAAAGTCTTGTTCCATGGCCTCACCGAACTCCTCCCATACCCGGGTTTTTGCTTCAGCAACCACCCGAGCTGCACTCCGCTTGGCCTGCCGGTACACCTCAGCTGCTTCGGGAGTCCCACAAGCCAACCAAGCTTGATAGGACTCCTTCTTCAGCTTAATGGCCCCCCTCACCACTGGTGTCCACCACTTGGTTCGGGGGTTGCCACCACGAGATGCACCGACCACCTTGCGGCCGCAGCTCTGGGCTGCCGCTTCAACAACAGAGGTGGAGAACATGGCCCATTCAGACTCCATGTCTCCAGACTCCCTCGGAATGTGGTTGAAGTTCTTCCGGAGGTGGGAGTTGAAGACCTCCCGGACAGGGGCCTCAGCCAGACGCTCCCAGCACACCCTCACTATACGTTTGGGTCTACCAGGTCTGAATGGCTTCCTCCCCTGCCATCGGATCCAACTCACCACCAGGTGGTGATCAGTTTACAGCTCTGCACCTCTCTTTACTCGGGTGTCCAAGACATACGGTCGCAGGTCTGATGATACGATAACAAAATCGATCATCGACCTGCGGCCTAGGGTGTCCTGGTGCCAGGTGCACATATGGACACCCTTATGCTTGAACATGGTGTTCGTTATAGACAGACTGTGGTTAGCACAGAAGTCCAATAACTGAACACCACTCGGGTTCAGATCGGGCAGGCCGTTCCTCCCATTCACCCCCCTCCAGGTTTAACTGTCGTTGCCCACGTGCGCATTGAAGTCCCCCAGTAGGACAATGGAGTCTCCAGGAGGAGCACCCTCCAGCACCCCAGTCACAGACTCCAAAAAGGGTGGGTACTCTGAAACATCATTTGGTGCATAGGCACAAATGATGGTCAGGACCCGTTTCCCAACCCGAAGGCGCAGGGAAGCAACCCTTTCGTCCACCGGGGAAAACTCCAATATAGAGGCAGCAAGGTGGGGCGATACAAGAATACCTACCCCTGCTCGTCGCCTCTCGCCCGGGGCAACTCCAGAAAAGGCCAAGCTCCAGCCCCTCTCCAGGAGACTGGTTCCGGAACCGGAGCTGTGTGTTGAGGTGAGGCCGACTATATCTAGCCGGTATCGCTCAATCTCGTACACCAGCTCAGGCTCCTTCCCCACCATACATGTTCCTCTGAAATGATATTGTTTCTCCCTTATTTGGAACAACTTTTGGATATTTGCGGTCAGTGATAGATTCTTCACTTTAAACATTATTACTGCAGTTTTAAAGTCAACCAGATCTTTCAACTTGAGAGCTTCTAATTTAAGAAAAAGTGGGTTTGTTGGTTCCCTGTAAGCAGCTTTGTTTATTATTCTAATAGCTCTCTTCTGAAGCATAAAGATTGGATATATGCTTGTTTTATATGTATTTCCCCATACTTCAGTACAATATGTCATGTATGGGAGTATTATTGAATGATACAAAGTATATAATGTGGGTTGACTTTTTTTTTTTTTTTTTTTGCTCCAAGATGGCGCCCACAGTGGTCGACATGGTGCTTCGCTGCCCTTTAATTTGTCTAATTTGTTTGTTTTTGTTCGTCGATTGTGTGACTGCTACCTCTTATACTCGTGAAGAGTTATTAAATATCAGGACTCTTACTCCCATGGACCTTCTCCCACTTTTTTTAGCTCCTGCCACCGATCTGATTCATTGTTTGGCTCAAAGAGTAAGATGGCGAAAAAGAGGAAAGCGAGGGGGGATTCTTGCTCGGCTGCGAAGGAGAGGCACGCGAACAGCCTTGCCTGGCATATTTTTATCCAATGCCAATTCTCTCTTGAACAAGGTAGAAGAATTAAGGCTGCTGATGCGATTTAAGGACCTTGCTTCCTCGTCTGTCATCTGTTTATCTGAGACCTGGCTTAAAGGGAACATACCGGACAGCGCGATCAGCCTCGAGGGATTTCAGCTGTTTCGTGCTGATCGCGTCACAGAGCTCTCCGGTAAGTCTATTGGAGGAGGAGTGTGCTTCTATATTAACAGCAGCTGGTGCTCTGATGTAACGGTGGTTTCACAACACTGTTCTCCCGATCTAGAATTTCTCTCTGTTAACTGCAAGCCATTTTAGGGCCTTTTCCACTAGCACGCTTTAGCGCGACACGGGACGGCTCAGCACGCTTTGTACGCTTTTCCACAAGCCCCAACACGGTTTAACAGCCGCGATTCTCAGCCCCGCTCCAGGGCAGGGTACAGCAGTGCTGAGCTGTGCCATGTTGTGACGTTAACAGACTGGTCGCCGCTGATTGGTCAGGTCGTAACCGGCGCTGATTGGTCAAGTTGTAACCAACCCTCTCCTCCTCCTCATCTACCAAATCTTCACGACCTTCTCAATAAAGTTTTTGAAAAAAAAAAAAAAAAGAATCTTCACGACCGCCTTTACTCGGCACGCAACCACTGTTGGCGGTTCCTTTTCAGTGTATTGCTGTGCTATTTTCATTTATTCTCTATCAAAAATGGCTTCGCGTAATAAGGGTGTTCCATGGACCAATAAAGAGCTGCAGTGTCTGCTCACTGCATTGTCAGACGAACGTATTCAGCGCGAGTTAGACGGAGCCGCCCGGAATGAAAAATATACCGGGAGGTCTCGACATCGGAGTCCTTTAACGGTCAGTTTTAATTTTTTTTTATTGTGCGTTTTTTCGCAAATATATTTGGTAAGACGCTCAGTTTATTTATGCAATAAAAAAGCTGTTCATTTGTGGATGGATCGCTGCTTTATTGCAGCACACTGCGGACTAAAACTTTTATTTTAATTATTCATGTGAACAATACGCTGAAATAAGCTTATGTATTCTTGTTAAAAACTATTGTCTTTTCTGTATATATTGCACTTTCGTGCTGTATTTTATTGTGTGCAATTTCCTTGTAGAATCATCCCACGCGTCCGCCGCGACAGCCCGCACGGATTATTCAACCGAGCCTTCCTGACCCACAGCTGGCAGAGACGCCTTCATTCTACCGAGCCTCAGCACTCAGTGGTCGGCGTTTATAAAATGTCGATTAACCTTCATGTTGTGTTGCAAAGTTTTTTTTTTTATTTTAATATTTTGTATATAATAAAATGGAATTGTTTTGGAAAGTGTGGTTTGTCTGTTATAACACTGAATTATAAAACAGTATAATTACATAGAAATTCCATTGCCTAGTCTGATCAAAATTATGCTGATCTTCCTGTCAGGGGTCAACCATTATAAAGGTAATGTAATTTTTAACTAGACCAAAAAACAAATCTTTTTGTAAGCTTTCTGTTCTTTTTATTGAAATATCATAAAAAATTAGCACCAAGTCAAAGGTACAAGTATATGTAAATTGAATGTTCTATCGGCATTCCAAATTCAGAGATTTACAATACTTTAGGAGTGTAGCATCATCTAAACGGAAAATAATAATACTGTTGTTCCAAACGTTGACCTGAAGGTGAAAAACATATTTTTTTTTAATTCAGTACATCCAAAATGCCCTAGGATGTGGTGTTGGACAGTGTGCCACCGTCTCATTATTTAATACGAATAAAAACAAGTTTCAGCTCATTATTTCTAGGTCATTTGGCAGTTAATTCAAAACAAAAGTGACTTGTGTTGTTGCAGCTTAATTATGAGATAAAATTAATTGTGAGATAAAACCACAGAGCGAGCAAGGCAATAATCCTTGGATCCTCCATTTTTTGTCTCGTGTAAATAAGGACTCAGTCGGGTGCGTAACATCACGGGAGTGTGGCCCCGCCTCGCTGAGAATCTGCTGCTGCCCCGCTTCTAAAACCTCCTAACACAAACCATCACAGCACAAGCACAACACCGTGCTAATGGAGACAGAAGCATTCCGAGCCGTACTGAAGTGAATCGAGCCGTACCGAGGTGTGCTGGGCTAGTGGAAAACAGGCTTTTATTCCCCGCAGGAGTTCGCATCATTTGTTTTGATCGCTGTGTACGCCCCTCCCGACGCGGACGCGCGCGAGGCCCAGCGCGCGCTCGCAGATCACGTCCTACATGCGGAGCGGAATTTTCCAGACTCCCTGGTTATTGTGGTGGGCGACTTTAACCAGAGCAATCTGAGTCACGAGCTCCCCCGATACAGACAGTTTATTAAATGTCCAACCAGAGGAAATAACACGCTGGATCACTGTTACACCACAGTGAAGGACGCATATTGCGCTGTTCCCCGCGCTGCGCTTGGATTATCTGATCACGTGATGGTCCACCTCATTCCCACATACAGACAGAGATTGAAACTCACTAAACCTGTTGTGACCACCACGAAGAAATTGACCAGTGAAGCTGGAGAGAAACTGAACACACGCATGGAAATAACTGACTGGGGCATGTTTAAAGGAGCTACACATGATGTTAATGAGTACACAGACACTGTGAACTCATATATCAACTTCTGTGAGGAGAGCATTCTCCCATCGCGCACCAGGGTGAGGTACTCTAATGATAAGCTCTGGTTCACTGCTAAGCTCAGACAGATCAGAAAGGAGAAGGAAGCTGCGTTGAAAAGTGGAGACAGAGACTGCTACAGGGAGGTTAAATATCGGTTTAACAGAGAGCTGAGGAGAGCTAAATCTGTGTATTCTGAGAGACTCCAGCAGCAGTTCACTGCTAATGACTCGGCTTCTGTGTGGAGAGGACTGAGGCAAATCACCAACTATCAGCCTCAGGCTTCTAAAGGTCAGGATGACAAAGCCCTTTGTCAAAAACTGTCCCAACATTACGCCCGTTTTGACACCTTGTCAGCTGTGTCCAACTCCCCCACTCCACCCAGCTCCACTGCCTCCTCGGCCCCTAATTCATCAAAAGCGATCCCCCCCTCCTCCTCCTTCCCCCCCTGCCCTTGTCATCAGTGAGCAGGACGTGCACAGACAATGCTCCGGACTGAACCCGCGCAAGGCCCCCGGGCCGGACGATGTGTCTCCCTCCACCCTGAGACACTGTGCAAAAGAGCTGGCTCCTGTCTTCACAGACATTTTTAACACCTCCCTTAAGCTGTGCCACGTGCCGACCTGCCTCAAATCCTCCACCATCATCCCTGTCCCCAAGAAGCCACGGATTACTGGACTTAATGACTACAGACCTGTAGCGCTCACCTCTGTAGTCATGAAGTCCTTTGAGCGCCTGGTCCTGTCTCACCTCAAGTCCATCACCACTCCCCTCCTGGACCCGCTGCAGTTTGCCTACCGTGCCAACAGGTCTGTGGACGACGCAGTCAACCTGGCCCTCCACTCCATCCTGCAGCACCTGGACTCCCCGGGAACCTACGCCAGGACCCTGTTTGTGGACTTCAGCTCTGCATTCAACACCATCCGCCCCACTCTGCTCCAGGACAAGCTGTCCTTGCTCGGCGTGCCTGACTCCCTCTGCAGGTGGATCACCGACTTCCTGACGGACCGGAGGCAGCATGTGTGGCTGGGGAAGTCTGTCTCGGACTCTGTTAGCATCAGCATCGGATCACCCCAGGGCTGTGTACTTTCCCCCCTACTCTTCTCCCTTTATACCAACTCCTGCACCTCCAGCCACCAGTCTGTCAAGCTGATCAAGTTTGCAGACGACACCACCCTCATCGGGCTCATCTCCAACGGCAACGAGTCCGTCTACAGGAAAGAGGTGGCCCAGCTGGTGTCCTGGTGCAGCCACAACAACCTGCAGCTGAACGCTCTGAAGACAGCGGAGATGATTGTGGACTTCAGGAAAGTCACAACCCCCCTGCCCCCCCTCACCATCACAGGCTCTCCCATCACCATTGCAGATTCCTTCCGCTTCTTGGGCACCACTATCACCCGGGACCTCAAATGGGAGCCAACCATCAGTTCCCTCATCAAAAAGGCCCAGCAAAGGATGTTCTTTCTGCGGCAGCTGAGGAAGCTCAAGCTACCCACCAAGATGTTAGTGCAGTTCTACACAGCCATCATCGAGTCCATCCTCACCTCCTCCATAACCGTGTGGTACGCAGGAGCCACTGCCAGGGACTGACTAAGGCTGCAGCGTGTCGTGTGCACTGCTGAGAAGGTGATCGGCTGCAAGCTCCCATCTCTCCAGGACCTGTACATCTCCAGGACCCGGAGGCGTGCAGGCCGGATCATAGCCGATCCTTCACACCCTGGTCACGTACTGTTTGCCCCCCTCCCCTCAGGTAGAAGACTTCGGTCCATTCAGACTAAAACCTCCTGGCACATGAACAGCTTTTTTCCCTCTGCCATCAGACTGCTGAACATTAAGTGACTTATTGACTCTTGTGCACTATATACAGCAGCTCATGTCGTTCATCACTGTTTTTCTGTTGCATTATTGACTGCACTGTGGTACCCCATATTATCTGCTACTTGCTAATTTATTTAAATCTGCCTTGACTAGTATTACTCATTATTATTATTATTACTTATTATTCTACACTTATTGCATGTTTTTACTCTTTTAGTTCTTTTAGTTCATCTCTTTATCTCTTCATGTTTTTAATGTTGCAGCATGGCACCGAGACAAATTCCTAGTTTGTGTACTACATGAACAATGGCAATAAATCTGATTCTGATTCAGCAAAATATTTCACTCTGTGTAGTATTGCAATTGATTTAGATATTTTACCTTTAATATAATTAATATGTGACTTCCAACACAGTTTATTGTCAGTTATTACTCCAATAAATTTAGTTGCGGGTACCCTTTCAATCTCTACACCATTTACATTAAGTTTAGATACTAAGTTGTTGTGATGGTTGTTAAAAACTTAAAATTTTGTCTTACTTAAATTGAACATTAATTTGTTTGAATCAAACCACAGTTTAAGCTTTCCTAAGTTTAAGCTTTCCTTTTGAATGAATGAATGAATGAATGAATGAATGAATGAATGAATGAATGAATGAATTTTTATTTCGGATAGATTAAAAGTACAGGTTAAAAGAAACTGAATAATATAACAAAGGGGGAAAGAAAATCCAACAAGGTCAAATTAGACAATAACTCCTCTGATTATACAGTTCAACATAAGTTATCCGAAATGGGTGATGGCTGAAGCCGCAGCTTATATTGCCCATCCATGTTCCATCCAAGAATTCAAAAGAAAAAACAAAACAAGAGCGATTACAATTCAGAACAAAGCTAAGACAAAATGTGACAAAAAAATAAGCTACAACACAACGCAGGCTGGATATGACAATCCTTATGTGATTTTACATGTCATCTTGTATATATGTTTGGAGTATTCCTTCCTTTAGTTTTTCTTTAAATTGTCCAAGCATTGTACATGTACTCTTCTGAAGCATAAAGATTGGATATATGCTTGTTTTATATGTATTTCCCCATACTTCAGTACAATATGTCATGTATGGGTGTATTAATGAATGATACAAGGTATATAGTGTGGGTTGATTCAGCAAATTTTTCACTCTGTGTAGTATTGCAATTGATTTGGATATTTTACCTTTAATAAAATTAATATGTGACTTCCAACACAGTTTATTATCAATTATTACTCCAAGAAATTTAGTTTCGGATACCCTTTCAATCACTACACCATTTACACTGAGTTTAGATACTGAGTTGTTGTGATGGATGTTAAAGACTATAAATTTTGTCTTACTTAAATTGAGCGTTAATTTGTTTGAATCAAACCACAGTTTAAGCTTTCCTAATTCCTTTCCGAGTGTATCCAAAAGTTGTTCCAAATTGCTTCCACTGCATAATAGATTAGCGTCATCGGCAAACAATATTAAGTCCATTTTTTCTGAAACTTTAGATATATCATTTATATACATATTGAATAACAATGGCCCCAAAACTGAACCCTGTGGGATTCCACAAGTAACCTTCAGTAACTGTGAGTTGTTGTTACCAACACATACATACTGATATCTATTCTTTCAGTAACTACTTAACCAGGACAGAGCTACCCCTCTAATACCACAATTTTGCAGTTTCTTTAATAATAAATTATGATCCACTGTATCAAATGCTTTTTTAAGATCCAGGAATACCCCAACTGAATACTCTTTATTTTCAATGGCAGTTGATATTTTTTCTATAAATTCCATTAGCGCAAATGCAGTTGTCCTCTTTTGTCTGAACCCATATTGCTGCTCACACAATAAATTATTCTTCAGTAAGACGTTGTCAGTTCTCTCATAGAATATTTTTTCAAGTATCTTGGAAAATTGGGGCAATAGTGAAATTGGTCTATAGTTTGAGAATTCCCCTCTGTCACCCATCTTGTATATCGGAATTACTTTAGCTATTTTCATTGCATTGGGAAATATACCTGTTTGGAGAGACAGGTTACAGATATACGTCAGTGGTTTCACTAAGCCAGGGGTGTCCAACCATGTGCCATGGAGAGCCAAGACCCTGCAGGTTTTCTCTTCTACCCAGCCTCTTCAGCAGGTGTTTTCACTTATCAGCAATCAGTGGGAAGAAGTTCACAGAAATCTGCTGTTGAAGACACTGGTTGGAGGTAAAACCTGCAGGGTCTTGGCTCTCTATGGCACATGGTTGGACACCCCTGCACTAAGCATTCAATAATAGTTTTGACTAAGAGCATGTCAATACCATCACAGTCCGTAGATGTTTTACTTTTAAACGATTTAACAATATCAATGACCTCTCTCACGTGTGTGTTCTTTATGAAAATGGAGTCTTTTATAGCAGTGTTATTGCTTATTGTATCACCTGTAGGCACCGTAATGGGTATTTCTCGAGCCAAATTAGGACCAATGTTAACAAAAAAGTTATTAAATTCATCTGCAGGTGAAGCTGCATTCACACTCTGAGTTGTTTTATTATTTTTTGAAAAATCGGTTGGGTAGCTTGTATTTCTGCTTTTATTTCCAAGAATACTGTTAAGTATTGTCCATGTATTTTTAATATTGTCTCTGTTTTTCTCCAGTTCTTTACTGTAATAGTCTCTGTTACTACATCTTATTATATATGTTAACTTATTTTTGTATGTTTTATACCGCTGCTCTGCTTCTTTTGTCCTTTTCTTTAGGAAAGCTTTATATAATATTTTTTTCTTTTTACACGCCTTTTGTAATCCTTTGGTTAACCATGGCTTATTGGCAAATTTATGTTTAAGCTTTTCCTTTACTAATGGACAATTTTTTTCATATAGAGTGGTTACAATGTTCATAAATGTGTCATAGGCTTCATTTACATCTGATACATAGACTTCTGTCCAGTCCTGCTTCAGCAAGTCCTCTTTAAAAGAACTGATTGCATTTTGTGATTTGTATCTGAATGATTTTATTTTTTTTTTCTGTATTGGCCCCCATGTGGCCATGGATAAGTGCAAAGGTTGGCAAGTGGTCACTTATATCATTTATCAATAATCCACTTTCTATTTTCTAGATATTTTCTATACAAACAGGTTGTCAATAAGTGTAGCAGTGTGAACTGTGATTCTACTGGGATGTGTTATTGTGGGATATAGACTCATGCTGTACATAGAGTTCATGAACTCTGTAATTACATTTTGTTGATAAGGATTTAGTAAATCAATATTGAAATCTCCACAAATTACTACAATTTTCTTACTAGTAATATTATTGTACAGCTTGACTAATTTATCTCTGAATGTCTCAATGCAAGTTCCCGGCGTTCTATATCTATACAACTTATAATTAGATTTTTTGTTTTATCTTGTTCAATCTCAACAGTAACACATTCCAAAATCCCTGGTAGTGCAGAGGACATTCCATTTACAAGCTTACACCTATACAGGTCATCAATATACAGTGCAACACCACCACCCTTTTTTTGAGATCTGTTAATATGAAACATCTGATATCCCTCCATTGCCATCAGGGGAGCCTGCTCTTCATTAAGCCAAGTTTCAGAGAATGCGATAGCTGTAAATTTTCTGTCTAGCTGTTTTAAATAGTCCTGAATCTGTGGAAATTTTTTGTTAAGACTTCTGCTGTTGAAGTGTATTATTGATAGTTTACTATCTAGTTGCACTTGACTTTTGAATAGCTTTTCAGTGTAATATTCACAATGGTTATGAATATTATTGAAAAAGTGGTTATCAGGATCAATATCGTTCTCCATCTCTTGTAGTTTATGTTCAGCATAATGGCATATTTTCAGAGTTTGAGTTTCCTTACTCTGTGTCAAATGACTTCCTCCAACTGGGGATAATTGATGTCTACTCAAGTCAGTCATAAGTTTTTTGTTTGTTTTGCTTATTTTTTTTTAAAGTACATTGACATGGTATGTCAAAAGAACTATTCTTACCGTGTGTGTGAATATGGATTATCATTGTCTCTTAATTTTCTTAATCAGTGTTCATCTGTATTTATTTAAGTCAGTAACATCTCTGATCATTATGCTCTTTGCTTGCTCAGGTGTTCCATTTAGTTTGATCCAAACTCTACAATTTCTTGTCCATGTTGCCTGTATCTTATTTTGTCTTTTCGGCATCCGTGCTTTCCGTGCTATTTCAACATTTGTTTTTGTTAGGTGTTCATTTAGGTAAACTTCTGTTCCCCGTAGCTTTCTGGCCTTCCTCAGTATGTCATTCTTTACCCTTCTGTTCACAAAACGCCTCACAATTGATTTCTTTGTTTTATTATCTTTTCTGGGTAAAGCATAACAGGCTGAAATTGCATTTGCTTCGACTTTTATATCTCTACTGTCAAGGAACTGAAGCACCTGGTTTTCTAGGGAGACTGATTCACTCAGGGGAGCCTCCTCAGAATCAGAATCAGAATCAGAATCAGGTTTATTGCCATTGTTCATGTAGTACACAAACTAGGAATTTGTCTCGGTACAATGCTGCAACATTAAACATGATAAGATAAGAGAAATAAACTATACATGTAATAAAGTGTAGGATAAGATTAAGTGATACTGGTCAACAGTTAAAATATATATTAGCCAGCAGCAGATACTGTGGAGAACTATATAGTGCAGTCGGTAATGCAGGAAGAAAACAGTGATGATTGACATGAGTCTGGTTGAGCTGCTGTACATGGTGCACGAGAGTCACTTAGTGTTCAGCAGTCTAATGGCAGAGGGGAAGAAGCTGTTCATGTGACGGGAGGTTTTAGTCTGGATGGACCGAAGTCTTCTACCAGAGGGGAGGGGGGCAAACAGTACATGACCAGGGTGTGAGGGATCGGCTATGATCCGGCCAGCACGCCTCCGGGTCCTGGAGATGTACAGATCCTGGAGAGATGGGAGCTTGCAGCCGATCACCTTCTCAGCAGTGCGCACGACGCGCTGCAGCCTTAGTCTGTCCCTGGCAGTGGCTCCTGCGTACCACACGGTTATGGAGGTGGTGAGGATGGACTCGATGATGGCTGTGTAGAACTGCACTAACATCTTGGTGGGTAGCTTGAGCTTCCTCAGCTGCCGCAGGAAGAACATCCTCTGCTGGGCTTTTTTGATGAGTGAGCTGATGGTCAGCTCCCATTTGAGGTCCCTGGTGATGGTAGTGCCTAGGAAGCGGAAGGAATCAGCAGTGGTGATGGGAGAGCCTGAGAGGGTGAGGGGGGGCAGAGGAGTAGTGACTTTCCTGAAGTCTACAATCATCTCCACTGTCTTCAGAGCGTTCAGCTGCAGGTTGTTATTGCTGCACCAGGACGCCAGCTGGGCCACCTCTCTCCTGTAGGCGGACTCGTCGCCGTTGGAGATGAGCCCGATGAGGGTGGTGTCGTCCGCAAACTTGATCAACTTGACAGACTGGTGGCTGGAGGTGCAGGAGTTGGTGTAAAGGGAGAAGAGTAGGGGGGAAAGTACACAGCCCTGGGGTGATCCGGTGCTGATGGTGTCACCTCTCAGTCCTGTTGTAGCATGAGCATATGATTGATATTTGATTCCTTTCCGAGTGTATCCAAAAGTTGTTCCAAATTACTTCTGCTGCATAATAAATTAGTGTCATCGGCAAACAATATTAAATCCATTTTTTCTGAAACTTTACATATATCATTTATATACATATTGAATAACAGTGGCCCCAAACTGAACCCTGTGGGACTCCACAAGTAACCTTCAGTAACTGTGAGTTTTTTGTTACCAACACATACATACTGATATCTATTCTTTAAGTAACTACATAACAAGGACAGTGCTACCCCCCTAATATCACAATTTTGTATTTTCTTTAATAATAAATTATGGTCCACTGTATCAAATACTTTTTTAAGATCCAGGAATACCCCAACTGAATACTCTTTATTTTCAATGGCAGTTGATATTTTTTCTATAAATTCCATTAGAGCAAATGCAGTTGTCCTCTTGTTTCTGAACTCATATTGCTGCTCACACAATAAATTATTCTTCATTATGAAGTTGTCAATTCTCTCACAGAATATTTTGTCAAGTATCTTGGAAAATCGCGGCAATAGTGAAATTGGTCAATAGTTTGAAAATTCCCCTCTGTCACCAGTCTTGTATATCGGAATTACTTTAGCTATTTTCATTGCATTGGGAAATATACCTGTTTGGAAAGACAGGCTACAAATATACGTCAGTGGCTTCACTAAGCATTCGATGATAGTTTTGACTAAGAGCATGTCAATACCATCACAATCCTTAGATGTTTTACTTTTAAACGATTTAACAATTTCAATGACCTCTCTTTCGTCTGTGTTCTTTATGAAAATGGAGACTTTTATAGTAATGTTTTTGCTTATTGTATCACCTGTCGGTGCTGTAATGGGTATTTCTCGAGCCAAATTAGGACCAATGTTAACAAAAAGTTATCAAATTCATCTGCACGTGAGACTGCATTCACACTCTGAGTTGTTTTATTATTTTTTTTTGAAAGATTGGTTGGATAGCTTGTATTTCTGTTTTTATTTCCAAGAATATTGTTAAGTATTGTCCATGTATTTTTAATATTGTCTCTGTTTTTCTCTAGTTCTTTACTGTAATAGTCTCTTTTACTACATCTCATTATATATGTTAACTTATTTTTGTATGTTTTATACCACTGCTCTGCTTCTTTTGTCCTTTCCTTTAGAAAAGCTTTATATAATGATTTTTTCTTTTTACACACCTTTTGTAATCCTTTGGTTAACCATGGCTTGTCAACAAATTTCTGTTTAAGCTTTTTCTTTACTAATGGACATTTTTTTCATAAAGAGTGGTTACAATGTTCATAAATGTGTCATAGGCTTCATTTACATCTGATACATAGACTTTTGTTCAGTCTTGCTTCAGCAAGTCTTATTTAAAAGAACTGATTGCATTTTGTGATTTGTATCTAAAAGATTTTAAAGTTTTCTTCTGTATTGGCCCCCGTGTTGCCATGGATAAGTGCAAAGGTTGGCAAATGGTCACTTATATCATTTATCAATAATCCACTTTCTATTTTCTTATCAATAATATTAACAAACAAGTTATCAACAAGTGTAGCAGTGTGAACTGTGATTCTACTGGGATGTGTTATTGTGGGATATAGACTCATACTGTACATAGAATTCATGAACTCTGTAATTACATTTTGTTTAAATGGATTTAGTAAATCAATATTGAAATCTCCACAAATTACAACCATTTTCTTACTAGTAATATTATTGTACAGCTTGACTCTCGTGCACTATGTACAGCAGCTCAACCAGACTCATGTCAATCATCACTGTTTCTGTTGCATTACCGACTGCACTATGTGGTACTCCACAATATCTGCTGCTCGCTAATATATTTAAAAACTGCTTTAATTAGTATTACTCATTCTTATTCTACACTTATTGCATGTATAGTTTTTTATTTCTTTTATCTTATCATGTTTAATGTTGCAGCATTGCACCGAGACAAATTCCGAGTTTATGTACTACATGAACAATGGCAATAAATCTGAATCTGATTCTGATTCTGACTAATTTATCTCTGAATGTCTCAATGCAAGTTCCCAGCATTCTATATATACAATTTATAATTAGATTTTTTGTTTTATCTTGGTCAATCTCAACAGTAACACATTCCAGAATCCCTGGTAGTGCAAAGGACATTTCATTTACAAGTTTACACCTATACAGGTCATCAATATATAGTACAACACCACCACCCTTTTTTTGAGATCTGTTAATATGTCTCTCTCTGGCATCTGTCAGTCTCGGGAGACTATGGAGTTGTGCTCTGGGTGGTTTTGATGCAGCGTCGGTGTTGGGTGTGACTGAAAAGTCCGATGCGGGAGTGGCAATCCTTGCTGCATTGGACACAGGTGAAGTCCGTTGCTGGTTGGTCTGCCTGGCCTCAGGGCTTTCTCCTCTGTCGCTTCGCCTCAGCTTGCTGACTGTTCAAAGCTGGACAGGCCTTTCTGCACAATCTGCCTCCAGGCCGTCCGATCTGAGGCTACAGCTTCCCTCATGGTGAGGTCGACATCCATGGCCATCAAGTCCCTTTTGCAGACATCTTTGTAACGTAGTTGGGGTCTTCCTGATGGGCGTTTGCCTTGAGCTAGGACACCGTAGAGGAGATCCTTGGGGATCCTGCCATCGTCCATGTGTATCACATGCCCCAGCCAGCGCATGCGTCTCTGCTTCAGCAGCGTGTACATGATGGGGATTCCAACTCTCTCCAGGACGCTGTTGTTTGTGACTTTGTCCTGCCAGGTGATGTGTAGGATGTGAAGGAGACAGCGCATGTGAAAATCGTTGAGCTTCTTTTCCTGTTGGGCTTGCAGGGTCCAGGACTTGCTGCCATACAGGAGGTTGCTAAGGACGCAAGCTCTGTAGACCTGGATTTTGGTATGCTCTGTCAGCTTGCCATTGGCCCATGCTCTCTTTGTCAGTCTGGACATGGTCGTAGCTGCTTTGCCGATGCGCTTATTGAGCTCCATGTCGCGAGAGAGGTAGTCATTGATGGTGGATCCCAGGTAGACGAAGTCATGGACAACATCTAGTTCATGATCGAAAATACTGATGCAGGGTGGAGAATCCATGCCTTGTCCCATGACCTGTGTTTTCTTCAGGCTGATAGTGAATCCGAAGTCGCGACAAGCCTCGCTGAAACAAGTCATGAGCTGCTGAAGGTCCTCGGCTGAGTGGGCGGTGATTGCTGCATCATCTGCAAAGAGGAAGTCACGCATACATTTCAGCTGGACCTTGGACTTTGCTCTTAGTCTGGAGAGGTTGAAGAGCTTTCCATCCGATCTGGTTCTAAGGTAGATGCCCTCTTTGGCAGAACCAAAGGCGTGTTTCAGCATGACGGCAAAGAAGATTCCGAACAGAGTCGGTGTGAGAACGCATCCCTGTTTCACTCCGCTTCTAATATCGAAGGCGGATGAAGTTGATCCGTCAAAGACGACTGTGCCCTTCATGTCATCGTGAAATGATCGGATGATGCTGAGCAGCTTGGGCGGATATCAGATCTTGGAGAGAATTTTGAAGAGGCCATCCCTACTAACAAGGTCGAAAGCCTCTGTCAGGTCAATGAAGGCTACGAAGAGTGTCTGCCTCTGTTCCCTGCATTTCTCCTGCAGCTGTCTGAGAGAGAACACCATGTCGATTGTAGACCTGTTGGCTCGGAACCCGCACTGCGATTCAGGATAGACTCTCTCTGCCAGAACTTGAAGCCTCTTGAGGATAACACGAGCAAACAGCTTCCCAACGATGCTGAGGAGAGAGATGTCACGGTAGTTATTGCAGTCGCTCCTGTCACCTTTGTTCTTATATAGCGTGACGATGTTGGCGTCCCTCATGTCCTGCGGTACTTCGCCTTCTCTCCAGCACAGACAGAGGATTTCATGCAGCTCTGTGATTAGTGACCCTTTGCAGCACTTCAGAACTTCGGCAGGGATGCCGTCCTTCCCGGGGGCTTTGCCGGTGGCAAGGGAGTCAAGGGCCTCATTCAGTTCATCGATGGTCGGTTCTCCATCAAACTCCCCCAGTACAGGCATACACTCGATGGCATTCAGGGCATCGTCAGTGACTATGTTCTCCCTGGCATACAGCTCAGAGTAGTGCTCTACCCAGTGCTCCATCTGTTGTGCCCGATCCTGGATTACCTCCCCTGTGGCAGACTTTAAGGGAGCGATTTTCTTCTGTATAGGGCCCAAGGCCAGCTTGATTCCATTGTACATCCCCTTGATGTTGCCCGTGTCTGCAGCCAGCTGTATCTGGGAGCAGAGCTGAAGCCAGTAGTCGTTGGCACATCGCCTGGCACGCTGCTGCACTTTGCTACGGGCTGCCCGGAGGACTTGCAGGTTGCGTTCGCTGGGGCAGGCTTTATAAGCTACCAAGGCGTTCCACTTCTCCACGATTACTGGGATCATTTCATCGAAGTGACCCTCAAACCAGTCTGCTGACCTGCTGGTTTTCTTGCCAAAGGTGGTCATGGCAGCCTTATGCACGGCATCTCTGAAGTGCTGCCACCTTTCTTGAGCACTAGCACCAGAACGGCCTGGGAGAGATTCCTCAAGCACGTGTGCAAATTCCTCCACTTTCTCCTGGTCGTGCGTCTTACTTGTATCGATGCGAGGCCTGCCTTCCTTTATCGTGCGGTGCACTTTCTTTGTTCGCAGTTTGACCTTGCTACATACTAGGGAGTGATCTGTATCACAGTCAACACTCTGGTAGCTTCGTGTGATCTGGACGCTGGGTAGACAGCTGCCTGCGTCTGGTGAGAATCAAATCAAGCTGGTGCCAGTGCTTGGATCTTGGATGTCTCCAGGAGACTCTGTGTTGGGGCTTCGTGTTAAAGAATGTATTTGTGATGCAGAGACCGTGATGGCAACAGAGTTCCTGTAGGCGTTGTCCATTTTCGTTCATCCTTCCTATGCCGAACTGGCCCAAACAGGTAGGCCAAGAGTTGTAATCGGCACCAACTCTAGCGTTAAAGTCGCCGAGGATGAACAATGGCTCTTGTTTTGGGATTTTCTCTATGGTGGTACTGAGGACGTTGTAGAATTTGTCTTTAGCTTCCGCCATAGACGTCAGTGTTAGTGCGTAGGCACTGATTAAACTGACTGTCCCCTCTGAGGAGTGAAGTTGAAGGGACAGAATGCATTCGCTTCCCTCTGTGGGTGGAATAATGGATCCCAGGAGGGTGTTCCTAACCGCAAATCCAACTCCATGTTCCCTGATCTCATCAGGTGGTTTCCCCTGCCAGAAAAAAGGAGAAGTCCCTCTCTCTCACAGATCCTGACCCTGCGAGCCTGGTGTCTTGGAGAGCGACAATGTCCATCTGCAGTCTGCTCAGTTCCATGTCGATGACTGTCGTCTTGCGAGCATCGCTGATTTCCTGAAGATCGTCAGAGAAACCTGGTGTCATTGTTCTGACATTCCATGTGCCCATGTTTAGGGCGGGTGTTTTCTTCTTTCTGTTCTTGTTGCTTGGCGCGAGGTTATCGAACCGTTTGTCGGTTTTCACCTTAGACCCCACGCACCCAGTGAGGTTAACGGTCCGTGGCGAGGCAGCACCTTATTGGCTGGGGGCTGCACAGCTTAAGGCGGGCGTTAGCTGCCCAGTGGAGCACGATGGCCCCTCCCACCGTCGGAAGCAGCCCCTGGCATCAAACTCTAAGCCAATCGAACGAAGACTTATAACCGGTATACTGCTGCTTCCCGTGTTGTATCGACGCTGCATAGTGAAGCTGAAGTGTCCTCTCCATTGCGCAAAGCCTGGGTAAGTTAGTATGGAGGAGAAGCTGTTAGCCATGCAGCAGGTCCCCCCTCTCCACGTCGCTGAAATGATCCAATGGAAAGGCAAAAGCCAGTACACTTGGTTCCAGCGCCGTCGCAGGAGCTGCCAGAGCGACGTTGTAGACAACGACGAACTGCCTTAGGGGCTCCGATTCCGGATTTTTCCTCGGGGTTGACTCCCGAAGCCTTTCCCGTAAGCGGGTATATCGCAAGGCAGCGGAGGTTTGAAATCAGGGTTTTCCTTCCACTAGATGAGCTGCCTTCCCGGCTGTCGAGCCCCACCTACCCGAAGCAGTCTGGTTTTAAGGCGCCAGAAACTCGCCTTCACCCCTTCTCTTGTCAGTAAAAGCAGTCCCGCGACAAACACACCAGGAGCTGGACTTAGTTGTCAGAGGCTGTAAGAGACGCACGCCATATGGGAGCACTTTATAGATAGTGGGAGCTTATCCCCACTTCCACCCCTGGCTATGACAACCTTGGGACCTGTTAATATGAAACATATGATATCCCTCTATTACCATCAGAGGAGCCTGCTCTTCATTAAGCCAAGTTTCAGAGAATGCGATAGCTGTAAATTTTCTGTCTAGCTGTTTTAAATAGTCCTGAATCTGTGGAAAGTTTTTAAGACTTCTGCTGTTGAAGTGTATTATTGATAGTTTACCATCTAATTGCACTTGACTTTTGAATTGCTTTTCAGTATAATATTCACAATAATTATGAATATTATTGAAAAAGTGGTTATCAGGATCAATATCATTTTCCATCTCTTGTAGTTTATTTTCAGCATAATGGAATATTTTCAGAGTTTGAATTTCCTCACTCTGTGTCAAAAGACTTCCTCCAACTGGGGATAATTGATGTCTACTCAAGTCAGTCATAAGTTGTTTTTTTGTTTGTTTGTTTGTTTTGTTTAGTTTTTATTTTATTTTTTTAAAGTACACTGACATGGTATGTGACAAAAGAACTATTCTTGCCGTGTGTGGATATGGATTTTCATAGTCTCTTAATTTTCTTAATCAGTGTTCATCAATACTGTATTTATTTAAGTCAGTGAGATCTCTGATTATTATGGCCTTTGCTTCCTCAGGTGTTCCATTTAGTTTGATCCAAATTCTACAATTTCTTGTCCATGTTGCCTGTATCTTATTTTGTCTTTTCAGCATTCGTGCTTGCCGTGCTTTCAGCATTAGCCTTTGTTAAATGTTCATTTAGGGAAACTTATGTTCCCCGTAGCTTTCTGGCCTGCCTCAATTTGTCATTCTTTACCTTTCTGTTCACAAAGCGCATCACAATTGATTTCTTTGTTTTATTATCTTTTCTGGGTAAAGTATGACAGACTGAAATTGCATTTACTTCAACCTTTATATTTCTGTCTTCAAGGAACTGAAGCACCTGGTTTTCCAGGGAGACTGATTCACTTAGTGGAGCCTCCTCATCTCTCATTCTTGCTGTAACATTGGCATATGATTGATATTTAATGTCTAGTCCACTTATAATTAGATCATCCATATGAAAATATTGTTCAAGATCCTCAATGCGTCGCTCCAAGTCTGCAATTTTTTTGTCTTTTTCCTTAATTGTTAATTTCAATTCTCGAACTTCTTCAATTGGCCCTAATAGTTTAAGCTGTTGATTGGCCACTTTAGTCAGTTCTTCTGACAAGACGTTCAGAGACTTTTTGATCTCTTCTACTTCCTCCTTCTTTGGTGGCATTTTTACTGACCTGTTGATAATAAAATAATCTCTGCTGGTGTCACCAGTATCCGACCTGACCAACCTCGAATCCAGCTGGGGCCTCAGCTAGCCCCCTCCGCTGCTAGTCCTGCTGCTTACCGCCGCTGTAATTGAGCTCCTGTCCAGCCGGGGTGCCGGTAGCTTCTCCACCGAGCCCCACCACCGCTGTAGTTGAGCTCTGGGCCTGCTCCTGTCCAGCTGGGGTCCCGGTCGTTCCTCCGCTGAGCCCCGCCACCTACCGCCGTCTCCCTCAGTAGTTCCTTCGCCCAGCCCCGCCGCTATAACTGAGCTCCAATCCGGCTCTTATCCAGCTGGGGCCCCGGCTGCTCTTCCACTGGTCCCTGTCTCCTACCGCCAGTGTAGTTGAACTCCGATCCGGCTCCTGTCCAACTGTTACCTCGGTTAATTCCTCCGGCGAGCCCCAATCACAAGATTCTAAGAATCTGCGCGGGAGGCTCAGCCGTCACCTACCGGGCCGATGCCAGGTCAATGCCGATGCCGGGTCAGTGTGTGCCTTTCCAAATCATGTCCAATCAACTTCTAAATCATCAATGACTGTGGAAACTTCACACTAAACCTCAAGCAACTTAGAATCTCTGCCTCTCCACTCTTTCGCCAGACTCTGGGGCTATAATTTCCAAATGAAATGCAAAATTTACTTTTATCTGAACAGAGGTCATCAGCTAGTGTTGGTCCAGAATCAGAATCAGAATCAGATTTATTGCCATTGTTCATGTAGTACACAAACTAGGAATTTGTCTCGGTGCAATGCTGCAACATTAAAACATGATAAGATAAAGAGATAAACTAAAAAACTTAGACTAAAACCATGCAATAAGTGTAGAATAATAAGTAATAAATAATAATAATAATAATAATGAGTAATACTAGTCACAGCAGTTTTAAATAAATTAGCAAGTAGCAGATGATGTGCAGTCGATAATGCAACAGAAAAACAGTGATGAATGACATGAGTCTGGCTGAGCTGCTGTATATAGTGCACGAGAGTCAATAAGTCACTTAATGTTCAGCAGTCTGATGGCAGAGGGGAAAAAGCTGTTCATGTGCCGGGAGGTTTTAGTCTGAATGGACCGAAGTCTTCTACCTGAGGGGAGGGGGGCAAACAGTACGTGACCAGGGTGTGAAGGATCGGCCATGATCCGGCCTGCACGCCTCCAGGTCCTGGAGATGTACAGATCCTGGAGAGATGGGAGCTTGCAGCCGATCACCTTCTCAGCAGTGCGCACGACGCGCTGCAGCCTTAGTCTGTCCCTGGCAGTAGCTCCTGCGTACCACACGGTTATGGAGGAGGTGAGGATGGACTCGATGATGGCCGTGTAGAACTGCACTAACATCTTGGTGGGTAGCTTGAGCTTCCTCAGCTGCCGCAGAAAGAACATCCTCCACTGTGTTTTATCAAGACCAAAGTCAGCGCAGTCGTCTACCAGGAAATTTTAGAGCACTTCATGCTTCCCTGTGCTGACAAGCTTTGTGGAGAAGCTGATTTCATTTTCTAGCAGGACCTGGCACCACCCCACACTGCCAAAAGTATCAAAACCTGGTTTAATGACCATGGCATCACTGTGTTTCACTGGCCATCACAATCTCCTGACCTAAACCCCATAGAGAATCTATTGAGTATTGACCCAACAATGCAGACGAGCTGAAGGCCACTATCAAAGCAACCTGGCCTTAATAAGACCTCAGCAGTGCCACAGGCTGATCACCTCCATACCACGCCACATTGATCCAGTAATTAAACCAAAATGAGCCCTGACCAAGTATTGAGTGTGTATATGGACATACTTTTCAGTCGGCCAACATTTCTATTAATTTTTTTTAATTAATTTTATGTAATATTCCAATTTTTGGAGAAACTGAATTTGGGGTTTTCATGGGCTGTAAGCCATAATTATCAAAATTAAAATAAATAAATGAAGTCAAAGTCTGTAAAAACAAACGAGACCTTAAAATCCATCAGGCCCGGATGAAATGCTTGGTTCAGGGGGCTGTGGCACAACGCACAGGAATTACACCTTGTGAGACGCAGGAGGAGCCCGGCCCGGAGTCACCCCACAGTGCCCAGAACCTCCAAGTGTCCAGTGCCCCAGTTCCAAGCACAGTAGTCAAGCAACATCGGATTAAGTGGCCTGCAGCAAAGCAGCATCAATTGTGGCAACAGTTTGATGAAGATACAGCAGAGATCATCAGAACAATAGCAAAGGGAGATGTGGATAGTCAACTTCGAAGCATGACGACCATCATTACGAGTTTTGGGGTAGAGAGGTTTGGCATTATGGAGCGCAGAGCTGGCAGGTCTATCTACACTAAGAAGCGTAGGGCTGGCAGGACTCATCAGCTGCGGAAAGAGCTGAGGATGCTGACAAGACAGTTTCAAGCAGCAGCAGAAGAGGAGAAGCCACCACTTGCTGAGCTTCGACATGCCATCAGGAAGAAGCTTATGACCCTGGGTAGAGCTGATTGGCATCGGAGGAGGAGGATTGAGAGAGCCAGGAGACGAACTGCATTCTTGGCAGATCAATTTGGCTTTATGAGGAAGATGCTAGGGAAGAAGTGCAGTGGGAGACTGGAGTGTTCTAGGGAGGAAGTTTACCATTTCTTGCATAACACCCTAAGTGACCCCTTTAGAGAGCACGGGAGGGAAAGGGAGATCTAGTGGTGCTTTGGCTGGACCTTGCCAGTGCTTATGGGTCCATCCCCCATAAGCTGGTCGATATCACGCTGGACCAAGACCACATACCCAGTAAGATCAAGGCTCTCATTCTCAACTATTATGGTCAATTTAGACTCAGAGTCACCTCTGGCAGCTTGACCTCAGATTGGCACCAGTTGGAGAAAGGGATTATAACAGGTTGTACCATTTCTGTTATCCTTTTTACCCTGTCCATGAACATGCTGGTTAAAGCAGCGGAGGTCGAATGTAGAGGACCCCTTTCAAGGTCAGGAATCCAGCACCCCCCCATTAAAGCTTTCATAGATGATCTGAAAGTTACTACTACATCAGTGCCTGGCAGTAGGTGGATTCTTCAAGGCCTGGAAAAAACTTATTTCCTGGGCAAGAATGAACTTTAAGCCATGAAAGTCTAGATCTATTGTCCTGAAAAGAGGGAAAGTGGTGGATAAGTTCTGTTTCCATCTGGATGGCATTGTGATACCATCTATCACAGAGAAACCAGTCACAAGCTTAGGGAAGGTCTTTGACTGTAGTCTCAGGGACACAGCATCCATTCAAACTATCATCAGGAAACTGGAAACATGGCTGTTGACTGTGGATAAGTCTGGCCTTCCCGGCAGGTTCAAGACTTGGGTGTACCAACATGGCATTTTGCCCCATATCCTCTGCCCTCTGCTGGTGTACGAGGTGCCTCTGTCTACAGTGGAGACCCTGGAAAGGAAGATCAGGTCCTACCTTCGAAGATGGTTGGGTTTACCACATAGCTTCAGTAGTGCGGCACTTTATGGCAGGAGCAACAAACCCCAGCTTCCTATTAGTAGTTTGGAAGAGGAGTTCAAGGTTTCCAGCACAAGAGAGGCACTAGCCTATCGTGAATCTAGAGACTCGAGAGTTGCAGCAGCAGGCATTGTGGTGAGGACAGGTCGGAAGTGGAGATCTCAAGAGGGGTTGGAGCTTGCAGAATCTCGGTTGAGACACAAAGCTCTGGTGGGCACGGTGGCAATAGGACATGCAGGGCTGGGCTCCATCCCACAGCCGCGCTACGATAAAGTCCAGGGAAAGGACAAACGCAAGTTAATCCTGCAGGAGGTGAGAGCAGGTGTTGAAGAAGTGAGGACTGGTAGGATGGTAGGCATGCGGCAGCAGGGGGCATGGACAAAATGGGAGGGAGTAGTTGACAAGAGGCTGACCTGGAATGACATCTGGCATATAGAGCCTCAGCGCATCCAATTTATGCTCCGAGCAGTATATGATGTGCTACCCAGTCCGGCAAACCTGCATACCTGGGATAAGAACGAGCTGCCAACATGTCCTCTCTGCTCAGGAAAGGGCACGCTTGAACACATCTTTAGCAGTTGCCCAACAGCTCTTGGAGAGGGCCGATATCGCTGGCGCCATGACCAAGTGCTAAAGTGTATAGCGGAGACTATCTCCAGCGTCATGGCAAACAGTAAGCAGGTTGGTAGTCAAAGGAAAATTACATTCGTTAAAGCTGGAGAGAGGCCCTGACCACAGCTTAGACCATCAGCCAGTCTGCTCTCTTCAGCATCAGACTGGGGCCTGCAAATTGACTTGGGAAAGCAGCTTAAGTTCCCCGATTATGTAACATCAACATCTCTTAGGCCAGATGTGGTACTTACATCTTCCTCTTCCAGGCAGGTTCTGTTAGTGGAGCTCACAGTTCCCTGGGAGGAGCACATAGAAGAGGCCAATGAACGCAAACGGCTCAAATACCAAGAACTGGTAGAACAGTGCCAGAGGAATGGTTGGAGAGCACACTGTGAGCCCATAGAGGTGGGATGTCGAGGCTTTGCTGCCCACTCACTGTGCAAAATTTACACTCTCCTTGGTATTAAAGGAGTTGCTAAAAGGAAGGCCATCAAATCTGCCACTGAGGCTGCAGAAAGAGCTTCTCGGTGGCTATGGATTAAGAGGTCTGAATCGTGGGCCAATGCTGCCGGGACACAAGTCAGGGTCTGATCAACCCTGGCTGGGTCGCCTGATTGAGGGTGTCTGATGTTGTGAGACCCGAAACACCCAATGATGTCAGGAAACATCACTGATGATGTGTCCCGGCGCATCCATGGATGTATCTATTCATCTTTGCATCTGGCTTAGTCAGTGACTCCCAAGAATAGGTTGGGTGACAACCAAGTATAGATTGGTGACAACTGGAGAGACAGTGGACAGCACGGAGAGACGGCAATCGGGGCAGAGAGGGTTAGCAGCC
This sequence comes from Pholidichthys leucotaenia, assembly GCA_020510985.1. NCBI lineage: Eukaryota > Metazoa > Chordata > Actinopteri > Cichliformes > Pholidichthyidae > Pholidichthys > Pholidichthys leucotaenia. Next base: position 78,296,379 of record CM035846.1, read on the forward strand.
CAACTTGCATCTTCTGTGAAGAAGAACCCATCTAAGCTACAGATCAGTCCACAGAGACATACCCCCAGGGGTGCCCGAGAGGGGGGGAGGATGAGCACCCCACTAGGACGGACCTTAGGATGACGATCTTGGAGAACAGACTATCGATAACGGCAAGTAGATGCATCTGCGGCAAAGTCTGTAAAAACGAACGAGGCCTTAAAATCCATCAGGCCCGGATGAAATGCTTGGTTCAGGGGGCTGTGGCACAACGCATAGGAATTACACCTGGTGAGACGCAGGAGGAGCCCGGCCCGGAGTCACCCCACAGTGCCCAGAACCTTCAAGTGTCCAGTGCCCCAGTTCCAAGCACAGTAGTCAAGCAACATCAGATTAAGTGGCCTGCAGCAAAGCAGCATCAATTGTGGCAACAGTTTGATGAAGATACAGCAGAGATCATCAGAACAATAACAAAGGGAGATGTGGATAGTCAACTTCGAAGCATGACGACCATCATTACGAGTTTTGGGGTAGAGAGGTTTGGCATTATGGAGCGCAGAGCTGGCAGGTCTATCTACACTAAGAAGCGTAGGGCTGGCAGAATTCATCAGCTGTGGAAAGAGCTGAGGATGCTGACAAGACAGTTTCAAGCAGCAGCAGAAGAGGAGAAGCCACCACTTGCTGAGCTTCGACATGTCATCAGGAAGAAGCTTATGACCCTGCGTAGAGCTGAATGGCATCGGAGGAGGAGGATTGAGAGAGCCAGGAGACGAACTGCATTCTTGGCAGATCCATTTGGCTTTATGAGGAAGATGCTAGGGCAGAAGCGCAGTGGGAGTCTGGAGTGTTCTAAGGAGGAAGTTGACCATTTCTTGCATAACACCCTAAGTAACCCCTTTAGAGAGCATAATCTGGGACCTCAGAGAGCTCTTTTGGACATTCCAGCCCCTCTGGTGGAGTTCAACACCTCAGCCTGGAAGGAAGTTCAGGAAGTGGTGGCAGCGGCGAGAGCCAGCTCTGCTCCAGGCCCCAGTGGAGTACCTTATAAAGTATACAAGCGTTGCCCAGAGCTCCTGAGAATCCTATGGAAGATACTGAGAGTGATCTGGCGAAGAGGAACTGTAGAAGAACAGTGGAGATGGGCAGAGGGAGTGTGGATTCCCAAGGAAGAGAGGTCATCTAACAGGGAGCAGTTCAGGTCTATCACACTCCTCAGTGTGGAAGGCAAGATCTTCTTTAGTGTCCTGTCTAGGAGAATGACCCACTTCCTTCTGAAGAACAATTATATCGATACATCAGTACAGAAGGGTGGAATCCCAGGTGTACCAGGGTGTTTGGAACACACTGGGGTGATCACTCAGCTGATCAGAGAGGCACGGGAGGGAAATGGAGATCTAGTGGTGCTTTGGCTGGACCTTGCCAATGCTTATGGGTCCATCCCCCATAAGCTGGTCAATATCACGCTGGACCAACACCACATACCCGGTAAGATCAAGGCTCTCATTCTCAACTATTATGGTCAATTTAGACTCAGAGTCACCTCTGGCAGCTTGACCTCAGATTGGCACCAGTTGGAGAAAGGGATTATAACAGGTTGTACCATTTCTGTTATCCTTTTTACCCTGTCCATGAACATGCTGGTTAAAGCAGCGGAGGTCGAATGTAGAGGACCCCTTTCAAGGTCAGGAATCCAGCAGCCCCCCATTAGAGCTTTCATAGATGATCTGAAAGTTACTACTACATCAGTGCCTGGCAGTAGGTGGATTCTTCAAGACCTGGAAAAAACTTATTTCCTGGGCAAGAATGAACTTTAAGCCATGAAAGTCTAGATCTATTGTCCTGAAAAGAGGGAAAGTGGTGGATAAGATCTGTTTCCATCTGGATGGCATTGTGATACCATCTATCACAGAGAAACCAGTCACAAGCCGAGGGAAGGTCTTTGACTGTAGTCTCAGGGACACAGCATCCATTCAAACTATCATCAGGAAACTGGAAACATGGCTGTTGACTGTGGATAAGTCTGGACTTCCTGGCAGGTTCAAGACTTGGGTGTACCAACATGGCATTTTGCCCCATATCCTCTGCCCTCTGCTGGTGTACGAGGTGCCTCTGTCTACAGTGAAGACCCTGGAAAGGAAGATCAGTTCCTACCTTCAAAGATGGTTGGGTTTACCACATAGCTTCAGTAGTGCGGCGCTTTATGGCAGGAGCAACAAACTCCAGCTTCCTATTAGAAGTTTGGAAGAGGAGTTCAAGGTTTCCAGCACAAGAGAGGCACTAGTCTATCGTGACTCTAGAGACTCGAGAGTTGCAGCAGCAGGCATTGTGGTGAGGACAGGTCGGAAGTGGAGAGCTCAAGAGGGGTTGGAGCTTGCAGAATCTCGGTTGAGACACAAAGCTCTGGTGGGCACGGTGGCAATAGGACATGCAGGGCTGGGCTCCATCCCACAGCCGCGCTACGATAAAGTCCAGGGAAAGGACAAACGCAAGTTAATCCTGCAGGAGGTGAGAGCAGGTGTTGAAGAAGTGAGGACTGGTAGGATGGTAGGCATGCGGCAGCAGGGGGCATGGACAAAATGGGAGGGAGTAGTGGACAAGAAGCTGACCTGGAATGACATCTGGCATGCAGAGCCTCAGCGCATCCAATTTATGCTCCGAGCAGTATATGATGTGCTACCCAGTCCGGCAAACCTGCATACCTGGGATAAGAACGAGCTGCCAACATGTCCTCTCTGCTCAGGAAAGGGCACACTTGAACACATCCTTAGCAGTTGCCCAACAGCTCTTGGAGAGGGCCGATATCGCTGGCGCCATGACCAAGTGCTAAAGTGTGTAGCGGAGACCATCTCCAGCGCCATGGCAAACAGTAAGCAGGATGGTAGTCAAAGGAAAATTACATTTGTTAAAGCTGGAGAGAGGCTCCGACCACAGCTTAGACCATCAGCCAGTCTGCTCTCTTCAGCATCAGACTGGGACCTGCGAATTGACTTGGGAAAGCAGCTTAAGTTCCCCGATTATGTAACAACAACATCTCTTAGGCCAGATGTGGTACTTACATCTTCCTCTTCCAGGCAGGTTCTGTTAGTGGAGCTCACAGTTCCCTGGGAGGAGCACATAGAAGAGGCCAATGAACGCAAACGGCTCAAATACCAAGAACTGGTAGAACAGTGCCAGAGGAATGGTTGGAGAGCACACTGTGAGCCCATAGAGGTGGGATGTCGAGGCTTTGCTGCCCGCTTCCTGTGCAAAATTTACACTCTCCTTGGTATTAAAGGAGTTGCTAAAAGGAAGGCCATCAAATCTGCATCTGAGGCTGCAGAAAGAGCTTCTCGGTGGCTATGGATTAAGAGGTCTGAATCGTGGGCCAATGCTGCCGGGACACAAGTCAGGGTCTGATCAACCCTGGCTGGGTCGCCTGATTGAGGGTGTCTGATGTTGTGAGACCCGAAACACCCGATGACGTCAGGAAACATCACTGATGATGTGTCCCGGCGCATCCATGGATGTATCTATTCATCATCAATTTTTTGAGAAACTGAATTTGGGGTTTTCATGGGCTGTAAGCCATAATTATCAAAATTAAAATAAATAAACACTTGAAATATATCACTCTCTGTGTAATGAATCTATATAATATATGGGTTTCACTTTCTGAAATGAGTGACAAAAAATATTGAACTTTTTCATGAAGTTCTAATTTTTTGAGATATACCTGTATTTATGATCGCAAACTTAATCCGTTCCTGGCATGAAAAGCGATCCTTATCTCTTGTACCTTTTACTATGAAATGTGTTTCCATGATGGTCCTTAGATGAAGAAACAAAAAATTCTTGACCAGTCTTTTTGGGTGAAACAGTTTCTTCAAGGTGAAAAGTAATTTTATAGATTAGAGCCAAGGGAATGATGCTACATCCACACACACACACACAAAAAAATCAGATTTCAGCAAAAAAAATTGGAATTGAGCATTAAGACCTGCAGTCTGACGGAAGCCTATGTCTCCTAGCTGGTCTGAGAATGTCTTGGTGTTCTCTCTGAAGAGCTGGAGGTGGTGGCTGGGGAGAGGGAAGTCTGGGCTTCTCTGATTAGACTGCTGTCTCCACAACCTGGACCCCCAGAAAAGCCGTACAAGATGGATGGATGGCTGTGTTGTATATTCATTTCTGCTGCAAGAGTGGACCTGATTAAAAAAGAGGAACAGCATTTTTTTCTAATCCCACATTCTTGGAACATCAAGTACACAAGCAGGTTGTAGTTTTAATAAAAATGAAAAGTCCAAGACATTTTAGCTGCCAAATTTTAACTATTGTCTTGAGAATTTATTCACAAAAGAAAGAAACAAATATCTGTTGCATCTACTTTTGACAAAAATAATCCACAAATATGATTGGTTTGACCAGGTAACTCACTAAATATATATATACACTACTGTTCAAAAGTTTGAGGTCACCGAGACAATTATTTTGTGTTTTCCATGAAAAGTCACACTTATTTACCACCATGAGTTGTAAAATGACTAGAAAATATAGTCAAGACATTGACAAGGTTAGAAATAATGATTTGTATTTGAAATAATAATTTTTTCCTTCAAACTTTGCTTTCGTCAAAGAATCCTCCATTTGCAGCAATTACAGCATTGCAGACCTAACATGATTGCACAAGGGTTTTCTAATCATCCATTAGCCTTCTGACGCAATGAGCAAACACATTGTACCATTAGAACACTGGAGTGATAGTTGCTGGAAATGGGCCTCTATACACCTATCTAGATATTGCACCAAAAACCAGACATTTGCAGCTAGAATAGTCATTTACCACATTAGCAATGTATAGAGTGTATTTCTGATTAGTTTAAAGTTATCTTCATTGAAAAAAAAGTGCTTTTCTTTCAAAAATAAGGAAATTTCTAAGTGACCCCAAACTTTTGAACTGTAGTGTATAAATAAATAAATAAATATACACACACACACACACACACACACACACACATATATATATATATATATATATATATATATATATATATATATATATATATACTGTATATATAACACTCCTAAATGTTTCAAAAACAGTAAAATAATGGATTTGGCTTTAAACATTACAGTGTGTAAAATCTTTTGATAAGACTAAACTTACAGTGGGGAAAAAAGTATTTAGTCAGCCACCAATTGTGCAAGTTCTCCCACTTAAAAGATGAGAGAGAGGTCTCCAATTTTCATCATAGGTATACCTCAACTATGAGAGACAAAATGAGAAAAAAAATCCAGAAAATCACATTGAAGGATTTTTAATGAATTAATTGGTAAATCCCCCAATAAAATAAGTATTTGGTCAATAACAAAAGTTCATCTCAATACTTTGTTATATACCTTTTGTTGGCAGTGACGGAGGTCAAACATTTTCTGTAAGTCTTCACAAGGTTTTCACACACTGTTGCTGGTATTTTGGCCCATTCCTCCATGCAGATCTCCTCTAGAGCAGTCATGTTTTGGGGCTGTCGCTGGGCAACACAGACTTTCAACTCCCTCCAAAGATTTTCTATGGGGTTGAGATCTGGAGACTGGCTAGGCCACCCCAGGACCTTGAAATGCTTCTTACGAAGCCACTCCTTCATTGCCCGGGCGGTGTGTTTGGGATCATTGTCATGCTGAAAGACCCAGCCACGTTTCATCTTCAATGCCCTTGCTGATGGAAAGAGGTTTTCACTCAAAATCTCACAATACATGGCCCCATTCATTCTTCCCTTTACAGAGATCAGTCGTCCTCGTCCCTTTGCAGAAAAACAGCCCCAAAGCATGATGTTTCCACCCCCATGCTTCACAGTAGGTATGGTGTTCTTTCTCCTCCAAACATGACAAGTTGAGTTTTTACCAAAACGTTCTATTTTGGTTTCATCTGACCATATGACATTCTCCCAATCCTCTTCTGGATCATCCAAATGCTCTCTAGCAAACTGGACGTGTACTGGCTTAAGCAGGGGGACATGTGTGGCACTGCAGGATTTGAGTCCCTGGCGGCGTAGTGTGTTACTGATGGTAGCCTTTGTTACTTTGGTCCCAGCTCTCTGCAGGTCATTCACTAGGTCTTGGTTGCTGGGGTCTTTCTGCAACTGTGGGGGTTCCCCCCTACAGTTGATAGTGCTATGAGATGACTGTTGTTGTGAAATGGCGCTATATAAATAAAGTTGATTTGAATTGAATTAGGTCCCCTGTGTGGTTCTGGGATTTTTGCTCACCGTTCGCATGATCATTTTGACCCTACAGGGTGATATCTTGCGTGGAGCCCCAGATCGAGGGAGATTATCAGTGGTCTTGTATGCCTTCCATTTTCTAATAATTGCTCCCACAGTTGATTTCTTCACACTTAGCTGCTTACCTATTGCAGATTCAGTCTTCTCAGCCTGGTGCAGGTCTACAGTTTTGTTCCTGGTGTCCTTTGACAGCTCTTTGGTCTTGGCCATAGTGGAGTTTGGAGTCTGACTGTTTGAGGTTGTGGACAGGTGTCTTTTATACTGATAACGAGTTCAAACAGGTGCCATTAATACAGGTAACGAGTGGAGGACAGAGGGGCCTCTTAAAGAAGTTGTTACAGGTCTGTGAGAGCCAGAAATCTTGCTTGTTTGTAGGTGACCAAATACTTATTTTACCGAGGAATTTACCAGTTAATTCATTAAAAATCCTTCAGTTGTAGAGGATGCCTTTCACAGACGAGACTGAGTTTATTTCTCAGGATAGGTTTATTGAAGGGTTACATCCTCCATCAATCACAGAATCTCGAAAAGAGAGAGAACAATCGTCCTTCACAGTTCTTATACTCTCCCCAAGTCACACACCCCCAACCTACAGTCCTTTAGCAAACATACAGCCCCCGAGACTCCTTGGCGTCCCCATTGTCTCTTATCCTTCTAGCCTCCGGGGCTCCTGCTGGGACATTCTCTCCAACTTCCCATCTCCTGCCAGACCAACTTCACACCTCCCGTAGGTCTCTGCAGGGTCAGGTCCTCTTTGTCCATTAAGATGTGAAGCCTCCAAAATATGCACCGTCATGCCTGCTAGGTATATGTGGGAAATATGGATACAATATATGCGCCCTAAACATGCGCCATACAATGTGATTTTCTGGATTTTTTTTTTCTCATTTTGTCTCTCATAGTTGAGGTATACCTATGATGAAAATTGGAGACCTCTCTCATCTTTTAAGTGGGAGAACTTGCACAGTTGGTGGCTGATTAAATACTTTTTTGCCCCACTGTATGTTGGTGTGCCGCCGACTGTCTTCCTGACTGGACGGCCCCTCTGGTGGTTGTGGTCCTGAGCTGCTTATGAAGTCCAGGCCTCATACACAGGTGGGGTGGAGGAGAAGCTTCTGCTGACATCATCAGAATGTGGTGTTTAAATGTTGATCTGTGAGAACACAGTCATATTAATAGTCCTTTTTATGATTTTTTTACATGTAAAACTTTGCATCATACTCACCTAAAGGTCAGATATTGATGTTCTGTCCTTAATCCCCACTAGTCCATCACATCAGTGAAGTCTCCAGAAGCCTTTGACCCTCTCTCCAGTCACTGTTTGGTGGCACTCTTCTTTGCTGCATCATGATGGCATTGTCCAAACACCAATCTGTGCTCATTTACCTCATGATGGAGTACGTCCTTACAGAGGGTGAAAAAATGCTTTGGTTAATGACTTGATAGTCAAAAATCTGATATAATTTCGACATACATAATTACAGCTACTTCAGGGACTCAAGAAATCCTGTGGCTAATGTTGTGCAGTAACATTAGTTAGTAAGAAATTAAATTAAGACCTGTTTATTCTACTATTAGAACTTAAACTATTTTTAACCACAATTTCCACCATGGTGATCAATAAAGTTTTTCATATCTTAAACTGTAATAACAATAAAAAACTAACTTGTTTTTCACAGTGCACCAAATTGTAAGACTGAGGAGCTGCACATCAAAGTTGATAATTTAAAAAAAAACTATGTAAAACATGACTGCTGCACAATTAATATGTGCTGTTACATTCATAGACGCAAATGTTGATTGTATCATGAACCTGTCATACGTGTCACCTTGGTAAGGAGCAGTTAGCGGGGTCTATTCCACGCTATATATTGGCTGATGTTATTATACACTCATAATAATTTGAACATCAGAAATAAAATTTAGTTGGTTACATAGAGTTTGGACTGCTGCCCTCACCCCCAGCCACCCAACCACCAGATTAACAGCAGAAGATGAATAAGCTAGTTAGCATTATAGCTAGCACTGGTTACCTTACCTGTCAGAAGAACAGTGTTGACCTCTGTTTGACTTTTCAGCCCTTTGAGACTCTTCAGCAGACATCAGCCATCAAAAGCAACCAGAGCCAATATTTTTCCTGCTCCTTTGTCATGCCATACTTGAGAACGATTGGAAAACTGATGTCTGCTTTCAGACTGAGGTATTTAATAATAATAATAATAATAATAATAATAAGTTTATTTATAGAGCACCTTTCACAGACAGAGTCACAAAGTGCTTAACATGGTAAAAAAACAAAATAAAAACACAGGCACATAAAACAGTAAAAAAAACAACAACAAAGTAGACAGTAAAAGCACATAAAAATACAATCAGCACATAGTTAAAAAGCCAGGCTAAAAAGGTGGGTCTTTAGTTGCTTCTTAAAAACACCAATGGAAGGTGCAGATCTAAGTTCAAAAGGCAAGAAGTTCCACAGTCTGGGAGCAACAGCAGCAAAGGCTCTATCGCCTTTGGTTCTGAGCCTAGTACTAGGGACTACCAATAGATTCTGATGAGAAGACCTGAGAGACCTGCTGGGCTGGTGTAGAGAGAGCAGGTCACTAATATAAAAAGGCGCCTCTTCATGAATGGCTTTGTAAGTAAGAACAAGAACTTTAAAATCAATTCTAAAATTTACAGGAAGCCAATGCATGGAGGCAAAAACAGGAGTGATATGACAGAATCTACTGAACCTAGTTAGTAATCTTGCAGCAGCGTTCTGGACTAACTGTAGGCGGTGTAAAGAGGATTTGCTAAGACATGTAAAAAGAGCATTACAGTAGTCCAAACGTGAAGAAACAAAGGCACGAATAATGATTTCTAACTGAGTGTAGGAAACCAATGACCTGATTTTGGATATATTCCTAAGGTAGAAAAAACAACTCCAGGTCAGAGATTTGACATGCTGATCAAAACTCATCGACTGATCAAAAATGACACCAATATTTTTTAGATTAGACCGTACGTTAGAGCTTAATGAACCAATGCTATTAACCAACTTAGGAATTAGATTATCAGGTGCTACAATAAGGACTTCAGTTTTATCAGCATTAAGTTGCAAAAAGTTACTAGACATCCAGTCCTTAATTGCAGACAGACAATCATGAATAATTTTTAAATTGTCAACATGGTCAGGCTTAAAAGAGAAAAGTAGCTGTAAATCATCAGAGTAGCAGTGATAAGACACACCTTTAAATTTGTTGATCATGGAACCAAGTGGCAGCATATATAGGGCAAATAAAAGTGGACCCAGAATAGAACCCTGAAGCACCCCACAAGTTAAAGGAGCAGAGTCAGATGAATAAGAGCCAACAGCCATGGAAAAACTTCTACTAGAAAGGTAGGAGAAAAACCAATCAAGAGCTTTTCAAGAAATACCTACCCAATCTCTAAGCCTTTGTAACAAAATAAAATGATCAATAGTATCAAATGCTGCAGTAAGATCTAATAACACTAAAACAGAGCAATTGCCAGAGTCTGATGACATTAAAATATCATTTGACACCCTGAAAAGAGCGGTCTTTGTCGAGTGTTTCTGACGAAAACCTGACTGAAATTTGTCGAAAATAAGATAAGATAAGATAAGATAAGCCTTTATTAGTCCCACAACGGGGAAATTCCAGGATTGCAACAGCACAGGGATAGCAACACTCAGAGCAACAATCAGAAGGCAAGAAAAAAAAAAAAAATAAATATTGTGTTCAATCAGAAAGTCAGTGAGCTGCTTGGCAACAACTTTTTCTAAAAGCTTAGTGACATAATGTCCGGCTCAGGAAAAACGCACGCAGGCTCAGGGTAGATTTAACAGCTTTATTCAACAAGCAGGCGTGTGTGGATGGATGTGTGAGATATGTATATGTGGTGAGGGTGAACGCCGATGCACAGGAAGCAGAGCGGTGCGCCATACAGCCTGGCAACCCTATGGAGAGAACAGAGGACAGGGGTAAAGGGCACCACACCTGGACAGGAATAATGAGCAATGTGCTGCTTACTTGTGGATGACAGGTGGCTGGCGTTGGCAAGGGAGAAGCCCGGAAGACAGTGTCCTGCAGAGCCTGTGACAACGGTGAGGGTAGGATGGCGATGACGGGGGGTCCGCCGCCAAGGAATCCACCTGTGACAGGGGAGAAGACTTGCAAAAGGTAAGGGAAGGTATGCTTACGTAGAAGCGTAGTTTAGCTGTCGTTTAGGAGACGATCCAGCTGCGAAGAAGTGCCGATGCGAACAGACGGCTCCAGACCGCTGCACAGGGCTGAGTGGGTTAAATAGCTCGCGGCTGACGAGGCGCAGGTGTGCGTGCAGCTGAGGCAGATGATGAGCGGTGAGTCGTGACAGTACTCCCCCCGCCCCCAGCAGTGCCTCCTGGTGCTGGTTTGTCCAGATGCACCCGGTGGAACTCCGTGATGAGACTCCTGTCCAACACTAAGGAAGAGCGCACCCAGGACCTCTATTCAAGACCGAATCTCTCCCAGTCCACCAAGTACTGCAGCCCGCGACCTCGGCGCCGGGAGTCCATGATGGAAGCGACTCTCCAGGCCGGGTGGCCGTCGATCATCAGAGGCGCAGGCGGCACCACGTGCGGGGGACAGAGGGGATCAGAGACTACGGGCTTGATCTTAGACACGTGAAAGGTGGGACATATGCGGAGGGAGGAGGGGAGGGCCAGACGCACAGCCACCGGGTTAATGATTTTTGAAATGGTGAAGGGGCCAATGAAGCGTGGGGCCAGCTTCCTCTTCTCAGCCTTGAGGTGAATGTCCTGAGAGGCTAACCAGACTTGTTGGCCCACCTGCTAGGCAGGGGCCGCTCTCCTGTGGCGATTCGCCGTGGTGCTGTTGCGCGTCGCCGTGCGTAATAGCGCATCGTGCGCTCTGGTCCACAGACTCCGACAACGTCTCAGGTGCGCCTGGATGGATGGAACGGCAAGCTCGCCCTCCTGCTCCGGGAACAAAGGTGGGTCGTATCCCAAGGACGCCTTGAAGGGGGACATCCCCATGGCAGAAGACCGTGCCGTGTTGTGGGCATACTCCACCCAGGCCAGGTGTGCGCTCCAGGACGACGGGTTGGAGGAGATGACGCAGCGTAAGGCAGCTTCCAGCTCCTGGTTGGCCCGTTCACACTGCCCATTGGACTGCGGGTGGTGGCCAGAGGAGAGGCTTACCGTGGCCCCCAGGGCGTTGCAGAAGCACCTCCAAACTTCCCAGACAAATTGGGGCCCCCGATCAGAAACAATGTCCACCAGTATCCCATTCAGCCTGACCACGTGTTGACCCAGAAGGTGTGCTGTCTCCTGCGCCGTAGGGAGGCCCTGGAGAGGCACAAGATGGGCAGCCTTGGAGAACCGATCCACGATGGTCAGTACAGCGTCATAGGTGTTGGAGACCGGAAGGCCGGTGACGAAGTCGAGGGCTATATGGGACCAAGGCCTGCCGGGGACTGGCGGGGGCTGGAGCAGACCCGTGGGGGGAGAGTTACCTGACTTGCCGGTGACACACACAGGATACACCCGGACGTAGTTGGCGGCGTCCTTCTGAAGCCCCGGCCACCAGAAGGAACGCTGGAGGAGGTCCACTAGCCGGGAGACACCAGGGTGACAGGCGAGTTTGGAGGTGTGAACCCAATGGATGACCTCCCCCCGGATAGTAGATGGAATGAACAGCTTTCCCTCCGGTTCACCGCCAGGGTCCAGTTCGGTCTCCTGCGCCTTCCGGATCTTGTCCCTGATGAACCAGGAAATCGCCCTCACAACACACGAGCTGGGCAGAATGGTATGACCCGGCTCCTCTGACGTCTCGGGGGAAAACTGCCTGGACAGGGCATCGGGTAGGCCGTTCTTAGAACCAGGGCAGTAGGTGATGGTAAAACGGAACCGGGCGAAGAACAAGGACCAGCGCGCCTGGCGGGCATTCAGTCATCTGACAGATCTTAGGTATTCCAGGTTCTTGTGGTCTGTCAGCACCAGAAACGGCAACGCAGCCCCCTCCAGCCAGTGGCGCCACTCCTGCAGGGCGAGCTTGATGGCGAGAAGCTCCCTGTCCCCGACGTCGTAGTTACGCTCAGCTGGAGACAGACGCCGTGTGAAGAAGGCGCAGGGTCGCTAAACCCCGTCGGTGGGTGATCGCTGGGACAGCACCGCCCCCACTCCCGTATCAGACGCGTCGACTTCCACCAAACACTGCAGCGCGGGGTCAACCTGGGTCAGGACTCGGGAGGAGGAGAACTCCGTCTTCAACGCCTGAAACGCTGCTGCAACCTCTTCGGTCCACCGGAAGGGGTTTTTGGGAGAAGTGAGACAGGTCAACGGGGCCACGATGGCACCGAAATTGGGCATAAAACGGCGGTAGAAGTTGGCAAACCCAATAAACTGCTGTACCTGCTTCCTGGAGGTCGGCATGGGCCACTCAACCACCGCTTTGACCTTCGCGGGGTCGGGAAGGACTTGGTTGTGCGAGATTACGAATCCTAGGAAGGAGGTGGTCTTGGCGTAAAACTCACACTTTTCGGCCTTGACGTACAGCCTATTCTCCAGCAGCCGTTGTAAAGCCCGCCTCACGTGGACCTGGTGTTCCTCCCGTGACCTGGAGAAGATAAGAATGTCATCCAGGTACACGAACACGAAGAGGCCAAGGAAATCACGTAGGACGTCGTTTATGAGGCGTTGAAACACAGCAGGGGTGTTGGTCAGCCCAAACGGCATCACCAGATACTCGAAGTGACCACTAGGCATACGAAAGGCCGTCTTCCACTCATCCCCCTCCCGAATCCGGACGAGGTGGTAAGCACTGCGGAGATCCAACTTGGTGAACCAGGTCGCCCCCTGGAGGGAGTGGAAGGCAGTGTCCATTAAAGGCAGGGTGTAACGGTCCTTCTCCGTGATGTCATTAAGGGCCCGAAAATCTATACAGGGGCGGAGCGACCCATCTTTCTTAGAGATGAAAAAGAACCCTGCGCCGAGCGGAGACGAGGAGGGGCGGATGATTCCAGCGTTGAGTGACTCCTTGATGTAGCTATCCATGGCCTCCCTCTCCAGCACTGACAGGCTGTAGAGGCGTCCGGATGGCAAGGGCGCCCCCGGGCAGATGTTGATGGCGCAGTCGTAGGGCCGGTGAGGAGGGAGAGACATCGCTCTGGACTTACTAAACACGAGACCCAGGTCATGGAACTCCAAGGGCACCAGGGTGAGATCCGGAGGCGCGGTGTCCTTGGCCGGAGGGGGAGAGGACGGGGCGCAGGCTGCGGACTGTAGGCGGGTTCCCATGCAGAAGGAGCTCCAGGCAGCGATTCTTCCTGTCTGCCAATCCAGCACAGGGTTGTGCAGGCGCAACCAGGGGTAACCTAGGATGACAGGCGACACAGAGGAGGACAGGACGTACAAAGTGAGGTCCTCTCGGTGATTACCTGAGATAATAACAGGGACCGGCTGGGTGCGATGAGTCACTTGTCCAAGGGGCGCAGGGGAGAGGGTGACCAGGCTGAGCGGAGCGGCCAGAGGGTGGCAGGGGATGCCCAATTCGGTTGCCGGGCTCTTTGAAATGAAGCTCTGCTCTGCTCCTGAATCCATCAGTGCGTGTGTGAGGTGCCCCGTGGCATTGTGACAGAATCGAATGGGCAGAGATAAACTAGTGAGGGGATTCGACCGATTAGAGTCCGCGAGGCCCCCTACAGTGACTCGCGGACCTCCCCGTTTGGCTTCTCTGGACAATGCTCCACGGTATGTTGATTGCCTCTGCAACACATGCAGAGGCCCAACTCCCGGCGGCGCTGTTTCTCCGCTAGAGGGAGCCTTGACGACCAACCACCATTGCCGCCGATTCCTCGGAAGGCTCCGGAGGAGGTAACGCCGGGGGCGAGCTTGAGGCGTGTGGACGGAGCCTCCACGCGAGTGGCCGATTAACTTCTGCTCGGTGGATCGTTCACGCAGCCTGTTATCCAAGCTAATTGTTAAGGAGATTAGCTCCGAGAGTGTCTCCGGAAGATCTCGGCTGGCCAGCTCATCCCTCAGACCAGAGCTGAGGCTGCAGAGGAAGATACTACAGAGTGACACCTCACCCCAGCCCACCTCGTCCGCTGCGACCCGGAAGTCGATAGCGTAATCTGCCGCTAACCGGCTTCCCTGTTGGAGGCCAAGGAGACGGTCAGCGAGGATGTTATCGCGCCGGGAATGATCAAACACCTCGAGAAAGCTCTGCACGAACTGGCTGTAGGACAGGTTTGCGTAACTGGGCTTCGCCATGACGGCGTAAGCCCAAGTTAGCGCTCGCCCCTCCAGGAGATTACCAATTTAGCCAATTCGGCTGTGGTCCAAGGGAAAATCCCCGGGAACGCGCAGAAACACCGACTCACACTGCATGATGAACCCCCGCGCTCCGCCGAGCTTCCCGCTAAAGCGGGTGGGGGTTGGGATAGGCATGAGTCGGGTTGGCGTTCCCGTGGCAGACTGGCCGGCCACCGGAGCGGCAGGAGCAACCCCTCCCTGACGAGCCAAGGGGAACGCCTGCTGGGGGTCCAAGCGGTCTAACCGATGAGTGATGTTAGTCAATTGATTCAGTATCACCTGCTGTTGGTGGGCTATTAAATGGCGTGTGAGCCCGCTGTCTGCTGAGCCGCTCTGCTGGAGCCGTACTGACATAATGTCCGGCTCAGGAAACACGCACGCAGGCTCAGGGTAGATTTAACAACTTTATTCAACAAGCAGGCGTGTGTGGATGGATGTGTGAGATATGTATATGTGGTGAGGGTGAACGCCGATGCACAGGGAGCAGAGCGGTGCGCCGTACAGCCGGGCAACCCTATGGAGAGAACAGAGGACAGGGGTAAAGGGCACCACACCTGGACAGGAATAATGAGCAATGTGCTGCTTACTTGTGGATGACAGGTGGCTGGCGTTGGCAAGGGAGAAGCCCGGAAGACAGCGTCCTGCAGAGCCTGTGACGACGGTGAGGGTAGGATGGCGATGACGGGGGGTCCGCCGCCAAGGAATCCACCTGTGCACAGGGGAGAAGACTTGCAAAAGGTAAGGGAAGGTATGCTTACGTAGAAGCGTAGTTTAGCTGTCGTTTAGGAGACGATCCAGCTGCGAAGAATTGCCGATGCGAACAGATGGCTCCAGACCGCTGCACGGGGCTGAGTGGGTTAAATAGCTCGCGGCTGACGAGGCGCAGGTGTGCGTGCAGCTGAGGCAGATGATGAGCGGCGAGTCGTGACACTTAGAAATAAAAGGAAGCTTAGAAATTGGCCTGAAGTTTTTAAAAACAGATGGATCAAGGTTAGGTTTTTTTAAAAGTGGCTGCACAACTGCATGTTTAAAATAGGAGGGTACACAACCAGATTCAAGTGAACTATTAATGATATTAACCAAAGATGTACCCACTGAGCCAATTACCTCTTTTAACATTGAGGAAGGCAAAATATCTAAAATGCAGGAGGAGGATTTCATGAAACTCACCAACACTAACAAATCCTCAAAAGAAATTGGGGTAAAATCATTTAAAAAGGCCTGTCTGTTAGGACAATCAAGGATTAGGGGAAAGGAATGAGTAAAACCAGCCCTAACAGCAGTGACCTTGTCAACAAAAAAGGAAAGAAACTTGTTACAGTCATTAATTGAATAAACAGGGGGAGCAGAACTAACAGGATTAACTATACTGTCTATTGTACTGAAGAGGATCTTTGGATTGTTACTATTGGAGGAGATGATGTTGGAAAAATAAGAAGTTCTTGCCATTTTTATCATATTGTTAAATTCAATTAACAGCTCCTTAAGGTACAATCGATGCACCTCAAGTTTAGTGGACTTCCACAGTCTTTCCACCCTCCGACATTTACGTTTAAAACAACAGAGATCATCATTTATCCAGGGGGATGAATTAACAGCACGGACAGTCCTGGTTTTAAAAGGAGCAACTACATCTAAGATGCTTGAACAGTGCGAGTTAAAAGAGCAGACCAAGCTCTGTGTCTTCATCAGAGGAAAAAACCACACTGCTGTCAAAGACAGCAGAAAATTTCACAGCTGAAAACTGGTCAATGACGCGAGAGCATTTTACCCGCTTACCAGTGTAACAGACTTATTTAACTGATAAATTAAAAAGAACACAAAAATGGTCTGACACAAGAAGCTCCTTAGTCTGAACATTATTCACATTAAGACCGAGTGTAAAGACAAGATCAAGTGTATTTCCTTTTATATGCGTAGGGCCAGATAGACACAAAAGAGGAGCCAATTTTTAAAATCATCAGTTCAAATGATGAAAAAGTTCCATGGCTCACCGTCCGTGTAACGAAGCGGTGCCGGTTCACAATGGCCAGACCACCGCCGCGGCCTGTCAATCTCGGAGCACAGGAGAAGGTACAGTCCGGTGGACAAAGTTCAATTAAGGAGGTACAGTGGGGAAAAAAGTATTTAGTCAGCCACCAATTGTTCAAGTTCTCCCACTTAAAAGATGAGAGAGGTCTCCAGTTTTCATCATAGGTATACCTCAACTATGAGAGACAAAATGAGGAAAAAAAATCCAGAAAATCACATTGAAGGATTTTTAATGAATTAATTGGTAAATTCCTCGGTAAAATAAGTATTTGGTCATTCCGAAAGGTTCATCTCATTACTTTGTTATATACCTTTTGTTGGCAATGACAGAGGTCAAACATTTTCTGTAAGTCTTCACAAGGTTTTCACACACTGTTGCTGGTATTTTGGCCCATTCCTCCATGCAGATCTCCTCTAGAGCAGTGATGTTTTGGGGCTGTCGCTGGGCAACACGGACTTTCAACTCCCTCCAAAGATTTTCTATGGGGTTGAGATCTGGAGGCTGGCTAGGCCACTCCAGGACCTTGAAATGCTTCTTACGAAGCCACTCCTTCGTTGCCCGGGCAGTGTGTTTGGGATCATTGTCATGCTGAAAGACCCAGCCACGTTTCATCTTCAATGCCCTTGCTGATGGAAGGAGGTTTTCACTCAAAATCTCAGGATACATGGCCCCATTCATTCTTTCCTTTACACGGGTCAGTCGTCCTGGTCCCTTTGCAGAAAACAGCCCCAAAGTATGATGTTTTCACCCCCATGCTTCACAGTAGGGATGGTGTTCTTTCTCCTCCAAACACGACAAGTTGAGTTTTTACCAAAAAGTTCTATTTTGGTTTCATCTGACCATATGACATTCTCCCAATCCTCTTCTGGATCAACCAAATGCTCTCTAGCAAACTTCAGACGGGCCTGGACATGTACTGGCTTAAGCAGGGGGACACGTCTGACACTGCAGGATTGAGTCCCTGGCGGCATAGTGTTACTGATGTAGCCTTTGTTACTTTGGTCCCAGCTCTCTGCAGGTCATTCACTAGGTCCCCCCGTGTGGTTCTGGGATTTTTGCTCACCGTTCTCGTGATCATTTTGACCCCACGGGGTGAGATCTTGCGTGGAGCCCCAGATGGAGGGAGATTATCAGTGGTCTTGCATGTCTTCCATTTTCTAATAATTGCTCCCACAGTTGATTTCTTCACACCAAGCTGCTTACCTATTGCAGATTCAGTCTTCCCAGCCTGGTGCAGGTCTACAGTTTTGTTTCTGGTGTCCTTCGACAGCTCTTTGGTCTTGGCCATAGTGGAGTTTGGAGTCTGACTGCTTGAGGTTGTGGACAGATGTCTTTTATACTGATAATGAGTTCAAACAGGTGCCATTAATACAGGTAATGAGTGGAGGACAGAGGAGCCTCTTCAAGAAGAAGTTACAGGTCTGTGAGAGCCAGAAATCTTGCTTGTTTGTAAGTGACCAAATACTTATTTTACCGAGGAATTTACCAATTAATTCATTAAAAATCCTTCAGTGTGATTTTCTGGATTTTTTTTTCTCATTTTGTCTCTCATAGTTGAGGTATACCTATGATGAAAATTGGAGACCTCTCTCATCTTTTAAGTGGGAGAACTTGCACAATTGGTGGCTGACTAAATACTTTTTTGCCCCACTGTAAATTCCTCACTTTTCTGCCAAGTCTCAACAAGAAATAAAAAGTACAGCCCTGTAGTAATGAATAAATCGTTCAAAAAGAATGATTTATTTGCGATGGAACGTGCGTTAAGCAACGCCAGCTGGTTGGGCTCTGTCACAGCAGCAGTCTCACCAGGAATGGGGGCCGGTGAAAGTTGACGTAGGCACCCGCTACCTGCAGGGGATTTGCTGGCTTGGGGCAGGGAGAAGGCCGGTTGGCACAGTAGAACAGGTGAAACAGGCCAGAGAAATGATGGCCTCACTCTGGGCACACCCGAGGGCCAGGATCCAGGAAAGAGGCCGTCTTCAGCATTAGGAGAAGATGAGGTGGAGCGAGCGAGACGGCGAAGCCGAGCAAGCCTTCTGGATTTCACCGCGGCACCTGCACGTCTTCCCCGAGGTTTGGATCGCTTTCTGCCGGTATAACCACAGCGGGGATCCCAGGTACCAACGGGAAGTTGCGGACGCAGAGACCGATGGAAGAATCTTCCCTCCTGATTATGACAGCCAAACCCCACCATGGAAGATCGAATATCCAGCAGCACTTGGCAATCATAAACAATGGCTGATTGCACATAATCCAGACACAATAACACAATCAAAAACAGGACAAACAAGCGGAGATGACCAGCAGCCAGAAACACAGGCGGCGCGGCCATCTTGGAATCATCCAAGCTAAATAATTTAGCTTAATAATTCACTACTTGGCAACCCAACAACCTAAAACGAGATGATGGCACATAACATGAAGCTAGCGATGATAGTGGCTGTAACATCCTCACTGGACTTCTGCGTTTGTCTTCCTCCAGCTGCTGGATGTAAATATTTATATTATTTGTCACCCATAAAAAATAATATTTTTTTCATCAATATACTAATTTTTAGAAGAACATTTAGACTTTCATTGTGCATGATTCTAAACACTTTGTTGTTTTTATTTTTGTATTTTTTTTACTTTTTCATGAAAATGCTTTCCTGTGCACCTTTAAAGCGAGGTAGTCGGATACCCAAAAGCCGATGGTGTATAGAACACGTATATTAGGATTTGTATGTGAAATTTCGGCACTGAAACTGCTCCCGTTTAGCTGTAATTAATATTCAAAAATGATATTTTCGAGACGAAAGAATTCAAGCGTCCCTGCATTTGTTTACTTCTCGGGGCCGCCGCCGGAGAGCGAGCCGTGTGCAAAATGCGATCATGTTGTTAACCTCTTGCACTCCGTTGTACCGCGGACGGGCAAGTCTCTGCGTCCTAGAGCGCACGAGGGCGCCCTCGTGCGCTCTAGGACGCATGATGGAGATGGTGATGTAGGTGGTGATGGCGTCCAAGCGCGCACTGAAAATAAAAGCTGAAGACACAGCCGCGAACAGATTAGTTCATCTGATTGACCTCTCATTCGACTAATAAGAGCCTTGAATTGGGTTTCTGAAACCTTGAAGAACCAATGACTGAAAACCTAGCAAGAAGGACCCGCCTACCAAAGCTGTGAATGCAGTGAGCCAATTGAAGCAGAGAAGTTCGCGAGCTGTTTTTTTTAAGGCTGGGTGAAGACTGACTGCTGCAGCGGATCAAAAACGGACCCGCAGGAAGAACCCCACAGACCCAGCAGCACGGAGACCATCCACAAATGCAACCTGTGTGACAGGGAGTGCCATTCGTGCATCAGCATGTTCGGCCACAGGCGGTGCTTATTTTGTTTTTGTTCCAGCAGAGTAGACGTTATGATTTCTTCCATGGTCATAGACCGACGGAGGCTGACGACAAAGGCTGAGTGACACATACGCCTTCACCAGTCTTTTTTTAATTACTACTGTTATTTGTTTTGAAAAATCGTTCGCCAAAAACCGCAATCATGGAAGCACAAAACCGCAATAATGGAATTATGTTTTGATCGTGTCGCAAGACCAGAACCACGAGCGGACCAGCGTTGCGTTCGTCTGACAATGGGGAAGAGAAGTTCGCCAAGACACTGCTGTGAAGAGGTAAGGTGTTATAAGCTAAATTATTCTTTATTCCTGAAAATTGTAATCCAAAATGACTTTTGACCGATCGGTAAATTACAACTGTGCACACTGTACACTGTTCGTTCGTTGCATCCAGACCGTGAACGCGCCCCCCCCCTGCTATTCTTCTGTAGCGAGGGGGGGGGGAGCCGCGGTGACTGCGCTGCTGTTCCCACATCGCCATATGAGGCTAATCCGTCATGTAGCGATGGACGATGTTCATCCTCTGTAGCGGGGGGGGGGACAACCCCCCCACACACACACACACAGACACAGCCCTGAGTGTGACCTTTCATTAGAGCCCAAAATGAAGCTTCTACATTGAATCATTCAAAAGTTACAGATGTTTTTCCAAACTGTGCCATTTGGCACAATTTGGCACAGTTCCAAAATGCCTGGGAACTACCTGAGGAAAAAGCTGTGTAATATATTCATTTTTTGTGGTATTGTTACAAAATTTGGACATCGGCTGGATAACACTTGGTTCTACATTTCTGTTGCATTTTCCAGCCCGGATCTGAAGCTGTGCGTTATTTGCAAGCATTTGTATCCAAAAAAACACCCAGGCCAAATTTATTTTCTTTAAGTTCACTATGTTTAGATGACTGTAACTCAGTGGCCGGATCATGTAGAGAGATTATGTGTTTTTTTTGCCAAAAAATTCAAAGTGTTTTCTTTTAAATGAGACCAACCCCATGAAGATGCTGCAAAGGGTTGAAGAACAGCTTTGGATTTAATTTGGGCACATTATTTTTTGGCGTTTTTAGGGAAATTGACCGAAGTGCAAGGGGTTAATATAGCACATTTTTTGTGGTAATGTTACTATTATTAGTTGTGAAATGTGTTATAAAACAATTACACGACGATACTATGGCTCTTCCTGCTGTTCCCGTTTCACTGTTTTTTCCGGATGTAAAATACGGGATCCCTGCGGCCCATCGGCGCACGAAGTATCCTGGCCGATGTAAACAGCCACGGACCAAAAAACGTACATTTGCTCATGGAACAGGTCATTCACACTCGCAGATAATCACGCTATATGTGTCTGTAGGATTTTCTTTCCATGCATGCAAAAAAAAAAAAATTTCCCGGATCCGACTACCTCGCTTTAAGATGGGTGGGTTGTGAGATATGTTGGGTGAAATTCATACACTTAAGAACATTTAAAAAAAAAAGCTGCAAAAGAGTCTGATTCATCATCAGTGTGCAAGTTAAAATCACCTAAACTAATAATCTGATTGTATTTGCTGTGAATAATGGATAGGGTTGAGGTCAGGGGAGCATGGCGGCCACACCATGAGTTTCTCTTCGTTTGTGCCCATAACAGCCAATGACACAGAGGTATTCTTTGCAGCATTAGATGGTGCATTGTCATGCATGAAGGTAATTTTTCTACGGAAGGCACAGCTCTTCTTTTTGTACCATGGAAGAAAGTGGTCAGTCAGAAACTCTATATTCTTTGCTGAGGTCATTTTCACACCTTTAGGGACCCTATAGTCCCATTTCCACCTGTATCACCTTGGCTTTACTTTTTTTTACTTGTTTCGGTTTTTCGCCATTTCCACCCAAGTCCTCACGGTTTAACCGTTACGATTTTCGTGCCTGTTCAGAGGCAGGGTACAGCCGAGCGAAAAGCGAGGTGTGAATTGACGTCAATCGACTGCTAAACGCTGATTGGTCAGGGCGTAACGTCACCAAACACGTCCGTTTTGTTTTCTGTTGAAGCTACACGACCGCCATTTGTAATTTCAGCGAGTAACTGCGGTGACTGGATTCACAATTGTGTTCTCATATAACGATGTCCACGCGCAAGTTTATTCCATGAACAAACGAGGAGGTGCGGAGTTTTCTGTCCCTCGTAGCCGATGACTACATCCAGAGCGAGTTGGTGGGGCAACTCGCTATGAAAAAATATACCAGGAAGTGTCCGGCCTGCTATTATGGCAGAGAATTTGGACTCGACACGGCCACGGAATTGGAAAACGGTGACGATGAGTGTTTTTTTGTTATTGTCCGTCTTCTTGCCTTTCGGTCAAAAGCGCACTTTATTTAAGCAATAAAGAAAGTTGTTTGATTGTGGGCAATTGTGGTGATGGCTAGCCCGCTAATAGCTAGCTACCGCTGTACCTTGCTCCTACCTCGCATCAAGCTGCTGAATCACGCTTTTATTTCAGTATTCACGTGAACAAAACGCTGACGTAAGCTTATTGTATTCTGGTTAAAAAGTTTTGTGTTTGCGGTACATGTTGCACTTTGTTTGTGAGCTTTATTGTGTGTTTTTTCCTTCTATACACAGTTTTCAAATCCCTTGGGGTCCGCCTCACTGGACTGCCCCGGCATCTCCCGGTCAAGTGCTGGTAAGGCACCACAAACTGAAAATTACCACCCGGTTGTTTTTATATGTGATTATTTTCTATAGACGCATAATAAGGAATTTAAAATGTCTTTCTACGTTTATAAAAATACTAGATTCAGGGGTGTTCATAGCCACAGTGGCCCAGTGTTATAGTTGTGTTGATGGTGGAAATACTGTTGTATTTTCACAAAAAAAAAAGGAGCACATGTACCGACTTCAAATCAAAATGCTTGATTGAAATTCTTCAAGTCAGCTAACACTATTAACCCATTCTGATTTATGAGGCCACAGTACAAAGAAATTATTTTAAAAATAACCCATTAAACCAAAATACTTTTTACAATTAATCCTTTTTGAAATGAAGGGGGGCCTAACCACATCACCACAGAAGTTGCTTATAGTCCACTCTACTGAGGGGCAGCAACATGACAGTAGAGCTTAAATACAGCAACGAAGCATCCTACCACAGGCTTTCAACAGTTTAATTCCATAATATTTTTTCTGACGTGTTTTGATCCAGTGTTATCTAAATACAATGACTTATGTCTTTCATATAGGCAAGCTGAAAAGGTCCAGCAACATTGCAGACCTTGCATCACTGATGGCCCAGAGTCATGCTGAGGAGATGCGGATCCATGAAAGGATGCTCGAGCAGCATCAACTGCAGCACGAACAGCGCGAAAGACACCTGCAGTTAGCCACATTAAGAAGGGATGAGCTGACAGAGACGGCTTCCTTCCACGGAGCCTTCCTAAACCATTTTGGCAGTCTGGTCGAAGTACTGAAAGCTCCCCATTTGTTAACATGTTTTGGGAATATTTGTAATGTAATAAAATGTTAGTCTTTTGGATAAAAGTGTGGTTTGTATATTATAACACTGGATGATAAAGGCAAATAATTACATACACATTCCATTGCCTCATATGACCCTAATCCTGCTGTTCAGCCATAAAGGTGTCAAGATTTTTAATAGTAATGTAATTGTTATTGTTAAATTTAATAAATATTACCACTGCTGTATCCATTGCTCTACATTGGGTACAGTTTTTAAGTAAAATTGTAAGCAGTTGCACAGGTGTAATTTACATTCAGCAGTACACACTGATAAAGGTAAAAGTCGAATTAGGTAAAAGGTAAGTACATGTGAATTGAATGTTATATCGGCATTCCAAATTCTGAGAATTCCAATAAATTATAAGCAGTCTAGTATAATATAAAGCGAAAATACCCATGCATGTAAACCCAAATATAACATTTTCGATGTTGTAAACGTTGACATGTATATGATAAACCTATGCTATTGTGATTCAATAGATCCATAGTGATCTTTGGTTTGAAAAAGAAAATTATAATTTGGTGTTGGGCAGTGTGACAATGTCAGTGTATTTAGTAGGATTAAAAAAAGTTTCATCATAAGATTTCTAGGTTCATTGGCAATTCCATCAAACCAAAAGTGAGTTGTCTAGCTGCAGCATTTTTTTTTGAGCCATTTCTACGCTGTTTTAGTGTGTAATTAGCCACCACTGAACAGATAACCGTTATAAATAACAATAGATGGGAAAAATGATACACAATGGGCCTAGATTTGGATTGGCTTTTTTATAATATCAATTATTTGGTAAGTTAAAGTTAACTGGAAGTATAACAAGTTTCCACATATAATTCCAAGGTCAATTGGCAATTCCATCAAACCAAAAGTGAGTTGTCTAGCTGCAGCATTTTTTTTTTTTTTTTGGAGTCATTTCTACATTGTTTTAGTGTGTAATTAGCCACCACTGAACAGATAACCCTTATAAATAACAATAGATTGTACAATGATACTCAAATGATACACAATACAAAAAATGGGCCTAGATTTGGATTGGCTTTTTTATAATATTTTTAATTATTTTGTAAGTTAAAGTTAACTGGAAGTATAACAAGTTTCCACATATAATTCCAAGGTCAATTGGCAATCCCATCAAACCAAAAGTGCGTTGTCTAGCTGCAGCATTTTTTGGGAAGTCAGTTTATCATCAGTGTATCATTATTACACAATACACAAAATGGGTCTAGATTTGGATTGGCTTTTTTATAATATTATAAATTATTTGGTAAGTTAAAGGGGTTTAGGATTAAGCTTCTGCATTATTTTAAATTACCCAGGTGTTTCAGCATTTAATTAACCATCTGTTAACATTTAACCGTTTTGAACAACAGAGGCGACGTAGTTTAAAAGTGCACAACATTTTATTTAAAAAACACGTTTGACATATGTATGCACATGAACACTGAACAAATGAAATGATCTCTGCTTCATATGCAGCTGCTTCAGATTCCTCCTGGGCAACCGCTATTCTCCTCTCCTGCTCCAACGTGTGTTGTCTCAATCCACGTCGTCTTCTCCTGTAAAATTCTCTTGTCTCGTTAAAGACATTCATTGTGGAAATCCTCCGCTCGTAATCCGCTATTTTTTTCTGTGTTGTTGAGGAGTCAGTCTCGTCCTTTATACGTCAGCAGTGTAGCGCCACCTCGATCCCGCCCACCCCAGCAATACTCGGCTTTCCGCGGTTGTGATGGAGGCGCAGCCGCAGGAGAAACAAGTAGTAAAGAAAAGAAAAGAGTAGCGCAGAACTATATAGTGGAAATGTGGCTTAAAGGGGCCTCCCAGCTCTCTCCCCATGATTCCAACCCAAAACATGACTCTGCCACCTCCTTACTGACAATGCAGCCTTTTTGGGACATGGTGGTCATCCACTAGCCAGCCACTACGTTGTCCATCTGGTCTATCAAGGGTTGCATGGCACTCATCAGTAAACAAGACTGTTTGAAAATTAGGCTTCATGTAATTCTGGTCCCATTGCAACCGTTTCTGTTTGTGAGCATTGGTTAGGGGTGGCCGAATAGTAGGTTTATGCACAACTGCAAGCCTCTGGAGGATCCTACACCTTGAGGTTCAGGGTACTCCAGAGGTGCCAGCAGTTTCAAATACTTGTTTGCTGCTTTGTAATGGCATTTTAGCAGCTGCTTTCTTAATCTGATGAATTTGTCTGGCAGAAAGCTTCCTCATTATTAAATTTATCTGCATGAACCCATCTGTGTGCTAAATCAGCCACAAATGTCTTCACAGTACGATGATCATGCTTCAGTTTCCATGAGATATCTAATGTTTTCATACCTCGACCATGGCATTGCACTATTTGATGTTTTTTCAGCAGCAGAGAGATCCTTTTTCTTTCCCATTTTGCTTGAAACCTGTGGCATGCTTAATAATGGGGAACATCCTTCTTAAGTAATGTTCCTTTTATTGGGCTTACCTGGCAAACTAATTATGACAGGTGTCTGAGATTGATATCAGTGATCCAAAGAGCCATGACACAGAATACCATCCATGAGTTTAACTGAAAAGCAAACAATTGAATGTTTATGACACTAAAATCCTGTATGCATAAGAATTTGGAACGCGGTGTAGTTTTGCCTTAGTTCTGCTTTTTCTATTCCTCAGTGTCTCTCTTTTTTTCCTCTTTATTTTTGGTCCTTTGTCTGTGTTTTTCCCTGGTTACCATCATTTCCCAAACCTGTGTTTTTGTTTCCACCTGTTGCCCATTCCAATGGTTGTTTCCTACCATTTAAATTCTGTCTTGTCCCTCATCTGCCTGTTGGGCCATTGATGTTGTTCTCCTGTGTGCTTCCTGAAGATCCACCTCCTGTGTCTCCTAGCTCATCTCCACTACCAGTTTTTTTTTTTTCATTTAATTTATTTTCCATTTCTCCCTGCAATTTAGTTTATGTTTCTCTGTTTAGTTTGTTTCACTGTTCTCATGTGACAGCTTTATTTTTATAGCTTAGTCCAGTACTTTGCATTAGTGAGTTTCTCCAGTTTTACACCTCAGCTTTGTGTTTTTGTATATAGTCTCAGTTCCTGTCTGCCATTGGGTCCTCTCCTTGCCTGCTCCTTGAGAAAACATGAGACTTCACTATAGCACAAATTTGTGGTTTCATTCTACCTTACACTCTTGTCTTACAATACTACAGCCAAACTTATATTTTATTTTTTGACTTGATATGGGTTCTAGAAAATGACAGTTGGATAATAATAAATTTCAGGTATCCTTGTTCTTTATCACCAAGTTTAACAAGCTGGCCTCACATTTCAATTAAGCAGCTGTCTTCTGACCCATCTGTGCTTGTTCATCTGGACTTTACCTCTGGTGCCAGTGTGACTGAAACTCTTTAACCACTTTCAACCCAAGTGAGGCCCTGATGGGATTAAGAAGGATAGGCGCCATACCTGCTTTCATGTGCCACAGGTAAAATCTAGGCAGGGAAACACAAATAGGACCGACATGGAAACAGCAGACAAACCTGCATGCGACTCAAATGACAGCCCACTTTTGATCTGTGGTGGAGATATGAGTTGGGCTATTATAGAAATGTGTTGGAAAATACTGTGAACCTCAAAAATGAAGGTCACAGTTGCAGTTGTAAGTGGCAGGTGATGAGAGCACAATGATTGTTTTGTGGGGACAAAATATGAAATATGCAACATGTGACTGTTATTTATGTATAATTTCTATAGTGCATAGCATCTCCCTGAATTCTAAAGAAAAGACGTATGTCTGGTAAATGGCATTCTTAAGTAAAAAAAAAAAAAAAAGTTTTATAAGTAAAAAAAAAAATGACAATGCTCAGTGACATGTACAAATCTTTCTCGTCAAAATAAGAAAAGAACAAGAGTATTATTAATTTTAAGAACATATCAGCCATGTGGTATAATTCTACATAAAGTGCAAAGTGATGAAGTTGGACTTGAAATGGTTGCATTCTGATCTCATTTGCACTACATCACTTTGATCATAACCATGAAATCTTGTGATGCATGGATGGTTAATGAAGCAGTGAAGTGATACGGAGAGAAACTGAGCCTGGTCGGGGGTTGGGGGGGGTGCACAGGTGCACCGCCAAAAGGCTTATTCTAAATCCATGCAAATGTGCTTAACAGTCTCTATAGAGAAGCTGCATTAGGTAAGCATGATTAAAAATGTTCCTATATGTTGATATTAAAAAGATTTACATACAGAGTAACTGATAAAGATGCATGGAAAATATTCATTTGCACCAGTTATATATTTACCTTTTTACTATGTTTGTCAAATAGATTTTACTTTTGTCATTTTTAATTCCTATAGACGAGTTAGAAAATGCAAACTGGCAACTTTATATGACAAATCTTGATATAAGACTTTTGATAATCTACCAAAGGGTCCCAAATTACCAAAGAATTGACCTATATATATAAAAATTAATTTAACTCATGAACATCTGGCATTAGTATTGGGTGGGGGACACAAATGGTATAATTAAAAAACACTAAATAAATGGCAGTGATGATAAACCAGCTTTGGAGCCAGAAGTACCAGCAGAAAGGCACCTCTGGTTAATTTCAGTAATTCATTTAAAAACAAACAAAAAAAAAACCCAGACACATTATACACAGTGTGATATATTTCAAGTGTTTATTTCTTTTTATTTTGATGGTTATGGCTTACCATCAATTAAGGCCATAATATGTGTACTAAGGATTTTTAAGATTTTTTTAAGTATCCTTAGAAATCGAATGCCTATTCTTTTTACAAAGTGGTTACAGCAGAATGTTGTTAATGTTCTGTTTAACTTCCACATTTATTTTGCAGTTGATTGTGTTGTTAGAAAAGCTGCAGGAGTGGCACCAGTTCAGTTAATAGATTCTACTTCAATCCCACCAGACTCCATGTAGTCCCATTGCCTCCAACATCCATTTCATCAGCTCTCTCCCTTCCACATAGGTACTAAGGGGGAGATGACTAACTACTCCTGATGAGGCCATTGTTGAACAAGAATATCCTTTCTGATTCATTGGATGCAGGAGGAGAATGATTCAAACACAAACAACATGCACATCATTTTGCAATTACCTGTGCACTTACTTCAGAATAAATGCCACTTATGGTAGTTAGGCCCTCATGGGGCACATAACGGCACTCACAAGCAAATTTACATACTGAGAAAACATTAGCATTTGATGATGGCTGTTTGTTAATTTACTGACTGGGCAGGGCAGAGAAATATTTTGTGTAATTCAAGCAATATCTAAACAGCAACTATCATAGCAAAGTAATATAGTTTTTAATTAATTTACAATTAATCTACTGTAAAATGTGAAGTTGTATTGATGTTCCTTCTTTTCCTTTGAAAATCCAGCTGATGTATGTTAAGAGAGCACTAAATGAAAACATCTGGAAATAGGATAGAAGTACAAATTCAATTTTGGTGATTTTTTGGGGGTAAATAAAGATCAACTAAGGCTGGTGGCACACTGGATGATTTTCAACATTTAAAGGAGATATATAATGAAAACTGAACTTTTCAGTGGGCTTGCAAATCTGCAGTATTTGTATCTGGAGTAGCTACCAATAGAAAAACTGAAAAAAAAAAATGTACTCAGACCGCACACCCCTGTTCCACAATAATGCTCTATGAAAGGAATTTTCCAGTTTGGTAGCTAGCTAGCTATGAAGTGGGGGGCGGGGTGAAAAGTTCGTAGGCTGACTATGATGCAGTGGTCACATTTGACCAAATGTGCTTTATTTTTCAACATAGTTTCCAGTGTCAGTGCATCTGAAAAGTAACAATGCAGTTAGTATCAGAAAAGGTTTAATTTAATGCATGACTAGTTTTGTTGCTGTAGCATAACTCCTTCTTAGTCAGCCTATGAACTTTTCAGCCCCCCTCGTATCTGTCCATCTATCTTCAGTTGTCAGTTACATTATTTAGCTCAGTCTGTCTTTACCATTCACGGCTAATGTCATGTTTTCACATGAATTGAACCCACATGCAGGACACAATGAATGAGGCAAAGGAATAATATTTTATTAACTATGTACAACTCAGTTCTCCACTGAGCAAAAGGCATTATTAAATTCCTGCAGAGACACAGTGTTATGACCCAGATTTTCTGTCTTCTCCCTCTGTTATTTTTGAGAAATTTGCACTATTCTGTCATTGCAAGTTTGTTGGGTTGTCCTCAGTTAGTTCAGTTATGTTTTGGGTTTTTTTGTTTTTTTTCCCGATTTGGCTTATCTGTGATTATCGTCTGCATTATTTGCCCTCTGTGTTCTCCCAGTGTTCATTGTCTGCACCGCCTCGCCCAGCCTTTTTGGAGCATGCGCCTTTGTTACTTCCGAATTTGCCCCAGCTGTCTCATGTTAGTTTGATTATTCTGCTTCCTATATATTTGCCAGCCTGAGTTTTTGTTATTGTGGCGTCATTGTCCGTTCCCATCTTCGTGTCTGATCATCGTCCTCCTCATCTTTTGGTTTGTAAGCGTTTTCATCTTTCTCTTTGTTTAACAGCCCCTGAGCTGCTTTTTGATTTTTTTTTTTTGTTTTTGTTTTTTTTTGTTGTTTTTTTGTAAAAAAAAAAAACAGCATTGCACTAAGTCCTGCCTGCTACCTTGGATCCTGCTTTAAATATACAACTGCCTTTAAGAGCAGTTCACTGACAGAATGACACCACCAACATGGGACCCCACAGGCATGGACTACAGCGAGTGCAGGTTGAACAAAATTGAGTGTGGAACGGCTCAGCTGATCGAAACATACATTGCTGAAGCCTGATCATGCCACACTCGGGAGGAGACCATGATGTTCCTGGATGCGGCAGCCGGGGTGGTAATGGATCACCCCAGTCTGTGGGACTATTGGGGACTGACTGACCTGTTCAACTTGCAGTACGATTTGCTGAGGTCACTCCACGGCCTAGTGAAAAGCCTGGAGCCTGTACAGATGTCTCCATCATCCCCTCACTCACCAGTTCCAGCCTGCCTCTCCCCAGCTCTGCAGCTACCTCATGGGCTGGAGGAGAGTTCCCCAGCAGCGGTTCCTGTGTCAGCAGTGATGCTGGCCTCACTTTGTTTTCTGCCTGCAGTGCCGGCTACCACTTCTGCGGCATGGGTGCCCACGCCCACTGCTCCATCAGCTCTAGTATCTGCTCCAAGGTGCCTCCCAGCCCCAGTGTTGGCTCTTCATTACTTTTCAGCCCCACTGCCTGCTCCAAGGTGCCTTTCAGCTCCAGTACCAACCCCACCAGCCATCTCTCTCGCAGTGCTTCCTGAGGTTGTCACCCTGGCAGCAGGAGACCAGGAGTTAAGGCAAGTTCCTTTTCATTTATGTTCCACCTTTATTTGTGAAAAACTTGTTTTGCTTCTGGTGGGGGGAACCAAGTACACTCCCCACCAGTCTCTGCTGCTCATGACTGTGGTGTGGCAACACTGACCTACTGTTTCCCTCCATCGTCTGAGGTGGCCGTGTGGAGGATGGAGCTGCAGGAGGACCATGCTCCATCATCATCATCAGAACAAGCCGTGCCATCATCACCATTATCAAAGCAGTCCATTCCCCCTGTCATCGAGGGGTTTGAGTCATCTGCTTTACCCTTTGTCCAAGAGGTCAGGAGACCACCACCGGTTGTCCAAGAGGTCAGGAGACCACCACCGGTTGTCCACAAGGTCAGGAGACCTCCACCTTTTTTCCAAGAGGTCAGGAGACCTCCACCTGTTGCCCGAGGCACTGATCAGTTCACTCCACCTGGGCTGTCAGAGGTCGACACTCCTCAGCTGCTGTAGGCCCCTGTGCCAAAGGCCCCTCAGGTACTATCCTCGGAACTAAAAACTCCTGTGTTGTTGACCCCTGAGCGGAAAGCTCCTATAGTGGTACCTCTTGAGCTAGAATTGCTTATATTGGTGCCTCAAGAGCTAAAAAATTACTATGTTGGCATCCCTGGAGTTAAGAGTTCCTGTACTGTTGTCTTTATCTTTGGAGCAAAAGGCTTCCATGTTATCTTCCTTTTCAGAGCAGAAAGCTCTCATATTGTTATCTTCAAGGCTGAAACCTCCTGTGTTGCCATGTTCAGAGCTAAAGTCTCTCATATTGTTACCTTCGGAGCAAAAGCCTTCCATGATGTTGTTTTCAGAGCTAAATTCTCCCATGATGTTATTTTCAGAGGTATATGTTCCCATGGTGTTGTTCTTTGTGCAACAGGCTCCTGGGTTATTTTCAGAGCAAAGAGCTTGTGTGTTATTTTCAGAGCAAAAGGCTCATGTGCTATTTTCAGAGCATAAGGTCCCTGTCTTATTTTCAGAGCAAGTAGCTCCAGTCTTATTTTACAAGCTAAGGGCTCCTGTGTTATTTTCAGAGCAGAAGACTACTGTGTTATTTTCAGGGCAAAAGGCTCCTGTGTTATTTTCAGAGCAAAGGGCTCATGCGTTATTTTCAGAGCAGAAGACTACTGTTATTTTGAGGCCAAAAGGCCCCTGTGTTATTTTAAGAGAAAAGGGCTCCTGTGTCATTTTCAGAGCAAAATGCTCGTTTGTCATTTTCAGAGCAAAAGGCTCCTGTGTTATTTTAAGAACAAACGGCTCTTGTGTTTTCAGAGCAAAATGCTCCCATGATGTTATTTTAAGAGCAAAATGCTCCCATGTTGTTGTTCTCTGTGCAGAGTGCACCTATGCTTTCTCCCGTCTAGTGGCTCATGGACTTTGGTAGGCCACCCGCCACATTGTGTTCTTCCGTCAGGTGGCTTTTAGACTTTGTTAGGCCCCCTGATCCACTGGGTTCATCCATCTGGTGGCTTTTGGACTTTGGTAGGCCACCCGATGCACCATGCTTCTCCGTCTGGTAGTCAGTGGACTTTGGTAGGCCACCAGATGTCCCATATTCTACTTGATCTGGTCTTTGGACTTTGGCCGACCACCTTTTGAACACTCTTTTATTGCTTTTGTACTTATTTTTGCCCCCACCATACCTCCCCCCCCCTCCTCCCACCCGATTGAGTTTTCTTTTTTTTTGTTTTTGGGCATCTGGATTCCGCACTTAAGGTGGGGGGTGGCATTGTTATGACCCAGACTTTCTGTCCTCTCGCTCTGTTATTTTTGAAAAGTTTGCACTATTCTATTATCACGAGTTTGTTGGGTTCTCCTCAATTAGTTCAGTTAGGTTTGTTCCCTGATTTGGCTTATCTGTGATTATCATCTGCATTATTTGCCCTCTGTGTTCTTCCAGTGACTATTGTCTGCACAGCCTCGTCTGTCCTGTTTGTAGCTGCTCCTCTGTTATTTCCTAATTTGACCCAGCTGTCTCATATTAGTTTGATTTTTCTGCTCCTTATATATTTGCCATCCTGAGTTTTTGTTATTGTGTAGTCATTTTTGGTTCCCGTCTTTGTGTCTGGTCATTGTCCTCCTCATCTTCTTGTTTGTAAGCGTCTTCATTATTCTCTTTGTTTAACAGCCCCTGAGCTGCTTTTTGTTTGCTTTTTGTTTTTTGTTAATAAATGAGCTTTGCACTAAGTCTTGCCTGCTACCTTGGATCCCGAAATAAATACACAGCTGCCTTTCAGAGCAGTTTGCTGACACACAGAGAGAAAGTGGGTGAGTATTGAGCAATTAATTAAAAGCAATTTGCAAAGTGGAATTTAAAGTTGCACTCCGGCGGCTCTAAAACAACCTCAAAAACAAATGTGTATTGCCTAAAATAGTATATTGTTGCTTTTTTATACACACAAAAAAACATTCATCGCCTCAGAATGGCTTGGAAATAGCTTTTATGTCTTCCACCTACTTAAGTATGTGTGGATCTATGAATATTATAATTAGCTCCACCCATACTGCCACCCACCAGTAGCTGGAAGAAGAGGAGGTCTCCGAGAAGGCAATCCAACTTGAGGAAGTATGGTTTCCATGTGTGAACCTGTGGAAGGATCATTTTTGGTGGAGCGGAGAGTCGCTGCCCGGCCCCGCATGGAGGGTGGAGGGCTCCATGCTGGTCTCTGGCTACCCACTCACTGCAGATTGACCCGCTGGGGGCCGGCGAGCAGTTTGCCTTGGTCTGGTGCACCCGCCAGGGGGGCAAGGGAGAGTACTTTGACGGAATGAGGCCAGGGAAACCTTGGATTGAGCTGCTCCAGGGCGGTGAGTGTGTAACCAGATACCACTCCTTCAGGGGAAGAGGGAGGAGCCAAGGAGCAATTGCTCACTTTTCCTGGCTCTCCCTAGCCTCCTTTGAAACGAGCAAGCTGGCAGAGCACACCAGTGGGTGCTCCTAGCGAGGCAAGGGAAGCCCTCCAGCTGGGCAGCGACTCTCCGCTCCACTGAGAATGATCCTTCAAAGGATCACCTACGGCAATACTCGCCCCAGTCATTGCGGCATGCACACCGTGGCCATCTCCCCCAGCATGTAGGGTAATGCAGGCTGCAAACCTATGTCCTCTCCAGTATTTTAGCAGGGACACTGAGGTTTTTTGAAATGAAAGTAATCATTGCTGTCATATTTTCATGTGTGGGGTCAAGACATAATTTAAAAGAATAGGATTTCTTGCTCACACAGCCAAAAACTGAACACATATAGTCTGCCATCTTTCCCAACTTATAAAAACTCCTGCTCCTCCTGGCCACTTTTTTGGGGGGAGGTCCTTGGCTCCACTCTTTTCCACCGAGGCAGTCTGTAGTCATAGCTAGAAACACTCTGTCCAAAGCTGCCCGTTTTTTTTTTGCTGTTGTTTTTTTTTTGGGGGGGGGGGGCGCAGAGCTTAAGTGAATCTTTAAAGCAAAAAAAAAAAATAGAGATATTGTGGAGTGTGTGAAATCAAAGGCAGATTCATTTCAGACGATTTATTACACACTCATATCTCTCAAGCACAGAACAGACTGAACATTTAAGCAGAAACTCTCTCCTTAAGTTTCATGAAACATTTCAGGATATCACTCTTGATATGTCTTGTAAGTCACAAAAAACATGTTACAGACATGTTAACAACAGAAAAAAAACTTCATTTTTTCTGGAGTGTCACTTTAAGGGCTTACTTGGGTAGTAAAGAGCCAGCTCGGAAGGTTTGGACAGTGGGGAGTGCTCAGGGTTTCCCACCTGTAGGTTGCAGGCAACAGAGGGACATGGGACTTTTGATTAGATAAATAATTTGTGGAATTAAAATCCTTACTTGGGCAATCGTGGTTGGGTACACCGGCTGGAGATCCCTGCACAGGGGTCTGGGAACAAAGAGGAACAGAGCAGGAGGGCAGGAATTCTGAAGGACAAAGGGTTAGGATTATCTTGTTTGGAATAAAGGTCTTACTTGTAGGTTGTCCTTCAGATGTTGGGTTCCAGTTACAAAGGAGGTCAACAGAGGTGGCAAGGAGCCAGAGATCCTTGGCACAAGGTGTTAGCTGGGATAATTGGTTTGAACAGAGTTCTTACTTAGGGGTGTAACAGTAGAGCTCGGGGCTTTGGAAGCCAGCAGGGGTGACAGCAGGGTGAGCACCTAGAGGCCAGAGATGGAACATTGTGGCGAGGTGACATGGCAGAAGGCAGTATGATCACAGTCACAAAGGCAGAAAGAGAGTTCAGATTAGATCAGGAGTCAGAGCAGATAGGCTGTATAACTTACTGATCTCACAGTCAAAAGGCGAATGCTCATGAACTTCATGGTCAAACTGACGATCACACTTTTTGAAGACGCAGCAATAAACAATCAGCTGAGCACAGGAACACCCCCAAAGGCACCCAATTACCTGATGACAGGTTATGCAACAGCCAAGGAGTAGAATGTGCTGTAGCAGACTTGAGCAAGATTGAACTCTTTAATTCCCTTCTCATGAACTTTATTCAGACTAACTACAGGTACATCTCAAAAAATTAGAATATCATGAAAAAGTTCAATATTTTTGGTCACTCATTTCAGAAAGTGAAACACATACTGTATATTATACAGTTTCATTACACAGAGAGTGATACATTTCAAGTGTTTATTTATTTTAATTTTGATGATTATGGCTTACAGACCATGAAAACCCCAAATTCAGTTTCTCAAAAATTAGAATATTACATAAAATTAATTAAAAAATAGTTTTTTAATACAAATGTGGACCGACTGTAAAGTATGTCCATGTACACACTCAATACTTCGTCGGGACTCCTTTTGGATTAATTACTGTATAAATGTGGTGTGGGACGGAGGTGATCAGCCTGTGGCACTGCTGAGGGGTTATGATGGTCAAGGTTGCTTTGATAGTGACCTTCAGCTCATCTGCATTGCTGGGTCTGGTGTCTCTCATCTTCCTCTTGACAATCCTCCATAGATTCTCTATGGGGTTTAGGTCAGGAGAGTTTGCTGGCCAATCAAACACAGTGATGCCATGGTCATTAAACCAGGTTTTGATACTTTTGGCAGTGTGGGGTGGTGTCATGTCCTGCTGGAAAATGAAATCAGCCTCTCCATAAAGCTTGTCAGCAGAGGGATGCATGAAGTGTTCTTAAATTTCCTGATAGACGACTGTGCTGACTTTGGTCTTGATAAAACACAGTGGACAAACACCAGCAGATGACCTCTGTTCAGACAAAAGTAAATTTTGCATTTCATTTGGGAATCATAGTCCCAGAGTCTGGAGAAAGAGTGGAGAGGCACAAAATCTAAGTTGCTTGAGGTTTAGTGTGAAATTTCCACAGTCAGTGATGATTTGAGGAACCATGTCATCTGCTGGTGTTTGTCCACTGTATTTTATCAAGAACAAAGTCAGCGCAGTCATCTAACAGGAAATTTTAGAGCATGTCATGCTTCCCTGTGCTGACAAGCTTTATGGAGAAGCTGATTTCATTTTCCAGCGGGACTTTGTAGCCCCCCACACTGCCAAAAGTATCAAAACCTGATTTAATGACCATGGCATCACTGTGTTTTGATTGGCCAGCAAACTCTCCTGACCTAAACCCCACAGAGAATCTATGGAGTATTGTCAAGAGGAAGATGAGAGACACCAGACCCAACGATGCAGATGAGCTGAAAGTAACTATCAAAGCAACCTGGACCTTTATAACACCTCAGCAGTGCCACAGGCTGATCACTTCCGTGCCATGCCACATTGATACAGTAATTAATCCAATAGGAGCCTCGACCAAGTACTGAGTGTGTACATAGACACACTTTTCAGTTGGTCCACATTTGTAATAAAAAACTATTTTTTTTTTAATTTTATGTAATATTCTAATTTTTTTTAAGAAACTGAATTTGGGGTTTTCATGGGCTGTAAGCCATAATCATCAAAATTAAATAAACACCTGAAATATTTCTATGTGTAATGAATCTATATAATATATAGGTTTCACTTTCTGAAATGAGTGACCAAAAATATTGAACTTTTTCATGATATTCTAATTTTTTGAGATGTACCTGTATGCGCCAGATTCATTCCCCTCACAGGATCCTGAGATGCCCACTGGGATGGAAAGGACTGAGTGCAATTTTGTGACCTTTCCCTCAGCAACACAGGCTTGTCAAATTTTGGTGTCAAAAGAAGCTGAACAAAAGGCCCCCTACTCACACCTTGGGGGTATTGTGACTACAGCTACTTGAAAAAAAGTTTCTGGGACTCTGTTTGCATTGTTTGTTTGTCAGAATATTTGTGCATGCTTTTCCTCATTCGGAATTCTTATAGAGTAGACAAAAATTGTAGACAAAAATAAAATAAAATTGGGTACTTAGTGGTTAGCATTGTGGCAGCACAGCAAGGAGGTCACGGGATCGATTCCACCCCAGACCATCATGGGTTTGATCCCAAGTCAAAATCTTTGTTTTATTCAAGCCCATAAGATACTTCTGCACATTTCACGGACCTTCATCCTGCACCATCTCAGCACTTTAGACATTTTCCCTTTTTTAACCCAACATCTAGTTATCTGCCCTTCCCTTTTTAGAGTTTAGATTTTAATCTTATTTTTTTCTGTCACCTTAACAGCTAATAAAGTGAACTTTTGTATAAAAATGATTTTTGGTGTTTGGTCTCCTGTTGTTGGTAAAATCCAGAACCTGGTTGTTACAACAAGAGACATCACAGAAGCAACCATGCGTGCATACGGGTCCACTAAAGCTGTGAAAAATGTTGTTG
Source organism: Pholidichthys leucotaenia (assembly GCA_020510985.1). Classification (NCBI taxonomy): domain Eukaryota; kingdom Metazoa; phylum Chordata; class Actinopteri; order Cichliformes; family Pholidichthyidae; genus Pholidichthys; species Pholidichthys leucotaenia. Next base: position 78,333,941 of record CM035846.1, read on the forward strand.
TAACTAACGGATGACAAATTAATTTTACTAGGGACTTTGGATTATAACTATAAACACCAGATTTCATCTGCAAGAAATAATTCTATAATAAAATGAATCTGACTTAAGGACAGCTGGTTTGAATATTCAATTCAATTCAATTCAATTCAATTCAACTTTATTTATATAGCACCATTTCACAACAACAGTCATCTCATAGCACTTTCAACTGTAGGGGAAACCCCCACAACTGCAGAAAGACCCCAGCAATCAAGCGATCCCCTGTGAGCAAGCGCTTGGTGACGGTGGAGAGGAAAATCTCCCTTTTAACAGGAAGAAACCTCCAGCAGAACCAGGCTCAGGGAGGGGCAGTCATCTGCCGCGACTGGCTGGGGGGGGTGAGGGGATAGAGAAGATGAAAAGAACAGACATGTAGAGAGCAAACAGCATGATAGGGACTCAGTCTATGGGAGAGAACAAACAGATGTTAATGACCAGCAAAAAAAAAAAAAAAAAAAATCATTGAGAGTGAAGAAAGGAGTGAAGCCCAGTGCAATTATTGGAGGTCCCCTGGCTGTCTAAACCTAATAGCAGCATAACTAAGGGAGGGTTCAGAAACACATGATCCCTCCCTAATTGTACGCTATATCAAAAAGGAAGGTTTTAACCCTATTCTTAAAAACAGAGATCGAGTCTGACTCCTGAATCCAGATTGGCAGCTGGTTCCACAAGACAGGAGCTTGGTAACTGTCGGCTCTGCCCCCCATTGTACTTTTGGAGATTCTAGGTATTACAAGTAATCCTGCATTTTGGGAGCGTAGTGCTCTGTTAGGATAATAGTGTAATATCAGATATTTTTTTTAAAAAAGGGGCCTGATTGTTTAGAGCTTTGAAAGTGAGAAGAAGGATTTTAAACTTAATTCTAAACTCTATGGGAAGCCAATGAAGAGAGGCCAGAACTGGAGAGATATGATCTCTCTTTCTAGCACCTGTTAAAACTCTTGCTGCAGCATTTTGGATCAACTGAAGACTTTTTAGAGATGTTTTAGGACAACCTGATAATAAAGAGTTACAATAATCTAATCTAGAGCTAACAAAAGCGTGGATCAGTTTCTCAGCATTACTCTGAGACAAGATGCTCCTAATCTTGGCAATATTATGCAAATGATAGAAGGCAGTCTTAGAAACGAATTTAATATGTGAATTGAAAAACAGATCTTGATCAAAAATAACTCCAAGGTTCCTCACAGAACTATTCACAGAAAGAGTAACCGCATCCAAACTAAAAGTTTGATTTGGAAAGGTATTTCTAAGGTTTTTTGGACCAACAAGAATGACTTCAGTCTTATTTGAATTTAATAGCAGGAAATTACAAGTCTCCTTACAAGGCACCATAGGAACTCCATGACTGAGCTTTGAGTTGAAACAAAACTCATTATTGACATGAACAAACTGGAACCTATCAGAAAATAAGATCTAAACCACTGGAATGAAGTTCCATTAAGTCCAACATAGTGTTCTAATCTTTCAAGTAGAATATTATGATCAATAGTATCAAAAGCTGCACTAAGTTCTAAAAGGACAAGTACAGAAACAAGTCCATTGTCCGATGTGATCAGGAGGTCATTAGTGACCTTCACTAAGGCTGTTTCAATACTATGATGGATTCTAAACCCAGGTTGAAACTCTTCAAATAAACCATTTCCCTGCAAGTGGTCAAATAATTGTGTAGCAACAATTCTTACTAAGATTTTTGAACTGAAAAGCAGATTAGAGATTGGTCTATAGTTAGCTAAAACTCCTGATCCAGCGTTGGCTTTTTGAGTAAGGGTTTAATTACAGCAATTTTAAAAGCCTGCGGTACATGGCCTAAAGTTAATGAAGAATTTAATATTTGAAGAATGAAGCTACCAATAAATGGGAAGACTTATTTAAATAACCTGGTAGGAATAGGGTCTAAAAGACAAGTTGAAGGCTTGGATGAGGAAACTATTTTGTCTAACTCTAAAAGGTCAATTGGAGTAAACTCATCCAAACAAATGTCAATCGAAGGAGTTGTAGTAGTTACTGTATTTAAGTTAACGGTTGGAAGAATCTGACTGATTTTATCGCTGACAGATGAAATTTTATTATTGAAAACGTTCTTAAAGTCCTGACTAGTAAGCTCTAAGGGAATGCTAGGATTGACAGAGTCCTGACTCTTTGTCAGCCTAGCTACAGTGCTGAAAAGAAACCTGGGATTATTCTTATTTTCTTCTATTAATGCAGAATAATACCTCATTCTAGCTTTTCTCAGATATATTTTTGTACGTTAAAAGATGATTTCTCCAAGCTAAATAGATTTCATCTAAATTAGTGGAGCACCATTTTCTTTCTAATTGACAAGTCTTCTGTTTTAAGCTACAAGATTCTGTGTTGAACCAAGGAGTTAGAAATCTCTGATTAGACTTTTTTTCTTTTTTTTTTTGTAATTTGAATTTTATTGGGTTTTCAATTTAGAAAATAAAACAGAAACAAACAAACACAAAAAAAAACAAAAACAAAAAACAAGTATACCCAGTGAGAGGATAAAACATTCCATTTCCACCCTAATACTCTTAAAATGATTAGCTTAATCTACTACACCTATAAAGGTAAGATAGGATCCCCACTTATTATAGAAGCTGTCCATCCTGTCCAGAAGCTTATATGAAAGGCGTTCTAGTGCAGCAAGCTTGCCCAACTCCCTGAGCCATTGAGCTACGGGTGGGGCAGAGGAAGATTTCCAGTAAAAAGTGATCAACTTTCGGCCCAACATCAAAGCAGTCTGAATCCACTCGGCATCAGAGATTGGGTCTTGAATCATTGATGGATCCCCAAGGACAAAAAGTCTCTGAGTAAATGGCACTTCTTGCTTAACAATTGTCATAATATGTCTATGGATCTGCAACCAAAAGTCCTGTATTACCGGACAACTCCAGATCATATGGATTAATGTCCCCTCCCCCTGTAGACATCTCCAGCAGCTTGAAGAGTGAATGAGATTCGCTCTCAACATTTTACGAGGTGTCCAGTAAAATCGATTCAAAATTTTAAATTGAACAAGTCTGGTTTTCAATTCCCTAGACACTTTCTTCCCATTCTTTAAAATATTTGCCCATTCAACATCAGTAAATTGTGAATTCAGATCTTTTTCCCATACGTGTTTAAGGAATGTAGAATCTTTATTTGAGCTCTTAAGGAGCATTAAATAGAAATTTGAGGCCTTAGATCTTTTGCCACAGGAACTCAAAGCCTGGATGAGCCAATCTACATCAGGAGGAGGGGTAGTTGTAGATCCAAAGACTTGACACAGCAGATGTCGAAGTTGTAAATATTTCCAAAACTGATTCTGTGGTAGTCCATACTGTGCCCGTAGAACATCAAATGATTTGAGAGCTCCCCCTTCATATAGATCTTTTAACATCAAGATGTCCTTTTTCACCCAGATTTTCCACATAAATGGGGATTTTCCAATATGGAGACTTGGGTTAAGCCAAATAGAAGCCATAGAATGAACATGAGAGCTAAACTCTAGTATAGAAGCAACTCTCTTCCAAACGTATTGTAAAAAGGATATAATAGGATGCGACTGAAATTCAGAAGACAGTTTAATTGTGATTAGATGTACTAAGGGAAGAGGGCTGCTCAAATAATTCTCCAAATAAAACCAAGGGGGAGCTCTCTCAGGGGGGAGAGCCCAATGAATCAAATGTCTAAGACTAAAAGCGTAATGATATAAAACCAAATTTGGGACCCCCAAACCTCCTGAATCTATAGACTTCTGCAATCTTTTCAACTTTAATCTAGGGCGCTTACCATTCCATAAAAACTTATTGCACAACCTATCAAATTGTCGAAAATAACCAACTGGGATCTTAAGAGGAAGAGATTGCAGAAGGTAATTAAATCGGGGTGCACAAATCATCTTAATAACATTGACCTTGCCCCAGAGAGACAAAAAAAGAGGTGACCACCTTTCTATGTCTATTTTAAATTTTTCAAGCAAGGGTTCAAAATTAATCTGAATCAGATCTGATAAAATGTGAGGAAACAGGATGCCAAGATATTTAATTCCTAATTTTGGCCAAGAGAAGCCTATATTTTGACCAAATGTAAACAGTGTTTTAGGGCAATAAGATGTTAGAGGGAGAATTTCTGATTTTATCCAGTTAACTCTATAACCAGACAAACGTGAAAATTGGTTAATAATTTTAAGAAGAGCTGGAATTGATTTTTGAGGTTGTGTAATCAGTACCAATGCATCATCAGCATACAACATTATCTTATGGGTACTGCCATGGACCTGAATACCTGGAAAATTGCCGTCTTTGCGGATAGCAACAGCTAATGGTTCTAATGCCAAAGCAAAAAGCAAGGGACTTAAAGGGGAGCCCTGGCGCGTACCCCTATAAAGTCTAAAAGACTGTGATGTAACTCGATTTGATATCACTGAAGCTCTAGGTTCATTATATAGTAATTTAATCCAAGAAAGAAACTTTGAACCAAAACCAAGTCTCTAGAGTTGCAAAGAGATACTGCCACTCAACCCTGTCAAATGCTTTTTCAGCATCCAGGGAGAGGGCTGCCACTGGAGAGAGGTGTGCAAGTGAGGGATCATTTTGAACTAACCATATGATATCAATAAATCGCCTAATATTGTCTGCCGCACCCCTGGAACGAATAAAACCCACCTGATCAGGATTTATAAGAGATATCATTACTTTATCTAATCTTAATGCCAAAATTTTGGAGAGAATTTTACAGTCACAGTTTATATGACTAATTGGTCTATAATTCTTACATTCTAACGGATCTTTATTGCTTTTTAAAATAAGCGAAATGAAAGCCTCTGTTAAAGAAGGGGGCAAACGGCCTTGTTCATAAGATTCCGCAAACATTTCTAAAAGTAAAGGAGAAAGCTCATCAACACAGGCCTTGTAAAATTCCGCAGTGAATCCGTCAGGGCCCGGTGCCTTTCCAGTCGGGAAGCTCTTAATCACTTTCACAATTTCCTCTTTAGTAATTGGGGCGTCAAGTAAGTCTATTTGTTCCTTCGTTAGGGAGGGCAAAGATAGGGATGATAAAAATGCATAGATCTCTTGAGATCCAGCCTCCATTTCAGAAGAATAAAGCGAGGTGTAAAATTCTCTGAAAGCACCATTAATTTCATTTAAGTCTGACACCAGAGTACCATCCTGTGTCCTAATAGCAGATATAGTACACTGAGCTTCTTTCATTTTAATATATCTAGCCAGCATTTTGCCAGCTTTATCCCCCTCCTCAAACTGTTTGTGCCTAAGACGAAATAGGGAAAATTCAACTTTTTGTGTTAGAATTGAATTCAGCTCATACTTAAGCTTCAGAAGGGGTGACAAATTTACTAAATTTGTGTCTTGTTTGAATGAAGTCTCTAATATAGCTATTCTCCTCTCCAAATCAATCTGTTTAGCAATGTTAGTTTTCTTTTTAAAAGATGCATATTGAATAATATGTCCCCTAATAAATGCCTTAAAGGCCTCCCAAGCAACCCTGGCAGAGGGAGCAGAATCCCAGTTTGTCTCAAGATATAAGGAGATCTCTGCTTTCAAAGAGGACACAAAATCTGGATTAAAAAGAAAGCTTGAATTAAGCCTCCATCTAGAATTTTTTTTCAACTGACAAGGCGGGATCATATGTAGAAAAACAGGGGCATGATCTGATAGTATTATGCTACCAATGAAGCTCGAATTTACAGAAGAAACAGAAAATTTTGACATTAAAAAATAATCAGTCCTGGAAAACACATTATGAACAGTGGAATAAAAAGTGTAATCCCTTGTGGACGGATTAAAAAGCCGCCAAACATCTACCAAACCAATTGCATTGCACATGTCTTTCAATATAGAGCCAGATTTAGATGAACGCTGTGAGGGGGTGCTCCGATCTAAAATGTTGTCCATGACCTGATTAAAATCCCTGCCTACTAAAATGGGATAATTACCCATTTCGCTTATTTCGTGTTCCAATTGTGCAAAAAATGCACAATCAACTATATTTGGTGCATAAACATTAGCGAGTATCATCCTATGGCCCTGAATTTCTATAAGAATTATAAGGAGTCGTCCATCATCATCACTAACCTCTTTTAGACACTTGAACTGCAAATGTTTATGAATAAGGATTGCCACCCCCCTGCTCTGGCTATTACCACAAGACGCAAACCCATGGCCCACCCAGTCCCGACAGAGTTTTTTAGATTCTGTTTTAGTGAGGTGGGTCTCTTGAAGCAACGCTACATCCACTTTTTTTGATTTAATAAACGCCAAAATTTTTTTCCTCTTAATTGGGTGGTTAAGGCCTTTAACATTCCAAGTAATGAGGTTAAGAAAGCTCTGACAATTAGCCGACATCATAAACGGTACATATTACCATCCAAAATATCCAGCAATTCTCCACCAAAAACCCCCTCACTGGGCAAAAGACAAACGCAATAAAAATTAAAAATTAAAAAAAAAAAAAAAACGAAAACCACATAATCATAAAGTAACATAATCGGTGACCTGAAACCAATGTCACCCATCAGTGCACAAAAACCGCACCAACCAAAAAAAAGAAAATAAAAAACTCTAGGACCATGACTGTGAACAGTGCAATAAACTTAGGGAGAGCCGCAACATCGCAGCAGCCTCATGCCTATAAACAATAAAGCGTGGGCAAAAAAAAGGAACCTTACATTAATACTGCATCAAATCCTCAGTCAAAAATATATAACAAATAAACATATAGCATATATTCATACCATTGTTCATCAATGTCTCACGGTAGTGAAAGAATCAGGTTCAATGCTTTTTTAGGGTCAGTGAACTCCTGTTTACCACTTGCCAACTTCACAACGAGAACTGCAGGGTACCTGAGAGAGAATGCAATCTTCTTCTGGTGCAGCAGGTGTTTACACTGCTTGAACGCCGCTCTCATCTCGGATACTCGTCTGGAATAATCCGGGAAAATCATGATGTGATGACCATTCCAATCCAGCTTTCCCATCCTGCGCGCTGCCTCCACAATACGCTCCCTATCCTGGAAGCGCAGAAGTCGAATCAGGATAGCCCTGGGCGGCTGCCCGTCAGGTCTGCGTCCAGCGAGGCTCCGATGCGCACGGTCAATTTCCAGCCCTCCAGGGAACTCCATTTTCAGCAGATGTGGGATAGCTTTGCGCATGAAGGTAAGGGCATCTGATTTTTCACAATTTTCTGGAAAGCCGACAAAGCGTAGATTGTTTCGGCGTGATCTATTTTCTAAATCGTCCAGCTTCAAAAGTAAATCTTCTACTTGCGTCTGGGTTGCGGGGGGATTAGCATCCAGAGCTGTATTAGCATCCTCAAGAAAAGCGATGCGAGACTCCACATCTCCCAGCCGGGTAGCTAACTCCGTTAGCTTGGTGTCCACCGCCCTCATTGACGCCTCAATAGAGTTGAGTTTGGCGTCTTGCCTCTCCGATATTTCCTTCAACAGTTCAAAGATCTTAGAGATATCCTCCGCCATTTGGTCTTTGGCAACACCTGCACCTGTTGAAGGTGGCGGAGAGGGAGGAGGGCTCGATGTGGTATCACCAGCTCTAGCCAGATTTTCCTTGCTAGCACCGGCTTTGGGGCGAAGATTAATTTTCTGCTGTTGCGTTGGCATACTAATCCTGTTCTCCACAAATCCAGTCTCGATGTAAAGTGTATTAATAATAATAATTTCAGCTGAGGAAACAAGAGAAAAACGCCCTTGTAGAAGAAAAAAAAAGGCTGTCTGCACTGCGGTGCTCCTCACCTAAGCAGCCATCTTCACTGCCCGCGTCTCTGGGCCATGTCTTTGATGTGGCCCTTTTTTTTAAAGGGGCAACCATGTCTAGAGTCTGATGCAGAGAAGCTGTAACACTATCTACCATGCTATCAATTACAGAAGGAGCACGCTGTCTATAGCTTATTTCCGTTGTGCTGACACATGGCATAGAGAAAACAATGTGCATAAATTTGGTAACAACATCATCTGAGAGGCATCTACTGTAGTAATATTTTTCCTTAGTAGCCAAATAGAAATAGTAAAAGCAAAGGTTAACAGACAGTACAGGGTTATGAGGAGACACTACCAGATTTTCTATTTCTATGCCATATGTCAGAACAAGGTCCAACGTATGGTGGAGATAATGGGTAGAATTTCCTACTTTCTGAGAAAACCCCATCGAGTCTAATATTGAATTAAATGCCAAATTAAGGCAATCACTATCTACATCTACATGTATATTAAAGTCCCCTACTATAATTATTCGATCTGATTTCAGCACTAAATCAGCTAAGAATTTGGCAAATTCAGATAAAAACTCTGAGTAGGCTGATGGAGGATGATAAACTATGGCAAATAAAATTGGGTTTAGCCTAAAATTGCTAAAGTGCCCAATACTGAGGACCAGGCCCTCAAAGGATTTATAATATGTTTTTTTTTTTTTTTTTGCTTTACATTAACTAGTTATTTGGAATTGTAAATTGTTGCTACTCCTCCTCCATGACCAGAACTTCTGGGATTTTGACAGTTTAAATAACCAGAGGGAGTTGATTCATTCAACCCAACATAATCCTCTTGCCTTAACCAAGTCTCTGTAAGGGATATTAAATCAATCTGATGATCAATTAACAGATCATGGACTAGCAGAAACTTTGGAGTTAGAGACCTAATATTTTACAAACCACATTTCATTATTTTAAATTATGAGGAGGAACAGAGGCCAAACCATTAAATTTAGAGGCTTCATGTTTAATTTGAGTTTTACCAAATTTTTGTTTAATCACTTTGGGATACTTATACATTATATTTTTATTTACTTTGGAGGGAGCAGATAATGATTCTCTGATGTGGAAGACAGGGGCTAAGTTGAGGGGTGGCAGATGAAGAGGAGCTGCAGAGAGGTGTATAAGACTGAGACTCTGCTTCCTGGTCCCAACTCTGAGTTGTCAGTGTTTTGGAAATTTGGATAAAATTGATGCCAGATTGTTAGATAAATTAGATGCACCATCCAAAGTGTTATAGCAGTGGTCAGTGGACCCACATCCATAACATTTTGGCGTACCAGGGGCAGACCTTATCTTGACCACGGAGGCAAAATCATCCTCTCCGCATTCGCCACCACAAGGGTCCAGGCTCAGTGCCTTAGCACAAGACTCATACTTTTCCAAAGAGGCCCCTTCAGTAAGGCCCCTTGCAATGGTCTCTGCTGCCTCGAACTGTTGGGCAAGCTCGACAGCCTCAGCTAACGTCATCTCCCCTGGGTGTGTCAACAACCTGGACCGGGCCGCCGTGCAGCAGACGTGCTCTGCCAGCTGGTCCCAAATCATCTTGTCCTCTAGGGTCCCAAATCTGCATTCTCTTGCCAGCTCGCAGAGGTCTGCCACAAATCTTCACACTGGCTCTCCCGACTGCTGGCGATGCTTCTGAAACTGAATGCATCTCACGATGATGTTTTCCGGTGCCTTAAAGTACCGCACCATTAACTGCACCACCTCATCAAAACTGTCAGCATCTCCAAGGTTCTCTAGAATCCTCTGCCCTTCCATTCCTAAATTATGCACAAACGCAGCTCACGCATGGAGCTTCTCCATCTCACCCAGGTTCAGGACAACAAGATAGTTGGTGAAGGCAGCAAACCAACGAGGCCACGGCACGAGGGGCTTGCCCGGGGCCTCGAGAAATGGCCAAAAGCTAGCAACAGAGCGCTCCATTACCACTTTTACCTCGTCGCCAAATGTTGTGTCCATTATATAGGAATGACGAGAAAGTCTCACCTCGGTTAACAGGAGTTTATTCAGGATAAAACAGGAACTATATACAAAGGCTTACAGCACACTCCTGCTGGCCAAGAGGCTTCACGACAAAAGAGGCAGAGCCTCTTCCACCCACTCTTTTATACCCTGGGCGGCGTCACCACCGGAAACTGGTAGTAGCCACCCTGGTCTATGCCATAACCAACTCGGTCGCCATATTAGTAATACCAGCCTATTTACAGACAAAACAGGTTCCAGTTTGGGTTTCCCATTTAAACAATATATAGTCTGTGAAATTTTTCCCTTTAATGAAATGGAATATGCTTAAGGGCTCGGTACAAGAGATAGCAGTCGTTGCACTGAAATATTTTTCTCGAATGACATAGTGCATGGGAAGCACCTTGTCGAATTTAAGCCCACAAATTCCATCCATCAATCCTTTACCACTCATCCAGTCAGAGGGACAGCAGGCTAAACAGAGAAGACGGACTGCTGCCCAACTGACTTAACACTATGACCTCTTCGGCACATAATTGGGAAGAGTTCAAAAGATTTAACATGAGGAGAGAAAACATCTCTCCCACTCCAGCAAAAACATTACAAAGTTACCTTAGGTCATTTTTTTCTAAATGTACAGGCAAAAAAGAAAACTGAACCATTAGTTAGACTACAAATTTTACCAGCATTACAATACGTACTGTAAAAACTTAAAAGGACAAAAGTTGAATGACTATAACAGTAACACTTACAAACATTTATGAGAAGAAAAAATTAAACTCCTGTTTGTGTGATTTCTGATGTGTGTGTGTGGGGGGGGGGGGGGGGTACAGCTTCCCCCGACTTCATTTTTTCAGGGTGGCACTGACATTGGACGCTTGTGGTGGACGGGAGGATGGAGAGAGGTGTGGGGCAGGCTGGCTGCAGCAAGGGGAATACGGTGTTTGTCATCACACTGAATATCAGGGTCATTGGCTGTGGGCGGTTGCAGTATGGGGGGAGGAGGACCTCACAGGTGGACCACAAGATGTAACAAGCAGACCCGAAGCTAAGTAAAACAAATGACATTGACAATAACGCAACGCATATCAATTTACCTGACTTTGAAAATGCAGTGTTTACCTAAAATAACATTGCAGGTCTGACACATTACAGTGACGCCTCTCACCAGTAATGGTATGACAGTATCACATTTCAGAAATGTGACAGGAATAAGGAATAATTGTGTTGTATGATTTTGATGTGCTAAAGAGCTGGGCTGTGTTTGTGGTGCTTGGCTTTGGCCGAGCCACACCCCGGCTCTACAGACCACATCAAAATTTAGGAAGAAACATAGGAAATAAAGCATTCCTTGTGCAGAATGAAGCCAAATTCAAATTAAACAATATGTCCACCCTTCCATTAACAGAAAGAGTGGGACATATCCTTTCACAAACATGCACTAACACAAATTAAAAAAAAATGTCTGTGGTCAACAGGACAGACAGATGTGGGCTTAACAAATAGTTCAAGTACGCCACCATTTTGATGTATTGGGCATCTCCATGCATCAAAGGGGTGGTACCACAATAATTAATTAGCAAAAATCCCCAGAAAACTAGATAATGAATAAAAATGATCAATAAATGATCAACAATGTAGGAGAGAAAGAAAAATATAGGTGAAACATCTTGGTAATGGAGTCACAACATTGAATAGGGCAAGTTAAATTTACATCAATAAATTTACAAGTATTTAAGAAAATTATGTGATGAAAAAAATATATTTGCAGGTTATTGTGGGGAAAAGATCTTAAGACTGTATAAGAAATATAGTAAAATTAAGAAGAGGGGGGAAAACACAAAGGAAGAAAAAATATGTTTATAAAAAAATAAACTAATAAGGAAACAGAAAAGCCATGCAAATTTAGGGGAAAAGTTCCAAATATCCAAGGAAAGTCCAATTTATGCTGATGAAGCTGATTGTGGGACTCAATTTAGTTCATTTACTGCAAATTCAAAACAAATTTTTACTCAATTATGTAAGAAGAAAACAATGCTTAAGGGAACTTAAAGCAAAAATTATTTGACCTTCCCTGCATAAACTTATTTCTTTTCAAAACCTTTGCATTGATTTCATTGAGTTAAATAAGTGTGAAGGTAAATGTTGTTTAGTGATTATTGGCATATTTATTAAATAGAAAAAAAGCCTTCCCTTGCACTAATCCAAATAGTGCTATGGTAGCACTGGAAACCCTTAACTGAAAAAAAAAATGTCAAGATTTGAAATAGCTTAAATGATTTACTTAGATAATGGAATACATTTAATGAAATAACACCTTGTTAATCAAATCATATCACATTTAGGTACAGTACTCAACATTTACCTAGGAAACCATTTAGCTTACCATCAACAATCTATAGGAATAGCATAATGCACAAATAGGATTATGAAAGATGGCTTAGGAAAACAGTGACAAAGAAAAATAGGAAAATTATGAATGGTAAACCCTACTATTAAAGCCATTTAACTTAGGTGATGAGGAAGGGTTTCTGGTTGATTACATGCAAAGGATGTCGACTGGCAGAGATATTATCCATGCCACCTTGCCAGGAGGGATCATGTGACAGAGGAACCATGGGGGGTGCACCCATCTTTGGCCAAATCACGGGATCTGGTTATCAAAAAGAGGAAACTGGACCAATACTCCCTGGAAAGGGAAAACACAGAGGTTATCCTGGCAACACCAACAGCTGTGAAAGGCCAAGGATATGACTCTTGGGTGCATCTAACGTTTTGTCCCACTTGGAACCCTCAACAAGTGACTGTTTAAAACACACTATGAACTCACTAAAAAAAAAAAAAAAAAAAAAAAAAAAAACCCTCAGCAAGTGACTGTTTAACTGTCTCTCTATACAAGTGTTAGCTGGCAATGCCCCCTGGTGTCAAGTAACGGTTTTACATAGCGAAACAAGTTTGTTTATCATGGAGGGGCAAAAATGCAAGGGAAAGGTTGGTAACTGAAGGTGGTCGGTATTGTTGCCTTTTCATCCTCATCATTCTCGTAGTAACACTTTTGCTTTTTCTTAGCTGCTCCAAAGCCTATACACTGTAGAGAAGGATTTTTTACATACTCACCATGACTGGCTGAAACCTCCAGGTCATTATGATCTTGTTTATGCTGACAATATTCAGTGGAGATATGTTAATCACACAGCTAAATCAGCTAATTGTTCGAATTGTTACAGTATGTTTGTTCCTTAATACCACTATCAGCTGGAGAAATTATCTGATACTGCTAAAATAATGCAGCTACCACAGGCTGTCTGTTTCTTAAGATATACAGAAATAACACAGCAAACATTACTTTGAATCAGACCGGTCACAACACTTGCTACTCCATTGATTAGAAATGTGATGTCACTACTTACTCTGCGAAGGCAAGGTTAATTTCATCAGGGAGCTTCTCCTGGGCAGCTTACCACTCTATAAGTGTGCAATGGCTTGCAGTGCGTCTGTCCTCTGTACTGCCACCTGCTTGACCAACGAAGTGAGTAAGTGTTATCCTGAAGATCTACATTGTCAATACAAGGGGATGGTGGTCGTGTGGTCATTGGGCTTACCCACACCTGGCCAGGAACTAGGCAGGGTTGTGTGCCCCATTTTGGCGACTGATCATGCCCTTATTATGTCAGCAGGCCAGGTGGGAATGGCGTAGAGAGATGTTTTCTTACCACAGGATGCTACCCTTTTTGTTACATGATGCCATTTGGGGCACAGATGTACCAGAGCAATTTCAGATGGAAAGCACAGGAGTGAGGGTCCTTCATTCACTGTTTCCTTGGGTGAGAGTGGGCAAGAACACCTTATGGATTGAAACAATTATAGGCTACAATCGTTTGTAAAATTTATGACACAAAATAGAATGGTTCTTGATCAGTTAACTGCCACCCGTAGGGGCGTCTGCCCTATTATAGGAAGTTATTGTTGTACTTTCATTCCTGAAAATAATGAAAATGTTCATATTATTACTTCGGCCATACGCAACCTTACTGCCTTGTATAATGTCATTGATGCACAAAATTGATTAAGTTAGTGGTTCTCTTCATAAGGAAGTCTCATCATGAATTTGTTAGTGATTTTTATAGTGATAATTCCGGTCTTTCCCTGTGTGAGTCCTTGTGTCCGTAATATGACGATGAGGCTGGTTCATGTAAACTTAGTGATATGTCTTGATACAATTGCTGCAGATGATGAGGATGGTAAAAGCGGCAATACTAGCCTAAGGGGTGTGAAGTTTGCAATTTTGTCTAAATCTTTTTTGAGTTTTTCCATATCATTTTCACATTAATATTTCTATCACATTACACTTATCACATCATTAATCGTTATATTTACAATTCACTTTTATTGCTACACACTTTATCATAGCCTTGTTTAAGTTTAAACTACCTCATAAAATTGCTGCTAGTCTACAAAGACAGATAACAACTGTTCGAGTACCCCACGACATGACCCCAGCAACCGCAAAAAGGCTGAAAGCAGCAGACCCTCCCAATCACACCGATTTACCCTCTATGAAAAGAAAATGGGAATCCTGCTTCACATGTGTCAAGAATACAGAAAACATCACAGGGAGGTCAGCCAGGGTCATGGAATCATCAGAAGGCCCACACTCCTGTGGTCAGAAAGGACGGGAATAGACATGGCTGGTGAATCATAGAACTGAATGCAAAACAATATTGAAAGCATATGCCATGAAATGTAATATCTTGTGTAATTAGTAAAGCAAATGTATAATCATTGATTAAGAAGTATGTAATCAACAAAGATAATGAGTGTAATCAAACTGTGTGATCATATGTACATTTTAACTGCACAAAGAGAGGTTTATATGGGGTCAAGATTGTGAAATGTTTTGCAAGACCTATTGACTGAAAAGCATGTGACAAAATGAGGAACTGAAACTGTTGGAAACAGTAGAGTTGATTTATTTTGGTAATGGAAAATGATGAGATTAGCAGAACGTGATGGATAAGTGCTGAGATAAGCAAAACCAGACAGCCACAAGCTCAAGGAGTGAGTGGTGCATGAGCAGTGTGTGACCGATTCCTGGACGGGGGGGGGGGGGGGGGGGAGTGCATGGCACATGGCTTTACTGGAACTCGGGGGGGGGGGGGGGACATGTGCAGAATGAGGTAATTGCTATATAAAAAGTAACATTAAGCCAATCACGGAAGCCAAAAAGCCTATGGGGAGATTGCTAGCTAATCACAGTTGAGTGTAAAAAAGGTATAAAAACTCTGTTCAAAAACCCCAAAATGTTCATTTTCGGCAGACTCCAAGACCCCCAGCATCCCAACGCAGAAGAATTGAAGATAGGGAGACCGCTGCAGGAAAATGAATCAAACAACATCTCAACTCTTCAGTTTGTAACAACCCTAAATCTTCTGCTGCAAGAAGGGAGAAAATAGCACTTGGGCGAAGACAGAAGAGGAAGTGGAGGCACCCCTTCCCCTCTCCGGCTGTTGGCTACACAGAGCATGGGCCCTGCTGATAGAAGAACAGAAGACGGAGCCTCGAGAGTCAGCTTCCCTACCTCACCTTTTCTTCCCCTTCTCCCTGAGAAAAGGGAGACTTGAAGGAGAAGACCAGCAATTAATCATCATCCCCCCCCCAATTTCCCCAGCAAGGCTTTTTAGACATTTATCCACAAATTGATTAGATGTTTTTTTGTTTTTTTTTTGTTTGTTTTTTACCAAGTTTTATTATTCAAAGGGTTTCTTTTATTTTGGACTCTTTCAGATTTTTCATATTTTTGGTTGATTTCAAATTTTGATTTTCTGGGTTGATCCTGGTGATTTTTGATTTTTTATATTTTTGAATGATTTCATTTTTTGATCAAATGACTTATTTTACAACTACCGACCTTTTGAATCAAGGTTTTCAATCAGTTTTTGGTTTAATTTTGAATTTCATCATTTTGATTTAATTGACTGTTTTCATGCAAGTACTGTATATCCTGTTTTGGCTGAGCTTTGCAGATTTTCAATAAATACTACAGCATATTAAAAGACAGTATGAGAGTTTGTGAGATCACTGATTCAGTGTCCATCTTTCCTGTTTTTTTTTTCAAGAAGGTATTTTTCTACAAGAGGTGTTACATTTTTATGAGTTTTTGAAGGTTACTCTAGTGTTTTTGTTTTTTGTTTTTTTTTAATAGACCTCCTATAGATCAATTTTCCTGATCTTAAACATTTACCCATATTTTACCAAGAGCAAAGCAAGACCACGAGGGGCTGTCATTATTACCAAGGGGGTATTCCAGGTGTCTGACTGGACAGGTCACTCAGTCAGAGGTCTGGTATACAGGGGGCAGAGATCTCCTGGTAGATAGTAGACAGTGCGGCTGGGTTAACTCTCGAGTCACCAAGCACACACACATGTGACAGAATTTCCTATGAGGAAAATTCCTCTAGGAACTGCAAGCTGGTGAGCCTAACTTCAATCTTGAGGTACAAGGTCAAAAGGTCTTCAACACAACACATACATTCTTATATACCTATCCTTTTATCATTATTCTTCAATTATTTTCCTTTACTATCACTTTGTTTGATTATTTTTTCTTTTAATTGTGATGCTTTATTAAGCATCAAGGTTGAATATGATAGAAAAATTCCATATAATTCTTATATCATTCTTATATTAGTCCTTGTCTTTTATATTTTCATGTGCATTTCATGTATGGGCTCCAGTCTGTGTGTGTGTATAAGAATGCATGAGTTAGCAATTATAAATCACATACCTGTAATAATACCTTCTATTAATTGTCCAGTCTGTGAGTGAGTGTGGTGTCCAGATATTTGTTAAGACACAGCTGTTTTCAATTCATCATGTCCAGGTCCATGTGACTGAGACTGTATTTATCTCCCTGTTTCCTGTGAGTAAAAAAAGATAAGGACTGTGTGCGCTGTAGCATCATCTCACTTTAGCTCATCAATAAGAATTATTATTCTGCTTAAAGACATTGTTTCACCCAGGAAAAGGACAGTCAAGAACTACTTTGTCATTCCCCCAGGCCACGGCTCAATTCACATTCCTTTGTTAAAGCCAGTCTAAGGAATTCACCCTAATGCATTTCCTGTTTTGACTTTTATGGCCCCATAAATGTGGAGACATGGAACAGAACCCTGGAGTACTTCATATGGTCACTACAAATATCCACAACTCTAGGACATGCCGGATTTAACAAGTGAATCTTTTAATCACGTCCTTAAGACTCATCTCTAACCCTCTTCCTCTTTTTTCAGGGCACCTTGGGAAAAGCAAATGGACTCTTGATGTTTATTCTGGACAAACAATAATAGGTTTGAAATGTATTAATCCTTGATTTGAATATTTGCATGCTAAAATGTTTAAATGAATGTTTATTCTTGCATGTTAATTTAGAAGCACTGCTTATAAGTTACATTAATCACTAAGGTTAGCTTAGTTTATACATAAGGGTATAGAGTAATATTCCAGTATTAAAATGTGTATTAGATTTGCAAAGCGTCTCTCAAATCATGTGACTGCTAGCAGCCAATCGCTGCTTGACAACAGCTCTCTCAAAGTGCAGAAAAAAGACTGTTTGCTCATTGGACTAAAGTTCATAAAACCCGTCCACGAAGGAAGCCTATTTGCTAAGCTCCTGTCAACCCGGAAGCCCGCGAAAGCTCGACTGAATTTATAAAAGACTGAATTTTGCTGTTTTCTCTTTTCGCCACCACTTTTCGAGATCTCTCTTTTGGCTTTTTACTTCTGTTGTCTTCAAGTGTCTACACAGCAGAGAACTACTGGAGAACAAAGGGACTTCTCCCACGTGTTGCTTTTCGACGCTCACAGAGCAGATAACTCATAACTTTGTGTTCTGTAACTATGTATTTTAATGTTTTTTCTTTTCTCTTAAACGTCTGGGAATTGATTCTTTTTTTCTTTGAGCTCATTCTAATCAGGAGTTAAACTCCAATCCTAGACATTTATTTCTATCACTTTTTCCTGTTAAACTTTCTGTAAAACCACCGTTTTTAATTTTAATGTAAGCTTTAATCATGACTTTATTTTTATAATATTTATATTGATCAATCCCACACCAGAAGCCCTTTTATTTAAAGTCCAAAACTCTTTTAATTTGAGATCAGATTAGATAATTTTAATTATTATCGAATTCCCTGAGAAAGCCACTTGCCAACAAAAAGGAGAGAAGACGCAGCTCCCCACGATAACGCGTGCTTAAGGAATCAGCACGCTACAAAAGATTAGACACCTTTGCTGGATTTCAACCATTGGGATCAAACATACCAATCTCATTCCTCGTCAAAGAATATTTGCTGGTCAAATATTCTGACTTTTGGAGCCATCTAAGAACTACAGGACAACGCAGAAGGACCTTCAACATCAAACGCCCATCATGTGAGCTGAAATGTTATTCATCTGCTGAATTAAACTTCTGAGGATTGATAATAATTCAATATCTAATCAGATGCAAATTAAGGAATCAACATAACTCCTTTTCATTAAAATCCCATTTTCATTTTCTTAGAGTAATCCAGAACTTTTCATGTAATTGGTAAAGCTTTCCACATAAATTTGCATTGTTTCCACAATCTGTTAACTCAAACTGATCTAAATTCATTTCACAGTTAACCCTGGTTCTGCAAATGTTGACATTGTTAATATATCATTTACACATTTAATTTTATGGTTAATGAAGTCATTGCAATGTGTGTTAATCATTTCATTTAATGAATATGTGAAAATGAGAGAAGCTGATGAGAATTTATTTCATTCTGAGTCTGGTTCAAGTCCCCAGTATCGAATTCAGTAAAATTTTGAGACTGATTATTGGTTAATTTATTGAGTGATTAAACAGGTATAAAGTGAAATTAAAGTTTAAATTGCTTCTTAGAGATAGAAGCTGGTGCCCCATGAGTGTTATTAACTTTTCAGGTGTATATGAACTGAGAATTCATCTCAGGTTCCAATACATTAATATAAATTAAATAATTTTTATACCTGATCATAATTATTAATTCATATACTGTTACAGTACTGTCTTGCTAGATGGTCAAGGACGTACTATTCTGCTTCCCCCACCAACCTGAAAACTATAAGACTTTGGACAGTGGATGCCTGAATTCAGATATATGGATGGACAGATTTGCAGGCTGCCTCTGTATACTGTATCTCGCTCATTGGCCATGAGGAAAATTAATCTACTTACATTTAAATATTCTTTCTGGTTTTTGACTCAGATTAATTATGCTGAAAATTATCCTAACAGTACCCCACACTTGATTTCATGGATTGCCGAAGAACATGTATCCATACTTACAAAATAGCAGCGATCTGTGAGATAGGAATAAAACTATTCAAGAACAGTACCTGAGAGGCCCACCAGGTGTTTGAGTCTGCTTAAAATGTGGTGATTTGCTGTGTCAAAGGCAGTGCTGAGATCCAGCAGCACCAGTACTGACAGTTTGTGGGAGTCCATGTTACCCCTGGTATCATTAACGATTTTTAAAAGGGCTTTCTTGGTACTGTGGTTTGTCCTAAAACCAGATTGAAATTTTTCAAGAATGTTGTGATCCATAAGAAAATTGTTTAACTGGATAAAAACTTTTTTTTTCCCAAAAACTTTACTTAAAAATGATAAGTTGGATACAGGTCGATAGTTACTGAGGATATCAGGATCTAAATTACTCTTCTTCAAAAGGGGCTTCACCACAGCTATTTTAAAGGCAGCAGGGAAAACACCAGTCTTAAGAGAGCAATTTACAATGTTTAAAATCTCACGTTCGATGAATCCATAAAATGTTTTGTAAAAAGTGATGTGGAAATTGGATCTAAAAGGCAAGGTCAAGTTTACTTGGGAAAAAAAACAACTCTACCAAGCATCTTAGCAGCAACCAGGGCAAAACAGTCCAGTGTTTCCTCAGCTAAAGGTGAGTCCAAGATTCCATTAAAAGCAGTCTTCTGGTCAGATAAAATGTTGGATCTAATAGAATCAACCTTGCACCTGAAGTGGTCTGCAAAACTCTCACAGAGAGAGTTAGATGGCAGGTTTGTGTTTTTATTAAAATCTGAGTTCAGGTTCAGGTTACTTTAGTTGTACCCATAGGTAGATTTGTTTTGCAGTCAGGTGACATCCATATTTACAAACCACAATTACATTCAACATGAGCACAAGCACAGGCACATATGAAGCTGACTATAAACATGATAAAAGTACTCAAGGCTCCATCAATCAGGACATAAGACAAAGAGATAAGAGAAAAAAAGGAGATAAGAGAGAAGGGTCATATTAGAACGTTAAAAACTAGTCAAAGAGGTTAAAAACACAAAAGTCTAAAAACCCAATAAAAGATTTAGAACCCGAATTAAAAAAAAAAAAAACTACAAAAATAAGTAAATATAAAATCAAATTAATAAATAGGTAACTAAATTATGTGCAATATATTGTTACATCTTGTTCAACTCTTTAACAGTAGCAGGAGCAAAGCTGTTTTTGTAGCGCTGGGTTTTTCTTTTTGGGACAGCAAACCTCCGTCTGGAGGGAAGAAGCTTAAAGTGGCAGTGCAAAAGGTGGGAGTCATCATTTAAAATGGAGGTAGCAATCCTCTGTACCTGTCTGGTGTACAGGGATGTCAGGCTCTGCTGTGACTCACCAAGCAAGCGACTGGACCATCTAACAACCTGATCCAAGGATTTCCTCTGTTTCAGTTTTGCCTGACCAAACCATGACACTAAAGAAAAGGATAAAACAGATTCAATAAAAGCCCGATAACCATTGATTAAGTGATCAATGGTTGCAAAGAGGATTTTAGGGTAATTGTTATGGGCTGAGATTCTGTTGGAAAAATACTCAGTTCCCGATGTCTTTACTGCATTATTGTATATTTTTAATATATTCTCTAGTACTTGGTAATTGATAGTTAATTTGTTTTTCCTCCATTTCCTCTAAGCCATCCTGTACTCTCTTTTCAGTTTTTGGTGTTTTTTTTTTTTTTTCTCCATGGAGGCTTTGGTTTAGTCCTAATTGTCCTTGTGACTATTGGGGCAACTCTGTCAATAGTTGATCTTAATTCACTGTTAAAATTATCAACAATAAAATCACACGATGCAGGTGAAATAACCGGGGGAGTGTTGTATAAGAGTTTGATAAAATCAGCAGCCACTTCAGATGTCAGATGGCGCTTTCTCACAGTTTGCACCGAGGTTGCATAAAACCAGTGATGTTAAAAAACACACGGTAATGGTCAGATACAGCCAATTCAACAACAGAGGACACACTCGTGGGCAGGCCGTGGCTAATGACAAGATCCAGAGTGTGTCCCCTATTGTGAGTCGGCTGCATGACATGTTGAGTAAAATTCATGGACTTCAGCAGAATATAAAAATCTGATGACAGATGGTCACCCTGCTTATCACAGTGTGTAGATTAAAATCACCGGAAATGAGAATAAAATTATATGAGGAGTGGATTATTGATAAAAACTTTGAGAACTCATTAATATAAACAGGGCAGTATTTGGGTGGTCTGTAAACTGTGACACATAAAATTGCTGGGCTGCCAAAGACAAAAGTGTGGTGCTCAAATGTAGTATATAGATCAGGTAAAATTTGCTTTACTGCAAGTGAGGAAGAAAAAAATTGATGCAGTGCCCCCACTCTTCAGATTGTAGCTAGACAGCATCGGATGGCAGTCTGTTGGATGACTTTGCAAAGTAAGAAGAGGAAAACAGTGAAGACAGAACCAAAGATTAAGTGAGGGAAGTTACCAAAGGGGAAAAAAAAGGTTGCACAGAGTTCAGGAAGGGGTTGATACAGGCTCTGGGTGGTAGGGAATAATTATCAGATGACTGGGAAAGTACAGAAAAAGTATTGAGGGAAACAGGTAGAAAGGTATGTGGTGTATTCAGTGTACAGAGGAAGGAAGACAAGGAGACTTGGTGGTGGAATGAGGAGGTACAGGAAAGTATCCAAAGGAAGAGGTTAGCAAAGCTAAAAGTGGGAAAGTCAGGGAGATCAAGAAAGTAGACAGGAGGATTTGAAATCTTGGAGCATGGCAAAGAGAGACATGGCAAAGGCAAAGGAAAAGGCATATAATGAGATGTATGAGATGCTGGACACTAAGGAAGGAGAACAGGACTTGTATCGACTGGCTAGACAGAGAGATTGAGCTGGAAAGGATGTACAGCAGATTAGGTTGTTTAAGAACAGAAATGGTAATTTACTAACAAATGACGAGAGTGTGTTGAGAAGGTTGAAGGAATACTTTGAAGAGCTGATAAAGAAAATGAGAGAGAGGAGGAGGATGGATTAAAGAAAGATAGTGAACAAGAAAGTCCCAGGGATTATGACATTATGACATACCTGTGGAGGTATGGAGATGTTTAAGAGAGATGGCAGTGGACTCTTTAAACAGATTGTTTAACACAATCTTGGAGAGTGGGAGGATCCCCGAGGAATGGAGAAGAAGTTTTTTGGTTCCAGTTTTCAAGAACAAAGGTGATGCTCAGACCTGTAGTAACTACAAGGACATAAAGTTGATCAGCCACACCATGAAGATATGGGAAAGAGTTGCTGAAGCTAGGTTAAGAGGAGAGGTGAAAATCAGTGAGTAGCAGTGCAGTTTCATGCCAAGAAAGAGTATTACAGATGCAATGTTTGCTCTAAGAGTGCTGATGGAGAAGCACAGAGAAGGTCAGAAGGAGTTGTACTGTGTCTTTGTGGATCTAGAAAAAGTACTGTATACGATAGGGTGCCAAGAGAGGAAGTGTGATATTGTATGAGAAAGTCAGGAGTGGTAGAGAAGTATGTGAGGGTGGTGCAGGACATGTATGAGGACAGTGAGACAGTGGTGAAGTGCACTGTAGGAGTGACTGATAGATTCAAGGTGGGGGTGAGATTACATCAGGGATCGGCTATGAGCCCTTTCTTGTTTGCCATGGTGATGGGCAGGCTGACAGACGAGGTAAGGCAGGATTTTCCATGGACCATGATGGTTGCAGATAACACTGTGAGCTGCAGTGAGGGTAGGGAGCAGGTGGAAGAGAACCTAGAGAGGTGGAGGTATGCTCAGAAGTGAAGAGGAATGATAGTAAGTAGAAGCAAAACAGAATACATGATTATGAATGAGATGGAGGCAGCTGCAACGGTGAAGATGGAACGAGCAGCGGTAGTGAAAGTAGATGAGTTTAAATACCTGGGGTCAGCAATCCAAAGCAATGGAAAATGCACAAGTGAGGGGAAGAAGAGAATGCAGGCAAAGTGGAATGGGTGGAAACAACTGTCAAGGGTGATTTATGACAGAAAGGTAGCAGCAAAAGTGAAAGGGAAGATTTACAAGATGGTAGTGAGACCTCCTATGATGTATGGATTGGAGACGGCAGTGCTGACAAAAAGACAGGAAAAAGAGCTGGAAGTTGCAGAGTTGAAGACGCTAAGACTGTCATTGGGAGTGACGAGAAGGGACAAGATTTGAAATGAGTGTATCAGAGGGACAGCTCAGGTTGAGCGTTTTGGAGACAAAGTAAGAGAGGCAAGGTTAGATGGTTTGGACATGTGCAGAGGAGGGATAGTGGATATGTTGGACAAAGGTTGTTGAAGATGGAGCTGCCAGGCAGGAGGAGAAGATGAAGACCACCGAGAAGATTCATGGATGTAGTGAAGGAGGACATGGAGAGGGTTGGTGTTACTGTGATAGTCTGGACTGATCACAGGATCAAGCCCAAGTTTTATGTTCATATTATTGTGTTTTCTATGATGCTTTTATGATTATTATTTGTACCACTTGCCCTCTATGTTCCCCTGAGCCCCTTGTCATTGTCTGCTGTGTCATCCCCTGTTTGGTCCGGGGTCTGTGTGCATATCTGTTTACCAATTGTTCCAGCTCCTCATGTTTCTCATATCTGTAGCCACTGCCTTCTCTGTTCACCTCTGCATTTTTGCCCTGTATGTTAATTGTCAAGTTTCATTTCTTTCTTTGACCACCTGCAGGGAAATGGTTTACTTGAAGAGTTTCAATCTGGGTTTAGAATCCATCATAGTACTGAAACAGCCTTAGTGAAGGTCACTAACGACCTCCTCATCGCATCTGATAATGGACTGGTTTCTGTACTTGTCCTTTTAGACCTTAGTGCAGCTTTTGATACTATCGATCATAATATTCTACTTGACAGATTAGAACACTATGTTGGACTTAATGGAACTTCGTTGCAGTGGTTTAGATCTTATTTATCTGATAGGTTCCAGTTTGTTCATGTAAATAATGAGTTTTCTTTCAACTCAAAGCTTAGTCATGGAGTTCCACAGGGATCTGTGCTAGGCCCTACTCTTTTTAGTTTATATATGCTTCCGTTAGGCAACATTATTGGAAAGCACTGTATACATTTTCATTGTTATGCAGATGACACACAATTATACCTATCAATGAAGCCAGATGATAGTAATCAATTAGCCAAGTTAGAAGCCTGTCTTAAGGAAATCAAAGCTTGGATGACTTGTAATTTCCTGCTATTAAATTCAGGTAAGACTGAAGTCACTCTTGTTGGTCCAAAAAACCTTAGAAATACCTTCCCAAATCAAACTTTCAGTTTGGATGCGGTTACTCTTTCTCTTAATAGCTCTGTGAGGAACCTTGGAATTATTTTTGATCAAGATTTGTCCTTCAATTCACATATGTGCCCTTCAGAGGTAAAGTGGGCTATCCCACAAAACCATTATTTTGAGAAAATGAGCTCTAAAGTTGAAATATTCTCAAAAAATCAGTGTGCCTATATCATTAAAAAGTTACCCTATAGGGGGTTCTTCTTACTTACAAAGCTCTAAACAATCAGGCTTCTTTTTATTTAAAAGATCTGATACTACCGTATTATCCTAACAGAGCACTACGCTCCCAAAATGCAGGGTTACTTGTAATACCTAGAATCTCCAAAAGTACAATGGGAGGCAGAGCCTTCAGTTACCAAGCTCCTCTCCTGTGGAACCAGCTGCCAATCTGGATTTGGGAGTCAGACTCGATCTCTGTTTTTAAGAATAGGGCTAAAACCTACCTTTTTGATATAGCCTACAATTAGGGAGGGATCATGTGTTTCTGAACCCTCCCTTAGTTATACTGCTAATAGGTTTAGTCAGCCGGGTGACCTCCAATAATGCACTGGGCCTCACTCCTTTCTTCACTCTCAATGAAATATTTTTTTTAATTTTTTTTTTATTTTTTTTTTTTTGCTGGTCATTAACATCTGTTTGTTCTCTCCCATAGATTGAGTCCCCATCGTGCTGTTTGCTCTCTACATGTCTGTTCTTTTCATCTCTGTCCCCTCACCCCCCCAGCCAGTCGCAGCAGATGACTGCTCCTCCCTGAGCCTGGTTCTGCTGGAGGTTTCTTCCTGTTAAAAGGGAGTTTTTCCTCTCCACCGTCGCCAAGTGCTTGCTCACAGGGGATCGCCTGATTGCTGGGGTCTTTCTGCAACTGTGGGGGTTCCCCCTACAGTTGATAGTGCTATGAGATGTCTGTTGTTGTGAAATGGTGCTATATAAATAAAGTTGAATTGAATTGAATTGAATTAGTTTCATGTGCATTCCCTCTCTGTGTTTGTACAGCTTCACGCATCCTGTGTTCCTCACCTGCAGCCGCTTCCCTGCTGGCCTTGATTGTGCCACCTGTTCTGTGTTATCTTAATACAATACCTTGTCTATGTATTCAGTGTTGTCGTAACTCGTAGACAAGGATGAGGCCAGGAATGGAGCTAAACACTTCTTTATTATTAAAGCGGAATCTCAGTGCACCTGCCGTGCATGCAGCCGCTGGCAGAGGTAAGGCGGCAGAGAGTGCACCCCCGCCTGCAGCCCCTCTTATACCACCGGTGCTGGCGGGACCGGAGGCCAGAGCCACCACCCCGTACCACACAAATAAGAGTTCCAATATAAACAGAACATGAAGAGTAAATACCACCCCCCACCCCACCCCCCCGTAGAAAAATGCAAAACACACATAACATCAGCAAACCCTAATTTGGAACCCAAATCATCCGCTAAACATAACTAAACTCAAAATCACCAAAAGGGGCCTATTACATTCACACAAAACAACTAAAATTAAGGGGGAGGGGTAAACTGCTGTCCTACCCCCCAAACGGCAAGGCAGGTTATTCTGCCACCTATGCTATATAACAGTGCAGTTAAAAAAAAAAAAAAAAAAAACTACTCCCGTGTCTCCTATATAATATAAAATACCAAATAATATTTATGCATTATAAACATTTATATTTACATACATTTTATATTTTTGTATATATAATACAATAATATAAAATACCAAATACCAAAACAATTCCCAAAACTATTAACACAGAACACAGTTTTAACAACCACAACACATCCATGGCTCTGTGAGGATGACACACCCCCCTCCCCCAAGACCCATCATCATCAGTCCACCTCTGGAGGCAGTCCGCTTCCCAGACCACAGCTGGTCGCTTCAATCCCGAAACATCTTCCCCTCCACACCTCCGAGTGCTCCAACTGTTTTGGGCTGTACCTTTCTGCCTTCCTCAGGGCACACCGTAGCTCATTAGAATGGCACCACGAGCCATTCGACAGAAGAAGATAACCATCATGCTGCACATCTGTCACCTGCAGCTGACCCTGGTACCGCTCCATCTTCCACTTTTCGCTCACCCGCCTGGAACTTGCCTTCGCTGGAGCCCGAACCCAGTCCGTGACTACAAGCGGGGCCTTACACAGCCTGCCGTGTTTCCAGCTGGCACTCGCTCCTCCAGTGCCACTCGGTCCTGCCCCGACCGCTTGTAGATCTGCTGCTGACCCCACCCCTGTGGTCCCGTGTTCACCAGTCCTCCACGGCCGTGTTCCAGGAGCACCTGAGGCCATCGTTTGGGCATCGTTTGCTGCCGCCAATCCTCTCCCATGCTGCCCAGTGCCCACATCCAGGGCAGCATGGACACTGGCACCAGCCCCCCCCCCCCCCCCCCCCCACGGTGACCCCGAGCACGACACAGCCTGTCCACCCTTCAGAGTGCCCAGCAACTGTTCATCCCACACAGCATCGTCCCTAACTCTCGGAACTGGTCGATCCCACAGTCCGCAGCCCAGCCACTCTTCCCCAGCATCACTCTTGATGGAAAATCCAAAATCCAAGGCCATAAAACAGGTTGCAGCCCATGATGTTAGAACCATAGGCTGTCACAACGAACTCCACATCGGCCATCTCCGCCGATTTGTACTGAGCCATCGGTGTGACAGTACCCACTGTGGCTAACCGTCCTCCTCCATAGCCGCAAAGTGGCGCTGAGACATATCCAATCTTTTAGTGGGGAAAACATTCTCTAACATTAGCCCAATTCAGCACCAAACTCTGCACTCCCGTGCTGACCAGCATCAGTACCAGGACTCCATCAAGAACCACTGTGCAGCATGTGCGCCCACAGGTACTCGGGGACACTGTGTGTATCACCGTCGGGGCGGGGAGAGTTGATTTCTTGTGTGGGCTCTCCTGCTCTGCTGACTGGCATAATCTCTCGAAGTGGTGTAGACTGCCACATTTTCCATAGTGCTTCCCTCTTGCTGAACACTCTCTAGCCTTATAGCTGTGCTTCGTGGACCGACAGCCCATACCCCTGGGCTTCCCCGGGGCAGACCTCATCGGTGCATTAGTGTCTGGGTCCACTACCTGTGCGGCCATGGGGGATCTGGAATTTCCCGCTGAAAGGCGCTTTATCAGCTCTCGAGTTCGCTTGTCTGCTGCTTCCAGCTGAAGTGCCAACTCGACTGTCACGACCTGAACGCTATCCTTCTCTGCGTTCAGGTTGTCCAGTGTCGCTCCTGCTCCGTGGTAGTCCGTGCCGGGTCTTCCAAGGCCCGTACTTTGACAGCGTCCAGCTGATTCCCAGCTGTCTAGTTCAGCTGCGCTGGGACAGCTGTCTCCCATTATCAATCATCTTCCCCACTTAAGCGAGCAGCCGAGAGTTACTCGTCGCTGCGACCTCACTGTGGAAAGACGTGCCCTGTGTTTCCACGGCTGTAGCTCCTAAGCCTAGCTTCAGTCCACCGTTACCTCGGCGCTACCCCCAAAGTAAGTGCTGCGACTCGGCGTGTGTTTCCTCTCGCCGCCTCTCTAGCCATTCTTTCCGGGTTGTACGTTGTCTTGTGTTCTGTGTGTGTTTTAGCCCCACGTGGCTCTTTTCCTTTCAGTTTGTTGTCTAGTGTTATGTGTGTTATAGCCCCACGAGGCTCTTTACTTTGTGTTCGTTCTTTGTGTATGAATATTAATAAATTACGCAAACTCACTGGTCGCCCTCGCATCTCCCTTCTGGCTCGTGAGAGCCAGGTCATGACAGTAGGTCGCAGCCAGACTGAGACTTCCGCGACCATGAGTTTGCTGTGGGACTCGTCGTTCTTTTTCCTTCCTCTGGGTGCAGGCAGGCTTGTATCATGTCTCCCTCCAGGAGGCGTATGCGGCACCCAGGCCACGATCTCTCGGAGGCTCTGGACCTTGTGGACGGAACGCTGTTCACCACGGACCTCTACGATTCTCCCAGCGAGATACGCTGGCGCCTGGAGCTCACCGAGAATATGATTAACAACTTCCCTCGCTACTTCCATCTCCCCGAGGTTAAGGCGAGGAGGGCAGACATCTCTGTGACCTGGGAGAGACTCCGTAGGCTGGAGGAGAACCCCGGCAGGAAGCCGAAGACAGGACACCATCGCTCCTCGCTTCGGAATCCCGCTCCTGCCGCCGATCCAGTCCAGGAGTTCGCCTCACCCAGGGGTAATCCCCAAGATAGAGTGACGTCAACCGGGGTTCCCCCGGAGAAGATGAGGTTAACAGTGATTCGCATTGCGGACCGAGTGGCAGCCGCTTGTTCCGCCTCCTATCCCCCCGTAGCCATGAAGCACGTAATAGCGGCGGTCAGGCTGGTAGAGAAGAACCCTGAGCTGAACGATTATCCGGGATACGCTGACCTGTTGGTTTCGGTCTCCGTACAGGAGCGGCGTTTTCCCGACTTTATGTTCAGAAGACGCCGCTCCCAAATTCCCCGTTCATCTCAGCGAGAGCCCCGTCCGGATTCCGCTCCAGGAAACCACATGAATTCCGCCTCCCAGCCTGCTGTTTCTCCCGTGTCTCGCCGAAGAAGCGAATCAGCTGCTCCCGCTCCTGGGCCCGCTCTCCCCGCTGTCCCGTCAGCTTTGGGCCCCCGGTTCTCCTCAGCTGTTTCTCCCCCATCTTCGTCATTCACTCCGGCTGCTGAGAACGGCGCGAATTCGCCTCCAGGTGTTCCCGGTCCCGATCCGGTGCGAGTGGCACCACCTCGTCTGTCCGGGAGGTCCTCCACTTCTATCCGGCTGGGAGAGGAAAGACTCAAGTTCCTTGCAGCGGATTTCACCGGCCCTCCGGGAATCAGGCAAGTGTATTTTCATTCTCCTCCCATTATGAGTGAATTGCCTTGTTTGATTCCTGGGGGAGGAGTTCAGGGTTCACAGTCCCCTGAGCTCTCTCCTCCCGCTGCAAAAGTTGAATATGAACCTGCATCCTCTGTGTCTCTTCCCCCTGAGTGTGCCCCGGTGCCAGGTGTGCACCGCCGCGCGAGGAGGAGGCCTGCGGCCCTGGAAGGTTTTGCCCCAGCCCCGCAGCCACGTCATGGGCAGAGGAGAAGGTCGAACTACCTGTTGGAGCCAGCGCCGACGATTAAGCGTCCCCAGGTCTCCACGGAGGAATGGTTCGGCCCAGCAGAGCCCAGATCTCCTGCCTCCACACCATGCGGGCTGTCGACGCGGTCTTCGGCGCTTGGGGGTCGTTTGACTGTGGAAACCATCATGCCGGCTGCGGAGCCATTCGCAGTCGAGTTGGAGCCGGAGGACGGAGTCCTGCACGCTGAACCCGGAGCATCGAAGTCCTGGATGGCGGTAGAACCCGAGATCAGGCGAGTGCTCTATTTTCCTTCTTTCATTCATTTTCTGGAGCATTATCGCCTGTCTCTCGGGGGGGCGGGCTGGGTACAGCCTTCTGCTGCGCTCGAGCCTGTCTCGCCGGGCTCTGCCGCTGCCGGTGATCCTAATCCCGGTTCCTTTTGTCCCTCTGAGCCTCTCCCCAGGGTCACTGGAGATGAACCTGCCCCGGGTGCCACCTCGGAGGTTCCGGTTCTCCGTACGGTGTTCGCCTCAGATGCTGTGCCCGGAGGTGCTTTGCCGGTCCAGTTGGGGACCACCGGGAGTGCTGTTCCGGCCCAGTTGGGGTCCACCGGGAGTGCTGTTCTGGCCCAGTCGGGGTCCACCGGGAGTGCTGTTCTGGTCCAGCTGGGGTCCACCGGGGGTGCTGTTCCAGCCCAGTCAGGGTCCACCGGGAGTGCTGTTCCGGCCCAGTTGGGGTCCACCGGGAGTGCCGTTCCGGCCCAGCTGGGGTCCACCGGGGGTGCTGTTCCGGCCCAGTCGGGGTCCACTGGGAGTGCTGTTCCGACCCAGTCGGGGTCCACCGGGAGTGCTGTTCCGGCCCAGTCGGGGTCCACCGGGGGTGCTGCGCCGGCCCGGGTAAAGGTCAGTGAGGGAGCTGGAGGATTGTGTTCGCCTGACATCAGGCTGACTTCGCCCCTTGCCTCCATCATTTCTCCTCCTGCCGCTGTTGGGATTCCTCTCATCCGGGCCAGTTTCCCCCTGCCCTTGTTCTCATTAGATGTCAGGCTGACTTTGCCCCTTGCCTCCATCTCCTCTCCCCCTACTACTGTTGGGGTTTTTCTCACCTGGGTCAGTTTCCTCCTGCCTTTTCCCTCAGGGAGGAAGCTGCACCAAGACTTCTCCCTCTGCTCTCCGTGGTCTGAGGTCACGGGACGACCGCCTGGGGAGCCATCTGGCTGGTTCGGTGATCTGGGTCGGCCTCCGAAGAAACTGTGTCTCCTAGCCTGGGACTCTGGTAGGCCGCCCGAACTGGTGTTGTGGTTCCTGGCCTGGTGGAGTTCGGGTCGCCCGCCAGACAAGCTGTCACCGCCTGCCTCGCTCCACCTGCTGACGTTCCTGAAAGATTGACTGACTGTTCATAGCCTTGTTTGTTTGCCCTTCATTATTTAATTCCATTTAGGACATCGAGGAACTTTCTGCCCTAGAGTTCTTATTGTGGTGTCATTATAACTAAGATTCCTTAGACCATTTTCTATGTTTATGTTCCCAGTATGATCTCCTATTTCTGTTAGCCCTTTAAGTAGCTTTTGCCTCACATTGCCTGGCCTTATTCAGAGTAGTTTTTGTTCATCTGCATTTATATCCTCCTCCAGACTGTTTGATTTTCTGTGTTGTGCTAATTCGTGTTTGAGGAGTTGATTTTTTTTGTATCTTTATGCCAGTTAGCGGCCTCAGGCTTTATTTTTTAGGTCTTATGCCCGGATTGTTTCCTTTATATATTCTGTTTTTGGCCGGGGTTACATGTGTAGTCTTCTGCAACCTTAAGTTCACAGAGTTTTGTAGTTTTTTTGGTCTTCGGGACATGAGTTTTGCATTGTCCTTGCCCTAAGTTATTGTGAACCTTTTTTTTCCATGACTATGTCGCTATATTTCTGCAGTTTGATCTCCCCACCTCCTGTGGTCACCTGCATAGACCGTCTGGCCTCTGCAGAGGAGGGGGTGATGTTTTTTTTTTTTTTCCTGTTTTTGAAACTATTATTATGGTATCTGATCCTATGCTGTTACCTGTTTTTTTTTTTTTTTTCCTTCCCTGCCTCCCTTTCCTTGTCCCTCACTTTCCCCCAGACCTGGCCCCACCGCCCTCCCTGGTCTCCCCTCGGGGGGGGGGGGGGGTTAAGCCTGCGCCAGGAGGCGCGGCTCGCGGGAGGAGTACTGTCATGACCTGAACGCTATCCTTCTCTGCGTTCAGGTTGTCCAGTGTCGCTCCTGCTCCGTGGTAGTCCGTGCCGGGTCTTCCAAGGCCCGTACTTTGACAGCGCCCAGCTGATTCCCAGCTGTCTAGTTCAGCTGCGCTGGGACAGCTGTCTCCCATTATCAATCATCTTCCCCACTTAAGCGAGCAGCCGAGAGTTACTCGTCGCTGCGACCTCGCTATGGAAAGACGTGCCCTGTGTTTCCACGGCTGTAGCTCCTAAGCCTAGCTTCAGTCCGCCGTTACCTCGGCGCTACCCCCAAAGTAAGTGCTGCGACTCGGCGTGTGTTTCCTCTCGCCGCCTCTCTAGCCATTCTTTCCAGGTTGTACGTTGTCTTGTGTTCTGTGTGTGTTTTAGCCCCACGTGGCTCTTTTCCTTTCAGTTTGTTGTCTAGTGTTATGTGTGTTATAGCCCCACGAGGCTCTTTACTTTGTGTTCGTTCTTTGTGTGTGAATATTAATAAATTACGCAAACTCACTGGTTGCCCTCGCATCTCCCTTCTGGCTCGTGAGAGCCAGGTCATGACATCGACAGCCCTAGTCAGCGTCAACTCTCCCGGGAATGTGAGCAGCTTGGAGCGGACCGCAACACAGTTGGTGTGTTCCGCCAACTGGTCACGCACCATTTCCTTCTCAAACCACCCAAACCGACACTCAGTGGCCAACTGCCTTAAGTCCAACAGAAACTGCTGGATCGGTTCGCCTACCTGTTGGCGGCGCTGTCTGAACTTAATCCTTGTGACGATGATGTTGTCCGGAGCCCTGAAATGGCAGGCCATTAACCCTTTGAGTGTGAGAATATGCATGCCCCTAGTGGCAGAGTGCAGCACTGCACCTTCCTTTTCACTCTGACATGATCGCCTGCATTGGGAATTTGTACTGATTGTACTGATTTGCCAGTTTCAAAAGGTGGCAGAGATCCATTGGAGGACTCAGTGGATGACATGTAATACACCAAAGAAGAAGAACTCCTCATTTTCTTTTCCTGTTTGTAGTAGTTAGCCCAGAAAGCTAATACCACGATCGTCACTTTTTCAGCTTTGTACGTGAAAAATAGCCACTGGATGCAAACGGAATTTATGTCAGATAATCATAAGACTTTGTAGATGTGGTAGAGAATTTAAATTACCGGCAGAATGCAAAATATGGACCATGATGGGTGAAAACGCAGAGGCCTCGCCACCCAGCCAGCCAGCCACCCCCCCTTTGTCAAAGGTAAGTGAGAAATTTCTGTTTTATTTTAAATGTACTGATTTTTTTGTTCATATACTTTGAAGCTGATGAGGTACCTCTGTACAAAAAATGGTGTCAAAAGACTGAACCATTTTTTGGTGTAAATGCGTCCAAAGTCCAGTTTTGACTGAGTTATGGAATTTAAAGAGGTGCTACGGCATTATGCAAATTAGATGCATAAATTTAATCCTATCTGAAACTTTGGATCATAATTTATACCTTTCTAATTGACAGTAAGCCATTATCTCTTACCACTTCAAGTTATAGCCTTGGAAATCTGAACTATTTTATTGACAAAAAATATTTACTGTACCACTCTTGACCACTAGGGGTTATGTCGCAGTTTGGCAAAATACAAACTTATAGGGTTAACTCGACCACTTCTTCTAACTGTCCGCGTC
The DNA here is from genome assembly GCA_020510985.1 of Pholidichthys leucotaenia. Lineage (NCBI taxonomy): Eukaryota > Metazoa > Chordata > Actinopteri > Cichliformes > Pholidichthyidae > Pholidichthys > Pholidichthys leucotaenia. The sequence continues at coordinate 78,367,252 of CM035846.1, forward strand.
TCCAAGCGTGCCCAAAATTCTCTTTCCCTCCATTCCCCGGTTGTGTCCTAACAACGCACGGGCTCCCAGCTTCTCCATTCTGCCCAGGTTCAACACCACCATGTATGTCTGGACAGCTTCGTACCAACAAGGCCACGGCACAGGTGGCTCTCCTTGGAGCTCAGGACTGGACAAACAGGTTTTCCACACGCCTCCCTGAGTTTACCCCTCGTCACCAAATGTTACATCGTAATTCATAGACAAGGATGATGCCGGGAGTGGAGCTGAACACTTCTTCATTATTAAAGCTGTGCATGCAGCCACTTGCAGAGGTAAGGCGGAAGAGAGCGCTCCCCCCCACCACCACCACCACCTGCAGCCCCTCTTATACCACCAGGGCTGGCAAGACCGGAAGCCGGAGCCACCACCCCATACCACACAAATAAGAGCTCAAATATAAACAGAATATGAACAGTCAAAAAAATACATAAAATTCAGTGTTCTGTCTCAGTCTTGTGTGGCATCATTAACATCGTGTGCGGTTCCCAGCCAGTCTCCGAGTGTGTGTTCCTGATCCTAGTGAATGTTGCCTTGATTATTTCCCCAGTGTTGCAGCCCCCATGCTGTTTGTTCTTTTGTGCTTTCTTTGAGTTAATAAATTGTGTGTGACCAGAGAACTGCCTACATCTGAGTCCATTCCTCCCTGCCTGCCAGAGGTACAAGATGATCTGTTGTGGTGACCCCTAAAGGGAACAGCCAGAAGAACATGTTTTTTAGAAGACAAATTCAATATGTATAAGTTCAGAATAATGAGGCATACAGGCCATAAATAACAAACAGAAGTTAAAAACTTGTAACGTTCACAAGAGCATAAGTTGATTAAAAAAAAAATCACATTTAATTGTTTCACCATGATGTTATACTGAAACCACTACAGCTAACTGCATACCAACTAACAACTGACACCAGTTCCAACACAGCCAAACTTCTCACGGTGACAAGAGAGGAAGTGTGGAGTGAACTGAAGCTCAAAAACTTTTAAAGAAAATGCAGTGAAGTGGGCCATTGTGAGGAAGACTGGTCAAAATGGGTTGTAAATGCTGCTAAAATTATTAAAGGCTGATGTAGTTTGACCAAAGCAAGTTTAAGACATGTTAATAAGACCCCTGGCAACTCTGTCGACATGTGGAAAAGGTGCATGTCCATTTTAGCTTACTTTAAAATTGTGGGAGATAATAGACATGAGGAGAGTTTACATTAATTTTTAACATTATAATCCTCCACAAGCACACAATGTATGATTCAGCGAGATGATGAAAACACACATCATTTGTGATTTCACACAGTGATGCTACTTACACAAGGTATCACAGAAAGCTGTCTTGTCATGTGATCATGAAAGGTTCAAATGTGACTTTGGACCATAAACGAATGTGGGAACTACTGAGATCATCAGTTCTTTGTTTCATTTTGCAATGAAAATCCAGAAGAGGAAAGTGGGTAAAAGCCTGTCTGAAAAAAATTGTATTTTTGTTTTTACACTTTGCAAGTGCATCTTAATAGTGAATATGTAGGTATTCTGTCAGAGAAAGGAATTTTAAATGTCAAATATTGCTTTGAATGCACTCCACACATACTAGAGGTATGTAAGTCACAGTTTCTACTGTAATGGTGAGAGTTAGAGTAATATATGAGGGCCTCATTTTTAAGCCTTTTTCCAACTAAATAACTTAAAATTTCACCACCATAAGGCACTGTTTCCACTACTGTCCACTGTTTGTGCTATTGTCCTTGACTTGACTGTGTTTCGCGAGCCCCAGAAGTTGCTGTTTAACATCTTGCTTACATGCATTTTTGAGACACTTAATTCTATGTATGATCTTGATTTTTTTCTCCCCTTTAATTGCAACCATATTAAACCATATTGAAACAGATTTTCTCTTGCTCGCTATTGCCCATAGTTGAGGAGCAGTCTCCTCTACAGACATGAGGCAGACTGGTTAAACTGTGGTTAGCACTGTTGCCTCACAGTTTTTTTGGTTCTAATCCCCAATCTGAAGGGTTTCCAAGTTCTCCCTGTGTTGGGTGGGTTTACTTAGATAGTACAGTTTGCTCTGACAATCGAAAGACATTCATGTTAGGTTAATTGGTGATTCTAAATTTGCTCTAGGTATGTGTCTGTGATAAGAATAGAGTTTTAGTGTAGTTACTGTTGTTCACCGAGTGGTCATACCAGTGTGTTCCTACTCTTTTATGAAGTACATCTTCAGAGTGGTTTACCGCCATTCTTTTAAGTCTGCAACATAAATATGAACTACAGACATTTTTGTTTCTACTGGATTAACAAGTTGTAAATTGCTGTGTCAAGACAACTTCTGTTACCACATCAAAAAGTTGGAGGGTTTCTATATAAAACCAAAACAACCACTAAATCCAAATTTTAAAAAGGAAAGAAATACTGGGGATACTGCTGCAGAACATGTCAAGAAACTCAACAAGCATACAAGGATTGACTTGGCATTAATGGTCTCTGTTTGGGACCATATTTAAAAATTCCACAGGCTGGAATTTAGCGATGTCTGTAGGCTCCATTAGCTCTGACTACACTGCACGCTCCATTTGTACCTTCCTGCATTAATAATTTACTAATTTTTCCCATGGACGTTTCTTGCGTTGCGTTGGGCAGTCACATTCACTCACTCACAAGTATGTTTCTACAAGCAGCCTTATACACTGGCCAGAACAAATAGATATGCTCAGGCCCTGTACCTTGGGGTTCCTAAAATTCAGGTTTCTCATCACTTTTGAACTGATTAAAGCTACCTATAGTATACAGTGGTGTGAAAAAGTGTTTGCCACCTTTCTGATTTCTCTTTTTTTTTTTTTGTATGTTTGCCGCACTTAAATGTTTCAGATCAAACTGATTTAAATATTAGAAAAAAGATAACACAAGTAAACACAAAATGCTTTTTTTTAATTTAAGGTGTTTATTATTAAGGGTAAAAAAAAAAATCCAAACCTACATGGCCCTTTGAGAAAAAGTGATTGTCCTCTTTGTTAAAACATAAATCAACTGTGGTTTATCACATCTTTGGAAAGTTGAGTTCAGTTTTCTAGCCATTTCTAAATCTTTGGGAATCCAACAAACCACAGTGAGAGCCATTATCCACAAATAGCAAAAACACGGAACAGTGGTGAACCTTCCCAGGAGTTGCCGGCTGACCACACTTACCCCAAGAGCGCAGCGACGACTCATCCAAGAGGTCACAAAAGACCCCACAACAACATCCAATGAACTGCAGGCCTCACTTGCCTCAGTAAATTTCAGTGTTCATGACTCAACCATAAGAAAGAGATTTGGCAAAAATGGCCTGCATGGCAAAGTTCCAAGACGAAAACCACTGCTGAGCAAAAAGAACATAAAGGCTCATCTCAGTTTTGCCAGAAAACATCTTGATGATCCCAAGACTTTTGGGAAAATACTCTGTGGATTGACAAGACAAAAGTCAAACTTTTTGCAAGGTGTGTGTCCCATTACATCCAGCGTAAAAGTAACACAGCATTTCAGAAAGGAGCATAATAGCAACATTAAAATATGGTGGTGGTAGTGTGATGGTCTGGGGCTGTTTTGTTTCTTCAGGACCTGGAAGACTTGCTGTGGTAAATGGAACCATGAATTCTGCTATCTACCAAAAAATCCTGATGGAGAATGTCCGGCCATCTGTTCATGACCTCAAGTTGAAGTGCACTTGGGTTCTGCAGCAGGACAATGATCCAAAACACACCAGCAAGTCCACCTCTGAATGGCTTAAGAAAAAAATGAAGACTTTGGAGTGGCCTTTTTTTTTTTTTTTTTTGTTACTTATTTGTACCCGTAGGTAGATTTGGTTTGCAGTCTGGTGACAAGCCACCGGCTGCCGGTCGCTGTGTGCGCGAGCGCGAGTGCCCTAAACCTACATGTTTTTGGTATGTGGGAGGAAACCGGAGAAATCCCGGAGTAAATCCACGCAACACGAGGAGAACATGCAAACTCCACACAGCTCACTGTTGGTCGGGGGCTGGGATTGAACCCACGATCTCATGATCCCCGCGATCCCCCGGCCGAGGGTAAACTGTGCTGCCGCAGTGCTAAACCACTGCGCCACCGTGCAGCCCATGTCAAAGTCCTTGGCCTTGTCAAAGTTCTGACCTGAATCTGATTGAGATGCAGTGGCATGACCTTAAAAAGGCGGTTCATGCTCAAAAACCCTCCAATGTGACTGAATTACAACAATTTTGCAAAGATAATTGGGCCAAAAGTCCTCCACAGTGCTGTAAAAGACTCATTACTAGTTATCGCAAACGCTTGATTGAAGTTGTTGCTGCTAAGGGTGGCCCAACCAGTTATTAAGATTAGGGGGCAATCACTTTTTCACACAGGGCCATGCAGGTTTGGATTTTTTTTTCCCTTAATGATAAACACCTTCATTTGAAAACTTCATTTTGTGTTTATTTGTGTTATCTTTGTCTCATATTTAAATTTGTTTGATGATCTGAAACATTTAAGTGTAACAAACGTACAAAAAAATGAGAAATCCAGAAGGGGCAAACACTTTGTCACACCACTGTATCTCTGTGAAGCTGAAGTATTCATATTCCTCAGCTGCTACCTTATGAATTCAATTTTACAGTAACCACCGAAACATGCTAATCAAACCTCAGGGGGTCTTATTACTTACAAGTCACTTCATATATAGAATGGATTAATTATAACATAAAACCATATGAAATCTTTTAGAGTAACAAGGACTGAGATGGAAAATAGGATCAAGGGAGAGAGAGAGATTTCAGATCTTAAAATGAGAATGGAAGTGTCCCATTTTTTGAGTTTATTGAGATCATTAAACTCTGGAATGTATGCACATAAAAATGCAGTGAAAACTGCAGACAGTTTTTCAGAACTATGGTATTATTGAGGACTCAGGAGCAAGGCTCCAAGGTCAGCCCACTACACAGTAGCTAAAGAATATTGTTATGTCCATAATCTGTAATTCAATTACGAGGCTGGAGGTACAAATAGAACTCAACTTTATTGGTGACTCACAGACACAAGGTGCTCCCATACAGGCAGAGGCAAAGGTCAAAAGAGACCGTGTCTCTTCCGCCTTGGTCTTTTATACTCACGGTTGTGGTGGAACCAGAAAGGTGGAGCCACCACCCTCATCACTCAATAACACAGGGTTAAAAAAAAATTTTTTTGTAAGTTGTCTGTGTTTTTTCAACTGATTTAAGGCAATTTTACACCATTGAATCCGAAAATGACATCCGTTTCTCTCGATCAGGTGTTAAGTAAAAACCTGTACTTACTTAGTACTTAGTACTGTGCATGTACTTACCTTTATATAAAACAAACAAAACAATCCCATGAACGTATATACATAAGAAGAGGAAAAGAACAATTCAGTGTAATAAACACACACACCCAGTCAACATGCACCTTCATACACCGCTATAACATCCCCAACTATACCACTCCAACCCGGGAAAACCCCACAGTAATACACACCCCTAATATGGTGAAACACTCATTACACATTTTTTTTTCTCCACATGGGCACTTGTTATAGCAGTGCAAAATGAGAAACATGTCAACTACGTAGCCTGGGCAATTAACATTTAACCCAACCCATCGCCCCTTGCTACCGTACAGTCCTGATTGAGAGCCACCCGCCGGGGGACTCGTCTGGCGGGTTCCACCCAGAGCTCCTTCGTCTCTTTGTCCCTGGAGATGAGCCACGACGGGGCCCTAACACCTCCTTCTCCTCGATAACACGCCGCAGCTCATTGGGGTGTCTCCATGAGTCATCTGACAGCCGATGGTATCCATCCTCCCGAACAGCCACCACCTTCAGCCGCCCCTGGTCATCAAGTTGCTTCCTTTTTCCATGGGCACCTCTCAGCCGGGCCTCCTCTCTAGGTCGAATCACGTCACGACTCTTAAAGGAACTCGCCTCGACTCCCCATTTCCGCAATGTCTCCATCAGGCCTCCTTACTGGGCAGCGCCACACCGGCAACCCTCCGTGAAGCCCAACTCGGCCTGCAGTGTTCCTGTGTGGCATGTCTGTTTCCCGTGACAGCCGGTCCTGCCCCGCTCTCTTTCATTTTGAACACTGGCGTAGCCATAACAGCCCAGTGCTTCTCAGTATCTCCAGGCCTAACCCTGGAAGCAGAGAAGGTCGTCTTCACAGCCTCACCCGCCATTACGGGTGTTCCATAACGCCGCCCAGTTCCCTTCACTATGGTAACGTGGGCCCTGGCACCAGAACCCTGCCCTGATGGCCCTGGGTGGAAATTGTCCTGTCCATCTCCCAGAATATTAGGTCATGTGTCGTCCCAAACCGCATTGTCGACCACTCGCGGAACCGGCCAGTCCCACAAACCACAGCCCAACCATTCCTCTTCGCTGCTGTTGGTAATTGAGAAGCCCAGTCCATAAAACAGATCACAGCCCATCACATTTGACCCATTCACTGTCACCACAAACTGTATATTGGACATCACCACTGTCTTGTACCTCGCTGTCAGCTTCAGCAAACCCACGATGGACAGCCTATTACTGCCATGCCAACAAAATGGTGTCGACAGACCTCACACATGATGGTAGGGGAAATAACTCTTCACAGTAGACCAGTTCAACACGGACTTCACTGAGTCAGTGTCCACCAACAATGGCACGTCCTCGCCGTCCAAAGTAACTGTCAAATATGTATGGCCTTCTGTGCTGGGGGATACGGTGTGAATAACCATAGGAGTCTTGGCAGGGGAATCCACTTCACGTCGTTGTTCCCCTCGCTCAAACTTTTTACAGACCCTGGTGAAATGATTTAGGAGCCCACACTTGCCACAGCATTTGCCTTTTGGGGGGCACTCTCTCGCCTTGTACCGGTGCTTCATAGACCAGCAGCCAGAATACTTTGGCAACCCCTGGGCAGACCTTTTTTTTTTTTTATCGCAGTAGCGTATTCTTCTTTGTCTACCATGCTGTCATCGCTATCCGGGTCTACAGCCTGCGCCGCTGATTGTGAGTCGCTGTTCTCTCTCCAAGGTCCCATGACAGTTTATCCGCTACTTCAAACTGCTTGGCTATTGCCACCGCTTTGGCCAACGTCAGCTCACCGGAATGGGTAAGGAGTCTTGGCTACGCTGCTGCACACAACATGTGCTCCGCCAACTGATCGCAGACAATTTCTTCCTCTAAGATCCCAAACTGGCAACCCCCAGCCAGTTGGCGCAGGTCAGCAACACACCTCTGCGCAAACTCTCCAGCCCGCTGGCGGCGCTGTTGGAGCTGGACTATGACATTTTCCGGGACACGAAAGTAGCACGCCATTAGCCCAACCACATCCTCAAAACTGTCACTCACTCCCAGTGTACTAAAAATGTGCTGTCCCTTCATGCCAAGATTATGGACCAGTATTGTTCGTGCACACAATTTCTCCAACTCACCAAGGTTCAATGCCACCAGATAATTCTCGAATGCTGCAAACCACCTCTCTCACGGCACCGGCGGCTCACCAGGAAGCTCGAGAAATGGCCAAATGCCCAAAGTACCTTTATCAGTACCTTTATCCTCGTTGCCAAATGTTATGTCCATCATCTGTAATCCAATGATGAGGCGGGAGATGCAACTAGAACTCAACTTTATTGGTGATTCACAGACACAAGGCACTCCCGTACAGGCAGAGGCGAAGATCAAAAGAGACCGTGTCTCTTCCACCTTGGTCTTTTATACTCAAGGTGGTGGTGGACAAAGAAAGGTGGAGCCACCACCCTCATCATACAATAATACATCATATTTATATATGACAGATATACCAGATATTGCCAAAATATTTGACAAGTGCACACATAAATCTGAACGTGAATGTTTACTGTCCTAGTCATATTGTTTGGTTGAAATCCTTTGCTTAGACCAAGCTTTCCTGTCATAACAATTTGCATTCATAATAACAAGTCACTTTTAACTGAGTCTATATGAATGAACCAACACACCTAATGAAACATCATTGTGTCATAAATGGCAACATCTAATATTTGTGCACCACTTTAAACTAAAAAAAAAGATTTTGATTTTGATGCAAACGATTAGTAGGTGTTGAGATTGAAGGATGCGGAGAGCTAGCAGTGCTGTGAGCTGTTTGAGCAGATGCTGCTAGCAGCTGATGCTTAAAATGGTACTGACAAATGACAGCACCCTATGCATTTTTTTAAAATCTTGGCTGCTCCCTTTCGGGGTTGCAAAAGCACGTGATATTGTAAAGAGCCGCATGTCAATTTGGCTCGGATTTTTACACTGGAGCCACTTCCAGATACAGCCTCCCTATTTATCCAGGCTTAGGACTGGCAGAGGACTACACTGGCTTGTGCTCCCCCTATGGCTGAGTAACCCTATGCATGACAGAGGTAAAAGAGCTTATGAAATCTGATTTGACCATTTTCAGTCAAGCTACATGGTCTTTGATATACTGTATATCTGATCAAGTACCACATACAAAAGTGACTCAGATCAGAAGTGAAAGATAAGACTTTTGATCAGATGTATGCAGTTAGACAGTCATTGAAAAAAATCAGATGTGCGTCACATCTTGGTAGAAAAAAAAATAACACATTGGAGTCACTTCAACCTGTTACTATAAATGTCATAGCTTCAGGGTTGTTTCATTTTGTGAAGGACCTTTTTAATATTTTGGCTTACTGTATATTGACAGTATTTGTAATAATTTCTACATAGCTAATACACTATTTTTTCTCACAAAAATTGTTAATGTATTTCTTCTGTCATAATGGCTGTGCTTTTTTCATTTCATCTCAGCTCACTGGAAAAAAAAACAAACAAAAAAAACAAACAAACTGTAAACAAACTTTAATTCAGTTTCCACTAGAAATTAACCTGGATATCATCTGCCCTCCTGTTCACCACTAGCTACAAATTTTGAATCAGAAAACTCCTAGCAGGAGAACTTAATCACTGGATATATTAGCTAAAAAGAAGAAAAAAAAGGCAGAATTATTTGAGGAGAAATGGAGTTGGTAAGAAATTTAAACTATATTTTTATTATCTCCAATTCTGTTCATTTCTAAATAGATATATTTTTTCAATATATTCTCCATTGTCACTGTTTTGTTGTTGTAAGAAAGTTATGACTCTTCCTCTTCATTGGGATAACTTTTGGTGCGTTTTACCTTAATACCCATGCTGACGTGACTCATAATGTTTAAATACTTTGTATCAGTTTTTGTATGGAAAGGGACCATGAAAGCACCTGTAAAGTACTTTTGCATCCCCAGAAATGAGCACTCATTTGTAAACTGCTAATGCTGCCCAGATGCTAAATATGTACCTCGATATGTGTTCCATTTACTTTATTGTATAAACTGATGGTGTTAACATCCAAGTAGTTTTCCATCCTCCTAAAAGTAACAGGATCTTTAAATTCTGTCAGAGTGAAATTGTAGCCAAACCAAAATATAACCACTGAAGTTTTTAGTTGCAGTGGTAATACAGTGGGGCAAAAAAGTATTTAGTCAGCCACCAATTGTGCAAGTTCTCCCACTTAAAAGATGAGAGAGGTGTCCAATTTTCATCATAGGTATACCTCAACTATGAGAGACAAAATGAGAAAAATAAATCCAGAAAATCACATTGAAGGATTTTTAATGAATTAATTGGTAAATTCCTTGGTAAAATAAGTATTTGCTCACCAACAAACAAGCAAGATTTCTGGCTCTCACAGAGCTGTAACTTCTTCTTTAAGAGGTTCCTCTGTCCTCCACTCGTTACCTGTATTAATGGCACCGGTTTGAACTTATCAGTATAAAAGACACCTGCCCACAACCTCAAACAGTCAGACTCCAAACTCCACTATGGCCAAGACCAAAGAGCTGTCGAAGGACACCAGAAACAAAATTGTAGACCTGCACAAGGCTGGGAAGACTGAATCTGCAATAGGTAAGCAGCTTGGTGTGAAGAAATCAACTGTGGGAGCAATTATTAGAAAATGGAAGACATACAAGACCGCTGATAATCTCCCTCCATCTGGGGCTCCACGCAAGATCTCACCCCATGAGGTCAAAATGATCACGAGAACGGTGAGCAAAAATCCCAGAACCACACGGGGGGACCTAGTGAATGACCTGCAGAGAGCTGGGACCAAAGTAACAAAGGCTACATCAGTAACACACTACGCCGCCAGGGACTCAAATCCTGCAGTGCCAGACGTGTCCCCCTGCTTAAGCCAGTACATGTCCAGGCCCGTCTGAAGTTTGCTAGAGAGCATTTGGATGATCCAGAAGAGGATTGGGAGAATGTCATATGGTCAGATGAAACCAAAATAGAACTTTTTGGTAAAAACTCAACTTGTCGTGTTTGGAGGAGAAAGAACACCATACCTACTGTGAAGCATGGGGGTGAAAACATCATACTTTGGGGCTGTTTTTCTGCAAAGGGACCAGGATGACTGATCCGTGTAAAGGAAAGAATGAATGGGGCCATGTATCCTGAGATTTTGAGTGAAAACCTCCTTCCATCAGCAAGGGCATTGAAGATGAAACGTGGCTGGGTCTTTCAGCATGACAATGATCCTAAACACACCACCCGGGCAACGAAGGAGTGGCTTCGTAAGAAGCATTTCAAGGTCCTGGAGTGGCCAAGCCAGTCTCCAGATCTCAACCCCATAGAAAATCTTTGGAGGGAGTTGAAAGTGCGTGTTGCCCAGTGACAGCCCCAAAACATCACTGCTCTAGAGGAGATCTGCATGGAGGAATGGACCAAAATATCAGCAACAGTGTGTGAAAACCTTGTGAAGACTTACAGAAAACGTTTGACCTCTGTCATTGCCAACAAAGGGTATATAACAAAGTACTGAGATGAACTTTTGTTATTGACCAAATACTTATTTTACCAAGGAATTTACCAATTAATTCATTAAAAATCCTTCAATGTGATATTCTGGATTTTTTTTTCTCATTTTGTCTCTCATAGTTGAGGTATACCTATGATGAAAATTGGACACCTCTCTCATCTTTTAAGTGGGAGAACTTGCACAATTGGTGACTGACTAAATACTTTTTTCCCCCACTGTATATACTGACTAAAATGTAGTGACTGAGCATGAAATATAGTTCAATTTATTCAACCTAAAAGATATGGCAGTCAAAATAATGTATGCTTAGATCTGGGTTATTATGCCTGAAGTAGTGTGTCAGTGTGTCTGTCTGCACTGAGGCATCAACACCTATGGTATTTTCTTTAATTTATGTGTCATTCTTACAAGATCATGCACTGCAGCTTGTGAATATCACATTTTGGGATCAATCTTTTATTTCCAAATCCACCCATTTTACACAAATACAACAATAGTTGAATTTACAAAACCTCACAATTAAAGATGTATTCACACATTAAACAGAGGTAGATAATTAAGAAATATTACATGAAAGTGAGTGCGGTATCATTGAATAGTTTAAATGGCAGTGATTCTTTTTACCCTTGACACGGAGCAGAGGACGTAGCCTACTACGAATCACTGCCATTTAAAATATTCATGATACCACAACGAGCTCAGGTGTAATATAGCTTTTGTACAACATTTCTACAAGAACATTTTATTAAATTACAGTAATACCGGACAAAATATTCTCATTTGTTTATTTTTTTTTAACCAGTTATTTTTGCGTAACTGAAGAAAAAAAGATAGTCCCTTCTAAATGTAGCCAGTAACTGTTGCTAAACATCTCAATCAGCATGAAGACATCTATTGTCATTTCACACACATGTAAACAAATTAAATATTGTCAAGTGCAAAAGTCACTGTTTATAATACATACCAGCCACCTGTTGAGTTGGTACCGTAGAAGTGCCGAGATTGAAAAGTGAGCAGTGTCGGTGGCTAGTTAGCATGCTAGTGATTTGGCTTTGGCACACTTTGCTCAATTTTTCTGGGCATTTTCAAATGAAATAAAGAGCCCATCACCACAATGGTATTCTGATTTGTTAATTGAGACAATAAATCCAACTCTAGCACTGCCTATTTTTTTTAAACAGACGTGAAATAGCTTAACGATATTTATACAAGGGCAGACTTTGTAAACTGAATAAAGTTTTTTTTTTTTTTTCCTACCAATTCCTGTGACTTCAGCAGGTCCTGCATGATTTGAATTTTGTCCAGTCACTGCAACTTTACGTCAATTTTGGCCAATTGTCGTCAAGTTCCACCAGTTTCACCAATCAAATTTGTCCCCGAGTTGCGTGCAAACGTGTATGTCAGTCTGACCACTCAAATGTGGCACTGCACCATGCTCACTTCCGTGTTTACAGTGAGTATATACCAAATACATCAGCAAAAAACAGTGTGTGATTAAAAAAAAAACAAAAACAAAACACTCACCTGTGAGTTTTCCCACATTGTTCCTTCCTGCGTCTCCCCTGGCCAACCGGTGAATGTCTCCCCAAGTCTCCGTAATGACTGTGTGTATGAAGTGCCGGGTTTATGTCAAAAAACGTCTGCCTGCCTGAAAGCACCCCCATCTTGGGAGTGCTCATGAGGAGACATGCCGTAAAACCACACAAAAAACAAGTGAATCTAATATTATAGCTAGTGTTGTGACAGTTTATATGCCTTTAGAGGTAAAAGTCACTACTACATCTTGTCAATGAGTTTGAAAGCCGTGAATCTCAGGTCTGGACACGGGCCAGTGCACGATTCAGACAATCCCCAAGGAGAGCCCCGCATCTTACTGCAACAATAAAAATAAAATAAAATAAAAAAAAAATCCTGCAAAATCCTGGAAGGACTGTATAGTAACCAGTAATTATTAACAGTAACTTAATGTCAAGTCTACAGACTTGAGAATTGCAGTACTGTGTTGGATACCTTAATTTCCACAGTGAAGCACTGTTTGAAAAGCAAATACAGTCTTAACCATCTCTCATCCTGAAGTCCTGTCCTTTTAAACATCCAGCGATATATTTTACGTCTGTTTAAACAAAACAGACAGGCTAGAGTTGAATTTATTGACTTGATTAGAAAACCACAATACCTTTGTGGTGATGGACTCTTTGTTTCATCTGAAAATGCCACAAAAAACTAAGTGAAGTGTGCCGAAACCAAATCACTACCATGCAAACGAGCCACCAGCATTGATCTATTACCACTATTACCGGAGTGGTCACCTTGTGGTAGAGCACCCGCCCCTCAGCAAGGAGGGCATGGGTTCAATAGCTGTTCTGGTCATACCCAAGATCATATAAATAAATGGTACTTCCCAACCTCTAGCTTGGTGCTCAGCATAATAGAATGGAGGAAGGAAAAATTGTAACCCACGGACAACAGATGAAAATATGCCACTGGCTACAATCTGGCAAGTCTACATTGATTGTTATCAATGTCCATTAACTTACACTGTCCTTAAAAACAGCAGCTTACAATTTGCAATCTGGGCCCTTGTGTGGTACAGACTCAACAGGTGACTGGTATGTATCTAGATGCTAAGCAACAGTTACTGGCTACGATTAGAAGGGACTATTTTTTCCTCAGCTGCGCAAAATAACTGGTTAAATAAATCACAATATTTTGTCCAATATTGTTGTCATTTAATAAACTGTGCTTGCAGAACTGTTGCATAAAAGCAATATTACACTCGTGGTCGTACGCTATCAATGAATACACTAACTATGGGTGTGATATGTACTATATTCATTAATACCATACTCCCTCTCATGTAATATTGCTTAAATATGGACATGCAGAATGACAACAAATTTAGAATCAACAACAGTAATTGATAATACTACCTTGAAATGTAACTCATTAATGTATTGGAAAATTTTCGTTAAAAGATAACCCTCTACATTTTTGTGTTATCTACAGAAGGGGATAAACATGTAGAGCTTTCTGTTACTGGAAACACTATATTTGTGATCAGCTGATGCTGCTGATTCTGCAAGTTAATGGATGTGTTTTCAAGCTGTTTGAGTGCAGCAGGCTGGATGGAACAGGATAAGTCCCAGTTAGAAGCTGTACACCCAACACATTACACAGAGCACCGATTGCCAATCAACCTAACAGTTATTTTTCTGGAATAACAGAGGAAATTCACATGTGAAAGTGCCCATCCCAGTAAAATGTGTAAACCTAATACCTTCTAGCTGTGAGACAACAGCATGAACTACTTCAGCATCACCATGTCTGAAGTAGTTATCAAAACAATTAATAGAGTGAAGGAAACCAAATCAACCCTTACTATTTTATTCAAGGTGGTTTGAAGTAATTTTCATTCCTCAGCCCAAAGACATTCAAACCCAAGGAGTGCAATTAGTTGTTCATTAAGCATAGATTATGAATATTCTTGTTATTAGATAGCAACAATCATTTGTTTTTTCTTTGAGCATGAGGATGTCTAGTAGCACATCATTTGCAGAGCAATATTGTCTTTGGAGGTTGAGGGTGGTAAAAAAAAACAAAACATTAGATTGTATAGACTAACATCAGCTAATAGGAAACATAACATGAGGCACACCTCATCAGAGCAAAGGAAACAAATGCAAATGAAAGCATTCACTCCTTAATAAAGAAATGAAGCAAAAGCAGGCAGAAAATTCAAAGCTGTTCCACTTATAGCTTATTAAGGGAACATCAGCAGCAATCAATCTTCTTCTTGATATATCTCTTCTCATTACATCCATTACAGCCAACACCCACTCCCTGTATGCAGCACAGTTGAGAAGTGGCTGCCTCTCTTTTCCTTGACACACTTTCATTTTTCAAACCAAGTGGATCCCTTCCTTTTAGTGAATGGAATGAAGATGGCCGTGGGTCAATTGAGGACACAGGACCTCTAGGTTAAAGTGTTTTGATCAATCAGTGGATTTTGAATGAAAGCATCTTTCTGAATTCTAACTGAAAAAACGATGACTCCTACTTGAGAAATTGGAGAGGATCCCCAACACCTTGCACTACACATACTGTAGATTACAGGTAGAATCCAAATGGTGTGGAGAGATTAAAATATTTGGATTTCTGACAATTGCCTCAAAAGTCAAAACACTATCTTGGGCATTATGTAAATTAATACTTTACACTTGTCATGCCTGCCCCATTGTTTCCTGCTCTAACGGAGCAATTTCAGACTATTCTTGCGAATGATTTATCCTCATTTGTAATTTTTAGGAAGCAGATGGAGAGTGCTGTCAAGCTTGTCAGCAAAAAAATCTACAAATTATATGCCGGATGAGGCTGGATGACTGCAGACACCACAGAATATGGATGACTTTTTTTTTTAAATTCTTGTGAGACAATTCAGTTACCTTTATCTGCCTGATGCCTTTGACCTATTTGTTTGTCTGTCTACACACATATGAATAGATGCAGGTAGAATGCATTCGACTTCATAAACAGAAAGCTTTATATTTTAGTTTAATGATAAAATGTTATTGATGCATGTAATATCAAGAACTGTCACATCTGTAACACACACACACACACACACACACACACACACACAGAGTATATACTTCTGATAAAAATCTTAAGACTGGCAGAAAAATTACAAGTATTTGTATTTCACGCTGGTGGATCATAACCAGGTTGTACGTAGAGCTTCAAGATGCAAAAAGAATCAGGAGCATGTGACAAAAAATATACAATTTATTGAAAACTACATTTAAAATCAAACAGGCTGTTCATCAGCTGATGAAAAGTTTAAGACCATAGCCCCCAAAACCCCCAAAGCAGAACAAAAAGTGTCAGTAGTGAGTACCCCCCCCCCCCCCACACACACAAGCCGTTGTTGTTGATCACTTCAAAAACTTGTTTAGGCATACCTGATGTGATTGTTTCCAGGAGGCTTGTGGGAACGTTGCTCCATGTGGTAAAGATAGCTTTACGAAGGGCATCCAGGGTCTGGAACTGACATCTGTTTTTGTAAACATCTCTTACCATCCATCCCTAAACATTCTCAATGGGATTTAGATCAGGATGTGCATCAACACAACCTGCAGCGCCATTGTTTCATTGAAGGAAAAAGCACCCCGGGACATGATGGTGCCTACTCCATTGTGCCGCGAAGAGAACAGCTCCAGTGGGATCTTCTTGTCATGCCAGTAATGTTGGAAACCATCAGGACTGTTCAGGTTAAATTTTTCTCAGAGAATAAAACTTTCTTCCACCTTTCAATGTCCCTGTCAAGGTTGAAGTGGACACAGGACTCACGTGCTGGCAGGAATATGGTGCAAAGATGATATTTATTGAACTAAACACAAAAACCTCAGGAACAAGACAAAAGCAGTTTGTGGGCTGAAAAAACAAAAAACTTGGATAGAAACGTAAAGCAAGGCTAGGCAAGGATACTGACTCGGGGACATAGACATAGACCACGGCATGAATGCTAATGATGCCACGAGGACCTGAGATGAACACAGACATATACACCGTGGGTAATCAATAAAACACAGGACAGGTGTGAACAATCAAAGGCAAATGGAAACAGCAGGAAAGTGGCTATGGGTACAGGAGACATGAGGGGCTGAAACAAAAAAGGGTAAACATGTACACACACAAGACCCAGGACTAGACAGGGGAATACAGAAATACAAAAATGATGATGATAATAATAATAATAATAATAATAATAATAATAATAATAATAATAATAATAATAATAATAAACAAAAACCAAAAAAAAACAGAAAATGTAGGCACAGTCTGCAGATCCTGACAGTAACATATTTGGAAAGGTTTTTGGCGTGGGAGGAGACATGGCCTTTGAAGATGTTTTTTTGTTAATTAAGCCCTTCTGCAGCTTAATCAGAATCAGAATCAGAATCAGCTTTATTGGCCAAGTATGCACAACGCATACAAGGAATTTGACTTTGGCTAAAAACTTGCTCTCATTGTTCAGGTGGAGGATTTAAATAAGGATTCAATGACAACAGAGTATGTACAGTAAATTACAGTCTGTCCACGTTTCTATAAAAGGATGCAGATATATACAGGAATATATGCAGTTATTTACTCAGACTAACCACACTTTGCAGAAATATATGAAAAAATATACAGTCACACAGTATATCAATGTGAACTCAGATTCAGTGATATAATGTGAATGAAGTAAAAAGCAGTGTGAGAGTTATGTGCAAAGTAATAATGGATGAAAAGTCATGAGTACAGCAACAGGTAGGACTAGGTGAATGTTAGGAGTTCATCAGAGTGATGGCTTGAGGAAAGAAACTGTTCCTGTGACGGGTGGTTTTGACCTTCAGTGATCTGTAACGACGACCAGAAGATAGAAGTTCAAACAGTTTGTGGCAGGGGTGTGATGGGTCAGCACAGATGTTTCCCGCCCATTTCCTGGTTATGGACCGATATAAGTTCTCAATGGAGGGTAGGTCGGTACCAATGATCCTCTCCGCAGACTTAATGATCCGCTGCAGTCTGGTCTTGTCCTGTTTAGTGATAGATCCAAACCAGACAGTGATGGAAAAGCAGAGGACAGATTGGATGATGGCGGTGTAGAAGACAACCAGCAGCTCCTGAGGCAAATCAAACTTCTTGAGCTGAAACAGAAAAAACAACCTCTGCTGGTCCTTTTTCCGGACAGTGTCTATATGGGAGGACCACTTCAGGTTCCGGGAGATTGTGGTACCCAGAAACTTGAAGGAGTCCACAGTGGACACTGTGCTGTTGAGGATGGTGAGTGGGGGGAATGAAGGGGGGTGTCGCCCGAAATCCACAGTCATCTCCACCGTTTTGGCTGGGTTAAATTCAAGATGGTTCTGGCTGCACCAGAGGATCAGCTGCTCCACCTCCTGCCTGTATGCAGACTCATCATCATCCCGGATCAAACCGATGACTGTGGTGTCGTCCGCAAACTTCAGGAGCTTCACCGAAGGGTCCTCTGAGGTGCAGTCGTTGGAGTAGAGGGAGAAGAGCAGTGGGGAAAGGACACATCCTTGGGGGGCGCCAGTACTAATTTTTCGGGAGCTGGATGTAAATCTCCCTAGCTTCCCCTGTTGCCACCTGTCAGTCAGAAAGCTGGAGATCCACTGGCAGGTGGAGGGGGGCACCTTGAGCTGGAGGAGTTTCTGATGAAGAATGCCTGGGATGATGGTGTTGAACGCTGAGCTGAAGTCGACAAACAGGATCCTGGCGTACGTCCCTGGGGAGTCGAGGTGTTGCAGGATGTAATGTAGTCCCATATTCACTGCATCATCCACTGACCTGTTTGACCGGTAGGCAAACTGCAGTGGGTCCATCAGGGGGCCTGTGATGACCTTCAGGTGGTTCAGCACCAATCTCTCCAAGGATTTCATGACCACAGAGGTCAGGGCAACAGGTCTGTAGTCGTTTAATCCTATAACAGAGGGTTTCTTGGGAACTGGAATGATGATGGAGCGTTTGAAGCAGGAAGGCACTTCACGCAGCTCCAGTGATCTGTTAAAGATCCGGGTGAAGATGGGGGCCAACTCGTTGGAGCAGACTCTCAGGCAGGACGGAGACACACCATCAGGTCCTGCAGCCTTCTTGATCTTTTGTCTCTGAAAGACCCGGCGCACCTCCTCTTCACAGATCGTTAGTGCTGGTGAGAGGTCAGAGTGGAGGAGGGATGGAGTTCCTGGGGCTGCAGATAATCCTTTTGTGTGAGTGGGAGGTGAGAACTGTAGGTTCTTTTCAAACCTGCAGTAAAAGCTGTTAATGCTGTTAATGCTTACTTAGCTGATGTCAGCATCAGAAAGGGCCTTAATTTGGATTGAAGATCGGCCGGTGTCTTCACAGAAAGCCCGTGAGATCCTCCAGCTCAGCTCTTTTGGACTGCCCTGCTTTTTCCCCTGATCTAAATCCCATTGAGAACATATGGGGATAGATGGCAAAGGAAAGGTTACAAAAATGTACGTCAGTTCTAGACCGTGGATGTTGTTCATGAAGCCATCATTACCACACAAAGCAATGTTCCCACCACACTCATGGAAATATTCACGTCAAGCATGTCTAAGCAAACTTTTTAAGTAATCCACAACAACGACCACGCTACTCACTATATACACACGCATATATATGTACGGTGGGGGAAAAAAGTATTTAGTCAGTCACCAATTGTGCAAGTTCTCCCACTTAAAAGATGAGAGAGGTGTCCAATTTTCATCATAGGTATACCTCAACTATGAGAGACAAAATGAGAAAAAAAAATCCAGAAAATCACATTGAAGGATTTTTAATGAATTAATTGGTAAATTCCTCGGTAAAATAAGTATTTGATCAATAACAAAAGTTCATCTCAATACTTTGTTATATACCCTTTGTTGGCAATGACAGAGGTCAAACGTTTTCTGTAAGTCTTCACAAGGTTTTCACAGACTGTTGCTGATATTTTGGTCCATTCCTCCATACAGATCTCCTCTAGAGCAGTGATGTTTTAGGGCTGTCGCTGGGCAACATGCACTTTCAACTCCCTCCAAAGATCTTCTGTGGGGTTGAGATCTGGAGACAGACTAGGCCACTCCAGGACCTTGAAATGCTTCTTACGAAGCCACTCCTTCGTTGCCCGGGCGGTGTGTTTAGGATCATTGTCATGCTGAAAGACCCAGCCACGTTTCATCTTCAATGCCCTTGCTGATGGAAGGAGGTTTTCACTCAAAATCTCAGGATACATGGCCCCATTCATTCTTTCCTTTACACGGATCAGTCGTCCTGGTCCCTTTGCAGAAAAACAGCCCCAAAGTATGATGTTTTCACCCCCATGCTTCACAGTAGGTATGGTGTTCTTTCTCCTCCAAACACGACAAGTTGAGTTTTTACCAAAAAATTCTATTTTGGTTTCATCTGACCATATGACATTCTCCCAATCCTCTTCTGGATCATCCAAATGCTCTCTAGCAAACTTCAGACGGGCCTGGACATGTACTGGCTTAAGCAGGGGGACACGTCTTGCACTGCAGGATTTGAGTCCCTGGCGGCGTAGTGTGTTACTGATGTAGCCTTTGTTACTTTGGTCCCAGCTCTCTGCAGGTCATTCACTAGGTCCCCCCGTGTGGTTCTGGGATTTTTGCTCACCGTTCTCATGATCATTTTGACCTCACGGGGTGAGATCTTGTGTGGATCCCCAGATGGAGGGAGATTATCAGTGGTCTTGTATGTCTTCCATTTTCTAATAATTGCTCCCACAGTTGATTTCTTCACACCAAGCTGCTTACCTATTGCAGATTCAGTCTTCCCAGCCTTGTGCAGGTCTACAATTTTGTTTCTGGTGTCCTTCGACAGCTCTTTGGTCTTGGCCATAGTGGAGTTTGGAGTCTGACTGTTTGAGGTTGTGGGCAGGTGTCTTTTATACTGATAATGAGTTCAAACCGGTGCCATTAATACAGGTAACGAGTGGAGGACAGAGGAACCTCTTAAAGAAGAAGTTACAGGTCTGTGAGAGCCAGAAATCTTGCTTGTTTGTAGGTGACCAAATACTTATTTTACCAAGGAATTTACCAATTAATTCATTAAAAATCCTTCAATTTGATTTTCTGGATTTTTTTTTTCTCATTTTGTCTCTCATAGTTGAGGTATACCTATAATGAAAATTGGAGACCTCTCTCATCTTTTAAGTGGGAGAACTTGCACAACTGGTGCCTGACTAAATACTTTTTTGCCCCACTGTATCTATCTATCTATCTATCTATCTATCTATCTATCTATCTATCTATCTATCTATCTATCTATCTATCTATCTATGTGTGTGTGTGTGTGTGTGTGTGTGTGTGTGTGTGTGTGTGTGTGTGTGTGTGTGGTTTGCTTGGTACTGGATAACCATGAAAACCAGTACTACTTGTATCATGGGTCATGCAATCGGTGACTCAACCAGCAACCCCGCCCTTCCGAGGGTGTGGAGGGTGAAACTGGGCCACTCCCAGTTACAGACTAGGAGTGGTCCACCAGTGAGACTGGACATCCTGGCAGATAAGCACATTTGTCGCAAGGTCTGTGGTGGACCTTTGCCAGTCGGTGCATCGTGACATGCACTACTCACAGAGCAGAGATAAACAAACCTATCATCTGGTCATTCACTCCAACAGATACTGGAGTAAGTTTGTCTTGGCATGTCCTTTCCACTGATAATATCTCTATCCAGCAAAAGCTAGCAGTACTCAAATACTTTGCAAGCAGTTTCATGAAGTGGTCAAAGAAAGCAACGCATACCGGCTCGGACGTCGCCCGCGTTAACAAGGTCAGGAGTTCCTGGCAGCAGAGAGCTGGATGTCCTTCTGGAAGGTTCTCCTCTCTTCACAGAGGAATGCTGGAGCTCTGACAGAATGACCATCGGGTTCGTGGTCACCTCCTTGACTAAAGCCCTTCTCCCCCGATCGCTCAGTTTTAACAGCTGGCCAGCTCTAGGAAGAGTCCTTGTGGTTCCAAACTTCTTCCATTTATGGATGATTGAGGCCGCTGTGCTCACTGGGACCTTCAAAGTAGCAAAAATTTTTCTATACCCTTCACCAGATTTGTACCTTGAGACAATCCTTTCTCGGTGGTCTACAGACAATTCCTTTGACTTCATGTTTGGTTTGTGCTCTGACATGCACTGTCAACTGTGGGACCTTATATAGACAGGTGTGTGCCTTTCCAAATCATATTCAATCAACTGAATTTACCACAGGTAGACTCCACTGAAGCTGTGGAAACATCTTAAGGATGATCAGTGGAAGCAGGATTCACCTGAGCTCAATTTTGAGCTTCATAGCAAAGGTTGTGAATTCTTATGTACATGTGATTTCTTAGTTTTTATTTTTAATAAATTTGCAAAAATCTAAAAAAAAAAAACACAATCTTTTTTCATGTTGTTATTTTGGGGTATCGTGTGTAGAATTCTGAGGAAAAAATTAATTTAATCCAATTTGGAATAAGTCTGTACCCTAATAAAATGTGGAAAAAGTGAAGTGTGGTGAATACTTTCCAGACACACATATTCAATTCAATTCAATTCAACTTTATTTATATAGCGCCATTTCACAACAACAGTCATCTCATAGCACTATCAACTGTAGGGGGGAACCCCCACAGTTGCAGAAAGACCCCAGCAATCAGGTGATCCCCTGTGAGCAAGCACTTGGCGACGGTGGAGAGGAAAAACTCCCTTTTAACAGGAAGAAACCTCCAGCAGAACCAGGCTCAGGGAGGGGCAGTCATCTGCTGCGACTGGCTGGGGGGTGAGGGGACAGAGAAGATGAAAAGAACAGACATGTAGAGAGCAAACAGCACGATGGGGACTCAATCTATGGGAGAGAACAAACAAATGTTAATGACCAGCAAAAAAAAATATTTCATAGAGAGTGAGGAAAGGAGTGAGGCCCAGTGCATTACTGGAGGTCCCCCGGCTGACTAAACCTATTAGCAGCATAACTAAGGGAGGGTTCAGAAACACATGATCCCTCCCTAATTGTAGGCTATATCAAAAAGGTAGGTTTTAACCCTAATCTTAAAAACAGAGATCGAGTCTGACTCCCGAATCCAGATTGGCAGCTGATTCCACAGGAGAGGAGCTTGATAACTGAAGGCTCTGCCTCCCATTGTACTTTTGGAGATTCTAGGTATTACAAGTAGTCCTGCATTTTGGGAGCGTAGTGCTCTGTTAGGATAATACAGTAGTATCCGATCTTTTAAATAAAAAGGAGCCTGATTGTTTAGAGCTTTGTAAGTAAGAAGAAGGATTTTAAACTTAATTCTAAACTCTATGGGAAGCCAATGAAGGGAGGCCAGAACCGGAGAGATATGATCTCTCTTTCTAGTACCTGTTAAAACTCTTGCTGCAGCATTTTGGATCAGCTGAAGACTTTTTAAAGATGTTTTAGGACAACCTGATAATAAAGAATTACAATAATCTAATCTCGAGCGAACAAAAGCGTGGATCAGTTTCTCAGCATCACTCTGAGACAAGATGCTCCTAATCTTGGCAATATTACGCAAATGATAGAAGGCAGTCTTAGAAACAAATTTAATATGTGAATTGAAGGACAAATCCTGATCAAAAATAACTCCAAGGTTCCTCACAGAGCTATTAAGAGAAAGAGTAACTGCATCCAAACTGAAAGTTTGATTTGGAAAGGAATTTCTAAGGTTTTTTGGACCAACAAGAATGACTTCAGTCTTATCTGAATTTAATAGCAGGAAATTACAAGTCATCCAAGCTTTGATTTCCTTAAGACAGGCTTCTAACTTGGCTAATTGATTACTATCATCTGGCTTCATTGACAGGTATAATTGTGGTCATCTGCATAACAATGAAAATGTATACAGTGCTTTCTAATAATGTTGCCTAACGGAAGCATATATAAACTAAAAAGAGTAGGGCCTAGCACAGATCCCTGTGGAACTCCATGACTAAGCTTTGAGTTGAAAGAAAACTCATTATTTACATGAACAAACTGGAACCTATCAGATAAATAAGAGCTAAACCACTGCAACAAAGTTCCATTAAGTCCAACATAGTGTTCTAATCTATCAAGTAGAATATTATGATCGATAGTATCAAAAGCTGCACTAAGGTCTAAAAGGACAAGTACAGAAACTAGTCCATTATCAGATGCAATGAGGAGGTCGTTAGTGACCTTCGCTAAGGCTGTTTCAGTACTATGATGGATTCTAAACCCAGATTGAAACTCTTCAAGTAAACCATTTCCCTGCAGGTGGTCGAATAATTGCGTAGCAACAACTCTTTCTAAGATTTTTGAAATGAAAGGGAGATTAGAGATTGGTCTATAGTTAGCTAAAGCTCCTGGATCTAGCGTTGGCTTTTTGAGTAAGGGTTTAATTACAGCTGTTTTAAAAGCCTGTGGTACATGGCCTAAAGTTAATGAAGAATTGATAATATGAAGAATAAAGCTACCAATAAGTGGGAAGACTTCTTTAAATAACCTAGTAGGAATAGGGTCTAAAAGACAAGTTGAAGGTTTGGATGAGGAAACTATTTTGTCTAACTCACAAAGGTCGATTGGAGTAAACTCATCAAGACAGACATCAAAAGAAGGAGTTGTAGTAGTTACAGTATTTAAGTTAACTGTGGGAAGAATCTAATTGATTTTATCTCTGATGGATGAAATTTTATTATTGAAAAATTTCATAAAGTCCTGACTAGTAAGCTCTAAGGGAATGCTAGGATTGACAGAGTCCTGACTCTTTGTCAACCTGGCTACAGTACTGAAAAGAAACCTGGGATTATTCTTGTTCTCTTCTATTAATGCAGAGTAATAACTTGTTCTAGCTTTTCTAAGAGATTTTTTATAAATTAAAAGATGATTTCTCCAAGCTAAATAGATTTCATCTAAATTAGTAGAGCGCCATTTTCTTTCTAATTGACGAGTCTTCTGTTTTAAGCTACTAGTTTCTGTGTTGAACCAAGGAGTTAGAAATCTCTGATTAGACTTTTTCTTTTTTAAGGGGGCCACCAAGTCTAGAGCCTGATGCAGAGAAGCTGAAACACTATCCACCATGTTATCAATTACAGAAGGAGCAAGCTGTCTATAGCTTATTTCCATTGTGTTGACACATGGCATAGAGGAAACAATCTGCATAAATTTGGAAACAGCATCATCTGAGAGGCATCTACTGTAATAATATTTTTCTTTAGGAGCCAAATAGTCAGAAATGGTAAAATCAAAGGTTAACAGACAATGGTCTGACAGTACAGGGTTATGAGGAGACACTACAAGATTTTCTATTTCTATGCCATATGTCAGAACAAGGTCCAATGTATGGTGGAGGTAATGAGTAGAATTTCCTACTTTCTGAGAAAACCCAATCGAGTCTAATATTGAATTAAATGCCACATTAAGGCAGTCACTATCTACATCCACATGTATATTAAAGTCCCCTACTATAATTATTCTATCAGATTTCAGCACTAAATCAGCTAAGAAATCAGCAAATTCGGATAAAAATTCTGAGTAGGTTGATGGGGGACGATAAACTATGGCAAATAAAATTGGGTTTAACCTAAAATTGCTAAAGTGCCCAATACTGAGGACCAGGCCCTCAAAGGAATTATAACATGTTTTTTGCTTTACATTAACTAGTAATTTGGAATGGTAAATTGCTGCTACTCCTCCTCCACGACCAGAACTTCTGGAATTATAACATGTTTTTTGCTTTACATTAACTAGTAATTTGGAATGGTAAATTGTTGCTACTCCTCCTCCACGACCAGAACTTCTGGGATTTTGACAGTTTAAATAACCAGAGGGAGTTGATTCATTTAAACCAACATAATCCTCTTGCCCTAACCAAGTCTCTGTAAGGGAAATTAAATCAATCTCATGATCAATTAACAGATCATGGACTAACAGAGACTTGGGAGTTAGAGACCTAATATTTA
Source organism: Pholidichthys leucotaenia (assembly GCA_020510985.1). Lineage (NCBI taxonomy): Eukaryota > Metazoa > Chordata > Actinopteri > Cichliformes > Pholidichthyidae > Pholidichthys > Pholidichthys leucotaenia. Next base: position 78,392,615 of record CM035846.1, read on the forward strand.
GTAAACCACATTTAATTTTTAAATTATGAGGAGGAACAGAGGCCAAATCATTCAATTTAGAGGCTTTATGTTTAATTTGAGTTTTACCAATGTTTTGCTTTATCACTTTGGGATGCTTATGCATGATATTTTTATTTACTTTGGAGGGAGCAGACAACATATATGTAGGGATAGATTTTTTTCAAGACACTATTTATCCAAAGCTCAGCAAAAATTCACTGCAACAAAGGAAGCAGCAAACTTAGTTTGTTGAGCAAAACAAAAACAGGAGACGTGCTATAAGCAATCTTTGCAAGAATCAGAGAAAACAAAAACAGAAAACACTCACTCTTCGAGTATTAGTTTATGAATTAGTTCTCTTTCATTTAACAAGCAGAGAACTTGCTTGTGATAACATGCACTTTCAAACTTTTCCAGATTTTCCATCATATGAAAAAAGTTGTAATCAGTAATTAATTGAGTTTTTATCATTTTTAACAAGTCTCTGGGATCACAATCTAGTGATTGCTCAGTCTTCCTTCTCCTGCTAATATAAATGGCCATTTTGGCTTGACCGAGAATGAAATTTAGGATCTCACCTTGTGTTTTCCTTTTCCTTTTAAATGGAAAGCCAAAGATGAAAGTTTGTGGGGAGAAAACCTCCCCAGATGACAAAGCCTCTCTAAGAAAACAGACTGTAGTCTATGACAATCCAGGAAACAGTGGAATAGAGTTTTTCTTTGAGGACAGAAAGGGCAAAACACATTAACATTTGGATTCAAAACCAAGATAAAAACATTCACTGCCACCCCACCATGTAAAACTCGCCATTTAAATCTCCAACCTTTTTAGATAACAGTGGTTTATAAAGTGCTTGCTATACAGGTCTCACCTCTGAACCCAGACCCAGATGTGCTCTCCATGGTGTGTCAACACAATATCTAAGTTTTTCTTAATTTAAGATTTTTACTACGATTCTGTAAATATTTTTTTTTCCAGCTAAGTCACTAATGGTTATGGATTCAGACTTTAAAAAAACACACGAGAGCAGTCGTTAAAATCAAGGGATAAAACATTTTAAGGAAAATGCTCATTTTTAAATTTTGTACAACCCTCAAAGTGGGCAACAACAGTAAAGTGTTCCTGGGGTGTAAGCTGATCCCTCCAGACCTTCAGCAGGTTCTTAATTACTATAACTGAAGACACACCAAGGGCAGAAGACAAAGCAGCAGCATTGTCAATGTTTGGGTCCACATAGATCTACCACATACTCCAGTGTTGTGATCTTTAAACATTCATTCATTTATCTTCTTCTGCTTAATCCTTTTGCGGGTCGCGGGGGTGCTGGAGCCTATCCCAGCATCTTTGGGTGAGAGGCAGGGTACACCCTGGACAGATCGCCAGTCCATTGCAGGGCCAACACAGAGAGAGAGACAACCATTCACTCTCACAGTCATACCTAAGGGCAATTTAGAATCCCCAGTTTGATGCCAACTAACCTAACTTGCATGTTTTTGGCAATGCTGCTCACATTAAAACAAGTCCCCAAAACAACTGGCTCTTTTAAAATCCAAAAGCATGAAGAAAGAGTATTGGAAGAGTCTGTTTTAAAATGTCCCCAGATTTAATTAAAAAAAAACAACACACTGTTAAAAACTATGAAGGTCCTCTAACTTATGGTTTCTCAAGTCCATTACAAACTAATACTCGGCCAGTCCCAAACTGCCATACTGAGCCAGGACAGCCCGAGCAATGAGCCTCCACACTAAAGGCACTTTTCCACTAGTACCCGTTTGGCCCTACTCACTTCGACTTGGCTTTACTCTACTCAGATCGCTCTTGTTTCCATTACAGCTGAGTCCTGTCTAGGGTGGGTGGGATTTTTTTACAGCAAGGCGGCACCACATTCCCATGACGTAAAACACGAGATATAAGCAAAACACAACATGGCGGCTGTACAAGGCGACTCCTCGGTCTGTGGCTTTTTGTCAGCGTCAAGGCCAAAAAGGTCCACCAGACAAGGGTACAGGCAGCGAGACGAAACATTCTGCAAAAGTACTGGAGCATTTAGGAGGCCATAGAGCCGAAGACATGAGGATATGAACCGGATCACATATGAAGGTAACCTAATGATTGCTAATGCTGAAGGGCGCATGCGCACGCACCAACCGGCAGCTGGTGAAAAAGTCCGTCGTCTGTGTGTCTTGTTTTTATGTACTTTAATGTGTTTTTACGAAATTCTCTGTGTCGTTTCTGTCCTGGAATGTTTGTGGACTGTATGGCGAAGAGCTCCCTGGTTCCATCAATATGGACTTCCTCCCCTTTTTTGCACTGCTGCTACTTTTCCTCCTGCTCTTTGTCTCTGAGGTAAATGCGATCGGCATCATGGCGGGCAGAATACATTATTCCAGGGACATGTTGCTGCATTTAAACATGGTTGATGCAGCGGCTGTGATTGAGCCTAAGCCGCAACTGCCGTACTTTATTTTGAGAGACGGACACAGCGGTGAAAAGAGAGACGGGAGAGACGGGAGAAGGAAACGCGGAAAGCGTGGAGGCGTGAAATTGCGCTTGAGAAGACGTCAGTTTGGTAACATTCCTCTTCCTTCTATGATTTTTGGGAACGTACAATCTCTGAGAAACAAGGTGGATGAAATTCAAGGGAATGTACGCTACCAGAAGGACTTTAAGAACTGCTGTGTCATGGCGTTCACCGAGTCTTGGCTTAATGCGCATGACCGAGTCGCAGACCTGTGGATTGATGGCTTTGGAGCCCCACTGCGCTCGGATCGGCAGGAAGAGGTAACGGGGAAATGTCAGGGGGGCGGCGTATGTTTATACATTAATAAGCAGTACTGCACATCTGTCACGGTCAGAGAGTGCATCTGTACACCCGATGTGGAGCTGCTGTCTGTGTCACGATGCCCTTTTTATTTGCCTCGCAAGTTCCCCCAGCTTTTCATCACAACTGTGAACATTCACCCGAGGGCAGACGCTGACTCCGCCTCCAGCACCGTCTTTGATGTGATCCAGCGGCTGCAATCAATTTCTCCAGAGGCGCCAAACTTCATTCTTGGGGATTTTAACCATGTTTCTTTAAAGAAGACACTTAAAAACTTTTATCAGTATGTCTCCTGCTCAACCAGGTGAAAAAAGACATTGGACCTGTGCTATGGATCCATAGAGAGGGCCTATAAATTACCCCCCCTTCCTCCTGTAGGATCCTCAGATCACAACTGTGTACATTTGCTGCCCATATATAAAACTGCTCTCAGAAGAGCCAAGGTGGAGACGAGAGACATTGATGTGTGGACAGAGGATTCAGTGCACAGCCTCCAGGAATGCTTTAACTGTACAGACTGGGAGATATTCACACTGGCCTGCGGGGATAATTTGGACTCTTTGGTGGATGTCACATTCTCATACATGTCTTTCTGTAAAAATAAGAGCGTTCCACGTAAACGTGTCAAAATATATCCCAACAACAAGCCATGGGTTACAAAATCAGTTAAATCCTGCTTACAGAGGAAAGCACTTGCCTTTAAACAGGGGTCTGTTTCTGAGCTACAGGCTGCCACAAAAGAGCTGAAGTCCAAAATTTTAAGAGCAAAACAGAATTATAAATCAGAATTGGAAAGCAAGATGGCAACAAAGAAACTTGGTTCAGCCTGGGCCAGTATGAAAACTATTGCAGGCCTACAGAGCACAGAGCGCAGTAATTGTGTGTTTTTAGATGGTTTTAATTCAGACACAGAGCTGGCTAATGCTCTTAATTGTTTTTATGGTCGTTTTGACTCCTTTGATTTTAGCACAGAAACCCAAGATTTGAAACAGAAACTCAAAGACAATCAGCACTTTAATATTGAGGTGCAGGATGTTAAAAGGGAGTTCTGCGCTGTAAAAATGAACAAAAGTCAGGGCCCTGATAATATATGTGGGCGCTTGGTAAAGTCCTGTGCACATGAACTGAGTCCTATATTTCATTACATTTTCAATAAGTCCTTACAGACACAACATGTGCCTAAGATCTGGAAAGAAGCCGTGGTTGTTCCCGTTCCAAAATCCAGCTGTCCTAAAATGGTAAACAACTTTAGACCAGTTGCTTTGACTTCAATTTTAATGAAAATTTTTGAAAAACTGGTCAGATGTGAGGTCCTAAAGCAGACTGAGCATGCATTGGATCCTCTGCAGTTTGCCTATAGGCATCACAGAGGAGTGGATGACGCCATTGTCACTCTGTTTAACATGCTTTTTAAACATCTGGATTTTAATGGGACACACGCCAGGCTTTTATTTGTGGACTTTTCCTCCGCCTTTAATACAATCCAACCTCATATCTTAGTTGAAAGGCTCCTGCAACAATTTGATTTGAGCAATAATCTGGGGGGGTTGGATTCTGGATTTCTTAACCAACAGGACGCAGAGAGTAAGGGTCAATGGTACATTGTCTGACCTAAAGTGCTCTTCTACTGGCTCTCCTCAGGGGTGTGTGTTTCACCACTACTCTTCATCCTGTACACAAACATGTGTGGGAGCAGACATGACAACAGACACATTATAAAGTATGCTGATGACTCAGTTATTGTCAGTCTCCTCCAGGATGGTGAGAGTGGCCACGGCCCGGTAGTTGATGATTTTGTTCACTGGTGTGAGGATTCCTACCTGCAGCTGAATACGACAAAAACTAAAGACATGATTATTGACTTTAGGAGGAAAACTCCAAGGCACAAAGTCACCGTACTAAAAGGCCAGACCACTGAATGTGTACAATCCTACAAATATCTTGGGACGATTATTGATAGTAATTTAAACTTTGAAGAGAACTGTGAAAGGGTGTGCAAAAAGGGTCAGCAACATTTGCATTGCTTGAGAAAACTTGCACGCTTCCAAACTGACCCAACCATAATGACAATGTTTTATCGGGCTTTTATTGAATCTGTTTTATCCTTTTCTTTAGTGTCATGGTTTGGTCAGATAAAACTGAAACAGAGGAAATCCTTGGATCAGGTAGTTAGATGGTCCAGTCGTTTGCTTGGTGAGTCACAGCTGACCCTGACATCCCTGTACACCAGACAAGTACAGAGGATGGCTACCTCCATTTTAAATGATGACTCCCACCGTTTGCACTGCAACTTTCAGCTTCTTCCCTCAAGACGGAGGTTTGCTGTCCCAAAAAGTAAAACCCAGCACTACAAAAACAGCTTTGTTCCTGCTGCTGTCAAAGAGTTGAACAAGCTGTAACAATAGATTGCACATAATTTAGGTACCTATTTATTAACTCCATTTTATATTTACTTATTTTTGTAGGATGTTACTTGGGTTCTAAATATTTTATTGGGTTTTAGACCTTTGAGTTTTTAACCTCTTTGACTAGTTTTTAACTTTTAATATGACCCTTCTCTCTTACCTCTGGTTTTTCTCCCATCTCTTTGTCTTTTTATACCCTGATTGATGGAGCCTTGAGTATTTTTTATCATGTTTATAGTCAGCTTCATGTGTGCCTGTGTTTGTGTCTATGTTGAATGTAATTTGTGGCTTGTAAATATGGATGTCACCAGACTGCAAAACAAATCTACCTACGGGTACAAATAAAGTAACCTGAACCTGAATGCTAGCTTGCTTTAAGTCCGCTGTACTAAATTATAATGTCTGCAAGTAAACGCTAAAATATGTATGCTGTGTATGTGTTTCAGATGAATGAATGAATCTTTATTTCGGATAGATTAAAAGGAAAGATTAAATGAAAGGAACAGAATAACATAACAAAGGGAAAAAAAATCTATCAATGTCAAATTAAACAATAACTCCTCTGATTATACAGTTTAACATAAGTTATCTGAAGTGGGTGATGGCTGAAGCCGCAGCTTATATTGCCCACCCATATTCCATCCAAGAATTCAAAAGGAAAACAAAACAAGAGCGATCACAATTCAGAACAAATCTAAGAAAAAAATTGACAAAAAAACTAAGCAACAGCATATAACAGACTGAATATGATAATTCTAATGTGCTTTTACATGTCATCTTGTATATACAAGTACATCTCAAAAAATTAGAATATCATGAAAAAGTTCAATATTTTACTGTGGCGTATTAAAATTTTTCGGATAGATTAAAAGGAAAGATTAAACGAAAGGAACAGAATAACAACAAAGGGGAAAAAATCTATCAATGTCAAATTAAACAATAACTCCTCGGATTATACAGTTTAACATAAGTTATCTGGAATGGGTGATGGCTGAAGCAGCAGCTTATATTGCCCACCCATATTCCATCCAAGAATTCAAAAGGAAAACAAAACAAAAGCGATCACAATTCAGGCGTATTAATATTGGCGTATTAATATTTTAATACGCCAAGATCATCACCCTCTACAAAAACAAAGGGGAGAGAAGCGACTGCAACAACTACAGGGGCATCTCCCTCCTCAGCGTTGTTGGCAAAGTCTACGCACGAGTTGTTCTCGTTCGTCTACAGAAGCTTGTCGAACGTGTCTACCCCGAGTCTCAGTGTGGCTTCCGCACTGCGCGATCGACGGTTGACATGATATTCTCCATCCGCCAACTCCAGGAGAAATGCAGAGAACAGAACATGCCCCTGTATGTCGCCTTCATCGACCTCACCAAAGCGTTCGATTTGGTCAGCAGAGAGGGCCTTTTCAAGATCCTGCCAAAGATAGGATGCCCACCAAAGTTGCAAAGCCTCATCGAATCGTTTCACACCAACATGCAGGGGATAGTGCAGCACGATGGCAACGTCTCAGAGCCATTCAACATACGGAGCGGAGTGAAACAGGGCTGTGTACTTGCGCCAACCCTCTTTGGGATTTTCTTTGCTATGCTCCTGAGGCATGCCTTCAGCACAGCAGCAGAGGGAATCTACCTGCACACAGGATCTGACGGCAGGCTTTTCAACCTCGCCCGCCTGAAAGCCAGAACCAAAGTACGCGAGGCTCTAATCAGAGACATGCTGTTCGCAGATGACGCTGCAGTCGCAACCCACACACAGCAGGAGCTTCAGACCCTGATGGACCGCTTCTCCCAGGCATGCAAGGACTTCGGGCTTACCATCAGCCTGAAGAAGACTAACGTCTTGGCGCAAGGCATGGAAGCACCATCAACCATCACCATCGACGACTACGAGCTGGAGGTCGTGAATCAGTTCATGTACCTGGGGTCCACGATCAGCAACAGCCTCTCCCTTGATACAGAGATCAACAAGAGGATTGGAAAATCAGCCTTCACACTCGCTCGCCTCACCACACGAGTGTGGGAGAATCCCAAACTCTCTGTCAAGACGAAGATGGCAGTGTACAACGCCTGCGTCATCAGCACACTGCTCTATGGGAGTGAGACGTGGACAACATATGCCCGGCAGGAAAAGAGACTGAACTCCTTCCACTTGCGCTGCATTCGCCACATCCTGGACATATCCTGGCAGGACAAAGTGCCCAACACAGAAGTTCTGTCCCACGCCGGCCTTCCCTCCATGTTCACTCTACTCAGGCAGCGCAGGCTCCACTGGCTAGGCCACGTTCACCGTATGGAGGATGGCAGAATTCCAAAAGACGTCCTCTACGGAGAACTGGCAACTGGCAGGAGAGACGTTGGCCGCCCACAGCTGCGCTTTAGAGACGTCTGCAAGAGAGACATGAAGGCCCTGGAGATCAACACAGATCACTGGGAGGACCTTGCAACGGACCGCTCCAAATGGAGAGGCACCCTGACCAGACAGCTCAAGGCGGGTGAAGAGAGACTGACTGCTGCAGCAGATGAAAAAAGGACCCGCAGGAAGAACCGCCACAGACCCAGCAGCACGGAGACCACCCACAAGTGCGACCTGTGTGACAGGGACTGCCATTCGCGCATCGGCCTGTTCAGCCACAGGCGGTGCTGTTCCAGCAGAGTAGACGTTTAGGATTCTCTTCCATGGTCATCATAGACCGACGGAGGCCGACGAATGTGCTTTTACATGTCATCTTGTATATACAAGTACATCTCAAAAAATTAGAATATCATGAAAAAGTTCAATATTTTTGGTCAATCATTTCAGAAAGTGAAATCCATATTGTATAGATTCATTACACAGAGAGTGATATAGTTCAAGTGTTTATTTATTTTAATTTTGATGATTATGCCTTACAGCCCATGTAAACCCCAAATTCAGTTTCTCAAAAAATTAGAATATTACATAAAATTAATTTTAAAAAAAAGAGTAGTTTTTTTTTTTTTTATAGAAATGTTGGCCAACTGAAAAGTATGTCCATGTACACACTCAATACTTGGTCAGAATACCATGGATTCTCTGGGGTTTAGGTGAGGAGATTTGCTGACCAATCAAACACAGTGATGTCATGGTCATTAAACCAGGTTTTGATACTTTTGGCAGTGTGTGTGGGGGGGGGTGCCAAGTCCTGCTGGAAAATGAAATCAGCTTCACCATCAAGCTTGTCAGCACAGGGATGCATGAAGTACTCTACAAATTTGCTGGTAGACGACTGCACTGACTTTGGTCTTGATAAAACACAGTGGACAAACACCAGCAGATGACATGGTTCCACTGACTGTGGAAACTTCACACTAAACCTCAAGCAACTTAGATTCTGTGCCTCTCCATTCTTTCTCTAGACTCTGGGACTTTGATTTCCAAATGAAATGCAAATTTTACTTTTATCTAAACAGAGGCCATCTGCTGGTATTTGTCCACTGTGTTTTATCAAAACCAATGTCAGTGCAGTCGTCTACCAGGAAATTTTAGAGCACTTCATGCTTCCTTCTGCTGACAAGCTTTATGGAGAAGTTGATTTCATTTTCCAGCAGGACTTGGCACCACTCACACTGTCAAAAGTACCAAAACCTAGTTTAATGACCATGGCATCACTGTGTTTGATTGGCCAGCAAACTCTCCTGACCTAAACCCCATAGAGAATCTATGGAGGATTGTCAAGAGGAAGATGAGAGACACCAGACCCAGCAATGCAGACAAGCTGAAGGCCGCTATCAAAGCAACCTGGACCTTCATAACACCTCTGCAGTGCCACAGGCTGATCACCTTCATGCTACGCCACATTGATACAGTAATTAATCCAAACAGAGCCCTGACCAAGTATTGAGTGTGTACAAGGAAATACTTTTCAGTCAGCCAACATTTTTACAAAAAAAAACAAAAAAAAAACTATTTTTTAAAATTAATTTTATGTAATATTCTAATTTTCTGAGAAGCTGAATTTGGGGTTTTCATGGGCTGTAAGGCATAATCATCAAAATTAAAATAAATAAACACTTGAAATATATCACTCTCTGTGTAATGAATCTATATAATATATGGGTTTAACTTTCTGAAATGAGTGACCAAAAATATTGAACTTTTTCATGATATCCTAATTTTTTGAGATGTACCTATGTTTGGAGTATGTCTTCCTTTAGTTTTTGTTTAAATTGTCCAAGCGTTGTACATGATTTTAATTCAGGTCCAAAAGCGTTCCACAGTCTGACTCCTTGCACTGAGACACAGTGTTGCTTGGTGGTAGTTGTCACTGAAGGTTTTTGAAATATACAGTACATGTTCCTCAGAAATGATATTGTTGTTCCCTTATTTGGAACAACTTGTGGATATTTGTGGGCAGTGATAGATTCTTCACTTTAAACATTACTACTGCAGTTTTAAAGTCAACCAGATCTTTCAACTTGAGAGCTTTTAATTTAAGAAAAAGTGAGTTTGTTGGTTCCCTGTAAGTAGCTTTATTTATTATTCTAATAGCTCTCTTCTGAAGCATAAAGACTGGATATATGTTTGTTTTATATGTATTTCCCCATACTTCAGTACAATATGTCATGTATGGGAGTATTAATGAATGATACAAAGTATATAATGTGGGTTGATTCAGCAAATATTTCAGAAGGATCAAGATGGCGGAGTGAATAGTCTCAGTCTTGCAGGCTCAGCTTAAATAATTTTTGTTAGTTGTGATTCAGCCGGTCTGGATTTGGGGATCAGACTCGATCTCTGTTTTTAAGAGTTGTTTTGCGCTCACTGTGAGAATTGGACTTTTGGGACTGCTCTCATTCGTGAGTAAACTGATTGGCGTTTCTTTTCGTGGTTCACTGCTACGCTTTACCTGAAGCGTTTGCTAGGCTAATGCTATCGCTATAGCTAACGCCATAGCTAGTCGTAGCACCTAGCACCGACACGGAGAAGCGACTCTGTCCCCAGTGATAGTGGCTCGCTGGAGGAACTAGCCGAGGAATTAGTTGGACGGGAGCCAGATCGGAGCTCAAGTGCAGCGGTGGTGGGAGACGGGGACCAGTGGAGGACCACCAGGGCCCAGCCGAATAAGAGCCGAAGTCTGAGCCCAGTTGCAGCGGCGGGACACGGCGGAGGAACTCCTGAGGCAGACGGTGGTAGGTGGCGGGGCTCAGCGGAGGATCTACCGGGACCTCAGCTGGATAGAAGCAGGATCGGAGCTTGGCTACAGCGGTGGCGGGACTCGGTGGAGGAGCTGCCGGTACCCCGGCTGGACAGGAGCTCGGTTACGGCGGCGGTAAGCAGCGGGACTAGCAGTGGAGGGGGCTAGCTGAGGCCCAGCTGGATTCGAGGTCGGTTGGATCGGATACCGGCGACACCAGCAGAGATTGTTTTACTATCCACAGGTCAGTAAAAATGCCACCAAAGAAGGAGGAAATGGAAGAGATCAAAAAATCTCTGAACTTGTCAGAAGAACTGACCAAAGTGGCTAGTCAGCAGGCCAAAATATTAGGGCTAATGGAAGAAGTCCGAGAATTAAAATTAACAATTAAGGAAAAAGACAAAAAAATTGCAGACTTGGAGCAACGCGTCGAGGATCTTGAACAATATTCTCATATGGATGATCTAATTATAAGTGGACTAGACATTAAATATCAATCATATGCTCATGCTACAACAGGAATGCGAGGTGAGGATGCTTCTCTGGGCAAATCAGTCTCCCTGGAAAACCAGGTGCTTCAGTTCCTTGATAGTAGAAATATAAAGGTCGAAGCAAATGCAATTTCAGCCTGTCATGCTTTACCCAGAAAGGATAATAAAACAAAGAAATCAATTGTGATGCATTTTATGAACAGAAGGCTAAAGAATGACATACTGAGGCAGGCTAGAAAGCTACGGGGAACAAAAGTTTACCTAAATGAACATCTAACAAAAACTAATGCTGAAATAGCACGGCAAGCACGGATGCTGAAAAGACAAAATAAGATACAGGCAACATGGAAAAGAAATTGTAGAGTCTGGATCAAACTAAATGGAACACCTGAGGAAGCAAAGAGTATAATAATCAGAGAGATTACTGACTTAAATAAATATAGATGAACACTGATTAACCCCTTGCACTCCGGGCAATTTTCCTAAAAACGCCAAAAAATAATGTGCCCAAAGTAAATCGAAAGCTGTTCTTCAACCCTTTGCAGCATCTTCATGGGGTTGGTCTCATTTAAAAGAAAACACTTTGAATTTTACATTACATATACATTGAATTATTCCTCGCTACAGAGGACGGCCATCGCTACATGACGGAATAGACTCATATGGCTATGTGGCGACCGCTGCGCAGTCAGCGCGGCTTCCCCCCGCGGACCGGGGGGCGTTCGGACCGTGAACGCCCCCCCTCGCTCCTCTTCTGCAGCGGGGGGGGGGGGGTGTTCATAGTCCCAACACGGCAAATGAACCGCTTATCGCGGCGCACGCACCTCGTACTTCGTGCGCCGTACAGTTGTAATTTACCGATCGATCAAAAGTCATTTTTGGATTACAGTTTTCAGGGAGAAATAATAATTTAGCTTATAACACCTTACCTCTTCACAGCAGCAGAGTCCTGGCGAACTTCTCTTCCCCATTGTCAGACGAACGCGACGCTGGTCCGCTCGTGGATCCCAGTCAAAACATAATTCCAATATTGCGGTTTTGGTGAATGATTTACGACCTTTGTCGTCGGCTTCCGTCGGTCTATGATGATGGAAGAGAATCCTAAACGTCTATTCTGCTGGAATGAGTGCAGGTCCCACTTGTGGGTGTTCTCCATGCTGCTGGGTCTGTAGCAGGTTCGTCCAGCATCATTTTTTTCATTTGCTGCAACAGTAAATCTCTTTTCACCCAGCCCGAACTTCTGTGCTTCAATTGGCTCCTGCATTCACAGTAGGCGGGTCCTCCTTCCTAGGTTTTCATTCATTGGTTCTTCAAGGTTTCAGAAACCCGATTCAAGGCTCTTATTAGTCGAATGAGAGGTCAATCAGATGAACTAATCTGTTCTCGGCTGTGTCTGCAGCTTTTTTTTTCAGTGGCGCTTGGACGCCAACACCAACTACATCACCACCATGAGGACGCAGAGACTTGCCCGCGCGCGGTACAACGGAGTGCAAGAGGTTAAGAAAATTAAGAGACTATGATAATCCATATCCACACACACGGCAATAATAGTTCTTTTGACATACCATGTCAATGTCCTTTAAAAAACAAACAAAAAAACAAACAAATAAAAAAACAAAACAAACAAAAAAACTAATGACTGACTTGAATAGACATCAATTATAGCCAGTTGGAGGAAGTCATTTGACACAGAGTGAGGAAATTCATAAACTACAAGAGACGGATATTGATTTTGATCCTGATAAACACTTTTTCAATAATATTCATAATCATTGTGAATATTACACTGAAAAGGAATTCAAAAGTCAAGTGCAACTAGATGGTAAACTATCAATAATACACTTCAGCAGCAGAAGTCTTAACAAAAACTTTCCACAGATTCAGGACTATTTAAAACAGCTAGACAGAAAATTTACAGCCATCGCAGTCTCTGAAACTTGGCTTAATGAGGAGCAGGCTCCCCTGATGGCAATAGAGAGATATCAGATGTTTCATATTAACAGATCTCAAAAAAAAAAAAAAAAAAGGTGGTGGTGTTGCACTGTATATTGATGACCTGTATAGGTGTAAACTTGTAAATGGAATGTCCTTTGCACTACCAGAGATTTTAGAATGTGTTACTGTTGAGATTGATCAAGATAAAACAAAAAATCTAATTATAAGTTGTATATATAGAATGCCGGGAACTTGCATTGAGACATTCAGAGATAAATTAGTCGAGCTGTTCAATAATATTACTAGTAAGAAAATGGTAGTAATTTGTGGAGATTTCAATATTGATTTACTAAATCCATATCAACAAAATGTAATTACAGAGTTCATGGATTCTGTGTACAGTATGAGTCTATATCCCACAATAACACATCCCAGTAGATTCACAGTTCACACTGCTACACTTATTGACAACCTCTTTGTTAATATTATTGATAAGAAAATAGAAAGTGGATTATTGATAAATGATATAAGTGACCATTTGCCAACCTTTGCACTTATCCATGGCCACACGGAGGCCAATATAGAAAAAAAATTAAAATTGTTCAGATACAAATAACAAAATACAATCAGTTCTTTTAAAGAAGACTTGCTGAAGCAAGACTGGACAAAAGTCTATGTATCAGATGTAAATGAAGCCTACGACACATTTATGAACATTGTAACCACTCTTTATGAAAAAAAAATGTCCATTAGTAAAGAAAAAGCTTAAACATAAATTTGTCGATAAGCCATGGTTAACCAAAGGATTACAAAAGGCGTGTAAAAAGAAAAAAAATATTATATAAAGCTTTTCTAAAGAAAAGGACAAAAGAGGCAGAGCAGCGGTATAAAACATACAAAAATAAGTTAACATATATAATGAGATGTAGTAAAAGAGACTATTACAGTAAAGAACTGGAGAAAAACAGAGACAATATTAAAAATACATGGACAATACTAAACAATATTCTTGGAAATAAAAACAGAAATACAAGTTACCCAACCAATTTTTCAAAAAATAATACAACGACTCAGAGTGTGAATGCAGTTTCACCTGCAGATGAATTTAATAACTTTTTTGTTAACATTGGTCCTAATTTGGCTCGAGAAATACCCATTACGGCACCTACAGGTGATAGAATAAGCAAAAACACTGCTATAAAAGACTCCATTTTTATAAAGAACACAGACGAGAGAGAGTTCATTGAAATTGTTAAATCGTTTAAAAGTAAGACATCTACGGACTGTGATGGTATTGACATGCTCTTAGTCAAAACTATTATCGAATGCTTAGTGAAACCACTGACATATATTTGTAACCTGTCTCTCCAAACAGGTATATTTCCCAATGCAATGAAAATAGCTAAAGTAATTCCGACATACAAGACGGGTGACAGAGGGGAACTTTCAAACTATAGACCAATGTCACTATTGCCGCAATTTTCTAAGATACTTGAAAAAATATTCTGTGAGAGAATTGACAACTTCATAATGAAGAATAATTTATTGTGTGAGCAGCAATATGAGCTCAGACACAAGAGGACAACTGCATTTGCTCTAATGGAATTTATAGAAAAAATATCAACTGCTGTTGAAAATAAAGAGTATTCAGTTGGGGTATTCCTGGATCTTAAAAAAGCATTTGATACAGTGGATCACAATTTATTATTAAAGAAACTACAAAATTGTGGTATTAGGGGGGTAGCACTGTCCTGGTTAAGTAGTTACTTAAAGAATAGATATCAGTATGTATGTGTTGGTAACAAAAACTCACAGTTACTGAAGGTTACTTGTGGAGTCCCACAGGGTTCAGTTTTGGGGCTATTGTTATTCAATATGTATATAAATGATATATGTAAAGTCTTGGAAAAATGGATTTAATATTGTTTGCCGATGACACTAATCTATTATGTAGTGGAAGCAATTTGGAACAACTTTTGGATACACTTGGAAAGGAATTAGGAAATCTTAAACTGTGGTTTGATTCAAACAAATTAACGCTCAATTTAAGTAAGACAAAATTTATAGTTTTTAACAACCATCACAACAACTTAGTATCTAAACTCAGTGTAAATGGTGTAGAGATTGAAAGGGTATCCGAAACTAAATTTCTTGGAGTAATAATTGATAATAAACTGTGTTGGAAGTCACATATTAATTATATTAAAGGAAAAATATCTAAATCAATCGCAATAGTACACAGAGCGAAATATTTGCTGAATCAACCCATATTGTATACTTTGTATCATTCATTAATACTCCCATACATGACATATTGTACTGAAGTATGGGGAAATACATACAAAACAAACACATATCCAGTCTTTATGCTTCAGAAGAGAGCTATTAGAATAATAAACAAAGCTACTTACAGGGAACCAACAAACCCACTTTTTCTTAAATTAAAAGCTCTCAAGTTGAAAGATCTGGTTGACTTTAAAGCTGCAGTAATAATGTTTAAAGTGAAGAATCTACCAATGCCCACAAATATCCAAAAGCTGTTCCAAATAAAGGAGAAACAATATCATTTCAGAGGAACATGTATATTTCAAAAACCTTCAGTGAGAACTACCACCAAGCAACACTGTGTTTCAGTGCAAGGAGTCAGATTATGGAACGATTTTGGACCTGAAATAAAATCATGTACAACGCTTGGACAATTTAAACAAAAACTAAAGGAAGAAATACTCCAAACATACATACAGTGGGGCAAGAAAATATTTAGTCAGCCACCAATTGTGCAAGTTCTCCCACTTAAAAGATGAGAGAGGTGTCCAATTTTCATCATAGGTATGCCTCAACTATGAGAGACAAAATGAGAAAAAAAAAAAAATCCAGAAAATCACATTGAAGGATTTTTAATGAATTAATTGGTAAATTCCTCGGTAAAATAAATATTTGGTCACCTACAAACAAGCAAGATTTCTGGCTCTCACAGACCTGTAACTTCTTCTTTAAGAGGCTCCTCTGTCCTCCACTCGTTACCTGTATTAATGGCACCTGTTTGAACTCGTTATCAGTTTAAAAGACACCTGTCCACAACCTCAAACAGTCAGATCCCAAACTCCGCTATGGCCAAGACCAAAGAGCTGTCAAAGGACACCAGAAACAAAACTGTAGACCTGCACAAGGCTGGGAAGACTGAATCTGCAATAGGTAAGCAGCTTGGTGTGAAGAAATCAACTGTGGGAGCAATTATTAGAAAATGGAAGACATACAAGACCACTGATAATCTCCCTCGATCTGGGGATCCACGCAAGATCTCACCTCATGGGGTCAAAATGATCATGAGAATGGTGAGCAAAAATCCCAGAACCACACGGGGGGACCTAGTGAATGACCTGCAGAGAGCTGGGACCAAAGTAACAAAGGCTACCATCAGTAACACACTACGCCGCCAGGGACTCAAATCCTTCAGAGCCAGATGTGTCCCCCTGCTTAAGCCAGTACATGTCCAGGCCCATCTGAAGTTTGCTAGAGAGCATTTGGATGATCCAGAAGAGGATTGGGAGAATGCCATATGGTCAGATGAAACCAAAATAGAACTTTTTGGTAAAAACTCAACTTGTCGTGTTTGGAGGAGAAAGAATGCTGAGTTGTATCCAAAGAACACCATACCTACTGTGAAGCATGGGGGTGGAAACATCATGCTTTGGGGCTGTTTTTCTGCAAAGGGAACAGGACGACTGATCCGTGTAAAGGAAAGAATGAATGGGGCCATGTATCCTGAGATTTTGAGTGAAAACCTCTTTCCATCAGCAAGGGCATTGAAGATGAAACGTGGCTGGGTCTTTCAGCATGACAATGATCCCAAACACACCGCCCGGGCAACGAAGGAGTGGCTTTGTAAGAAGCATTTCAAGGTCCTGGAGTGGCCTAGCAAGTCTCCAGATCTCAACCCCATAGAAAATCTTTGGAGGGAGTTGAAAGTCCGTGTTGCCCAACGACAGCCCCAAAACATCACTGCTCTAGAGGAGATTTGCTTGGAGGAATTGGCCAAAATACCAGCAACAGTGTGTGAAAACCTTGTGAAGACTTACAGAAAACGTTTGACCTCTGTCATTGCCAACAAAGGGTATATAACAAAGTACTGAGATGAACTTTTGTTATTGACCAAATACTTATTTTACCGAGGAATTTACCAATTAATTCATTAAAAATCCTTCAATGTGATTTTCTGGATTTTTTTTTCTTATTTTGTCTCTCATAGTTGAGGTATACCTATGATGAAAACTGGAGACCTCTCTCATCTTTTAAGTGGGAGAACTTGCACAATTGGTGGCTGACTAAATACTTTCTTCCCCCACTGTATATACAAGATGACATGTAAAATCACATAAGGATTATCATATCCAGTCTGTGTTGTGTTGTTGCTTAGTTTTTTGGGGGGGTTTTTGGTCACATTTTGTCTTAGCTTTGTTCCGAATTGTAATCGCTCTTGTTTTGTTTTTCTTTTGAATTCTTGGATGGAATATGGGTGGGCAATATAAGCTGCGGCTTCAGCCATCACTCATTTCGGATAACTTATGTTGAACTGTATAATCAGAGGAGTTATTGTTTAATTTGACCTTTTTGGATTTTTTCCCCTTTGATATATTATTCTATCATTGTGGATGAAAAAAAAAATATTTCACTCTGTGTAGTATTGCGATTGATTTGGATATTTTACCTTTAATATAATTGATATGACTTCCAACACAGTTTATTATCAATTATTATTCCAAGAAATTTAATTTCGGATACCCTTTCAATCTCTACACCATTTACACTGAGTTTAGATACTAAGTTGTTGTGGTGGTTGTTACAAATTATAAGTTTTGTCTTAATTAAATTGAGCGTTAATTTGTTTGAATCAAACCACAGTTTAAACTTTCCTAATTCCTTTCTGAGTGTATCCAAAAGTTGTTCCAAATTGCTTCCACTGCATAATAAGATAAGATAAGATAAGCCTTTATTAGTCCCACAACGGGGAAATTCCAGGATTGCAACAGCACAGGGATAGCAACACTCAGAGCAACAATCAGAAGGCAAGAAAAAAAAAAAAAAAAAAAAAAAAACAAGCAAGCAAGAGCAGCTAATATACATATGTACGTATTACTATAAAATATATATGTATACACACACACACAGACACACAGTGCAGAGCATTGTAGCTGGATGGAATAAATATATGAATATATGAACACACAGTGCAGAGCATTGTAGCTAGATGGAATAAATATGTAAATATATAAACACCCACAGTACGGAGCATTGCAGCTAGGTGGAATAAATATGCAAGTATATAAACACACACAGTGCGGAGCAATGTAGCTAGATGGAATAATATGTAGATATATAAATATATAAACACACCCAGTGCTGAGCATTGTAGCTAGATGGAATAAATATGTAAATATATAAACACACACAGTGCAGAGCATTGTTGCTAGATGGAATGAAACAGCATAACCGTCTACTTAGTTATCCTACATGGTATGATTATGTGCCCATACATATTCTCACCCTCCATAGCGACCGGTAAGTTCCTAGTTGTATGCCGGAGGGGACCATTGTGTAAGTCTATTGCATCTTTTGCATTCAAAAAAACTATTAGTTTGTTACGTCTTTTTGCTATCTCTGCGAGCAGCCCTGCTTAGGTTGTACAGTCTGACAGCCGTTGGTAGGAAGGACCTACGAAACCTCTCGGTTGTGCACCTGGGATGATGTAGTCTGCTGCTAAATGAGCTCCTCAGTGCATTCAGTATGTCCTGCATAGGGTGGAACTCGGACTCCAGCAGAGATGACAGTTTAGCCACCGTCCTTCTCTCTCCTATCTCCTCCATCGGATCAAGGCGCTGCCCCAGGACAGAGCTAGCTTTCTTAATCAGTTTGTTCAGTCTCTTCCTATCGGCTGCAGTAATGCCACTGCCCCAGCAGACCACTCCAAAAGTGATGGCTGATGCCACCACCGTGTCATAGAATGACTTCAGCAGCGCCCCTTGTACACCAAAAGACCTGAGTCTCCTCAGCAGGAACAGCCTGCGCTGTCCCTTCTTGTAGAGTGCATCAGTATTGTGTGACCAGTCTAGTTTATTGTTCAGATGAATACCCAGGTACTTATAGGATGTCACCATCTCGATGTCTGTTCCCTGTATATTTACTGGTACTGTGAGGGGCTGCCCATGCCTGCGGCAGTCCACCACCAGCTCCTTAGTTTTCCTCGCGTTGATCTGGAGGCAGTTCCGATGGCACCAGTCCACGAAGTCCTGGATAAGCCCTCTGTACTCAGCTTCATCTCCATTGGAGATGAGGCCAACGATCGCAGAGTCATCAGAGAACTTCTGTAGATGGCAGTGTGTTGTGTTGTGTGAGAAGTCCGCAGTATACACTAATAAATTAGTGTAATAAATTAGACACTAATAAATTAGTGTCATCTGCAAACAATATTAAATCCATTTTTTCCGAAACTTTACATACAGTATATCATTTATATACATATTAAATAACAATGGCCCCAAAACTGAACCC
Source organism: Pholidichthys leucotaenia (assembly GCA_020510985.1). Lineage (NCBI taxonomy): Eukaryota > Metazoa > Chordata > Actinopteri > Cichliformes > Pholidichthyidae > Pholidichthys > Pholidichthys leucotaenia. The sequence continues at coordinate 78,411,974 of CM035846.1, forward strand.
TGTGGGACTTTGCAAGTAACCTTCAGTAACTGTGAGTTTTTGCTACCAACACATACATACTGATATCTGTTCTTTAACCCCTTGCATACTGGTCAATTTCCCTAAAAACGCCTAAAAATAACGTACCCAAAGTAAATCAAAAGCTGTTCTTCAACCCTTTGCAGCATCTTCATGGGGTTAGTCTCATTTAAAAGAAAACACTTTGAATTTTTTGGCAAAACAGTCATAATCTCTCTAAGTGCTCCTGTCACTGAGTAACAGTCATCTAAACATACTGAACTTGAAGAAAATAAAGTTTGCTTGGGTGTTTTTTTTTAGATATGAATGCTTGCAAATAACACACAGCTGTCAGATACTGGCTGGAAAATGCAACAGAAATGTAGAACCAAGTGTTATCAAGCTGAGGTCAAAATTTTGTAACAATACCACAAAAAATGAATATATTACACAGCTTTTTTCTCAAGTTGTTCCCAGGCGTTTTTGAACTGTGCCAAATTGTGCCAAATGGCACAGTTTGGAAAAACGTCTGTAACTTTTGAATGATTCAACATAGAAGCTTGATCTTGGGCTCTGATGAAAGGTGAAGGGCTGTGTGTGTGTGGGGGGGTTGTTTATTCATTCATTCATGAATGAATGAACAAACAAGCCCCCCACACACAAAGAAGCATGCCACGTAAAAAATGTGTGGCCTTTTTTTTACAAGAAAAAACAACCTACAGTGCAATAAAAATCATACTAAAATATCTGCAATGTAGAGGATAACAACCCCCCCCCCCCCCCCCGCTACAGAGGAGCTCGGCGCACAAAAAAATGGTCCGTCAACGGTCCGTCATGTGGCGATGACGTACCGTTGTAATTTACCGATCGGTCAAAAGTCATTTTTAGTACTGTTTTCAGTGATAAAGAATAATTTATCTTATAACACTTACCTGTCCACAACAGCAGTGTCGTTAGCAAACATCTGTTCCTCATTGTCAGATGAACATGACACTGGTCCACTTGTTACAACTCGTGGTTCTGGTCACGCGACCCGGTCAAATCATGATTCCATGATTGCGGTTTTGGCGAACGATTTTTTAAAACAAATAAGAACAGTAGTAATAAAAAAAGACTGGCGAATGCTACCGTTACACACAGCAGCTTACACAAAACAGATTTTACGCAAGGGACACACGCTTTCAATCGTCAAACTTCTCTGCTTCAATTGGCTCGTTGTATTCGCAGTCATTGGTAGGCGGGCCCTTCTTGCTAGGTTTTCAGTCATTGGTTCTTCAAGGTTTCAGAAACCCAATTCAAGGCTCTTATTAGTCGAATGAGAGGTCAATCAAATCTAAACCAATCAAAACACTCCTTTGGCTTTCTGTTCGCGGCTGTCTGTACTGAAAGAACAGAAATGCAGCTTTTTTTTTTCAGTGCGCACTGTGCATCTCAGTGCACACTAGGACGCACTAGGATGCACTAGGACGCAGAGACGTGACCGCCCGCAGTATCCCAGAGTGCAAGAGGTTAAGGAAATACATAACCAGGACAGTGTTACCCCCGTAATACCATAATTTTGTAGTTTCAACAATAATTTATGATCCACTGTATCAAATGCTTTTTTTAAGATTCAGGAATACCCCAACTGAATGCTCTTTATTTTCCACAGCAGTTGATATTTTTTCTATAAATTCCATTAAAGCAAATGCAGTTGTCCTCTTTTGTCTGAACCCATATTGCTGCTCACACAATAAATTATTCTTCATTATAAAGTTGTCAATTCTCTCACAGAATATTTTTTCAAGTATCTTAGAAAATTGCGGCAATAGTGAAAAAGGTCTTTAGTTTGAAAGTTCCCCTCTGTCACCCGTCTTGATATCAGAATTACTTTAGCTATTTTCATTGCACTGGGAAATACACCTGTTTGGAAAGACAGGTTACAGATATACGTCAGTGGCTTCACTAAGCATTCAATGATAGTTTTGACTAAAAGCATATCAATACCATCACAATCTGCAGATGTTTTTCTTTTAAACAATTTAACAATTTCAATGACCTCTCTCTCATTTGTGTTCTTTGTGAAAATGGAGTCTTTTATAGCAATGTTTTTGCTTATTGTATCACCTGTAGATGCCATAATGGGTATTTCTTGAGCCAAATTAGGACCAATGTTAACAAAAAATTTATTAAATTCGTCTGCAGGTGAGACTGCATTCACACTGAGTCTTTTTTTTTTTTGAAAGATTGGTTGGGTAGCTTGTATTTCTGTTTTTATTTCCAAGAATATTGTTAAGTATTGCCAATGTATTTTTAGTGTTATCTCTGATTTTCTCCAGTTCTTTACTGTAATAGTCTCTTTTACTACTTCTCATTATATATATTAACTTATTTTTGCATGTTTTATACCGCTGCTCTGCTTCTTTTGTCTTTGAATGTCTCAACGCAAGTTCTCCGCATTCTATATATACAACTTATAAATAGATTTTTTGTTTTATCTTGGTCAATCTCAACAGTAACACATTCCAGAATCCCTGGTAGTGCAAAGGGCATTCCATTTACAGCCATGGACAAAATTGTTGGTACCCCTCTGTTAATGAAAGAAAAACCAACAATGGTCACAGAAATATCTTGAATCTGACAAAAGTGGTAATAAATAAAAATTCTATGAAAATTAACCAATGAAAATCAGACAATGCTTTTAAATTGTGGTTCAACAGAATTACTTTAAAAAAACAAACTCATCAAACAGGCCTGAACAAAAATGATGGTACCCCTAGAAAAGATTGAAAATAATGTGACCATAGGGACATGTTCAACCAAGATATGCCCTCTAATTAACATTCAATTCAATTCAATTCAATTCAGTTCAACTTTATTTATATAGCGCCATTTCACAACAACAGTCATCTCATAGCACTATCAACTGTAGGGGGGGGGGGTAACATCACAGGTGTCTACAAACTTGTAATCAGTCAGTCAACCTATTTAAAGGGTGACAAGTAGTCACTGTGCTGTTTGTTGACATGGTGTTTACCACACTAAACATGGACCAGAGGAAGCAAAGGAGAGAGTTGTCTCAGGAGATTAGAAAGAAAATTATAGACAAACATGTTAAAGGTAAAGGCTATAAGACCATCTCCAAGCAGCTTGATGTTCCTGTGACTACAGTTGCATATATTATTCAGAAATTTAAGATCCACGGGACTGTAGCCAACCTCCCTGGACGTGGCTGCAGGAGGAGACAGATAAGACGAATGGTAACAAAAGAGCCCAGAACTACCTCTAAACACATTCATGGTGAACTCCAAGGTCAAGGTACATCAGTGTCAGATCGCACCATCCGTCGTTGTTTGAGCCAAAGTGGACTTCATGGGAGACGATCAAGGAAGACACCACTGTTGAAAACAAATCATAAAAAAGCCAGACTGGGATTTGCCAAACTGCATGTTCACAAGCCACAAAGCTTCTGGGAGAATGTCCTATGGACACACGAGACAAAACTGGAACTTTTTGGCAAGGCACATCAGCTATATGTTCACAGACACAAAAATGAAGCATACCAAGAAAAGAACACTGTCCCTACTGTGAAACATGGAGGAGGTTCTGTTATGTTGTGGGGCTACTTTGCTGCATCTGGCACAGAGTGTCTTGAATCTGTGCAGGGTACAATGAAATCTCAAGATTATCAAGGTATTCTAGAGAGAAATGTGCTGCCCAGTGTCAGACAACTTGGTCTCAGTCCCAGGTCATGGGTCTTGCAACAGGATAATGACACCCAAGAATGGCTAAGAGCGAAACATTGGACTATTCTAAGGTGGCCTTCTATGAGCCCTGATCTAAATCCTATTGAACATATGTGGAAGGAGCTGAAACATGCCATCTGGAGAAGGCACCCTTCAAACCTGAGACAACTGGAGCAGTTTGCTCATGAGGAGTGGGCCAACATACCTGCTGAGAGGTGCAGAAGTCTCACTGACAGTTACAGAAATTGTTTGATTGCAGTGATTGCTTCAAAAGGTTGTGCAACAAAATATTAAGTTAAGGGTACCATCATTTTTGTCCAGGCCTGTTTCATGAGTTTGTTTTTTAAAATAATTCTGTTGAACCACAATTCAAAAGCATTGTCTGATTTTCATTGGTTAATTTTCATAGAATTTTTATTTATTACCACTTTTGTCAGATTCAAGTTATTTCTGTGACCATTGTGTTTTTTTCTTTCATTAACACAGGGATTCCAACAATTTTGTCCACGTGTGTACAAGTTTACACCTATACAGTTCATCAATATACAATGCAACACCACCACCCTTTTTTGAGATCTGTTAATATAAAACATCTGATATCCCTCTATTGCCATCAAAGAAGCCTGCTCTTCATTGAGCCAAGTTTAAGAGACTGCGATAGCTGTAAATTTTCTATCTAGCTGTTTTAAATAGTCCTGAATCTGTGGAAAGTTTTTCTTAAGACTTCTGCTGTTAAAGTGTATTATTGATAGTTTACCATCTAATTGCACTTGACTTTTGAATTGCTTTTCAGTGTAATATTCACAGTGATTATGAATATTATTGAAGAAGTGGTTATCATTATCAATATCATTCTCCATCTCTTGCAGTTTATGTTCAGCATAATGACATATTTTCAGAGTCTAAATTTCCTCACTCTGTGTCAAATGACTTCCTCCACCTGGGGATGATTGATGTCTACTAAAGTCAGTCAGAAGTTTTTTGTTTTGTTTTTTTAAAGTACATTGACATGGTATGTCACAAAAGGACTGTTCTTGCTGTGTGTGTGGATATGGATTATCGTAGTCTCTTAATTTTCTTAAGCAGTGTTCATCTATATTTATTTAGGTCAGTGAGATATCTTATTATTATGGCCTTTGCTTCCTCAGGTGTTCCATTAAGTTTGATCCAAACTACAGTTTCTTGTCCATGTTGCCTGTATCTTGTTTTGTCTATTCAGCATCCGTGCTTGCCGTGCTATTTTAGCATTAGTCTTTGTTAAATGTTCATTTAGGTAAACGTCTGTTCCCCGTAGCTTTCTGGCCTGCCTCGGTATGTCATTTTTTACCCCTCTGTTCACAAAGCGCATCACAATTGATTTCTTTGTTTTATTATCCTTTCTGGGTAAAGTATGGCAGGCTGAAATTGCATTTACTTCAACCTTTATATTTCTGCTTTCAAGGAACTGAAGCACCTGGTTTTCCAGGGAGACTGTCACGGTGGCCCTCGCGAGCCACCATAAGATGCCACAAGTCACCGGTGAGTTTGCAATGATGTTTTATTGAGACACAGAAGGATAACACAAGGCAACAAAGGTGTAGGGTGAATTGCCTAATAAAATATTTGTCATAAGGTACAGGAATTATTTATTTTATTTAATAGTGGGTGTGAAAGGGGGTGGAGTTAAACCATCACTTCTACACCCACTAAATTAAATAAAAACACTCATAAAAGGGGCACCAGTCCTAACGGACAATAATATTAACTTTAATTTTAATTAACTTTGTACCTTAAATTACTTAATGAATCAGTCTCAAAGTTTCAGTGAGTTTTTGTCCTGCCGTGATTAGGAAACCTGTATATGCGAAAGGAAAACGCTTCAACTGCTCTCATTCACTCTTTTATTAAACTCATTCAGGTTACATGACATGGCGTTCAAATGATGAATAAACAGATTCAGATGATAACAGCGTAATATATCACATCAACTGATATTGGGTTCCTGAACATAAAATCCAGCGTTACACCTCTGTATAACCAAGGAGAAACTAGACTTATGTTTCAACAGTAAATGAGGCTGGAATGTTTTAACAAAACAACACAATTTTATGGGGAAAATTCATAAGCTAATTATCTAAAAATGACTCTTGAATTAATCTACAAAAATTTAAGGGCAGTTACTTAAAAATGACTAAGAGTTTTCCTTCAGTTTACAGCTCTATCCTGCGGCTGAGAGACTAATTGAGCCCTGAAATACGGGCCATATTCAATTGTAATTTAATTGTTAGGACATCACGTTTTAACCCAGTAGATAGGAGAAATAAGAGTTTCACTCTCAAGACAGCTGTAGGTCCACGTTTCAGCAGGTCGATACCGGCCGAATTGGGAGTTAGGACGTCGGAGGAAGCGGCTGCTGCGATGCCTCCTCACAGCCGTGGAAGTGTAAACTCAGCTGGGGGGCCCTTCAAGGAGACACTTGCAGCCGTGGATGATTTGTCTCAGGGCGGCGTGAAAAGTCCTTGGAAAAGAATCCCAATCTTGAGGTCTCTTGTAGCGCGATAGACCAAAAAAAAAAAAAAAAAAAAAAAACTGAAGGAAAATCTTCTCAGTCTCTGTTCACTTTAAACTAGGCAAAATAAAGGTCCACTTTAATGGCGTGAAAAGTCATGAAAAAAATATTAGAAAAACATTTACTAGGATAAGAAGGGCTTCTGAGGTGAAGGAAAAAGTTTGAGAATTTGATTCTCTAAAAGGGACGAGCTCTAAAGAAAAATGGTTTCTCCTCAGTGACCAGAATATAACGAAAGACTTGACAAACACACAGAGAATAAAATAAAACTTCACAGGGCCTTGAAACGGTGGAATAAAATCTTCTTCTGAGATCTAGATTACTATTCTGCTTCTTTAATCTTAATTTAGTTCCTAATCCTTCTCAAAATCTCTTTCTTTCTTCTTTCTGTGTTTCTAATTCTTAATCTTATCACCGCTTTCTATTTTGCTTCTTTCTAATCTTCCTGCCTGCTGTCTCTTTTTCTACCCTTTTTCTTAACTTTGCTGATCTCTGACTAAACTCAAATCTAACCTCTCTCTTTTAAAGTTACCTCGCCGGGTCGTAAAACTGATGATGTCAGTCGTAAGACCGACCAATCGACCTTTTCAGAAGCAGTTTGAAATGGCTGCTATCCAATGTGAGAACACTTCTTTGTCTGAGAGCAGCCAATCAAATGAAGACACCATCCTATGAAATTTCAGAGGGAAAATCAACACTCAGTCAGTTCTTATGAAATAAATGCTCAATATAAAATCTAACTAAATTAAATGACTTGGCTAATATTTTGGTGATCATGCATTTATATCACTACTCCAATATGTGTTTGAATAACACTCATGAATATAACATTTCTTATACATAATTATAATACATGCATTCACATTTAGATCAAAATCCAGCAAAACATGCAGCAAACCATGGTTGGTGATAAAAGAGGGATGATTTTCAGTGTCCTTAGGATCCAGAGGATAAGCTGAAAGAAACTTAATGTTTAGAACAAATTAAAAGTCATCCTACATACTGAAAACACATTCCATAGGTATCCGCTAGGAGGTACTGTTGAGCTGTAGATGATTTCCTTTAGTATCTGGGCGAAGAAACCTGGACAGCATCGGCTATAAACCCGTCAGATTAAGTGGTTTATGACTCTTTTAAGAACATTGATGTCCTGTGAAAAGGTACGTTATCAAATGCAGTGTTCACGTTGAGAGGTCTGGTTTCCTGAGTTTTATGTTCCTTTGAGCCTTTAAAAGCAAATTCTGATCCTTACAATCTCTGCAAGAGGCAACTGTTTACATTGGGGTCCTGGGAAAGCAAGCATCTTTGGTCAGGCCTGGAAGAAGCCTGCATGAGTCGACATAAAAGCCAATGATATTCCTGAAAAGGTAGAAAAGTGATATTCCTGTGTAATGAAAAATGAGATTCCTGTAAACTGGAGAGAAGTGATCTTCTGTTTTGGTTTGAGGAGACGATGATGCTACAGTTCCCCCCTTTGTAGCAACGGTGAGCGTCGGTCACCGTTGGTACACACCCATGGCAGCTTCGTCTCCTTGGCAACACTTGACCTAAATACTGGGTTAAAAGGTTTTTGTGATGTCCATACACACTAGCATGCAAACAGTATCTATTACTAAGTACAGATCTTTGACTTTGGTTTACTGGAAGGACTTCCATGAATTTCCAAAAATAATTTGAATATGGACAAATGTAGATTATAGAATTGGCTTGGAGTAGTACGCTAAGGCATAGGTCTTGAAATGACTCAGAAATTCTAGCTACAAAGATAAGTGCATAGTCTTACATACCTGAGGTAGGAATTTTGGTTCACGCTGAAATAGCTATCATAGTTGTTTAAAAAAAATAGTTTGAATAGGTACAAAAATCAAGATGGAGTGCAAGAGCTATATATAAAAATATAGGTTTGTATATAAGCATGCATATAACTTCAAAAATTCTAAAAATAAAGAAAAATAAAAGTCAAAACAAAGAATGCAAAACAAAAATGTATTGCTTATTTGAGGTAGATGTTTAGGTTAAGCAATATTGAGTTAATTCAAGGAGGTTCGAACTGAATTGGTTTAGCTGGACTAAACCATGGTTCCACAGAGGTCTTACTCAGAGGGTGTTTGAGACCTTTGTTCTGGAAGACTGAGCGAACATGGGAAGTCATCATTGTTCTTTGAGTGGCAATGAGGAATAACTTTGTGACATCTGAAACAGGGGCAAGAAGCGGTGAAGGCAGACTCGTTGTCAAAGTGTTAGCTGAAAGTCTAATATTTCTAGCTACCTTTCGAAGAAACACAGGCATTATATGTGGGTGAGCAGGGTCACCCTCTAACATGAAGAGTGACAAGTCCAAGACCTTGTTGAGTTTGAATGAGGCTTTGGAGCAAACATTCAAAACCAACACAGTATCTTGCAAAGTTTTGGTAAAAGTTGGTGGTTCAACTATCTGTCATTTCAGTGTAGCGGTGTTGACTGATTTAACAGTAGACGTGCTAAGGCTAGCAAGGGGCCCTAATGATGAGGCCGTGGTTGAGAATCTACCTAAGGATTGTTGACTTCTTGTCTGGACTCTGTCCAGTTCTAACTGGGCGAAAGTAGGTGAGGGTGCTAGGTAGAGGGCTAAACTGAAAAACAGGAGGGCCATCGTCCTGGCCAACGAATAGAAGTGAGTCATTTTAATCTTGAGCTTCTTGTCAGTTTTCCTTTTCTTGAGGTACCTGAGTGGTAGGTGAAAGTTATTCTTAGAGGTGGAACAACTTTGTTAGAGGCTGAGCTCTAAGCTATTAGTGTTTATCACCTTTAGAGGGTTTTGTGATTATTGACTTAAGCTAGTGATGTTGTTGATTTTGTTTGTACTACTTTGAAATAGTAACTTGATGATACTGAATGAAATTTTGCGGGGTCTTTTAAGGTTAGATTTTAAGGAAGTCAGTTAGTTTGGGTTAACTTTCTCCTTTTGAAGGTTTAATGCAGTTACCTGATTGAGGAAGAGAAATGCGACCGAGAATGTCTGAGGCTGATAGTCAGCTAACAGTTATCTATCGGGCGCAAACAAGATTTTAGGTTTGTTTACTGACTTAATGGAACAGTGTTGTCCCCGACGAGTCCCATGGGGTTTTTGTAAGCTTTGATTTGATTACGATGGACCCATTTGGAGATGGGGTCCTGGCGACCTTTGCTTATTTTGATTTGGTAAATGACCGGAGAGAGTTTATCTGTGATCGTGTGTGGACCTGTCCACCTGGGGAGGAACTTCCGAGCGAGTTTTCCTGCTCGTGTGTTGGTCTGTCCTGTCTGAGGAATGAAAGCATAATAGAAAACCTTGTCTCCCACTTGGAGTTCATCATGTGAGGCTTTCTGATCGTAGTAGGCTTTGCGTCCTTCAGCTGATCGGTCCAAATGTTTTTGGGCAAAGGCAAAAGTCTGTCGGAGATGTTTGGTCAGGTCAGTCATGTACTGGTGAGTAGTGTAAGCTGTAGCAATACTGGCTTCTCCAGGTTGGTAGAGTAAATGCAGGGGCAAAGTCATTTGCCGGCCTGTCATCATTTCAAAAGGTGACACCCCCGTAGCTTCATGGGGTGTGGCTCGGATGGCCATTAAGACCAGCGGGAGTTTTACATCCCAGTCTTTTTGGTGTGGTGAAACATACTTCTTCAGTATGTTGATCACAGTTTGGTGGGTTCTTTCAACCTGTCCGGAGGATTGTGGGTGGTGGCTAATATGGAAGTTAGCTTTAACTCCCAAGGTTTCCCACAGTTGTCGCATGACTTCGGCGGTGAAATGAGTGCCGCGGTCAGAGTTGATTCGGCTTGGCAGACCAAACCTAGAGAATACGTGGTTCATCAACAAGTAGGCCGTGGTTTCTGCCATGTCACTAGGAGCAGGCAGGCACTCGACCCATTTGGTGAAAGCACATGTGACTGTGAGGAAGTATTTGTTTCCTCTGGCTGACCGTGGAAGGGGACCTACCCAGTCAATTTGGAGGTCAGACCATGGGAATGAAATGCCTCTTTTCTGTAGGGGTGCTCGATGCATCGGGTTGGTTGGTTGAGACTGGCAACATACGAGACATCCCTTGATGTAGTCGGCTACATCCTTTCGCATGTATGGCCAATATGCCACTTGTTTGAGCGCGTTGTACGTCACTTTGACGCCTTTGTGTCCTGCAGTTGGGAGATCATGGGCATGAACAATCATCACCCCCCTCTGGTTACGAGGGACCACAAGCGCAGGCGTAGGGAGTTCATCGGAAACATGAACTAGAATGCCATTTCGCAGCTGCAAGGATGATCGTGCGGCAAAAAGTGGCTTCAAGTCTGGAGTGTCAGCGAGATCCGAGTCGGATGGTGCATTAAGTGCAGGATCTGAGATGTACTGTATCATTTTATGGACCGCAGGGTCAAGGGTTTGAAGAGAGATAAGGTCAGCGTCAGTGAAAACAGGGTCAACCGCAAGGGGACCTGTGGTTTGTGTCGTGTCTTGGGCCCTGTTAGTGTGGGCCCTAGTGACTGCGCAGACTGTAGGGGTGGGTGGGTGGGACTGTGAAGTCGGCACCTGAGCAGAATCAAAGGACCAGGGTGTGCCTTGTATGGCTCCTTGTTTTGCAAGTGAGTCCACAAGGTCATTCCATTCTTTGTCCTGACCTGGTGTGCGCGAGTGACCTCTGACCTTTTTCCAATACACTTGGAGGTTGTTGGAGGTGACCAGGTGATCACATGCCTTGAAAAGGTCTTGATGCTTAACCGGTTTGCAGTTGGAGGTTACAAAACCTTTGGCCTTCCAGAGTGCTAAATGACAGGTGAAACTGAGGCGTGCATAGTTGGAGTCAGTGCAGATGACCAATGTGCGAATGCCATGGTCTACAGCAAGTTGCAGTGTAATGAGCACACCTGCGATTTCCGCATACTGAGATGATTGGGAACCCAGTTGATAGTTGTGGGGTTCACAAGGCTGATTGTTCAGCCATGCCACACCCACACCAGCACGAATGTGAGTTTCATGGTGAAAAGAACAACCATCGACATAGGCGGTGACCATATCTTGACAGATGTTCTGGTCAAAGTAGTGATGGTTTGGGTCTTCAGTGACTGTAGGTGGCTCTGCACGAATGGATGGTCCTGGAGTGTCCTCAGAGCACCGTTGGCAGGCAGCCAAGTCTGTGCCGAGAGGGCTTCTCAACTTTTGTGCGTAGCGGACCTCCACATCAAAGCTTTGTAGAGCCATCAACCAGGAGGCTATTCTGGCATTTGTTACAACGCCTTGTCTGATGCGTTGACTGTTAAGGAAGACCACTGGTTGGTGGTGAGTCTCAACTGTGATTCTCTGGCCTCCCACATAGTTGGAGAAATGCTTGACTGCCCATACAGTGGCCAGAAGGGCTTTTTTCGCAGTCTGAGTATTTCAGTTCCAGACCAGAGAGGGTTTTGCTGGCATAGGCCACGACTCGTTTGTCGTGGTCGTAGATTTGGTATAATCCAGCACTTAAGCAGTTGGCAGAGAACCCCACTTGTAAGAAGAATGGCTGGTCGCAGTTGGGATAGGCCAAACATCAGAATCAGAATCAGAATCAGAATCAGGTTTATTGCCATTGTTCATGTAGTACACAAACTAGGAATTTGTCTCGGTACAATGCTGCAACATTAAACATGATAAGATAAGAGAAATAAACTATACATGTAATAAAGTGTAGGATAAGATTAAGTGATACTGGTCAACAGTTAAAATATATATTAGCCAGCAGCAGATACTGTGGAGAACTATATAGTGCAGTCGGTAATGCAGGAAGAAAACAGTGATGATTGACATGAGTCTGGTTGAGCTGCTGTACATGGTGCACGAGAGTCACTTAGTGTTCAGCAGTCTAATGGCAGAGGGGAAGAAGCTGTTCATGTGACGGGAGGTTTTAGTCTGGATGGACCGAAGTCTTCTACCAGAGGGGAGGGGGGCAAACAGTACATGACCAGGGTGTGAGGGATCGGCTATGATCCGGCCAGCACGCCTCCGGGTCCTGGAGATGTACAGATCCTGGAGAGATGGGAGCTTGCAGCCGATCACCTTCTCAGCAGTGCGCACGACGCGCTGCAGCCTTAGTCTGTCCCTGGCAGTGGCTCCTACGTACCACACGGTTATGGAGGTGGTGAGGATGGACTCGATGATGGCTGTGTAGAACTGCACTAACATCTTGGTGGGTAGCTTGAGCTTCCTCAGCTGCCGCAGGAAGAACATCCTCTGCTGGGCTTTTTTGATGAGTGAGCTGATGGTCAGCTCCCATTTGAGGTCCCTGGTGATGGTAGTGCCTAGGAAGCGGAAGGAATCAGCAGTGGTGATGGGAGAGCCTGAGAGGGTGAGGGGGGGCAGAGGAGTAGTGACTTTCCTGAAGTCTACAATCATCTCCACTGTCTTCAGAGCGTTCAGCTGCAGGTTGTTATTGCTGCACCAGGACGCCAGCTGGGCCACCTCTCTCCTGTAGGCGGACTCGTCGCCGTTGGAGATGAGCCCGATGAGGGTGGTGTCGTCCGCAAACTTGATCAACTTGACAGACTGGTGGCTGGAGGTGCAGGAGTTGGTGTAAAGGGAGAAGAGTAGGGGGGAAAGTACACAGCCCTGGGGTGATCCGGTGCTGATGCTAGTATAGTCTGAGACAGTCTTTCCCAGCCGCACATGCTGCCTCCGGTCCGTCAGGAAGTCGATGATCCACCTGCAGAGGGAGTCAGGCACGTTGAGCAGGGACAGCTTGTCCCGGAGCAGAGCGGGGCGGATGGTGTTGAATGCGGAGCTGAAGTCCACAAACAGGATCCTGGCGTAGGTTCCCGGGGAGTCCAGGTGCTGCAGGATGGAGTGGAGGGCCAGGTTGACTGCATCGTCTACAGACCTGTTGGCTCGGTAGGCAAACTGCAGCGGGTCCAGGAGAGGGGTGGTGATGGACTTGAGGTGGGACAGGACCAGGCGCTCAAAGGACTTCATGACTACAGAGGTGAGCGCTACAGGTCTGTAGTCATTAAGTCCAGTGATCCGTGGCTTCTTGGGGACAGGGATGATGGTGGAGGATTTGAGGCAGGACGGCACGTGGCATAACTTAAGGGAGGTGTTAAAAATGTCTGTGAATACAGGAGCCAGCTGTTTCGCACAGAGTCTCAGGGTGGAGGGAGACACGCCGTCTGGGCCGGGGGCCTTGCGCGGGTTCAGTCTGGAGAACTGTTTGAGCACATCCTGCTCACTGATGATAAGGGGAGGGGGGGAGGGGGGGGGGGTGCCTTAAATGAAGTAGGGAATGTGGAGGCTGTGGAGCTGGAGGGAGGGGGGGAGTTGGACACAGATGACGAGGTGTCAAAACGGGCATAGTGTTGGGACAGTCTCTGACAAAGGGCTTTGTCATCCTGACCTTTAGGAGCCTGAGGCCGATAGTTGGAGATCTGCCTCAGTCCTCTCCACACGGAAGCCGAATCATTAGCAGTGAACTGCTGCTGGAGTCTCTCTGAGTACACAGATTTAGCCCTCTTCAGCTCTCTGTTAAACCGGTATTTAACCTCCCTGTAGCAGTCCCTGTCTCCACTTTTCAGCGCTGCTTCCTTCTCCTTCCTGATCTGTCTGAGCTTAGCTGTGAACCAGGGTTTGTCATTAGAGTAACTCACCCTGGTGCGTGATGGAAGAATGTTCTCTTCACAAAAGTGGATATATGAGTTCACAGTGTCCGTGTACTCATCCAGATCATGCGTGGCTCCTTTAAGCATGCCCCAGTCAGATATTTCCATGCACGTTTCCAGCTTCTCCTCAGCATCACTGGTCCGTATCTTCGTAGTGCTCACAACAGGTTTAGTGAGCTTCAATCTCTGTCTGTATGTGGGAATGAGGTGAACCATCACGTGATCAGATAATCCCAGCGCAGCTCGAGGGACAGCGCGATATGCGTCTTTCACTGTGGTGTAACAGTGATCCAGTGTGTTTAATCCTCTGGTGGGGCATTTAATAAACATGGTGCTGTGCATAACTTTTGCTTCAACGCTAGCATAGCCTGTTCTTGAGCCTCAGACCAAATGAAAGGGGTGTCCTTTCGTAGGAGGTCTGTAAGGGGTTTTGCCATGTCTGCATAATCCTCCATGAACTGACGTGAGTAATTGCATACCCCTAGGAAGCTCCGGAGTTCGGAGATGTTGGTAGGGGCTTTGATGTTTAACACACCTTGAATTCGTGCCGTTTGTGGTAGTACCCCTTTGGATCGTACCAAGAGACCGACATAGTTGACTTTGGTTTTGCACCATTGGCATTTGGAGAGAGAAATTTTGGCTCCAGATAGCGTGAGCTGGCCAAGGACATGGTCAATTTCAGTGAGGTGGGTGTCCAGAGTTGGACTCCGAATGAGAATGTCGTCAACATAGATGAGGTTACCTCTGTCTCGAGCGTCTGGACATGCTTTGTTCAAGAAAATGTTGAACTCTGCAGGAGAGTTGGCATAACTGAAAGGGCATCGGGTGAATGTGTATTGGCGATTCGCAAACGTGAAGGCCAGTTTGTGTTGGTCTTCAGCTTGGACAGGAATAGTCCAAAAACCAGAAGCAATGTCCAGTGTTGAGAAGTATTTGGCATCTTTGACTCTAGGGAGTTCTTGCTCCAGTTGAGTCATAGGCCACCTAGAGAGAGGAACTTGAGTGTTCAATTTCCTGTAATCAATGGTGAGTCTCCACTTACCATTGGGCTTTAGGACAGGCCATAAGGGAGCCGAGTAGGTACTGTTGCATGGCCTGATTATGCCACGGTCCAGTAAATCATCGATTATTTCTTGTACTGGGCCGTACGAGGCCAAGGGAATCTTTTACTGCCTGACGTAGGTTGGAGGGGCATCAGGTGGTGTAGGAATATGTACTGAGTGGATTGTGGTCAGTCCACAGTCCAAGGAGTCTTTGGAGAAGGATTGTTCATACTTAAGGAGAACTTGGTGAAGTTTTTCACGTTCTTCGTCAGAGGTTAGGGCATCAGCATCAGTTACCACCTGTGCAATCTCTTCAGCAATAGTGAGGACTGGTTTCGGCGGAGCATCGCTGGGATTGTCATTGGTTTGCTGATCGGACTCCGATGGAAGGAGTTCAATGGCTTGGACAAGCATTTGGTCATTGTTAGTCAAGTCGATTCGTCCCACTGACTCTTTGTCAGGGGTTGGTATTGACACAAGAGCGATGGCCTTAGAAGGCTTAGTGTAAATGACTGTAGGTTCAAGAGAGTCGGCCCAAAGAGAATCAGGGAGGCCGCCTGGCACAGGAACAGTCAGTTCAAAATCGTGGAAATCTGTGGTGATGAGCCAGCCAAGAGGCGTGGCCTTGGGCAGGACGATGGTCTCTGCCGTGGGATTGTTAACCGGTAATGTGGTGGTTCTGTATTCTAGGCTTAGAAGGGGCATGGCCTCCAGAGTTAAGCCTAGATTGTCAAGCAAAGGAGCCGGTTGGAAAAATGCTTGTGGATGCATAAGTTTCTGTCCTGTTTGAATGCATAGTTGGACCGGGTAGCACGTGACATTAGCAGGTATGAGACAATGTTGAGTGTTCAGTACCTGGCAGGCCTCAGGGATGGTCTGGCCTGACTTTAGAGTGTCAAGATCTGGTTTAGAGTGAGCGTCTCGAACTGAGGTGAGAGACCATAAGACATTGTTTATGGTATCAACCTGGGTTCCAAGTCTCACAAGAAGATCACTGCCGATGTAGACTGCATGTGGCAGGTCGGGAACGACCAAGAAGGGATGCGTTAGCAGTCTGTGGTTCCACTGAAGGTGGAGGGCGCAGATACTTCTGGCGACCAATGTTTTGTTTGATTTGGTCCCAGCAGGGAAATGAAAAGACTTGTTAGTGACCATAAGGTCAGGGTATTTCTCGTGTAGAGAGTCGAAAAGTGTCTGGCTGATTGCAGATTTATCAGCCCAGAGAGCCAGTACCACGTCTTCTACGTGGGAGCTTTGGATAGCTAGTCCTTTGACCACTTGGGGGCAGTACTCTTCATCGACTGCCCCTGGTTTCAGGGTGCAAAGAAATGAACTGTGTTCATTTAAGGTTGGGTTGTTGGATGTGGTGACCTGGAAAGAGGTGTCTGTTTCAGCTTGGTCCCCAAGGTCACTTTCCGTCAAACTTTGTTGGGTCAGCAGTGCGAGTGGGTTGACTCCTGGAACATCCAAGGTGTCAAGAGTGTAGCACTGTGATCCGGTTGCTTCAGGTAGAGTGGTTGGAAGAGGTTGTTGAACTTGAGCCCATAGCTTGAGATTCTTGAAGTCTATCAGAGGCTCAAAGCGATTAAGTAGATCCTTGCCTATCAGCAATGGAATTGAGTTGAGATTGGACACATAGACCGGGTGGATCAAGGTCATGGGCCCAGTGGAGATTTGTATCAATGACATGTGTGACACAGTCGTGTTTGAGGGTGCATAAGGTTGAATAGCTAAGGAGCAAGGTCTTAGTTTCAAGTCTTTGTGCGCAAGGTTAGCAGTGACACATAGGTGTTCGAAAAGGTCACGCGACATGAGTGTGATGTCCGCTGCAGTATCCAGTAGGGCTTCGTGCATCATCACATCTTCCAAGGTCAATGACAGAAAAAATTTTCGTGCAACCCCCCTCTCGGTTAAATCACACAAAAATTCTTGGACCGGTGGTTCAACGCAGATTAAAGAGTCGCCGGTTTTGGGCGAGTGAGGTTTCCCAGGTAGCTGGACTACCAAAATGGCACTGGGTGGCGTTGCATTTTGGAGCTCCTCCTGAGTTTCGGGTGGAGGATGCTCGGTTGTGTCTTCGGTATCCTTCCCCTTTGTAGTAGGAGAATCCTCAGGGTTGACTTGTGGCAAACCTAAAGGATCGTTTGGGGTGGTCACAATATTTATGGCTAGGACATCTGGTTTCTTGTCCTCTTTCGCCTCCTTTTTCCTCTTCAGTTCGTCAAGTATGTGTTGGAGAGTCTCCAGGTCTTCTTGGCTGAAAATGGGCTTTTCTTTCTTCTCCCAGGGTTTGGAGTTAAACTTTCCAGGGGGAGGTCTTGCTTCCCTGTTGAAGTTTTTCCGGTGGTACGAAGGAGGTGACCACCTCCCGTGATTATGCGAGTTTCGAAATCGATATCTGTCATCCCGGGTATCCGTACCGTATTCTTGTGACTTACCTGGTGGGCTTAGTCTCCGACGGTAGTCAGATTTTGGTGATGTTGGCTTGGAACTTGGTGTCAAAAGTTTTTCCGGGTCATGACTCGACTTATCTTGACTAGAGGACTGTCGTCGTTTTATGTGTGACCGAGATGCTGGAACAGGGGCTGGCCTTGGGGCGCCCTCTAGGTCCAGGGTGTCTGATGCGGTGTTGACAGCTAACACCGCGGTAGACTCAGTATGCTTCTGATTGCTTTGTCGCTGTTTCTGGAATGCATAATGTGCGAACTCTCTTAGCTGGTTTATCGAGTTTGTCTTTGGGTTAGCCATGACTCCAAGGTGGTGTCCAATCGTGGGATGGAGATTCTGAATGAACAGAGCCTTGAAATTGTGGTCTTCTTCCACCTCAGGCGTGTTTTGAGATATGAAATATGCGCGCAGGAGTCGCTGGTAGTATGCCTGTGGGGGCTCTAAGCGACCCTGTTTCACAGCTAGGGCTGTCGCTAGCCCTGACTGTAAGCAGTCGTCGGAAAACTCTCTTTCGATGGCTTCATAGAGCTTCCGGTGGTTCATCTTGATGTCAAGTGGTTGCCGATCTATAAATTTTGATACCGACCTGTTGGATGTCAACTTGATCAAATAAATGCGGTCATCAACGGTAGCATCAGGGTATTTACGCAAGTAGTAGTCGATGTCTTGCAAATAAGCCCTGGTATCAGGTGACCCACTGGTTGAGGGGTCAAATTTCGTGACGTGGCGAGCGATCTTATTGAGATCTCCATCGGATGGAATTTGCACACGTCTTTCACGTTGCCGTTCGGGTCTGAACGGGTCAGGTGAGTGTGAGCCGGGGGAGTCCCCATCCCATGAGGGGATGCCCCCCTTTGTCGAGGGAACCGGCCTGTTCATGGATTCTGATCTCAGATCCCTTTGTTTGCGGTGGTCTTCCAGCTCTTCTTGGACGTCCTGAAGACCTTGTTGTGCTTCTCGTAGGAGCAGTTTGCATTTCCCATAATCGGAGCTTGTTTCGTCCAATTGACCTTCAACTTCCTTGAGTTGATTATCTTTGTGAAGCAGGGCGATTTTCAATTCCTCGTTTTCTTGCTGAAGTGAGGTATTGTTGTCTTCTAGTCGTTGCTTTTCTTCCTCTGCTTGTTCCAGATTTAGCAACGTCTGATCAAGCATAGCTTGGGTGTCTTCTTTCTCTATGCGAGCTTGTTCCTGCTTTTTCACAAGGGATTTGTTCTCTTCCTGAAGAGAAAGGATGGTTGTTTGTCATTTCACCAGTTCCTTTTCAGCGTAGAGTACTTGGGTTTCAGCTCGTTTTAGCCTTGCAACTAATGCTAGTGCAAACTTTCCTAACACACCGGGGATTTCCTTTGCTTTCGGTGGGTTAGCTTCGCATTCATCCAAAAGTTTTTTCGTGATTTGCTTCAAATCTTTTGGTGGAGTATCCCGAACATGTTTGGAGAAACCGGGTATAAGGTCGGAAGCCAACTCTTCCAATGTTACTTGAAGATCATTTAATTCGTCAAGTGGACTCGACATGTTTGACCGTTTGTGTAACGCTTAGCTTGAAATCAATTCGTTGATTATAGCTAAAGTTGTGCGTCAAGAGTTAACCTTGAGTGTCGTTTTACAGTGAGGGTAATTACAAGCTTCTTTTTGGAGTTTGTTTCAACTTCCAGGCTTGTAAGAAGAAAAGCAAATATTTTGGAATTCTTTAGAAATGTGGAGTACGTGTTAGTTTATTTGTTGACACTGTATTTTGATTTGTACTTCACAAGACAAAAGCAAAAGAACAAAAAAAAATTGTGTCGATTGACTTCTTTCAGTTCAGTTATCAAAGTGTAGTTTTGGAATAGTCCTCAACTAGGTTGTGAATTTTTTTTTTTTTGTTGAATCTCACTTGAAAGTAATGATTTTATTTACAAAAGAAAAAGAAAGCAACAAAAAAAATAGAAAAGGTTAAATGCTTTAAGGCTTTAGGGTTACAGTATAAGTCTTCACTTTGTTTTAAAGTTAGAACTGGCTTGGTTCTATTTGTTAAAGCTTATCTTCATTTAAAGCCTTTCAATGTTTTAATATTTACAAGTTAGGAAACAAATGAACTGTCTTTGCGTATTGTCACTAAGGCTTCCTTAGGATTAAAGTTAATGATTATTTAAAAAGAGAAGAAGGAAAAAAAATGTTTTACAGACTAGTCAAAGTTTTCACCTTTTGACTTATTTCAAATCCTGGTGAGAAACAGTGAGCTGGTTAAATGTTTTCCTTCTCCTGGGGAGGAAACATGAATCAAAAGCAACACTGACTGTAAATAAGCTAAAGCTTTCAAGTGTTAATTGCTGGATGTGGTTTCCTAATTTTGGAGAATTTTGGTTAAATATTTAGTAAATCACTAAATCCTTTACCAACATGCACAGGATTAAGATTAACTTGAGTTTAAATGAACATTGTCATTTATTTGAATCCCTAAGTTGAATGGCTTCCTGTGAAAGAAATCGCACAAAGTCATATTTAAAAACAAAACACATATATATAGCTTCAAAAGTTTGCAGACTTTTAGCATAAGATGTGTGAATATATGCTTTTAACTAAAAAGATTAAAATGTGTGGTTAACATATGTGAGTAAATACAAAGTCTATGCTTCTATGTTCTTTCACTGTGTATATATGCAGTCAAAAGCTCTTCCACCAATGAGGACAAACTTCAAACCCACAAGTTTCCTTTTCCTTTTGGTTCTTGGGATAAAACTTTGAATTGGGTTTAAATTTAGATTGTTCCGGATAATTTGGATTGATTTAAAGTCAATATGGAAGCTCTGTTTGATTATAAATCAGCTTAATAGATTTGCTCTGCTTTAATCCGAGTGTGCATTCATGCAAGAAATGCAACTCCTACAGTTGACCACACGATGGAGGCAGTTGTCTCTGCCCTCCCAGGGGGAGGAGACACTGGTGACGTCGCTCTGGGCGGGTCTACCGGTCTCACTCAAAATGGCGGCTAGGGTGACTCCCTCTTTGCGCCTTCAAAATGGCGTCTGCACGCTTACTCTGCTCATGCGCAGTTTTTCGTGCACGCCTTTCGGTCACACGCGCGACTGTGCGTGTTCATGTGGCACGTGATGCCGGCGCGAGTCTCAGCGACAACGCCACGCCTTGCTTTTAAAAATGAGAGTTTAACACTAGAAGTCCCAGAGAGGGGCCATTTGGCCTTTTTACCTAGAAAACCCACAAGAGGGGCCAATTGGCCCCAAGTCCCCCCTGTGGTCACTCATTTTGTTATGGTAATGAGGCTGTTAGTGGCAGTGTGTGGGGTGAGGGGGGTGTGGGGTGTGGGGTGTGGGGTGAGGGGGTCACACTTCACACACTTCACACTTCAGTGGTGAAGTCATGTTGGCTACTTCTGTGTGAATGTGAGAATGAGGAATAAAAAAACATTCTATTCTAAAATGTTCTTTTGAGAGCAAGCTTTAGTTCTGAGATGGATAAATACCTCAGTGAACATAACCATAAAGACTGGACTGAGCTGTATGCAGTGGAAAGGATCAACAGGAAGGAAGGGATCAACACACTGACATTTATTGTTAAAAAAAACAAAAACAAAACATATTTACAAAGAATGAAAAAGCAACTTTTTTTCCCAGTTTTGGTGTGGAGGGTTGTTGCAGAAGTAATTGTTATTTTTGTGTGCTAAAAATAGTAAAAAAAAAAGAAACCCACGCATATTTACAAAGAATGAAAAACCATGCATTATGAGTGAAATACATTTGAGCAGTCACTCACAATCCTGGCACTGCCATTGCTCCTTTTGGCATTTCCCACATGTATATCGGTAGCAGTCAACACAGCGTACAGTTGCATGATTGTCCTTACATTTAATTTTAGCCTGACACTTGGCTCTTTTTCCTAGTTGTGGTGTGGAGGGTTGTTGCCGAAATAATTGTTCCTTTCGGGCCTTTTTCATACCCATGTGGGAGTGATCCAACTCTCTTGCAAGCTCCAGCAGGAAATCCACCCGTCTCTCCTGCCTCCCGGTGCATAATTGATAGAGCACGTGTGCATTCAGTGCTGCCATATCTATCATGTTATAGAACACTGCTACTGGCCAGCGCCGTGTTCCTGTGCGGACAGTGTACTCCCGTACCATCTGGTCCATGACATCGACGCCGCACTTTGTTGTGTTGTAGAGTGTGATGGTGTTAGGCTTCTTTTTGGTGGTATCCTGTGTCTGAATCATGCTGTGTATGCTGCTGAGAACATATACAGTCTTTTTCCGCTTGGGCGCATACACCGTCAGTGTGGCACCAGTGGTTGAAAATACTTGGGTGGTAAATTCATTGCGGTGCATCTGTCTAGTTGACAGTGGAATTTCTTGGCAAATCTTGTTGACTGTGCCAAGGATGGTTGTATTCCGGCTAAGTAGTCGTTTTGCAAGTGACAGTGATGTAAAGAAATTGTCCGTGGTAACATTTCTGCCCTTGTCCAGGAATGGTTCCATCAGCCTCATGACTACACTCTCAGACACTCTCTCCCCACGAGGCCGAGTGGGGTCCTTGCCAAGATATGAGAGGATGTTGCAGACGTATTTGGTTTTCAAGTCACACGCCACCCAAAACTTGATCCCAAACTTGTCTGGTTTAGATGCAATGTACTGTAGGAAACAGCAGCGAGTCTTGGAAGGGAAAAGTTGTTCGTCGATGGTGATGTGTCGACCAGGGATGTAGGATGTGATGCAGTTGGTGACAAACAATCCCCATATGTTCGAAATTGCAGCAAACTTATCGGTCTGTGCTCGCTCGCTGCGGGTGTCTCTGTCATCAAAGCGCAGGTGATGCATGATGTTTTGGAAACGCCCTCGGGACATGGTTTCGATGATCTGTGGGCTTCCCAGGTTTTTCGACCAGCAGTCACGCAGTGATGGCACCCTGATGATTCCCCACATAATGGTGATGGAAATAAATGCCATTAGTTCAGGGAGGCCCATGAACCAATCCACATGCTCCGTTTGCTTTGCATGTTGAACTGTACATTCTTGAATGATACCAAGCATGTCCAGAGTGATGAAACACAGGAAGCTCTGAAGACGACTTGTGATTGACCTCCTGGCCTTAGCTGTTGGCTCTGCATCTGCGTTGTATGGTGATGGCGGGGTGAAATGTGGACCCGTTCCCACCTGTTCTTCATGCCATACTGTGCCGTCTTTCGCAGTCTCTGTCACATCAGTCCCCAGCCGAGCTCTCTTTTTTGGTTGGGGAGTCTCCTCATCTGTAGTGTGAAAAAAATGTAATTATGAGCAATGGGAAAGTCAAATGATATCACAAATGCAAGCATAGAAGCTAATAATAATAATCCCAGAACATCTCAAATAGGTTGGCTAAGGTGCAGACACCTCAGGAGAAGTAGAATCAAACAAAACTGACGGCAGTCCGCACTCAGAAACAAAATGGAGGCTCTATTCACATGGTGCTATATTTTCCAACTTCCTCACTGAAATGAAATGTAAAATAGGAAATAATATGAAATGAAATCTTACCGGAAGACGACTGAGACAGCTCGGAGTCTGAATCCACCTGAAGGTTGATGTCTTCTCCATCCGAGTCACAAGGGTTTGCTCCATCCAGGATCATTTCCAATACCTGTTGAATGATGAATCTCTGCATCTTCGTTCCTTGGAGAGGAGCTTCTTTCACCACAAAGTTCTTGAGGGAACTGAAGCGATAGTCCATGTGCACTGAGGTATTTATCCATCAAACAATTGTCTGGTTGCAGTCACATGAGTCGTTATGGTCACATGGGACATTCACATGTTCACATTTTAGAATAGAATGTGTTTTTATTCCTCATTCTCACATTCACACAGAAGTAGCCAACATGACTTCACCACTGAAGTGTGAAGTGTGTGAAGTGTGACCCCCTTACCCCACACCCCACACCCCCCTCACCCCACACACTGCCACTAACAGCCTCATTACCATAACAAAATGAGTGACCACAGAGGGGACTTGGGGCCAATTGGCCCTCTGTGGGTCTTCTAGGTAGACAGAAAAATGCTGGGACTTCTAGTGTTAATCTCCAACTTTCACAAATAATGTAACCCCTTTAATTCCGGGTATAGTTTAGCGCTATTTCCCCAGCGGTTTATCCAGTGACCAAATCAAACTGTGTCCAGCTTAATCTGACGTCACCACGCTTGGGTAATTAAATTACAGAACTGGCCAGTTTAATTACTCCTTTCAGGATAATCGCCGGAAGGTTAAACTGGCGAGAGACAGGACGGTTTTCTTCGCGTTTCTGTCACTCTAGGCCTTTATGTTTCTTAATCCAGCATATAATGCTTCAAACTTCTTTTTGCATGCATCAAAAACTGTTGACTTTAGTGGGTGAATCGCTCACCCCCCTTTTGCAGCTATCAACCACCAGCCTCCTCAGCGGGAGGTTAGGTAAACAAGCACAGCAGACACACAAGCAGGAGGAGAGACGCGGCCTCAGCCTCTCAAACAAACACACAGACTGCCGAATAGTGGATCAATATTTGCAGGAAAAAAAAAATTATGATTTCAATGAATTTTCTTTTTGCATATACGTTTCCCAATTACAGAGGCCTCACATGGGGCACCAATAAACTGTAGGGTGAATTGCCTAATAAAATATTTGTCATAAGGTACAGGAATTATTTATTTTATTTAATAGTGGGTGTGAAAGGGGGCAGAGTTAAACCCTCACCTCTACACCCACTAAATTAAATAAAAGCACTCGTAAAAGGGGCACCAGTCCTAACGGACAATAATATTAACTTTAATTTTAATTAACTTTGTACCTTAAATTACTTAATGAATCAGTCTCAAAGTTTCAGTGAGTTTTTGTCCTGCCGTGATTAGGAAACCTGTATATGCAAAAGGAAAATGCTTCAACTGCTCTCATTCACTCTTTTATTAAACTCATTCAGGTTACATGACATGGCGTTCAAATGATGAATAAACAGATTCAGATGATAACAGCGTAATATATCACATCAACTGATATTGGGTTCCTGAACATAAAATCCAGCGTTACACCTCTGTATAACCAAGGAGAAACTAGACTTATGTTTCAACAGTAAATGAGGCTGGAATGTTTTAACAAAACAACGCAATTTTATGGGGAAAATTCATAAGCTAATTATCTAAAAATGACTCTTGAATTAATCTACAAAAATTTAAGGGCAGTTACTTAAAAATGACTAAGAGTTTTCCTTCAGTTTACAGCTCTATCCTGCGGCTGAGAGACTAATTGAGCCCTGAAATACGGGCCATATTCAATTGTAATTTAATTGTTAGGACATCACGTTTTAACCCAGTAGATAGGAGAAATAAGAGTTTCACTCACAAGACAGCTGTAGGTCCACGTTTCAGCGGGTCGATACCGGCCGAGTTGGAAGTTAGGACATCGGAGGAAGCGGCTGCTGCGATGCCTCCTCACAGCCGTGGAAGAGTAAACTCAGCTGGGGGGCCCTTCAAGGAGACACTTGCAGCCGTGGATGATTTGTCTCAGGGCGGCGTGAAAAGTCCTTGGAAAAGAATCCCAATCTTGAGGTCTCTTGTAGCGGGATAGACCAAAAAAAAAAAACTGAAGGGAAATCTTCTCAGTCTCTGTTCACTTTAAATTAGGCAAATTAAAGGTCCACTTTAATGGTGTGAAAAGTCATGAAAAAAATATTAGAAAAACATTTACTAGGATAAGAATGGCTTCTGAGGTGAAGGAGAAAGTTTGAGAATTTGATTCTCTAAAATGGACGAGCTCTAAAGAAAAATGGTTTCTCCTCAGTGACCAGAATATAACGAATGACTTGACAAACACACAGAGAATAAAATAAAACTTCACAGGGCCTTGAAACGGTGGAATAAAATCTTCTTCTGAGATCTAGATTACTATTCTGCTTCTTTAATCTTAATTTAGTTCCTAATCCTTCTCAAAATCTCTTTCTTTCTTCTTTCTGTGTTTCTAATTCTTAATCTTATCACCGCTTTCTATTTTGCTTCTTTCTAATCTTCCTGCCTGTTGTCTCTTTTTCTACCCTTTTTCTTAACTTTGCTGATATCGGACTAAACTCAAATCTAACCTCTCTCTTTTAAAGTTACCTCGCCGGGTCGTAAAACTGATGATGTCAGTCGTAAGACCGACCAATCGACCTTTTCAGAAGCAGTTTGAAATGGCTGCTATCCAATGTGAGAACACTTCTTTGTTTGAGAGCAGCCAATCAAATGAAGACACCATCCTATGAAATTTCAGAGGGAAAATCAACACTCAGTCAGTTCTTTTGAAATAAATGCTCAATATAAAATCTAACTAAATTAAATGACTTGGCTAATATTTTGGTGATCATGCATTTATATCACTACTCCAATATGTGTTTGAATAACACTCATGAATATAACATTTCTTATACATAATTATAATACATGCATTCACATTTAGATCAAAATCCAGCAAAACATGCAGCAAACCATGGTTGGTGATAAAAGAGGGATGATTTTCAGTGTCCTTAGGATCCAGAGGATAAGCTGAAAGAAACTTAATGTTTAGAACAAATTAAAAGTCATCCTACATACTGAAAACACATTCCATAGGTATCCGCTAGGAGGTACTGTTGAGCTGTAGATGATTTCCTTTAGTATCTGGGTGAAGAAACCTGGACAGCATCGGTTATAAACCCGTCAGATTAAGTGGTTTATGACTCTTTTAAGAACATTGGTTTCCTGTGAAAAGGTACGTTATCAAATGCAGTGTTCACGTTGAGAGGTCTGGTCTCCTGAGTTTTATGTTCCTTTGAGCCTTTAAAAGCAAATTCTGATCCTTACAATATCTGCAAGAGGCAACTGTTTACATTGGGGTCCTGGGAAAGCAAGCATCTTTGGTCAGGCCTGGAAGAAGCCTGCATGAGTCGACATAAAAGCCAGTGATATTCCTGAAAAGGCAGAAAAGTGATATTCCTGTGTAATGAAAAATGAGATTCCTGTAAACTGGAGAGAAGTGATCTTCTGTTTTGGTTTGAGGAGACGATGATGCTACAAAGGAATGAGCCACGATGGGCTAAAACGCACTATACTTGGACAGAGACAGTAAGGCTGAACAAGCTCACTTATGAAATGGTCCGTAGATGAGGGATGCTTGTTAATGAAGAGGGTTGTTTGACGGAGCTTAACAGAGACTGCTGCCTCGGGCTGCATTCAGCGTCCGCTTTTAACGCCGGACACTAATGACCCCAAATGCAGCACAGCTGTTCGGCTTTGACAGCAGGAAGCTCCACCAGGCGCTGTCACAATAAGAGCCCGGGGAGCCAGATGGGAAATACTTGCTGTCAAAGCCTGAAAGAGATGGTGTCTGACCCGAGCGCGGATGAGATCGGTGCTCGGATCATAACAGAGACTGATTCAATTGGGGGAGCCTCCTCACCTCTCATTCCTGCTGTAGCATGAGCATATGATTGGTACTTAATGTCTAGTCCACTAATGATTAAATCATTCATGCGAGAATACTGATCAAGGTCCTTGATGCGTCGCTCCAAGTCTGCAATTTTTTTGTCTCTTTCCTTAATTGTTAATTTCAATTCTTGGACTTCCTCCATTAGCCCTAATAGTTCATACTGTTGACTGGCCACTTTGATCAGTTCTTCTGACATGAAGTTCAGAGATTTTTTAATCTTTTCCATTTCCTCCTTCTTTGGTGGCATTTTTTACTGACCTGATGATAGAAGGACAATCTCTGCTGGTGTCGCCGGTATCCGATCCAGCCGACTTCGAATCCAGCTTACCGCCACTGTAGTTGAGCTCTGATCCGGCTCCTGTCCAGCTGGGGCTTTGGTAGCTCCTCCACCAAGCTCTGCCGTCCACTGCCGCTGTAGTTGAGCTCCGATGTGGCTCTTGTCCAGCTGGGGTCTCGGTAGTTCCTCCGCTGAGCCCCGCCGCCTACCGCTGTCTTCCTTGGTAGTTCCTCCGCCGAGCCCCGCTGCTGTAATTGAGCTCCAATCCGGCTCCTGTCCAGCTGTGGCCTCAGTTAGTTCCTCCGCCGAGCCCCAATCACAAGCTTCTAAGAATCTGTGCGGGGGGCTCAGCCGTCATCTACCGGGCCGATGCTGGGTCAGTGAGATGAACCGGGGACAGAGTCGCTCCTTTGTATCGGTGTTAGCTATGACTAGCTTAAGTGTTCACATTAGCTTAGCACGTTAGCTTAGCACATCCCACGGCTCCTTCCATTTGCCCTTAATTTTAATCTTAATCCTTAATCTTGTGTATTTTTCCCACAAAATATGGCTTTCTTGTGGGAAAATTAGCTCTTCAAGCCATTGGTCTGCCGTTCAACACAGGCTATCACTGGTGTCACCCCAGCTTCACAAACACTCAGTGGTTACAGAACTTAAGAATGTCTGTAGAAATGTTTAGCTTCCTGTGCAACAAATTGCTCTGATCTGTGTGAAAATCACAAAGAGACTGTTCAGACATCATGGGTTGTACCTGCTCCAGTAGCACTAAGTCTGTGCTGGTGTCATGGCAAAAAGTGATCAGCTGCCAAAACTTGATCACCAGGTGCCAAATTGTATTTATGTGGTTATATTAGCCATATGATGCATTTTAAGCCAAACAAACTTGGTCTAGGATTAAAAGCAATTAAAATAATGCAGTCACAAGGTTACATGGAAAATACTTGATTTACTGGATAGATGCAGGTAGATACTGTATAAATATATATTTTCTGCAGCAACAATGCACTATACATGTATTCATGTTGTATTGCACTGGGGATTTTGACAATAAACCTTTGTACTTTTTGCAGATCTGTGTCCACTTCTGTTTTATGTGTGAAGGTTTCCACCAAGTGATATAAATTAAATACTAAAAGATTGGAAAAGCTGTCTAAGAATAATCCAGCAGTTTGATAAGTCACTTTTGGTTTGGTATAAGTCTGCCAACAGAATTATGAGCCATAAAACAGTTTGTGTTCAAAAGTTAAATCCCATTAAACCCTAACCCAGGGGTGTCCAATCATGTGCCATGGAGGGCCAAGACCCCGCAGGTTCTTTCTTCTACCCTGTCTCTTCAGCAGGTGTTCTCACTGATCAGCAGTCAGTGCAAGAAATTCAGTGGAATCTGCTGTTGAAGACACTGGTTGGAGGTAAAGCCTGCAGGGTCTTGGCCCTCCATGGCACATGGTTGGACACCCCTGCCCTAACTCATTATTAGGAAATACAGATGCTAATATGGCCCAGAATTCCTCCATATACTGGTACTATCACTAAAGTGTGCAGTGTCTTCTGCACTGGCACATCCAACAATAAAGTCTTCAGTAAATAAAATAATTGTTTTTGGTTACTTTTTCTTAAAAATGAGCCATTATTTTCAGTCACTGATAAATGGTTTGTACTGTTGACTCTTTTCCCAATGGTGTCTTAAGAGACAAAATAGAAAATCATGATGCAAACACATAAGTCACTAAATTGTTTATTACAATCACCAGCAAATTCCAGAGTATGTAGAATGTGCAACATTCAAACTGCAAAAAAACAAAATTAGTATGGGTCACACACGCCGGCCATGCTGCCTTACTGAGAAGTAACTGGATGTGCCACTCAAGCTGGTCCTGGTTCAGCAGATCTTCATCCTGCATCTGTGTAAATAGTGACACAAGGTCCGGTTCGGGGTGGATCGTTTTCCTCTTGCCTAGAGGATCATGTTCCACCATGCTGCCCAGTGCAGTGGTTAGCACTGTTGCCTAACAGTTAGAAGATTCCAGGTTTGAATCCCAGCAGGCTGGCAGGGGTAAGAACATTTCTGTGTGGAGTTTGCATGTTCTCCCTGTGCTGCGGGGGTTTACTCCGGGGGCTCCAGTTTCCTCGCACAATCCAGACATGCATGTTAGGTTAATTGGTTGTTCTAAATTGTCCCTAGATATCTGTCTCCTATAGGCCCTTAGAATAGAGGGTTAGTACTAGTGAAGCGCTTTGAGTGGTCTTTGAGACTAAAATAGCATTATATAAGTACAGGTCCTTATCCCTTGCCTAGACAAAAGACAGAAATGGGTGGTGGTTAATTAATGCAAGTTTAAGACATATTTGGGAAATAGACTTGCTGCTAAAAGCCAGTTGTGGAATGTGAAACAAAAGTGCTTTGGTGTTGTATTTAACCACAATTTTCATGTAGCTGCATTTCAGTAAAGTAGATTTTACAAGGGCTGGGTTATGTATAAAATCATTTGTTTTTACTGTGGCCTCAGCAATCAGAATGAGTTGATACCTTCAGTTGAATGGAATCTAGTACTTTAACTGAGGGTGTGCATCCCCGAGTATGGAGTCGCTCAGTCAAAATATATAATTTTCATCAATAAAAGTTTAGCCACCGCTCTATCACTGATGTGTCGCCCTGGCTTCAAGTGTGGGTGGTGTTTTGTACTTGTATTGCTAAAATATAAAAGGATGCACTACAATGGGTCTCAAATATTTGTAATTTGTCCTGTTATTATAATACCACATGCGTTTATTAATGATAGACTATAAACTACACATATAAACTAAATTATAATGTTGACTGAACAACTCCCATTCCCCAAAGTGCAACATATACTATTATGAATCTAACTCACAAAGGACCACAAAGTGATCTGACAAAAAAATAAATAAATAAACAAGCGGTTTATCTGACAGTCGATGTGCCATTCATTTTTAATTATTCTGTAATTAATATTCCCACAATCAAATAAATCTCAGTTCATTCCCTTTCATATTAAGTGGAAATTGTGCTACTTTAGTTTTGGCACTGGCACTTTATTCTATACTTTAACTTAAAATGCAAAAGAATTTGAGTACTTTGTCTACCGCTACTAAAACTAAAAACAGCGGGGTGTTCAACTTTAATATGGCTTACCAGTCAGAATACATTGTTGTGTCGTCGGTGTCAAAGCAGATGCTGGCCGAACTCTAGAATGCAAATACACACAACTTAAGTACATGCATAGCACAAAAGTGCAACATGTTAAAAACCACATTTTTCACCAGGATTACAACTAGCTTATTTCATCAGAATATACAAGGACAGCATGAGGCACAGAGTTAGCATTGACGACTAACTAGTTAGCTCATTATCTGCACACAAGTGACAACGTTGTTGTGGTCTGTTCAAAGTGAACTTTCCACTGCTGGGATAAATAATGTAAAAGATGCATAATATCACATCATATCACATCACTCACCATCCTGTATATAAGATAAGATAAGATAAGATAAGATAAGCCTTTATTAGTCCCACAATGGAGAAATTCCAGAATTGCAACAGCACAGGGATAGCAACACTCAGAGCAATAATTAAGAAGATAAGAAAAATAAAAATAAGAGCAGTGAATATACATACGTACACATAAATATATAAATATATATACACAGTGCAGAGCATTGTAGCTAGATGGAATAAACAGCATAACCATCTACTTATGGCCCTTTTCCACTAGCCCCAGTCGGCCTTACTCGACTCGACTCGCCATTACTTGTTTCGGCCTCGGTTGTGTTTCCATTGCAGCTGGGTACAGCTGGGGGGGTGGGGGTGCGGGATTTTTTTTTACAGCAAGGCGGCGCCACACTCCCGTGACGTTAAACACACGACCCAAGCAAAACGTAACATGGCGGCTGTACAAGGCGACTCTTCGGTCTGTGGCTTTTTGACAGCCGTAAATGCCAAAAAGGACCGCCAGACAAGGGTACAGGTAGCAAGACGAAACACTCTGGAATAGTACTGCAGCTTCTGGGAGAGCCGAAGACGTGAGGATACAAACGCAATCATATATGACGGTAAGCTAATGGTTGCTAATGCTAGTTTACTATAAGTACGTCATACTACACTGTAATGTCTGCAAGTTATCGCTGTTAGGTACTAAAATATGTATGCTGTGTGTATGTGTTTCAGATGGCTCTGTTGTGGGAAAATTACTGCTTCAAACGGTTGGTCTGGTGTTCAACACAGCCTGTCAATGATGTCAACACAGCCCGTCACTGATGTCAACACAGCTTCACAAACGATAAGTGGTTATAGGGCTTAAGAATGTCTGTAGAAACGTTTATTTCCTGTGCAACAAATTGCTCTGATCTGTGTGAAAATCATAGAGAGACTGTTGAGACATCATGGGACATATCTGCTCCAGCAGCACTGAGTCTGAGGAGGTGTCATGGCAAAAAATGATCACCTGACACAACTTGATCGCCCGGTTAATAACTACAGTATATTAGCCACAAAATATATATTCAAAAAGTAAACAGTACTGAGTTAGGTATACTAAGATATATTTGACAATTGTGATGCATTTTAGGTCAAAACAAACTTGATCTAGGATTAAAAGCAATTAAAATAATGCAGTCACAAGGTTACATGGAAAATACTTGATTTGCTAGATACATATACTGTAGAAATATATATTCTCTGCATCAACAATGTACTATAGATGCATTCATGTAGTATTGCACTGGAAATTGTACTGACAATAAACCTTTCAAGTTTTTGCAGTTGTCTCTTTTTTATATGTGAAGGTTACCACCATGTGGCACAAATTAAATACTAGATTGGAAAAGCTGTCTAAGAACAATCCAGCAGTTTGAGAAATCACTTTTGGTTTGGTGTAAGTCTGTCAACAGAATTATGAACCATAAAGCAGTTTGTGTTAAAATGTTAAATCCCATTAAACCCTAACCCGGGGATTTCCAGTCATGTGTCATGGGGGGCCAAGACCCTGCAGGTTCTCTCTTCTACCCAGTCTCTTCAGCAGGTGTTCTCACTGATCTGCAGTCAGTGGGAGAAATTCAGTGGAATCTGCTGTTGAAGACACTGTCTGGAGGTAAAGCCTGCAGGGTCTTGGCCCTCCATGGCACATGATTGGACACCCCCGCCCAAACCCATTATGATGAAGAACAGATGCTAATATGGCCCAGAATTCCTCCATATACTGGTACTGTCACTAAAGTGTGGAGTGTCTTCTGCGGTGGCCCATCCAACAATTCAGTCTTCAGTTAAAATAATTGTTTTGGTTACTTTTTTTCTTAAAAATGAGCCATTATTTTCAAAATCACCGATAAATGGTTTGTACTGTTGACTCTTTTCCCACCAGTGTCTTAACAGACAAAATAGAAAATCATGATGCAAACACATAAGTCACTAAATTGTTTATTACAATCAGCAGTAAATTCCAGATTATTCAGAATGTTAAAAATTCAAACTGTAAAAAAAAAAAACAAAAAAAACAAAAACAAAAACAAAAAAAAACTTTGAATGCGTCACACGCACCGGCCACGCTGCCTCACTGAGAAGCAGCTGGGATGTGCCACTCAAGCTGGACCCGGTTCAGTAGATCTTAGGCCTGCATCTCTGTAAATAGTGAGGCAAGGTCTGGTTTGGGTGGATCGTTTCCCTCTTGCCTAGACAAAAGACAGAAACGGGTGGTGGTTAATTAAAGTAAGTTTAAAACATATTTGGGAAATACACGTGTTGCTAAAAGCCAGTGGTGGAATGTGAATGAATGAATGAATCTTTATTTCGGATAGATTAAAGGTAAAGATTAAAAGAAAATAGAATAATATAACCAAGGGGGAAAAAATCTAACAAAGTCAAATTAAACAATAACCCCTCTGATTATACAGTTCAACATAGGTTATGTGAAATGGGTGATGGCTGAAGCCGCAGCTTATATTGCCCACCCATATTCCATCCAAGAATTCAAAAGAAAAACAAAACAGAAGCGATTACAATTTGAATGTGACAATAAAGTACTTTGTTGTTGTATTTAACCACAATTTTCATGTAACTGCGCTTCAGTAAAGTAGATTTTACAAGGGCTGGGTTATGTTTAAAATCATCTGTTTTTACTTTGGCCTCAGCAATCAGAATGAATTAATACATTCACTTGAAAGGAATCTAGTACTTTAACTGAAGGTGTGAATCACCGAGTATGGAGTCACTCAGTCAAAATATGGAGTTTTTATCAATAAAAGTTTAGCCACTGCTTTGCCACCGCTGTCTCTTCTTGCCCTGGCTTCAAGTGCGGGTGGTGTTTTGTACTTTTATTGTTAAAATATAAAAGGAAGCACTACAATGGGTCTCAAATATTTGTAATGTGTCCTGTTACTGCATGAGTTTATTGATGATAAAATATAAACTACACATATAAACTAAATTATATTGATGACTGAACACCTCCCATTCCCCAAAAGATACAGTTATGAACATAACTCACAAAGGATCACAAAGTGATCTGACAAAAAAATAAATACATTAACAAGTGGTTTATTTTACAGTTGATGTGCCAGTCATTTTCAATTATTCTGTAATTAATATTCTCACAATCAAATAAATCTCAGTTCAGTCACTTTTATATTAAGTGGAAATTGTGCTACTTTGGTTTTGGCACTTTGCCTACAAAAGTAAAGGATTTCAGTACTTTCCACAGTGGCAAGGTCCGTTGAGGGGCGGCTGCTTTTCCATTCCTCTTGCCTAGACCAAAGACAGAAATGGATGGTGGTTACTTAAAGCAACTTCAAAACATATACAGGCACATCTCAGAAATTAGAATATCATGAAAAAGTTCAATATTTTTGTCACTCATTTCAGAAAGTGAAACCCATATATAGATTCATTACACGGACAGTGATATATTGCAAGTGTTTATTTTAATTTTGATGATTATGGCTACAGCCCATATTAACCAACACTTCAGTGGCCAACATTTCTATTTAAAAACTATTTTTTAAAATTAATTTTATGTAATATTCTAATTTTTTGCCAAATTGAATTTGGGGTTTTCAGGGGCTGTAAGCCATAATCATCCAAATTAAAAATAAATAAATACTTGAAATATATCACTGTCTGTGTAATGAATCTATATAATATATGGATTTCACTTTCTGAAATGAGTGACAAAAAATATTGAATTTTTTCATGACATTCTAATTTTTGGAGATGTACCTGTATTAGGGAAATACACTTATGAAAGTCAGTGGTGGGATGTGACAAAAATGCTTTGTTTCCCTGACAAGCACTGCAGGAGCCACTCTGTACAGGTACAAGTACATTTTCAATCCAAGGATTTATGGTGGAACAGAAACAGTACGAAAACACTGTTCCAACACTTTTTATGGAAAATCCACAGAATAGGTGTGTGGGTCTATTCTGACACTTTAGAAAATTATATGAATCACTTTATAAATCACTGGTTTGAAAATGCACTTGAATATGTTGAGATTTCAGATCCTGGGGTCCACTTGACCTGTATCCACAATATAAACACTGAGGGAGGCTAACCCCTGGCATGTGGAAACAGATTCTAGGAAGAAATTACTCACAACTTAATGCACAGCACCAAAGTGCAACACATACACAAACCAGGACTTTAACCAGGATTAACATATTTCATCGTTTTGCTCTCACAAGCGAATACTTAGGACAAAACAAGCGCAAATCAGCAGAGTTGACTACTAGCTAGCTAGCTACTAGCTAACACTCGTTAGCCAGGACAGGACTGTGCTGTATCGCTCAAAAAAAGTGAGCTTTCCACCAACAGGATAAATAAGCGAACAGATGCACAATATTACAAATCACCCATCATCGATGGTTCTTTCACGTTCGTCTTCAGCTTGTCCATAGTCCGGTTCTATGCTGGGCTGCATCTGTAACGGGGTGGGTCGCTAATTGCAAATGGCGGTCATGTAGATTCCACAGAAGACGGACGCTTTTGTGACATTACGCCCTGACCAATCAGTGGCTCGCAGTCTGTTGATGTCACATCTTGGCTCGACTCAGCACAGTTGTACCCTGGCCTCGAGTGGATACAAAAATAGGACCTGTTAACCGGTGCTGGGTATAATGGAAAAGGCTAGAAAGCGAGTCGAGTAAGGCCAAACCGGTACTAGTGAAAAAGGGCCATTAGTTATCCTACATAGTATGAATATGTACCCATACATATTGTCACCCTCCGTAGCAACTGATATTGTCCTAGTTGTATACTGGAGGAGACCATTTGTGTAAGTCTATTGCGTCTTTTGCATTCAATACTATTAGGTCGTCACATTTTTTTGCTATGCTCTACGAGCAGCCCTGCTTAGGTTATACAGTCTGACAGCCGTAGGTAGGAAGGACCTGCGAAACCTCTCGGTTGCGCACCTAGGATGATGTAGTCTACTACTAAATGAGCTCCTGAATGCGTTCAGTATGTCCTGCATAGGGTGGGACTCGGACTCCAGCAGAGATGACAGTTTAGGCACCATCCTTCTCTCTCCTATCTCCTCCACTGGGTCAAGGCATTGCCCCAGGACAGAGCTAGCTTTCTTGATCAGTTTGTTCAGTCTCTTCCTATTGGCTGCTGTAATGCCACTGCCCCAGCAGACCACTCCAAAAGTGATGGCTGATGCCACCACCGTGTCGTAGAATGTCTTCAGCAGTGCCCCTTGTACACCAAAAGACCTGAGCCTCCTCAGTAGGAACAGCCTGCGCTGTCCCTTCTTGTAGAGTGCGTATATATCCTAATATCACAGCTTTCAACTGCTGAAGCTGGGTGCTCCGGCCATAAGGGTGGCTCTGTCTAGTTGCCTCTGGATTTTCTCATAAGCCGAAAGGCACAGAAAACTGCTCGACCGCACTGTTGATTTCCATGGGTCTGATTTCTGTGAAGCCATTCTATCATTCATACTGACATTTGCCTGCTGGCTCACGGATGAATCTTTGCAAATGGCGTCTCCAGATTCTTAATTCAGCCTTCAAACTTCGCTCTCATGAGGTTATGCCCTGACCAAACAGTGGCCTGTAGTCTGTTGACGTCACATTTTTAGTCGGACTCAGCCCGCTTAGTACCCCCTTGAATATAGGTACTAAAAACGTCCCTGGTACCGGGTACCAGGTACTAATGAAAAACCCAGCAAACCGAGTAGAGTAGAGTAGAGGAGGGCTGAGTGGGTACTAGTGGAAAAGGGGCTTAAGTCCACAGGGCCACTCAACAGCCTCTAAGCAAACTGGAGATGAAAGGCAGAACCCCTGCTTGTCAAGTGAATTATACCTTGCCCTCCTTCCTCCCTGGGCAAGAACAAAATGCTTTGCAGAACCCAATAAAGGCGGTCCTAGAAAAAGTCCACAATGACCGACTGAATCTTGGAAAACAGCTTTGTTAGCGGGTCTACACATGAAAGGTGATGCCATTATTTATGGTGAGAACACAACCTGTAAAAGACAGTTTGGGTAAAACCCATTTCCATTTTTTTCAGTCTTCCTACCACCTTTTCAAAGACATTTTCCCAGTTCTTCTTAATGTATACTTGATTTCCTAAAATAATACCCAGACACTTAAAACCATCATTTTTCCACATGAGACCTCCCGGTAAAACAATGTTCCACACCCTATTTCCCACCAACAGTGCATCATTTTTTTCTCAATTTACTTTTGCAGAGGAACATTCAACAAAAACTTTAACACTGTTTACCAGAAAATCAATGTCACATTGTTTTGTCACCATGAGCACAACATCATCAGCATATGCACACAATTTAAAAAGTGAGTCCCATTTTGGGAGTCTAAAACTGGTGAGACCTTTCCTTCATCTATGAAGGAAGGGGTCTATGGCCCAAGAAAATAACATCCCTGAGAGGGGACAGCCCTGACCGAGGAGCACTTCAACCACTGTTAATCTTCAAAACACTCTCAATGCCAGAATACAAGACCTGGATCTTGGCAATGAGACCTGGGCTGAACCCAAAAGCTTTCAGCATCTGCCATAGGTATGCATGTTCAACCTGGTCAAATGCCTTTTCTTGGTCTGTAGAAATGAGACCAGGATCTAAACCCAATGAGCTGGAGAGGTCCAAAACAATGCAAATCAGATTGCTGTTGTCTGTGACTAACCTGCCAGGTACACCATAGGTTTTGGTCTACATGTACAACCTGCTCCACTCACTTTCCTTAGCCTGTTGGCGAGGACTTTGGAGAGGAGTTTATAATCAGTGCAGAGGGGGGCTACTGGGCACCAGTGTTTTATGTTCTGCAGGTCTTGCTTCTTAAAAAGAAGGGTAAGGGCGGCTCTCCGGCAACTCAAGGGCAGCTGACCCTTCTTCAGGCTGTCAACAAGAACTTGTAGCAGGTATTCACCAATGTCTGTTGAGAAAGCCTTATAAAATTCAGGTGGGAGGCCATCTAGACCTAGGGCCTTTCCATTTTGAAGAGACATCAAAGCAGTAGCGCCTGCAACGAAATCTCATTCTCCAGCTCAGCAATCCTGTCTGAAGATACCTTGGGGAGATTAGCAAGGAAAGGAGTCAGCACTTGTTGATTATCAGCTTATTCAGACCTGAAGAGTTTTTTATAGAAGGAAGCCACATGCTTGCTGACCTCTGAGGAATCATGAACATTTCCCCCAAACTCAGTGCAAAGAGAGTGAATCATTTTCCCTCTGCCCATTCTTCATCTCCAGGCCAAAGAAAAAGTGAGAGGGAGCATTCATCAAGGTGATGTACTGGAACTTATTGTGTACCACAGCACTCCTGGTGGACACGGCCAGCAAGTCAGCCAATGCAGATTTTTTTTTTTGATTATTTTTTTTTTTCTTTTTGAGGACTTCAAAATGTCCTCATTCTTCTGTGGAGTCTGCCAAAGAATGCAGTTCCACCACTTGTCTTTCCAGGTCCCTGACAGACCTGGCCAAGTCTTTTGAAACACTGAGAGTGTATTGTAGGCACAGATTCTTAATCTGGCTTTTTCCTACATCCCGCCACTGCTGTAGAGAACTAAAATCCAGTTTTGTAGATCTAAAAAATTTCCAAAAATACCTAAAAGCAGACTTAAAACCATTATCTAAAAAAAAAGCGATGTGTTAAAATGCCAGTAGGTGCTGTTACATTTAATATTCATAATAAAAATGTTACACTGAACAAGAGAATGCTCTGTCAAACCAGCGGGGACTATGAAACAACTTTTAAAAATACTAAAATGGTGCTTAAAACTATAAAATCTGTCAAGCTTAGCTAAAGATAACACATTGTCTTTGCAGTGGCTCCAGCCTATTTTAGCTATGTAAAGTCCTCCATACATCACACAGATCATGGGATTCAATGAAGTTCTTTTGAAATCTTTTGGAGGCAGCATTTGGCTCTGGATGATTTCTTTCTAAAAGGTGTTCTTCTGTGCAGTTAAAATCCCCACCTACAAATACATAATCATCACAACTGCACCGCTGAGCTACTTCACTTGAAACATTTAAAAAAAGCCAGTCTCTGTGCCTACGGTTGGAGCATATACATTATTAAAAATAACTTTTACATTTTCAAATACAGCCTTGATTTTTTAAATGTGGCCCACAATTACCTCCTCAGTTTCCAAAGAAAGTGGAGTAAATTTCTGGAAAATAAAAATCCAACCCCACCACTAGTGCTACTCTTGTGACTGAGAAAGACCTCACCCTGAAACTCCCTCCTCCAGTCAGCAGCATTATCCTCAGTATTGTGTGTTTTCTGGACAAAAAGTACATTCAGTTTCTTAAAATCAAATAAACTAAAAAAGAGAGGCTTGTTTCGATAAATCTCTGCCTCCGTTAAAGGTCTGATGACGTTTTTGACTTCATCTAATTTTTCATCACATAATACAATATGACGAAATAGGTTGGTCTGTGCAGTTCTAAGTCAAACAGGCTGTTTTTTTTTTCACATGAATAGCCAACGTTTTCATGAGCGCCACGTCACCAATTGCGTCACTGGCTGGAAAACCCCCCGGCCATGTTGTAACGTCATTGACAGTACACAGCGCTTGGCTGCTCATTGTACACACAGGATGGAAGCAGTAGAAAACATCAACGATGGTTCCAGCACATGTAGTCTGGAATTGGTTTGTGTTGTCCAATCTTCAGACGATTATAGTTCCGGAGAATGGGATGACAATGAAGAATCTGGGGGCATCAGACCTTATAGGTTTGAGCTGTGCCAAGTGGGCATCGTGCCTAGCAAGTCAGACTCAGAGAGTGACAGTGGAGAGGCACACATGCCCGCCGCAGCAGCAGAGACAAACACACGGCTGCTTTTGTTACAGATATTGCAACAAATTATTTGTTCATAAATATAATTTATTTAAACCTGATTTTTCAAAATCATAGCAGTGTCTTCTCTGTGGCTCAGACATTGGGTTTATTATGTATTATATTTTGAGTTCTTGTTGTTTTTGTTTTGTACATTTGTTTTATATGCGTTTTGACCCACTTTCAGGTGGGCACTGTCCAAGATTCTCTGGTCCGACCATGCACCCTCTCTCTTTGACAGTAAGCTGTTCATGTTTTGTGTGCATCATCTTCCGTGTTGTAAGCCAGTCAATATTGCCACCACTATCACGATGTGTTAGCCACTCCACACAGGCGTGGTTCTGTTGTGCCCCTTGAAGCAATGCCGGCCCTGGGGCGCAACTGTGGTTAACACGTCTCCTCTCCATGTTCGCTGGGCAATGTCAGCCCCGAACACCAATTGTAAATGTTTCTGTTTATTTTTGCAAGTCTTCACCTTTTTGGGAACTGTTGTCATCATTCTTATGTTCAATACATGTACTGTGGTGAATTTTGCG
This sequence comes from Pholidichthys leucotaenia, assembly GCA_020510985.1. NCBI lineage: Eukaryota > Metazoa > Chordata > Actinopteri > Cichliformes > Pholidichthyidae > Pholidichthys > Pholidichthys leucotaenia. The sequence goes on from CM035846.1 coordinate 78,451,923, forward strand.
CATAAATCCATTCATCATAACCCTCCGTGCACTCTTACGCAGGGCACGGAGAGGGAGGATGAAATAATCATCCTTTAAAAGGCATTCCAACCTCTAAGGAGTCTTTTGCCTGGATATCACCAGGAAGCATGCTGGCAAAGGTACGTGGTCTTAATATTCAATTGTTTCACCCAATTAATATAATTAACCTTAACATTCATCTCACAAAAGGAATTAAAATCAGTCACAACAGATCTCTAATTATATCCTGTCCTGGGGCAATGCCTTGACCCAGTGGAGGAGATAGGAGAGAGAAGGGTGGTGGCTAAACTGTCATCTCTGCTCTGCTGTCATCCTATGTGCGCAACCGAGAGGTTTCACAGGTCCTTCCTACCTACGGCTGTCAGACTGTATAACCTAAGCAGGGCTGCTCGCAGAGATAGCAAAAAAAAAAACGTGACAACCTAATAGTATTGAATGCAAAAGACGCAATAGACTTACACAAATGGTCCCCTCCAGTATACAACTAGGACAATATCAGTCGCTACGGAGGGTGACAATATGTATGGGTACATATTCATACTATGTAGGATAACTAAGTAGACGGTTATGCTGTTTATTCCATCTAGCTACAATGCTCCGCACTGTGTATATATCTTGATTGTTGCTCTGAGTGTTGCTGTCCCTGTGCTGTTGCAATCCTGGAATTTCCCCATTGTGGGACTAATAAAGGCTTATCTTATCTTATCTTATCTTATCTTATATGTGCACTTTATCAATACAGTCATGTTAACATTTACAAATACTGCACATAAAATATAATTCTCAATTACAGAAACTGTAGCAGTAGCGACACTCCGTCATCACATTTCCTCCCCCCTTCTCCCAAGAGTACAGTACTCTATGAGTCATGTACTCTGGAGAGGCTGTCTGCCACAAGGTTGGTTTTCCCTGCCATATACCGATGATGATGATGATGATGATGGAGTCTCACGTTGCTGGCGATGCATGAGTATCTTGCGAAGTATAGTTCACCGGTGTGTCTTCTGGTGGGAGATGAGTCCAATCTTGGACAAACAAACTCTGTTGCAGACACTGCAGATGAGAGTTGTGTTACTGCTGGAGGATGGCATAGCTGAAGCCTTCCTTCGAGCTCTCTTCTCGATTAAGTGTGTAGTCCTGGACTGTTCAAAGTGCTTGACGCCCTGCATACACAGATGGTGCCATGCAAGTCGATCTTGGGCATTATGTTGCCAAGAGTTGATATCCATGTCACAGGATTTAAGGGTAGCTTTGAAGATGTCTTTATAACGGAGACGGGGTCTGCCGACTGACCTCTTTCCTTGCTGCAGTTGGCTGAAAAACATTGCCTTTGGGATCCTAATGTCCTCCATCCTGGCCAGATGTCCAGTCCAACGCAGCTGGGCCTTGATGATCAGGCTTTCAATGCTGGGTAACTTGCATTTGTCCAAAACCTCTGTATTGGTCACTCTATCCTGCCACTTGATACCGCATATGGATCTCAGGCATCGCTGTTGGAACTGTTCAAGAAGCTTGATATGTCGGTGATATGTTGTCCACGTCTCACAACCATACAGGAGGGAGGCAAGAACAACAGCCTTGAACACTTTAATCTCATATTAAAGTGAGCCATATACCGAACAGTAAAGTTATAAGGCTGAAGGGACAAATACCACCCTGTAAGACTACTAGTCGTGTCCTTCATCCTATTCAGCCACTGTAGGGCCCGATGATCTGTCTCCAACATGATATGACGCCCCAGTAAATAGTATCAAGACATCCCTTCTGTACCGTAGAGTATCTCGTCTCCCGGTCCAACAACTTACGGCTCAAGAACAGTACCGGGTGTCTCTCTCCCTTCACCTCCTGGAGAAGTACTGCTCCAATGCCAACTCCTGAAGCATCTCTCTGTAGAATAAATGGATGAACGAAATCCGGACTGTAGAGAACCTTCTCACCAGAAATAGCACCCTTCAGATCTTCAAAGGCTCTACCACACTCCTCTGTCCATTTTACCCTATTTGGTGTTGAAGCCTTAGTGAGGTCAGTCAGGATTGCTGCTCTTTCAGCAAAATGGGGAATGAATTTACTATACCATCCTACCATTCCCATAAACGACCGTACCTTCTTCTTGGTAGTAGGCACCGGATAGGTCCGAATGGCATCCATTTTACCCACTTGTGGTCTAATGACCCCCTGACCAACCACATGTCCCAGGTACTCCACCTGCTGCTGTCTAAACGCACACTTGTGTGGACTGATAGTCAGTCCTGCCCTCTTAATCAAATGAAGGATCTGCCCAAGATGTAGCAAATGTTTCTTCCATGTCTGACTATAGATGACTACGTCATCCAAATTGGCTGCCGCAAAGTCTGATACCCCTCTTAGTACCTCATCCATGAGCCGCTGGAAAGTTGTAGGCGCCCCCTAGAGGCCAAATGGCATAACCTTGAACTGAAAATTGCCATAAGGTGTTTTAAAGGCTGTAAGTTCTTTCATTTCAGGTGCCAAGGCCACCTGCCAATACCCCATGCTTAGGTCTAACATGGAAATAAACCTAGCCCTGCCCACTTTCTCTAATAACTCGTCAATACGGGGCATGGGATACGACTCAAACTTAGAGACTGCGTTAAGGTATCTGAAGTCGATACAGAACCTCAAAGAGCCATCCTTTTTGGGGACCAGCACAATCGGGCTACACCACTCACTGACTGACTCCTCAATCACTCCCAGCTGCAACTTCAGGTCAATTTCCTGCTTCACTTTCGGGACCAACCGCTCAGGGATCCTATAAGACTTTCTACATGGAACAGCCTCTTCCATTAAATGAACCTTATGGTGAATAAGGTTCATTTAATGGAAGATAATGGAAGGTAATAAGCGCTATATAAGTGCAGGTTAGTTAGTTAGTTAGTGAACAAATGTGGTGAAACCAGGTCTCTCCTGAAACAGTTCTGGATCGAATAGTGCCTCCATCTATCTCTGCTAATCAACCTGCAAATGAGACACCTGAAATGAACAAGGCTCTGTCACATTTGTGGGAAAGGACAGTTCACTCTCCTCATCCACTTCTGTCGCACAAATGAGGAGCTGATGATGTGTCTGCTGAAGAACAGGCTGCTGAAACTCCTTTAACAAGTTAATATGGAAGCACTGATGTTTTGACTTCCTGTCAGGCATATATAGTTCATATGTCACTACACTTAGTTTCTTAGAAATTTCATAAGGCCCCTGCCATCGAGCCAAACACTTACTGTCACAAGAGGGCAGCAGTAACAACACCTGCTGACCTGGGTGAAAAACCCTCTTTCTAGCCTTCTTATCATACCAAGTCTTTTGTTTGGCCTGAGCCATCCTCATGTGCTCCTGAGCCAAAGCAGTCATTCAATCCAGTTTTTCTCTCATTTTAATAACATATGAGACCACATTGTCCTGATCACTCGATGGACTCTCCCAGTGCTCCTTTAATAAGTCCAGTGGGCCCCTCACCTGACGACCATACAGTAGTTCAAAAGGTGAGAACCCTGTTGAAGCCTGGGGCACCTCCCGATAGGCAAATAACAAGTACGGCACCCATTGTTCCCAATCCGAGCCCGTATCGGAAACAAATTTTTGCAGCATGTTCTTCAAAGTCTGGTTAAATTGCTCAACCAGTCCATTTGTCTGAGGGTGATATGGGGTGGTCTTAATTCCCTTAATACCCAACAGCTTATATACCTGCTGCAACAGTTTTGATAAAAAATTTGTTTCACAGTCCGTTAAGATCTCTCTGGGTATGCCCACCCTCAAAAATAACTGAATGAGGCAGTTGGCAACCTGCCTAGCCTTAATAGATTTTAATGGAAAGGCTTCTGGGTACCGAGTAGCGTAGTCACATATCACCAGAATGTATCTATTACCCAAGGAGCTTCTCTCTAGGGGGCCAACTATATCTATCCCTATTCTGTCAAATGGTGTTCCAATGACTGGCAATGGCTGCAGTTGGGCACGGGCTACTCCCCTAAGTGATGTAATCTGACATGTTTCACATGTTGCACAGAACTCCTTAATCTGGGTATACATTCCCGGCCACACAGACCTTCTAGCAATTCTTTGTAATGTCTTCTGGAATGCTAGATAAGATAAGATAAGCCTTTATTAGTCTCACAATGAGGGAATTCCAGGATTGCAACAGCACAGGGATAGCAACACTCAGAGCAACAATCAGAAGGCAAGAAAAAAACAAGAACAGCTAGTATACATATGCACATATTACTATGAATATATATATATATATATATATATATATATATATATATATATATATATATATATATATATATATATAGACACACAGTGCGGAGCATTGTGGTTGGTGAATGTGCAGCAGAAAGTCTAAGCTCTCTCTCCCTCCGCGGGTGCGGAGGGCCAGCTGGATGTCTTTGGGCATGATGGTGGTGACCCTCTTGGCGTGGATGGTGCACAGGTTGGTGTCCACGAAGAGACCCACCAGGTAGGCCTCGCTGGCCTCCTGCAGAGCCATGACGGCGGAGCTCTGGAAGTGCAGGTCGGTCTTGAAGTCCTGAGCGATGAGTCCAGGCGCTGGAAGGGCAGCCTACGGATGAGCAGCTCCGTGGATTTCTGGTAGCTACGGCTCTCTCTCAGAGCCACGGTACCGGGCCTGTAACGGTGAGGCTTCTTCACTCCGCAGGTTGCCGGAGCACTTTTTTTTCGAGCAGCCTTGGTGGCTAGCTGCGTCCTGGGGGGCTTTTTCCTCCAGTAGATTTATGGGCGGTCTGCTTGGTTCTTGCCATCGCTCTTTATTATTCTGTCTTATATTTCTTGCATGCCGCCTAAACTCCAGCCCGGCACCCGCGTCATTTTCGCCACAGTTCCTCGGCATGTAGAGCTTCTCCGTTAGCACCGGGTGGCGGTTGGAGCTAGCTAGCCAGCTAGCTAGCTCTTCCCTGCTGTATCACCCTCTGACTCGGGAGACCCTTGGGGCGATCTGTGTGTCCGTGATATATATTTAGAGTGAAAGGTGTAGAAAGAAGAAGGAAGATAAGAAAAAGGCAGTTGCAAAAGGCAGCCAACTCGTGTGGCGCCGCCGGTCCAGCGGAACCGGAACCGGAAAAAAAAAAAAAAAGATGACCTGCCCAACGGATAACATGTCCCAGTTCCATAACCTTTGGTGTGAGGCCTTGTGGCAAAGCTATGGCCATAACTTCACCTTGCTGTTGGTACAAAATGGCCTTTTAAATGACATACATGGCCTCAGCCAAACAATCCACTCTCCCCTGTTTCACACTCTCAATCTCCGAGACTTTATCAAACCAAGGTTCTAGCGCTGGGCCAGCTTTCTGCAGTGCAGCTATGTCAGAAGGGATGTCAAAGTCTACTGACTGGCTTAGCTGTGGTGTTTCTTCACCCAAGTTCTTCACTGAAGCTAAAACCTTACCTCTTCTTCTCTGAGCCTTGGATTTTGGCTGCTTAATAGGGCCTGCCTCTACCTCAGAATAATAAAACTGCAACTCCTGGAGAACATTGGCAGCCCTCTGCGCCCTGGTTGTCACCATATTACAATTTTCCCCAACAGGTGCATTAAGCCTCTGCTCAATAGCGCCACCTGCCTGTCCCTCCTCAGTTTGTTCAACCCTAACCTGTTGTATGATGTCCAACAAAGTTGGAACATCATTGCCAAGAATAACTGGATATGGCAAATCAGGCACAAGAGCTACAAGAAGGAGATAAGTTTGACCCCCCACTGTTAAATAGACCTCAGTGGTCGGGTACAACTTCTTATCCCCATGAACACAACTAATATTCACTGTAGACTCACTCCACAAATCCCTAGGGACCAAACTGGGCAGAACAACAGTCTGAAAACAACCAGAGTCTAACAAGGCCTCTTCACACTGACCATTAAGAAGAACAGTTGTTTTATATATTTCACTGTGAACTGGTGCTGAATGAGTGGGTCTTGGAACTGAGCATAACAATGAAGGCTTATTATTTTCCGTGGCAGGACATGAATATTGAGTATGACCGATTTTATTACACTGATAACAGCATATATCTTTATAAGATACAAAAAGTGACTTTTAGAAAGCTTGGGATCAGTCTGCCAAGGTCTCCGCCTTTGACCGCCACCTAATCCACAAAGCACCGGACCCCCATGACTTTTTACTACCATTATATTTGCCATTTGTGATCTGACTGGAACTGGAATACAGTCTATTTTGAGCTTGACCACCCCTTTCACCCCCATTAGACTTACTCTGTGTGGTGAAAGAGCTGTCACGGCTGAGAGTAGGTCTCCTGCTCCCAGACCTGGCTGACAGAAAGACCTCCGCAAGACGAACAGCACCCTCTGCAGTCTTCGGGTCCCACTCTTGTATCCAGATTCCCAGTTTAGAGTCCACCATCCCCAGAAACTGCTCCAAAATCATCAGTTCTGAAATGTCTTTTATAGTTGAGGTCTCTGGTTTAATCCATTTACAAAACAGGTCCTTTAAACGTACATAAAGTTCACGGGGGGTTTCGTCCTGATGAATGTCCAGGGACCGAAACCTTCTCTTATAGGTGTCGGGTGTTATTTCATATTTAATTAAAATTGCTTCCTTCACTTTGTCATAATCATCCGTGTCTGCAGTGTCCATGAGCACATATGCACTCCGTGCTTCACCTGTGAGCAGAGGAGCCAACTGAATAGCCCACTCTTCTTTACGCCAGCGGCAGACCGTAGTGATCCTCTCAAACGTCGCCAGATAGTGCTCAATGTCGTCCTCGGGAGAAAGTGGATTCAGCCTGGGCTCGTGGTGCATTTGCGTTGTCCTCGCCTGCACCTGCAGCGGTAGATTATCCTCCTGCGGGCCAACTCGACTGGCCGTCACCCTGGGGTCTCCCCCTGAAGCGCCATCGTCACCACTGCGTTCAGCCCGGCTCTCACTCTCCTCTCTCAGCTACGCCACGTGTGACTGCATCTGGCGAACTTGATGTTGCATAGTCTGCCACCTTTGTTCTTGAAGAGAGGCTTCTTCCTCCCTCTGACAGTCTCTGACTGTCAGTGAATGCACCATGGACTTCACCAACCTCATCAGCTCTTCTAGTCCACTGGCCCCCTGCTCCTCAGTTGCCATACTTGCGTCAAAGTCATCTAATTGCGCTTTTTGTTTCTTTATAGCCCTTTTGGCCATCGCTCCTTCCGTTCCGTGTTGTCACTTATTAATTTAACAACACTTCCTCGACCAAAAGTCACCATTTGTCAGGGAACAAACCACTTCTGACACCACTTGTCACGATCTCACACGGTCAAGGCACACCAGAGAAGGAACGGAGGCTTCCAAACAGTTTTGCAATCAGCAATTTTCCATTTATTAAACAAATCTACCTACGGGTACAAATAAAGTAACCTGAATTTATTACACAAGATACTTCACCGGCGACAACTCACATGAACATCTGACACCCACACCAACTAAATGACAAACACCTGTTATATACTAAGTGAGATAATTAGGCTTAATTGGAACATACCAAATCCCAAGCAAAACAATAAACATTTTCATATTTCCACATACCCAACAATATCTAAAAGAGACATAAATACATAAATAATTTTCCCCCTATTTACAGAATAAATACTCACCATAAATAATACAATAAATAGTTTTTAACCCATATTTACATATCAAATTACCCCTTACTCAATCATCACATGCCTCCTTCCTCCTGGCATCCTTTAAAAGGCATTCCACCCCCTAAGGAGTCTTTTGCCTGGATACCACCAGGAAGCATGCTGGCAAAGGTACGTGGTCTTAATATTCAATTGCCTCACCCAATTAATATAATTAACCTTAACATTCATCTCACAAAAGGAATTCAAATCAGTCAAAACAGATCTCCAATTATATGTGCACTTTATCAATACAATCATGTTAACATTTACAAATACTGCACATAAAATATAATTCTCAATTAAAGAAACTGTAGCAGTGGTGACACTCCGTCGTCACAGCACTATTAACTTTGGTTGAGTTGATTTTTTACTTTCAGGATCAGTTTTAAGCATGTATATTTCTTGGTCTGTAAAGCTCTCTTGTTCAAGTTCAGTTCTTTTTTTTCATATGCATACGAGCAGAGTTAATAAATATTTGTAGCTCAGGAAAGAAATTTTCAACTTTGACTAATCTTGAGCCTTTAGTATCATGTAGAAACTTTTTAATTTTGATAAGGTAATATCCATTATCCAAGACCGTTTCAGCATTTTTACATTCACTTTCCTCCTCTGATTCAACCTGCCCCTCCACCTGAGAAAGAGACATTTCTGAGGCTTCATCCACAACCTTCTTAACTTTACTTTTTGTGACTTGTGTAACGGAGTCGAAAATGCACCTTAAACATTCCTTTTCTCAGTCATGTTTTCCTTTATATTATTGTGAATTTTATTTACTTGAGTGCTTTTATTTTGGCGGTACACTGCCCACATCCGCTCTTCCCGTACCTCCGAGGCTCCGGTAGCTCCTCCTTTCCCCCACAGTACCGCTTTGCTTTGCTGGGGGAGCCTGTATGGGATCGAGGTACAGACGAAGAGTGATGTGTATTGTTTTATTTCTCCAACAGGAGCAAATAAATTGTGGGAAACATTAGTCTGGTGTCATCGTGATCCATATGACGCCTACACGTATACACTAGTGTCCCCGATCACAGCCGTTTAAGGGTGCCCTAGTAGGAACCATCACACTGGTATCGGGACTACCCAAAAAGGGGACCCGTTACACTGGTGACGTGACCCTTGGATCTTCAGATCAGCTCGACGCCGGTCACCGTGGATGCTGCATTACCAACTTAGGTCTACGCTGGGACGTATATGTGGTCAGATATATAAAGGACTGTTGAGACGCATTTTAACTGATTACCCACAGTACATTTATGGTATTTGAAGTCGTAGTAATAATTGTGATCCTGTATTGTAATTTATGTCACTTTACTTTGGAGTTATTCACAACGCAAGTACATTTCACTGTGTAAAGTAGTACTATCAACCAAAAAAGACATGGATAATTGAACAACACCTGTTTTGCCAAAAGGAAGAGGTGTTTGGCACGGTGATATTGCTAATAGTAGAGATATGAGACATTCCAAATTCGTGAACAGTGGTGGGGATACAGGGTTAGGTCAGAGTCCAGGTTGTATTCCAGTTGGTGAGTTCATGGGTGAAGGTCCTCATGTTTCCACACCCTGCAGTAATGTTGACGCCAATGAACAACTTACAGATATGGTAGGGCAGCTTGGTGCTCAAATTGGTGAGTCTATAGTTGCTAAGTTAATGTCTGCTGGTGTTGTGAATATGACCAATGACAACCAGACTTCTCCTACTGATTGAACTGCACATTGTGATGTTACCAAATATGACCCTCCACACGTGACTGTCCATGTTAAGTCAGACAGAGAACTACCCACATTTAGAGGTGACAGTACTGACAAATATTCAGTTCAGGACTGGACTGACTTGTCTAAGACTGACCATAAGAAGAGAGAGATTCCTGTGTGTGAGCAAGCAGGAGAAATAATGAGTCATTTACTGGGCAAAGCCAGAGATGTTGTGAAAGTTGCCCTGCGTAGTGACCTGGAGCTAGATGCTAAAAAGAAACCTGAGATAATCTATGATGTTCTTCTCCATTACTTCTGTGATGCCTCCTCATGTCTTCTGCTCGCAGATTTTTATGCAACCCTGCCCAGGCACAGAGAAAACCCAGTGGACTACTGGATAAGGCTGAACAAAGCAGCACACCTGGCTCTCGAGGGCCTGCGTAGACAACGCAAGCAGACTGAGGACATGAGCAAAGAGGTTGTTATCGTGTTCGTCAAAAATTGTCCTGATCCTGATCTGTCTTGCACCTTGAAGTGGAAACCACCTCATGAATGGACTTCACGTGATGTTCAGTTGAGAATTGACGATTATCAGAGAGAGGTTAGAGCTAGTGCCAGAGCACCTGATGGTCCACAGCTAATGAGTCACACAGCCACTGTAACATCTGACAAACCCAGGTTGCCATCTTCAGCCATGACCATGCCAGAACAGTGCCACACCCCAGCCATTCCCTCCTCACTTCCTCAAACCCGACAGTTTACATGTCAGGGTCCCTCTCCATTCCCCATTTCTGACCCTACTCCAAATATCCTCAACTCAGATTGTGCTAGTGTGCCGGTTGTTGCTCAAAATCTCCAACAGTCAGAGGAGAGGCTCCTTGGTCGCATGGTTAACATGTTTCAGGAAATTATGGAGAAGTTGCAGCAGTGTACAATTCCTCACCCGACTGAGAGCAACAGATTTAAACATGCCCCTCATCAGAGATGCCCCAGAGAAGCAACTTGTAAGGTCTGTAATGACACACGTCACTCCACCATTTCACATTGCATGTCTGAGAAACTGTGTTTTACCTGTCTTTCCCCTGGTCATACCAGACTGGCCTGTCCCAACAACAACTGTCAGCCTCCTTCTCAGTCTCAGGGAAACTAACTGACCTGTACTTGGAGGGAGGCAGTGCAGGTCTCACCTCAAGCTCCCACTGCAGTGACACATCTGATGCTGAGTCGATTCTTGCATCAGTGAGAAGCTCATGCGATGATGTAGTTGTTGTGTATCAGAACATTCACATAATTGGCAATAGTTCCAGCCTTTTCTACACACCAGTGGCTTTTGGTGGTGAAGTGATAATTGATGGCATGCTGAATAGTGGCTCCATGGCCTGCAGTATCAGTGAGGATGCAGAGAAGAAACTGAGAACTGCTGGAGTGATAACAAATCAGAACCAGATTGATGTGAATGTGATGCTGGTTGGGTGTGGTGGACAGCGTGTCAGGCCAAAGAGTGCTTTTGACATTGTGATGGAGGTGTATGGTTGTAAAATGCTAGTCTCCACTCTGGTTGTCTGTGGTCAGCACGATGAGTTGATTGTTGGTACCAATGTCATAAAGCACATCCTACACCATTCAAAACAATGCAAGTCCTATTGGAAAACAGTGTCTGGCCCCTGCCCAACTGCAGAACCAGAAGCTGAGCAGTTCTTGTCTATGCTCACTGGTTTGAACCCCTGGAAAGGAAATGACATTCCTGACAAAGTTGGTACTGTCAGATGTAACTCAGCCACCTACCTTGAACCTGGGCGTGAGTACCTTGTTTGGGGTAAATTGCCTAAAGACACTGTTGTATCTCCAGGCAGTACAGTCATGACAGAGCCCACATCTTCTCGTTCAGCTCCTAGGGGTGTCCTAGTAGCTAAGATTGTAACTCCTATGTGGGGTGACAGGTGGGTCCCGCTCAAACTCATCAACATGTCCAACAAGCCGGTGTTGTTACGGCGCAATGCAAAGCTAGCTGACGTCTACACATGCGTAGCCCTTGAAGACATGGACGCAGCTGAGTAGTCTAGTGTACCAGTGACCTGCTACACATAGTCTACAACGGCATGCGATGCCGGTATGGAGCCTGTAAAAGAAAAACTCAAGTCAGTGGGGCTTTGTGACATAGACATTAATTCATGCCAAGTGTCAGAGGACTGCAAAAAGAGAATGGCTGACTTGGTACTTCAGTACGAGGATGTCTTTTCACGCCACCACCTAGACTGCGGAGAAGCTAAGGGCTTTGTACACCCCATACATTTATCTGATAATAAACCATTCAGACTCCCATACAGGCGTGTACCCCCTAGTCAGTATCAGAAATTAAGCCAGGTGCTGAATGAAATGGAGGAAAAAGACATTATCAAGAAATCAACTAGCGAGTATGCATCTCCTTTGGTTCTTGTGTGGAAAAAGAATGGCAACCTCCGCATCTGCACGGATTTTTGCTGGCTGAATAAGAGGACTCTGAAAGACGCTCACCCTCTCCCTCACCAGGCAGATTGTCTGGCAGCACTGGGAGGTAACTGCCTCTTCAGCACAGTGGATTTAACGTCCGGCTTCTACAACATGCCACTTCATGAGGATGACAGGAAGTATTCTGCTTGTACCACTCCGATGGGCTTATATGAGTACAATCGCCTGCCACAGGGATTATGCAATAGTCCTGCTAGTTTTATGTGCATGATGACTGCCATTTTTGGTGACCAGAATTACTTGACTTTGTTGTGCTATTTGGATGATCTGCTGATTTTGGCATCTGATGAGGAGAGTGCATTGCAGCGCCTTGAGATGGTGTTCAGCAGGCTGCATAGGCACAAATTGAAGTTGGCACCCAAAAAGTGTTTTTTTCCTCAGGAAATCTGTGAGGTTTCTTGGTCACGTAATTGATGAGAATGATGTTTCAACCGACCCAAGTAAGGTTGAAAACATCGCAAAAATGACTTGTGCTGACCTTATGGACACTGATGGTGTGACACCGTCCCAAAAAAGACTTAGATCCTTCTTAGGGATGGTTAATTACTATCAGCATTTTGTGCCAGGATATTCTGCCATTGCCAAGCCATTGTTCAGCCTGTTGAAAGGTGGAAAATTTAAAGGCAGATGTAAGAAAACCAAGATGGCTTGTAGAAAGCTTTGTGCTTCTGACTGGACCCAAGAGCACATACATGCCTTTGAAAGTCTCAAATCTGCACTTGTTAACACTGTGGTCTTGGCTCATCCTAACTTTGACCGTCCCTTCATGCGTTCAACTGATGCATCTCTGGTTGGGATAGGTGCCGTTCTGTCCCAAGTCCAGGAAGGTGAGAGTCATGCCAGACCTATTGCTTTTGCCAGTAAGTCACTGACACAGTCTCAGAAAAACTATCCAGCGCACCGACTGGAATTTCTGGCTTTGAAATGGTCCATCACTGACAAGTTTAGTCATTGGCTAAAGGGTCACAAATTCACTGTTTGGACTGACAACAATCCTTTGACTCACATATTGACAAAGCCCAAGTTAGACTGTTGTGAGCAACGCTGGGTAGCCAAGTTGGCTGCGTATGACTTTGACATAAAGTATGTTCCAGGGCGGCAGAACATTGTGGCTGATGCATTAAGCCCTGTGCCTTTTGTCAAGGAAAATATTGGTCACAGACTGTTCAATGAGCCATATGTGAAACTCCTCAGTGAAGTCAAAAATGTGTCTACTGGCTCTGTTCAGGATGCTTTTCGTTCATCCAGTGGTCACGTGGATGTGATGTGTGACAATGCTCATACCTCCCGGGTACACACTCAGATTGTGAATTCAGAAGAAGTGTCTGCTGTGATGCAGTCACACACTGAGTGGGATGCTGGCCCGAGGGCCTGGGCAATTGAAGCCTTGCAGTTTTTGCCCCAGTTAGTCCCACCAGGTCAAGACCCGTTGCCTGCCTATTCTGAAAGGGCTTTGCATAACAAAAAGTTGGAGGATGGAACTCTTTTTCGCGTCCTGTTTTATGTTGAAAGACATTGGAGACCCTCAAGGAGAGAAAGGGTGAAAGAATCATTTTCAGTGATTAAATATCTGAAACACTGGGATAAGCTATCTGTGAGCAATGGTGTTCTGTACAGAGTTTCAAGAGACCAGAGAACCAAGTCCAAACGGCTTCAGTATGTTGTCCCAGACTCACTTAAGGATGAGGTGTTGAAAGGCGTGCATGATGATGCTGGTCATCAAGCCCAGTTGCGAACCCTCAGTTTATCCAGACAGAGATTTTTCTTGCTGACCCTTGAGAGAGATGTTAGAGACCATGTCAGACACTGCCAGCGTTGTGTCCTCAGCAAGTACCAGCTGAACCTGAGGGACGAGCTCCCTTAGAGAGCATCTTGTCATCTAGACCGCTGGAGCTGGTCTGCATTGACTTTTGGTAAGCTGAAGACTCTAGGAACAAGTCTATTGATGTCCTAGTGATAACAGATCACTTCACCAGGATGGCTCAAGCCTTTCCTTGTAAGGATCAAACAGCTAAGCTAGTGGCAAATGTTCTGTGGAACAAGTACTTTTGTGTCTTTGGATTCCCAGAAAGAATCCACAGTGACCAAGGTCCTGATTTTGAAAGTCAGTTAATCAGTGAACTCCTCAAAGTGTCCTGTGTCAGGAAATCTCACACTACCCCTTACCACCCAATGGGAAATGGGAGTGTCGAATGGTTTAACAGGACACTGGGTGGGATGATTTGTGCACTGTCCCCAGAGGTGAAAGCTAACTGGCTACTACGGTTGCAGAATTTGACATTTATGTACAACTGTACAGCCCATGAGACGACTGGCTTTCCTCCTTTTTACCTCATGTATGGCCGTGTGCCCCGTTTGCCAGTAGATGTCATGTTTCATTCTGTTCTTCGCAATGCTGATGTAACCAGTTATGACAAGTATGTGGAAACTCTCACCTGTGAGCTAAAACAAGCAATGATGGTTGCTCAGGACCGTGCTGCTAAGGAGCAACACAGACATGCTAATCTTTACAACAGGAAAGTGACAGGATCCAAGATTGAGATTGGTGACAGGGTGCTTTTGGCCAACAGAAAGGAGAGAGGCAAAAAGAAAACTGCTGATAAGTGGGAATCAACTGTTTACACTGTAATGGATGTGAACCCGCAGACCCATACATACAGAATTTGTGACACTCTTACTAGACGGACAAAAGTGGTCCACAGGAATCTGTTGACGCTGGTAAATTTTCTTCCTGTGGTGGATGTGTGCGATGTGTCCAACCATGGTTCATCCACCTTACTTCCAGAAACCTTAGCTACAGACATTGGTGATGAGGGAGATACATCTGTGGACCTCTTCAAGGGAGAGAGCGAGGCTGGTACAGCTGATCCTTCTTCATGTGGAGAAACACGTGAACCATTAGTTGATCCAGAACCTGTTGACTCTGAAAGGAGAACTGTTGAGTGGATCACGCAGCTCACTGAACCATCTGTGTCACAGGTAGACGTTTGTGATGTGACAAGTGTGTCCTCTGACCCCCAGAACTCTTCAGTTGCACCTGTTGCTCAAGGTGTAGATCATCCCATGTCCTCGGACTCTAGACCTGTGACTACAGCTGCCACTGATACTCATGGTGGACAAACACTTGACAGTCAACTAGTTTCTGTTCCTGACTCCGAGAGACAGACAGACACTCCCCTTGTTCACTGTACTGTTGACCAGACGTCACGTACACATTGTGACCATCCAAATGCACAATCTCAAATCAGGTCAAGATTTGGTCGCCTGATTAGACCTGTAAATAGACTAGTGCAGACAATGTCCAGGCAAGATGTAACTCAGGACAAGTTCAATGTTAAGGCTGTTTGTAGGTCTGTGTTTCAGACCCTGACTGACTAATTGCTACATGAGTGGACTATCCTTTTGTGGACTTGACCTTGAATTCTAGTGATCAGCTATTTTATTTTATTTTATTATACATGAGCTTTTACTACACTAATAGTTGGGGGTTTTGGTGGGGTGTACAAGGCACTCCATTACCAGTGGTTGGGTTGAGAGATAAGTGCTGCTCTCATGCCACTTCGTCCTTGTGAGGGACACTCTTTCAGATGGTGTTCTTTAACTAACCCCGGGTGTTTTGTATATTGTCATGAGTTCTGTGTAGCTGTGGCTCAAGTTTGATAAAATTCTGTGGGGTGGGTGTAACGGAGTCGAAAATGCATCTTAAACATTCCTTTTCTCAGTCATGTTTTCCTTTATATTATTGTGAATTTTATTTACTTGAGTGCTTTTATTTTGGCGGTACACTGCCCACATCCGCTCTTCCCGTACCTCCGAGGCTCCGGTAGCTCCTCCTTTCTCCCACAGTACCGCTTTGCTTTGCTGGGGGAGCCTGTGTGGGATCGAGGTACAGACGAAGAGTGATGTGTATTGTTTTATTTCTCCAACAGGAACAAATAAATTGTGGGAAACATCAGTCTGGTGTCATCGTGATCCATATGCCGCCTACACGTATACACTAGTGTCCCCGATCACAGCCATTTAAGGGTGCCCTAGTAGGAACCATCACACTGGTATCGGGACTACCCAAAAAGGGGACCCGTTATACTTGCTCTCTACATTTTTCCTTTTTGCTGTGAATTTTATCAACTCCTCATCCATGTCCATGTTGTCATCATTTTCCAACACTGATTCAGCCACTCACATAGCAGTTTCTTTAATAAATTCTTTCACTTTAAAGGTTTCCTCCTGTTTATCACTTTCTGATCTTTCTGCTGTACTTTTGGTTTGCCTGTCATCGCCACTTCATTGTATTCCCTCTGTTGCTCCATTGGTTTGCTTGCCTCAAACTTCTCCTTTACTTCATTTCGACCAACAGGGTCAGTCTCTGTACACATTTTATTAACAACCCCTCTGTTGAGTGCAGAAGGCCGTGTAGCCGCTACACTGCGGAGCTCCTCCGCTGGCGGCAAAGCCCAGTGAGCCCATTTCTGAGGTGGAGGAGCCTGACAGCAAGGCCACATTAGGCCGGTCCTCTCCCGCTTTATGTAGGCACGAATGGATGAGCTACCCCTCCATCCCACAGCCAAAACACTTCATGTTCTCAGATGTTACATGAACCGTGTAATCATAATTGTCAATTTTACACTTAAACATGACATTTAGATCCTCCTCATTCTTATTGAGGATCATCAAAACATGTCTTCTGGAAGGCAAAATATGTTTTAAGTGTGGGGATTTACAACCTAATGGGATGTGCTTGATGGGAGAAACAAGTTGTCCATGCCTGGCTAGCTCTTTTGCCAGCAGTTCATTCCTAACAAAAGGGGGGACATTGGAGATAATGACTTTCTTAGTGGGTCTAACAAGTGGGAGAACGGGAGCAAGGGTGTTTTTTATCACTATACTGCTCTCAACCAACCTATGCACTTTATGAACACTATCAAGAAAAATCACAGCATTATTCAAGCCCACCAGCTCTCCCACAGCTAGACCGCAGTCCTCCACTGTACAGCTGACAGCTGGAGACAACTTAACAGCATGCAGGTGAGTCAGCTGTTCAAACTTGGAACCCTTCCCCACAACCATGCTGACGCTAACCAGCAACACTGGCAGCTGATCAGCCATGGCCGGCCCATGGCATAAGCCACATAGGCCGTTGCCTAGAGCACCCTCTGTTGAAAGCCCTCAATTTTTTTTGATGAATAAAATAAAATTCCTAATAGTCAGAGGGACTGTGCTAGCAGACAAGGCATACAAATGCCTATCACTACACCTCCAGGCCAGTAGGGGGCCGTTGAAGGCTGACCAGCTTTGACTCATTTCAGCAGTGCATCCTGTGCATTCAATCTCTGGCTGCAAACAGCTCCAACTGGGTCCTCTGTGTTTCCTCTCAAATATGATTTTTATTGTGGTTGTTTGTTCGTGCTGTTCTTGTGTGTGTTTGTGTGTGCACACACAAACTGTCTGTTGTAGCTTTGAATCTGTCAGAATAATGACAGACAGTGTTTCAGTTTAACTGGCAACGGCTTAACTGGGGAGGGTAAACAGATGTGCTCGTGTTTCACTATTAAAACACCTTTTTCACGTAATCTCAAAAGAAATGTATATTCTTCAACTCTGAAGTGGCTGGTATTGTTGTATGCGTATTTAGGCACTTTATTGTGAAGTGCAGTGTGGTGACGTGGACTTCCTGTCACATCACCACACTGCCTTATATATTGGGGCAAGCCACCATGGCATGATCTCTTGTGTCGGACGTCCACGCCAGGTGCTTGTCATATAACCACAAGTTCAACCACCAATAAAGCTGTGTTTGACGCTACCCTCATTTTGCTTCATTCATCACCAGGTTTTCCATACATAACATATGGTGAAAGTGTCACAAGCTGAGCTGGCTTAGCTTTCCCCAGCTCGGCCCTGATCTCTCAGTGGGTTTTGGTTTTACTGTTTATGTGCATTTTGTGTATTTTTGTACTTATTCCATATCCATTGCCACTGCCTGACCGGCAGTTGTTAGTCAGCCTCGGTGACCTACTTTGTCCCACGCTGCTAACAGTCTGTCGGTCCAACCATGCCCCCTCGCTCTCCCTCTGGTTTCCATCAGCTGTTCCCAGCCCTGGTAATTATCTTTCCTGTGCCTCGCCCAGGTGTGCCCAATTTGTGTGGCCAGCGGTGTTTGTACTTAAGTGGCTCCTTGCTAGACAAACACTGCTGGACCATTGTACGGGTTAGACGGTTGTTCTCCGCCGTCTGACCATCACGCCCCGAAGAATCTTTCGTGTTTGTGCTCGCTGTCAGCCTTGGATGACTCGGACTGCTCCTGCATGGTGAGTAAGAGCTTTTCTGCATTTCTGTCTGCAGTTGTGCTGCTACGCTTATCTCTAGCATTTTCCCTTGCAGCACAACTGCTACGCTCGGGCACTACTGCCCGGCTCTTCTCCCATGCCAGTCGAGCGTCCTTGAGAACTCCACATTTACACAAGCATTATGTCTGTCAGTTTTTGTGGCCACGCTTCACAGTGGTCTGTCAGTGGACCATTCTGTTTATGACAGAATGGTCTAGCCCGTAAGAAGGATTTAGTGGGTTCACCCACACATCATTTTCCTTTTTTTTTTCATTGTGAACTGTTTTTCTTTTCTGGACTAACCTTTATTGGAGAACATTATGCCCTGGTCTCGCCGAGGAAGAGGAAAGGCAGCGGGGCTCCCCACGGTGGAGGAGGAATGGGCTGCTGAGTTCATCTGAGATTTTGTTCATGACGCCCTCGCTGCCTGGGGTCCTAAAAAGAAGCTGGAAAATCTGGACAGAGCAGTAGGGATTTTGGAGGCACATCCCAGATTATGGAGCTGCCCACAGTGTGCCGACCTGCTCTCCACACACTGCTTGCTCCAGCATTCTTTCCCCGGTCTGGCATTCCCTGTGACATCGGTCCGATGATCTGCGAATCGGCAGCCTCCGTGACACCTCGCCCGACCCTCCTCTCACTCCAGCACGGCCAGAAAATAAAACAAAGCGTTGTCCCGCTAGGAGTCCCCGGGAGCAGCCCTCTTCTTCAGCAGCGGTCATTGCTGTCTCAGCTGCCGAGAGGTCCACTGGATTCACCCCGGCCACGCCTACCTCCGTCGTCAGGGAGACGGCTCCTCCACTACTCTGTGGAGGGGTCCACATCATCGCTGGCATGGGGAGGGACGAGTATCTGCCATTTGCAGATGTGAATGTCATCAACCGGGATAACAGGCAAGTATTTTTTCATTCTAAATCATTCATTAACCTTGAATCTTGCCTGTCTCAGTCCAGTATCAGCAGTCCACTGGGTCCTCCAGCTGCTGCTAATAATTGTGTCCTTCCCCTCTCCGTGTCTCCTCCTCTAATTTCTGAGGGCCTGCCAGTCCAAGAACCGGGCCATCTGATGATGGAGGAGGCTGAGGCCCTGAATGATCCTGCCCAGGAGCCCACACAGAGGCGTTTCCCTGCAGTCACACCGGCGGACGAGGAGTGGGCAAACCTGCTCGCTGTAGTCAACTGCCAGGTCGAGGAGGAGCGCCGTGAGAGGGAGGTCTGAGGACGGACTCCCCCAGCTGTGAGGGTTCCACCTGCACAGCCCCCGGATTCACCTTCAGACGAGGAGTGGGCTAATCTGCTCGCCGTAGTCAACAGCCGGGTCGAGGAGGAGCATCAGAGGACCAGGACTGCAACCACCATCACGCCTGCTGCAGGGACCGCCGAGGCAGATTCATGCCCCGGACCAGATCCCTAGCCGATGGGACCCGGACTGTCATCGTTGACAGCGTCGGAGTCCTGGACAGCGTCCTGGATGGCGGTAGAGCTCAACACAGGCAAGTTATCTCTCCTGTATTCCAATTGCCTATGATTGCGAGATGTTATCTGGTTCTTGAGGAGGAGAGTTGAGTGCAGCTCTCGGCTGCACCTGGGCTCCCCTCGCCAGGCTCTGCTGCTGCCGGCAACCCTAAACTTTCCTTCTCTCCCATGCCTTTTGAGCCCCTCACTAGGGTCGCCGGAGAGGAACTGCCATCACCAGGGTTGCCTGCTGATGATGATGGGAGGTTGGCATTCCCAGAGGAGGTTGACGGCAGCACAGCACCGGGTGCGATGATGGAGTCTATGCACCCCAAATCACCGGAGTACTGGACGGCGGTGGAGCCCGAATTCAGGCAAGTGTGCTCCATTATATTAATACCTCAGATGTCAATGTCACACTGCCTGACTCATGGCGAGGAGAGCCAGGGGCAGCTTGTAGTAGCCCTCGGGGCCACCTCATTGGACTCTGCCGCCGCCGGCGACCCTGACCCGGTCTCTTTTTCTCTCCCTCCGGGGTCGAAGCCCCCTGGCAGGGTCGCCAGAGAGCAGCTGACCTTGCCAGAAGTTGCCGAGGATCGGGATCCAGCGCCAGGTGGCATTAGGAGCACCGCCTCCCTCACTGGGTTGGCCACCGCGGGAGCAATGAGGCCCCCGATGGGAGTCGCCGCTGGTGCAACGGTGCTCCAACCAGAGCCCATCGTTGGTGCAGCTCTGGCCCAATCAGGGCCCACCACGGGTGCTGCAGAGTCACCCCCGAAGGTTGCCGAGGGGCTGGCCCTGCCAAAGGAAGACTTCCCTGCTCCAGCCCCTCCTGCCAAGGTCGCCAGGGCTCATTACATCGATCGCCTCCTCAGCCTGGTGCTCCTGCAGGTTGGCCCACTCACCGTGGCTGCAGCCACATCCAATCGTGGGTGCAGCTCTGGCCCAATCGGGGTCTGACGTGGGTGCTGCACAGCTTCAGCTGGAGGCCACTGCGGGTGCAGCGGAGCCGGCCCGGTTGGGGTCCACCGCGGGTGCAATTGTGGACCACCCTGAGGACACTGTGGTCCCCTTTTTCCTGCCCGATGTCATGGAGGTCCCCTTTTCCCGGTCTGGCTACCCACCAGTGAGCCTTCCGGTGGGCAGGCCACCTCCTGCTTCACCCCTTCAGTCCTGGTGGCTAAACTACGCTGGCTGGCTGCCAGAAGAATTGACTCCCAGGATCAGGTGGCTGACTCAGTCCATCAAACCTTCTGTTGGGCCTGGGACTCTGGGCAGTCCCCTGGGCAGTCCCCTGAGCCCCAACACCCGTGGACTTGTGGGGGTTAATTGTGGGCCCTGGGCGGGGCATTGTGTTCCCTCCTTTCCTGTTCCCCCTACCTCCCACCCGGGTTTGTGTTGTTTATTGTTGTTGCTCCTGTTGGGGGGGGGGTCTTCTTGATGTTACTTGGGTGTCTGTGAATCCACTCCTTAAAGGGATGGCTCTGTCACGAGCCGAGCCGGCTTGGCTTTCCCCGGCTCAGCCTCTATCTGTCAGTGGGGTTTGGTTTTACTGTTTATGTGCATTTTGTGTATTTTTGTACTTATTCCATATCCATTGCCACTGCCTGACCAGCAGCTATTAGTCAGCCTCGGTGGCCTACTTTCTCCCACGCTGCTGACAGTCTGTTCGTACAACCATGCCCCCTCGTTCTCCCTCTGGTTTGCATCAGCTGTTCCCAGCCCCGATAATTATCCTTCCCGTGCCTCGCCCAGGTGTGCCCCATTTGTGTGGCCAGTGGTGTTTGTACTTAAGCGGCTCCTTGCTAGACAAACACCGCTGGACTATTGTACGGGTTAGACAGTTATTCTCTGCCATCTGACTGCCACGCCCCAAAGGATCTTTCGTGTTTGTGCTCGCTGTCAGCCTTGGATGACTCGGACTGCTCCTGCATGGTGAGTAAGAGCTTTTCCGCATTTCTGTCTGCAGTTGTGCTGCTACGCTTATCTGTAGCATTCTGTCTGTCAGTTTTTGTGGCCACGGTGCACAGTGGTCTGTCTGCCTGCTGCCTGCTATTTGTGTCAGCCATTATGTGCACAACTGTTTCATTTCTGTTAGTCTTTACTTTCTGAACTGTTTATGTCAATAAGGGTGTGTTTGGTGAACACTGCTCGTAAATCCCCATCCATCCTTCTCTTCCTTCATGCGCTTTTCCACAGCGCATGGGGAAGTTTATGACAGAAAGAGGATTAACTCATGGAGGCATGTGTGACCTCACTCCGTCCCTTCCTCGAGCTCCCGGGTGAACCGCCGGTGCCTTTGCCACGCTGGTTTGAGGCTTTTCAGACCTACAGTGCCGCGCTGGACCTCAGGAAGCTCGATAAGGTGAGGGCACATGCGCTTCTCGTCCATAACCTGGGTATTGAGGGCCAACGAGTGTTGCGGATGCTCGGCATGTCTGACTCATTTGAGGATGTCATGGAGCTGGTAGCTAGCCATTTCCACACTTCAGACAGCGTGACTGTAGGGACAATTTGTTTTTGCCAGCAGCACCAACATGTAGGTGAGCCCATCCACCAATTTGTTGCTGATTTGAGAAAGCTAGCTAGTGAGTGCTGCTTTGGACATTTGGAAGATGAAATGGTGCATGACCAGCTAGCGGAGCACACGTGCAAACTACACTACTTAGGGTGCCCAGTGACTTAACATTAGCCAGAGCTGTCGAGCTAGCTCTCCAGTTTGAGGCCGCAGAGAAGCTAGCTTTGGAGGTACTGTTGTATGGCTATGGAGGTAGTAGGCTGTGTACAGTTTTACCCCCACCAGTTAATTCATTGCCAGTTAAACTGACCGAGCAGTCTTCTGATTAATTTCCAGTCTTTGTCTCTGCCCATTTACCCGTGTTTCCTATTCAAATGTCCACTGAACTGAGGTGAGGTGGTCAACGATCCACATTGCCTGCAGGCTCATTTAGCCGGGATCATCTGACATGTGTAACCAGGGCCGGAGTGCAACACCACATGAGACTGAGACAGAGCACTGAACATATAGGCAGGGGGATAATTAGCACAAAACCGAATAGGTGGCACAATCAAGGCCAGCAGTGAAGTGGCTGCAGGTGAGTAACACAGGATGGATGGGGCTGTACAGACAAACACAAACAGGGATGCACATGAAACATGACAATGAACATGCAGGACAACAATGCAGGAGTAATACAGAAAGGGCCGTGGCTATGGGTACAGAAAACATGAGGAGCTGCAACAATAGATGAATAGGTACACACAGACCCAAGACCAAACAGGGGGATGACAGAGAAGACAATGGGCTCAGGGGAAAACAGAGGGCAAGTGGTACAAATAATAATCATAAGAAATCACAGAAAACACAATGACATGAAGATAAAGCGTTTGGCTTGATCACAGGATCAAGCTCAGATTATGACGGTGCCTTCCCTTAAATGGAAGATTGTAGATGCCCATCAAACAAAAGTAAAGAATATCCCAAACAGGTGGGAGGTGGAGGACAAGGCACGGCGGGCAAAACAAGGACACAAACAACAAAAAAATGTTTGTTGGGTGATCGGCCAAAGTCCCAAGACCTCCAACAGGAAGGAAATGGCACATCTGGTGGCCTGCCAAAGTTCATGGACCACCAGATGGAGAACCATAGTGCATCGGGTGGCCTACCCTAGTCCAAAGGCCACCAGACGGGGGAGCAAGGTTAGTCAGGAGGCCTACCCAAATCCATGGGCCACCTGACAGATGAACACGGTGCATTAGGTAGCCTACCAAAGTCCATGGGCCACCAAACGGGAGAACACAGTGTGTCAGGGGCTTACCCAAGTCCAAAAGCCACCTGACGGATGGACATGATGCATCGAGTGGCCTGCCTAAATCCATGGGCCACCAGACAGTAGAAAGCACAGGTGCACTTTGCACCAAACATAACATCATGGGAGCATCTTGTTCTGAAAATTACATGGGAGTATTTTGTTCTGAAAATAAAACACGAGCCTTTTGCTCAGAAAACAATACAGGAGCCTTTTGCTCTAAAAAAAAATTAACGAGCCTTTTGCTCTGAAAATAACACGAGCCCTTTGCTCTGAAAATGAAACAGGAGCCTTTTGCTCTGAAGAAAACATATGAGCCCTTTGCTCTGAACATAATATGGGAGCTCTTTGCTCTGAACATGACAATATGTGAGCTCTTTGCTCTGAACATTTTTTGAATACTTTATTGATCCCCAGAGGGGAAATTGAAGGCACCCACCAGGATGGATGAAGCAGCCACGGTACGGCACTATCCCTCAACCATTCACAGACACATTCACACCTAGGGCCACTTTAGAGTCTCCAATTAACCTAACCTGCATGTTTTTGGCCTGTGGGAGGAAACTGGAGAAATCCCGGAGTAAACCCATGCAGATATGGGGAGAACATACAAACTCCACAGAGATCACTGTTGGTCAGGGGCTGGGATCGAACCAGAGATCCCATGGCCAAGGGTGAGTTGCTGTGCTGGTGCAGTGCTAACCACTGCACCACCGCACCGCCCAACATGACAATACAGGAGTTTTCTGCCTTTAAGATAACAACATGAAAGCTTTCTGCTCTGAAGATGAATATAACATGGCAGCCTTCTGCTCTGAAGATGAAGATAACAGTACAGGAACTCTTAACTCCAGGGACCCCAGCATAGGAATTTTTAGCTCTGGGGGCACCAATATAGGTGATTCTAGCTGAAGAGGTACCAATATAGGAGCTTTCCTCTCAGGGGTCAACAACATTGGAGTTTTTAAGTTCAGACGATAGTACCTGAGGGCTAGCCACAGGGGGTAGCAGCAGCTGAGAAGCGATGACCCCAGGCAGTGAAGGTGGAGCGGACCACTCAGATGGTCCAGGTGGAGGTCCCATGACCTCTGGCATAGCAGGTGGAGGTCCCATGACCTCTGGCACGGCAGGTGGAGGTCCCATGACCTCTGGCACAGCAGGTGAAGGTCCCATGATCTCTGGCATGGGAGGTGGAGGTCCCATGACCTCTGGCACAATGGCTGGAGTTGCTCCATCCTCGACATGGCCACCTTGGATGATGAATGGAAACAGAAGGTCAGTGAGGTGACACCACAGTCATTAACAGCAGAGACTGGTGGGGACGACTCAGCAGCTGGTGGAGTCTGTGCAGGAGTCCCCCCCACACACACACACTAGTAGCAAGGCAAGACTTTTCAAAAACAGTGGCAGAAAATGAATGTAAAAGTACTTGCCTGAGCTCTGCAGAGACGACAACCTCAAGATGGGAAGCTGGAATGGCGGCCTATGGGTGAGTTGCTGGTGGAATGGGGGGTGCCGCGACACAGGTATTGCAGTTGGGTGGCGCTGTGGAGCAGGTACTGCAGCTGGGAGGCTCCATGGAGTGGGTACTGGAGCTGGGATGTGCACCTCAAAGGCAGTTGGAGTAGTCTGTGCTCTTTCAGGACTGCCAGAGCTGCTGCATGCATGTTGGTGAAAGACAGGGAAACCATGGATGGTGAAAGCACAAATGCAGGGGTGACTGAAACCGTCTGTGACGATGGGATGTCACCACTGTATGTCTGGTTATATTGTGTGATTATGTTGTATCTGTATTGTTGTAATGTTAGTATGATTGTTTGTTAAGATGCACGTAGTAGTTTAGGATTTGTCTTTGTTAATTTGAATGCCCTGGGAGATAATTAGTATGATTAAGAATATGGTAAAATAATTGTTAAAGGATTTATTGCACATACCTTTGCCAACATGCTTCCTGTGCGTGTCCAGGCAAAAGACTCCGTTTGGAGTTGAGGGCCTTATATAGGACACCAGCAGGGAGCAAATATGTATGGTAAGTCAGAGGGGTGGTTTAATATATGTAAATAGGGGTTAAAGTTATTTATTGAACTATTTATATTACTATTTATTGTGTGTTATTTATATTTGTATTGTGCATGTCTGGGGAAGTATTTATGTATTTTTAGATGTTAGTGGGTATGTGTTTAGAATAGGAATGATGACTGTTTTACCTGGGATTATGGTAGGGGCTAATCACCTCTAATTATCTTGTCCATTATATAACAGGTGTGAGATATTGAGTGTCATTGATGAAAGTGGTATTTGATGATATTGGATTGCATGGCATTTGTATTGCTGATTGCAAAGTGCTTTATTGTTTGATATGCTTCTTGGCTGAGGAAGTACATTTTGTTTTGGAAAAGACTGTGTCAGATGATTTCCTGAGAAACTGGAGACTATTCCTTGTAAGTTAAAATAAATTGGATTAATTGAAAAGAAGATTTTGCCTCGCCTTCTCTTGCCACACGTTCACATTTGGTGGCAGCGGTGGTCCGTGCTGTGGACGCCGTGGCGTTCGGTGGACGGAGGAATCCATGGCCAGAAGAAAAGTGAGGCAGGAGGAGCAGTCTGACCTGGATGCAGGTATGACGAATGAGGAGCCGGGAGCCAGCGGACTGGGCGAGCTCAAGGAGCTAACGAACCTGGTGAAATCAGTGATACGTTCGCTGATGGTCAGAGACCAGCAGATGGAGGAGGAAGCCGCTCTCCATGACCAAAGGTGGCAGGCAGTGAATGAACAAATTTGTCGGGTACAGTCGCAGGTTGCGGAGCTGAGAGAGGAGTACGGGAGCCTGGCGGAGCATGGTGGTGACGACGGCGCTCCGGGGGAGGACCCCAGGGTGACAGCCAGTCGGGTCGGCCCGCAGGAGGAAGATTTGCCGCTGCAGGTGCAGCCGAGGAGGACATCAGTGCACCACGAGCCCAGGCTAAATCCTCTCTCACCCGAGGACGACATAGAACATTACCTGACGACGTTCGAGAGGATCGCTACAGTCTGCCGCTGGAGGGAAGAAGAGTGGGCTATCCATCTTGCTCCTTTACTCACAGGTAAAGCGCAGAGTGCATATGTTTTGATGGATGTGGCTGACACAGACAATTATGGAAAAGTTAAAGAAGCTATCTTGAGTAAATCTGAAATAACATCTGACACTTATAGGAGGAGGTTTCGTTCCTTGGACATTTATCAGGACAAAACCCCTCGCGAACTGTATGTACGCTTGAAAGACTTGTTGTATAAATGGATTAAGCCAGAGACCCTATCGTTAAAAGATATTATGGAACAGCTTATTTTGGAACAGTTTTTGCGCATGGTGATCCCAGAACTGGGAGTCTGGATACAAGAGCGGGACCCAAAGACTGCAGAGGACGCTGCTCGTCTGGCAGAGGTTTTTCTGTCAGCCAGGTCTGGGAGCAGGAGACCTACTCTCGGCCGTGACAGATTTTTCACCACTCGGAGTGAGTTTATTGAGGGTGAAAGGGGTGGCCCAGCTCGAAATAGGTTGTATTCCAGGCCCAGTCAGATCACAAACAGCAAATATGATAATAGCAAAAAGTCACGAGTTGTTGTTAACCACTTGCGCTCCGTTGTTCCGCGGGCGGGCAAGTCTCTGCGTCCTATGACGCACGAGGGCGCGCGAGAGCGTGCTCGTGTGCCCTCGTGCGCATGACGCATGATAAGGATATTGATGGTGATGGTGTAGGTGGTGTGCCCTCCAAGCGCCACTGAAAAAAAAATCTGCAAACACAGCCGCAAACAGATTAGTTCATCTGATTGACCTCTCATTCGACTAATAAGAGCCTTGAATTGGGTTTCTGAAACCTTGAGGAGCCAATGAATGAAAATCTAGGAAGGAGGACCCGCCTACTGTGAACGCAGGAGCCAATTGAAGCACAGAAATTCTGGCTGAGTGAAGCGATATTTACTGCTGCAGAAGGACTCTGTACAAATCTACTACAGACCCAGGCTCACCCAGCAGCATGGAGAACACCCACAAGTGGGACCTGCACTCATTCCAGCAGAATAGACGGAGGCCGACGACAAAAGTCGTAAATCATTTGCCAAAACGGCAATAATGGAATTATGTTCATCGGGATCCACGAGCGGAGCAGCGTCGCATTCGTCTGACGTGTGGGAAGAGCTGTTCGCCACGACTCTGCTGCTTTGAAGAGGTAAGGTGTTATAAGCTAAATTATTATTTATCCCTGAAAACTGTAATCCAAAAATGACTTTTGACCGATCGGTAAATTACAACTGTACTGCGCACGAAGTGCATGCGCCGCGATAAACGGTTCATTTGCCATGTTCGGACCGTGAACGCCCCCCCCCCCCCCCGCTGCAGAAGAGGAGCGGGGGGGGGCACGGTCCGAACGCTCCCCGGTCCGCGGGAGGAAGCATATCAGTCTATTCCATCATGTAGCGATGGCCCTCTTCTGTAGCGAGGGGGGGGGGGCGTTCACGGACCATTCACGGTCCCCCCCCCCCACACACACACACACAGTAGCGAGGGGGGGGGGAGCCGCTGTGAAAACATGCAAGGAAAAAAAAAAAGAGTGTATTCCGTCATGTAGCGAGGGCCGAATTTGGTCCTTGGTAGCGGGGGGGGGGGGGGGACGACCCACCCACACACACACACAGACACAGCCCTGAGTGTGACCTTTCATTAGAGCCTAAAATGAAGATTCTACATTGAATTATTCAAAAGTTACAGACATTTTTCCAAACTGTGCCATTTGGCACAATTTGGCACAGTTCCATAACGCCTGGGAACAGCCTGAGAACAAAGCTGTGTAAAATATTCATTTTTTGTGGTATTGTTACCAAATTTGGATCTCAGCTGGATAACACTTGGTTCTACATTTCTGTTGCAT
Source organism: Pholidichthys leucotaenia (assembly GCA_020510985.1). NCBI lineage: Eukaryota > Metazoa > Chordata > Actinopteri > Cichliformes > Pholidichthyidae > Pholidichthys > Pholidichthys leucotaenia. The sequence goes on from CM035846.1 coordinate 78,480,276, forward strand.
TTTCCAGCCGGATCGGACAGCTGTGTGTTATTTACAAGCATTTGTATCCAAAAAAACACTGTGTCCAAATTTTTTTTCTTCAAGTTCAGTATGTTTAGATGACTGTAACTCAGTGGCCGGAGCACATAGAGAGATTATGTTTTTTTGCCAAAAAATTCAAAGTGTTTTCTTTTAAATGAGACCAACCCCATGAAGATGCTGCAAAGGGTTGAATAACAGCTTTCGATTTACTTTGGGCACGTTTTTTTGGGGCATTTTTAGGAAAATTGCCCGGAGTGCAAGTGGTTAATAAGTATATACACTGTTATCACTGCAATAAAATTGGTCACACCCAATACTCATGTCCTGCCATAAGAAATCAGAAACCGTCACTTTTATGTTCAGTTCCTAGACCCACTTGTTCAGCCTCAGTGCACAGTGGAGTATATAAAACAAAAGTGTTGCTTAATGGTCAGTGTGTAGAGGCCCTGTTATTTTCAGGCTGTTTTCAAACAGTTGTGCTACCTAGTTTGGTTCCTAGGGATTTGTGGAATGACTCAGAAATAAACATCAGTTGTGTCCATGGGGATAAGAAACTGTACCCGACCGCTGAGGTTTATTTAACAGTAGGGGGTCAAACTTATCTCCTTCCTGTAGCTCTTGTGCCTGATTTGCCGTATCCTGTTATTCTTGGCAATGATGTTCCAACTTTGTTGGACATTATACAGCAGGTTAGAGAGGAACAAACGGAGGAGAGACAGGCAGGTGGCGCTGTTGAGCAGAGAGTAAATACACCTGTGGTGAAAAATTATAATATGGTGACAACTAGGGCACAGAGGGCACAGAGGGTTGCCAATGCTCTTCAGGAATTACCTTTTTATGATTCTGAGATAGAGGTAGGCCCTATTAAGCAACACAAATCCAAGGCTCAGAAGAGAAGAGATAAGGTGTTAGTGTCAGCAAAGAATTTGGATGAAGAAACATCACAATTAAGCCAGTCAGTAGAGTTTGACATCCCTCCTGACATAGCTAGATTGCAGAAAGCTGACCCAGCACTTAAGCCCTGGTTTGATAAAGTCTCGGAGATTGAGGGTGTGAAACAGGGTAAAACCAATTGTTTGGCTGAGGCCTTGTATGTCATAAAAAAGGGCATTCTATATCAACAGCACGGTGGAGTTATGGCCATAGCTTTACCACAGGACCTCATACCAAAAATTATGGAACTAGGACATGTTATTCCTTGGGCAGGTCATCTAGCATTCCAAAAAACTTTACAGTGAATTGCTAGAAGGTTTGTGTGGCCGGGAATGTATACCCAGGTAAAGGACTTCTGCACGACATGCTCAGTATGTCAGATTACAGCATCTAGGGGAGTAGCACATGCCCAACTGCAACCATTACCCATTATTGGAACACCATTCGATAGAATAGGGATGGATATAGTTGGCCCCCTAGAGAGAAGCTCCTCAGGTAATAAATACATTCTTGTAATTTGTGACTATGCGACTCGGTACTCAGAAGCCTTTCCCTTGAAATCTATTAAGGCTAGGCAGGTTGCCAACTGCCTGATCCAGTTGTTTTCAAGGGTAGACATACCTAGAGAAGTTCTGACAGACTGTGGAACAAATTTCTTGTCCAGACTGTTGCAGCAAGTGTATAAGCTGTTGCGGATTAAGGGCATTAAGACCACCCCTTATCACCCGCAGACTGATGGACTAGTGGAGCGATTCAACCAGACTCTTAAAAATATGCTGCGAAAATTTGTTTCTGAAACGGGCTCAGATTGGGATCAATGGGTACCTTATTTACTTATCAGGAGGTGCCCCAGGCTTCAACAGGGTTCTCACCTTTTGAACTACTCTATGGTCGTCAGGTGAGGGGCCCACTGGATTTATTAAAGGAGCACTGGGAGAGTCCACTGAGTGATCAGGACAATGTGGTCTCTTATGTCATTAAAATGAGAGATAAACTGGATCGAATGACTGCTTTGGCTCAGGAGCACATGAGGACGGCGCAGGCCAAACAAAAAACCTGGTATGATAAGAAGGCCAGGAAAAGGGTTTTTCACCCAGGACAACAAGTTTTGTTATTGCTGCCCTCGTGTGACAGTAAGCTGTTGGCTCGATGGCAGGGGCCTTATGAAATTTCCAAAAAACTAAGTGCAGTGACATATGAACTATATATGCCTGACAGGAAGGTAAAGTATCAGACCTTCCATATTAATTTATTGAAAGAGTTTCAGCAGCCTGGTCATCAGCAGCAGCAACCCGCTCTTCAGGAGACACATCAGCTCTTGATCTGTGCGACGGAAGTGAATGAGGAGAAGGAACAGTCCTTTCCCACAAATGTGTCAGGGCCTTATTTATTTCAAGTGTCTCATTTGCAGGTGGATCAGCGGAGAGAGTTAGAGACATTACTGGATCCAGATTTGTTTCAGGAGAGACCTGGTTTCACCACGTTGGTGTGCCATAAGATTTCTTTGAAAGAGGAAACTGTTCCACGGAGAAAATCGTATAGGATCCCGGAACGATTGGTCCCCAAAATGAAAACAGAAATTGACTTGATGTTGCAGCTGGGAGTGATTGAGGAGTCGGTCAGTGAGTGGTGTAGCCCGATTGTGCTGGTTCCAAAAAAGGATGGCTCATTAAGATTTTGTATTGACTTTAGATACCTTAACTCAGTATCTAAATTTGAGTCATACCCCATGCCCCGGATCGATGAATTATTAGAGAAAGTGGGCAAGGCTAGATTTATTTCTACTTTGGACCTACACTACCGTTCAAAAGTTTGGGGTCACTTAGAAATGTTCTTATTTTTGAAAGAAAAGCTCTGTTTTTTTCAACAAAGAACTTTAAACTCATCAGAAATACACTCTAATATCTAATATACATTGCTAATGTATTAAATGACTATTCTAGCTGCAAATGTCTGGTTTTTGGTGCAATATCTACATAGGTGTATAGAGGCCCATTTCCAGCAACTATCACTCCAGTGTTCTAATGGTACAATGTGTTTGCTCATTGCGTCAGAAGGCTAATGGATGATTAGAAAACCCTTGTGCAATCATGTTAGCACAGCTGAAAACAGTTTAGCTGGTTAGAGAAGCTATAAAACTGACCTTCCTTTGAGCAGGTTGAGTATCTGGAAAAAATTATTATTTCAAATACAAATCATTATTTCTAACCTTGTCAATGTCTTGACTATGTTTTCTATTCATTTTACAACTCATGGTGGTAAATAAGTGTGACTTTTCATGGAAAACACAAAATAATTGTCTGGGTGACCCCAAACTTTTGAACGGTAGTGTATGTAAGGGGTATTGGCAGGTGGCATTGGCACCAGAAATAAAGGAACTTACAGCCTTTAAAACACCGTATGGCAGTTTTCAATTTAGGGTCATGCCATTTGGCCTTCAGGGGGCACCTGCTACATTTCAGCGGCTGATGGACCAAATATTAAGGAGAGTATCGAACTTTGCAGCTGCCTATTTGGATGACGTGGTCATTTATAGTCAGACCTGGGAAGAACATCTGATACACCTTAGGCAGGTCCTTCAGCTAATTAAGAGGGCAGGACTGACAATTAACCCACGCAAATGTGCATTCGGACAACAGCAGGTGGAGTACCTGGGTCATGTGGTTGGTCAGGGGGTCATTAGACCTCGAATAGGTAAAGTGGATGCCATTTGGACCTACCCTGTACCCACCACTAAGAAGAGAGTGCGATCATTCATGGGAATGGTAGGATGGTATAGTAAGTTCATCCCCCACTTTGCTGAAAGAGCCGCAGAATTGACTGACCTCACTAAAGCTGCAGCACCGAATAAGGTAAAATGGACAGAGGAGTGTGACAGAGCGTTTGAGGATCTGAAGAGGGTTATTTCTGGGGAGAAGGTTCTCTTCAGTCCAGACTTTGCTCGCCCGTTCATTTTACAGACTGATGCTTCAGGGGTTGGCATTGGAGCAGTACTTCTCCAGGAGGAGAAGGGAGAGAGACACCCAGTACTGTTCTTGAGCCGTAAATTGTTGGACCGGGAGACAAGATACTCTACGGTTGAAAAAGAATGTCTTGCCATAAAATGGGCAGTAGGGTCTCTGAAATATTATTTATTAGGGCGTCATTTTTTGTTAGAGACAGATCATCGGGCTTTACAGTGGTTAGACAGAATGAAGGATGTGAACAGTCGTCTTACAGGGTGGTATGTGTCCCTCCAACCATATAATTTTACTGTTCGGTATGTGGCAGGGAAAACCAACCTTGTGGCTGATAGCCTCTCTAAAATACATGACTCATAAGAGTACTGTATTCTCGGGAAAGGGGGGAGGAAATGTGACGATGGGATGTCACCACTGTACGTCTGGTTATATTGTGTGATTATGTTGTATCTGCATTGTTGTAATGTTAGTATGATTGTTTGTTAAAGGCGTCGGCTGGACGAAATTTCAATATCGCTAAATCATATCTTAAATTGCTGTGTGAGACGAGCTAATTTGAACCGCACATGTTTTGGTGTCAACAAATGTCGCATAAGGTGACAATGCGCTATTGAAGTATGATTTCCTTGAGAGCTGTCTGACTCTGCAAAGCGATCAGTGGCTAAAATGGCCACTGACTGTGTGACGTCAGGTCAGGAAGCGACCAGCAAACACTCGACGGACATTGCGTGTTGTTTACGTTTTAAAAATTGGCAATTACAGATATTTCTAGGAGTACTTGTGGATTACAAATAGAGTATTTATTACGATTAGGATTTCAGTGATCGAATTAATTATGGTTTGGCGTTGTGTTGTCTACGGGTGTGACGGTATACCGGAGGAGCACGCAGTGAGTGTTTATGAATTTCCCCTGCCTGGGAAAATCAGAACCGCATGGGTGAAATTCGTTCAGAAAACGCGAAAAAATTGGAATGATTTTGGAAAATCACCAAACATATGCAGTAGACATTTCGTTGACAGCGATTTTCTCAATAAGATGCAATTTGAAATGAAATTTGCAAAAAGATTGCTGCTAAAAAAATCGGCTGTTCCAACTATATATCCGTTCATTTCAAAGTCCCACTCTCAGACAAGTGTCAGTGACAGTGGCGTGAAAAGCAAGGGTGATCTACCGATGCGATCTGCTGTCAGGAAAAGAGAAGTAAACAGGGTAAGCTTTCTTTTTTAAATATTCACTGCCAATATTTACTAAAATTATTTACAAGCAATGAATTTCATATTAGAATTTTAGGGTATTCATACTAATCAAATATGAAATATTCAGTGCTGTATAGGGAGGTGGTTGTGCCTGTTTGCTCAAGTTATATTTCTATATATGTAATCCAATTTGACACCTCTGGAATGAAATTATGTTGATCTACTGTTTTTGCAGATTTTATCCAGTGTCACTCAACCTTCAAATACTGTGGATTTTTCTGACCAAGCAGAGGAAGCTGATGACCAGGACTTTTATGTAAATCCACTTTCAGATCCACTAGACCAACATGTCCCACCTACACTAAATACAGCCCAGGCTATACCAGATCCTCTTCTGACAACACCCAATCCAGATCTCAAAGCTGAACCATCACTGCAACCCAAGTACAAAGATGCGAGCACTACATACGATCCACCAGCTCCTGAGAGACTGCAACCTAACACAAAAAACAATTTCACACAAACCAGAAAGTTAATTGTCCGACCAGAGAAAAAAACTGTAAAACGTGAGTATCATTATCACCAATTTATTTACATTATTGTTCATGTGAACTATCAGAATAACTTGTTAACCCTAATACATTGTTAAAATTATGGATCTCCAGGCTCACACTGTCAGACCGATCCGAAGATCACACAATGGGACACAAGTCATCCGAGCACATGCGATACGTGCCGTAGATCACTGGCAACAACAGGGCCTCGCACATCGACACCAAGGAAAGCAAAGAGGAAGTTTGAGGACGTTGACACGGATAATATTGACTCTGTGTCGTCTTACGCCTCTAACAATGACCCACATGATGTTACATACCATCCAAGTTTTATGGATGTATAAGACCAAAGGTATGAATCAAATTAATGAAACATTTCAAGACATAAAATGAAACATGAATTTTGTAATTTTTTATAATACTAAAGATATATAATACTAAATAATATAACATTAAAATCTATATACACTGTTTTGTTTTTTTTATAACATTTCAGTTTCAACCAAAAGGAGTCCCATAACCACCACGAGGAGGAGAAATACATAGTTTACAAAAGTTGCCTCTGGAAATTATTCAGCAATTGTCCTCATTGCAGTCATCCATGTGAGGTAACCAGTCACACTAAAGGCTCTCTGTTGGTGATCAAACAACATTGTCCACATTGTGTTGAGGATCGATCCTGGCACAGCCAGCCGATGATCAGGGACATGCCAGCTGGTAACATACAGCTTTCATCCGCCATTCTCTTCACTGGGGCGTCATATGTCAAGGTCCTCAGAGTTCTAAATGCAGCCGGTATTGTTGGAATTTCCACGATCACTTACAAGGAGCACAAACAGCAGTATCTGGAGCCAACAATCTGGGGTGTATGGTCAGACCGCAGGATGGACCTATTTCGACAGCTGCTGTCCATGCCAGGTGGCCTTGTTTTGGGAGGAGACGGATGTTCAGATAGTCCTGGCCATAGCGCCAAATATGGTTCCTATACAACTATGGAATTGCGTCTAAAGAAAGTGATTGACATCCAACTGGTTCAGGTAGTTGCTTTTTCATTTCTGGTTACTCAAGTATTTTTGTGAAATATTTTGTATTATGTAAGATAATTAAATAAATGCAACAATATTAGAAAATTAAATATGGTGCAATCCAAAAATTAATGGACAATGCAACTTCATAATATTTTATATAGAGTGAATATTTAACTGATCTGCCACTTTTCTTGTTTCATTGTACAGAGCAACGAGGTCGGAAGCAGTAATGCTATGGAGAAAGAGGGCTTCATCCGCAGCATGTATCTGTTACAGCAGCATGGTTTGGCTGTTGATACCATCATAACTGATCGTCATCCCCAGATACAGAAATATATGCAAGAACAGATGCCGGATGTCACACACTACTATGATGTGTGGCATGTTGCAAAGGGTCTGTATAATTATATAGTGCATTTCAATCGCTGCCAAAATGTTATATTAACCTACAAATATATCGAATGAATAATAATTATTTCTTCTACACGATTAATTGTATTATTCTTTGCATTTTATATAGGCTTCATCAGAAGTCTTGAAAAACTGTCAAAGGAATGTCCTGAAGTCAAGCCGTGGTTGAAATCAATCTCCAACCACATGTATTGGTGTGCGGCCTCAAGCCATGGTCAATCTCCAGATGTGATTGTTGCCAAGTGGCAATTGCTTGGAAACCACATCCAGAACAAGCACATCAATCATGGCCCTCTATTCCCTGCTTGCCTCCATGCCGACCCAGGAATGCAAACAAAACCCAAGAAGTGGCTCAAACCCAGTGAGTGTAGTTATGGATTATTTCCAATAAATATGTATCGATCTGTAGTGCATGTATTAAATATATATATAAATTATTATCCCATTGATTTTCATCATTTTTGGTGACATATCTCACACCTAAAATTTATTTATTTCAGGCACAAAGGGCTGTGAAAAAGTTGTTGATATGATCAACAAAACACAGGTCCTCAGGGATGTGCGAAAGCTGAGTCCAGGGCAGCAAACTTCTAATGTGGAGGCTTTCCACAGTCTGATTATTCACTTTGCAAAAGCGCTATATAAGTGCAGGTTAGTTAGTTAGTTAGTTTGCCCCAAAGAGTGTACACTTCTCATTCCTTGGGATGTTGACAAGGTGAGGAGATGCAATATGTGACCAAAAGTATTAAATGGAATTATAATAACAGTGCCAATTACATAGAGTTTCTGCTGATAGACAGATCACTTATATGTCCATAAATAAATCATTGTGATAATATTCTAATTACAGACATTGTTTAGCTGCAATGCACTTTAACGAAAATGCAGGGCGCAAGCAGGCACACAATCGTGATGGAGAGCCGGTCTTCATCATCAGATACCCAAAATTCAAAAAAGGAGGATATACACTGCACGCCAAGAAAGTTAACCCAACTTTCGGTGAGTATACGAAATATTACTATCATTTTCTAGGCTTGTGTATGATATTTAGGGTGGGTGGAGGGTTGGTCTTCATTCAACTTTCACATTTCATAGCTTTTATCAAATTATGTTAATTTGGGTCAAATATGTTTTTCATACTGTAGTCAAATGGATTTCTAATTTTTATTAAATTAATTTTATTTCAGAATATGTGGATGATCTGATGAATACTCTTTTCGACAAAACCTTGGTTGATCCAACCCACTTATTGGAGCAGTGGCACTCTGTACAAGCCAGAGTTCCCGCAACATTGAGTGCCAAATTTCAGGGTCCCATCAAAGCTGATGCTGTTGAGCAACATGTATCTAGATTTTCAAAATCAAACATGTAAAAGTAGAATAAATTTCCAATTAGCATTGAAAGTTCATCTTTCAATTGTTAGGGAAGCAACATATTTTGCTAAGACAAAAAAATATAAGCCTAAGATTTTTAGAGAAATGTGCTTTTAAAAATTGAACACGAATTTTACACCATAAAATGGTAGAAAAATTACTCTAATGTATATGAGATCCGACTTTGATGAATGCTGAAATATTAGAATTATAAAATTGACATGGACATTAATAAGCTCAATATATGATTTTAAAAAACTTTATTTAAATAACATTGATCACAAATCTAATCTTGGTAGGCAAAATCCCTTGTAGTGATCAGATGGGAATGTTTCTCTGATGAGGCTCACAGCACAGGCAGGCAATATCACCCTCACTTCTTTCCCAAGATATCCCCAACACCACCGGACCAGTTGCCTGTAGGCTATGAATCTGTATCGCCTGAAAAATATGGGGTTGGCATTGATTATTCCGTTTGCATTGATTATTGAATGTATTGAATGATTTCTTCATAATTGATCTGGAAAATTAAAACACATGAATAAATATTGTTTAAAAACTCACTCGTGTTGACTTGCGTCATGATCACCATATTGCTGTCTGTAGGCCAGATAAGCTGTCTGTAAAACCCAGATGTCAAGACAGACAGAACGGAAACCGGGGTGATCAGTGATACACCTTGGTAGGTTATCATCTGTGTATTCACAGCCCTTCAGTTCTTCTAGTTTCTCCTTCACCTTCAATACCTCCTGGCAGCACCGAGATTCAGTTGATGTTGGCAAAATGTTGCATTTCTCACAAGTGCACCTGTTAAAAAAAATGGTATAATCAGATGCTTATAATAAACTAATGGCTTGTGGGAGTGCTATATAAATTGGTCTATGAAGTTTGATTAGAAAATATTTAAAACATGTAAAAAAATTTGAGCAGAAAGAGAAGTTATAGGAAAACAATAATGAATCACAATAATCATGATCCATCCATGATCCATCATCCATCCATGATGGATCATGTTGATCCATCAATCTCTTAAGAGAATTATGTAGCTTTTGAGACTAGGATTAACATGATGATGATTAACAACATCTCCTAACAAACTCGTAAAGTACACATCCCTCACATACATTATCCTTTTATTTCCAATGATAATGTTTCTAAATGTTTCTAATGTTTATAAGTCGCCAAGTAAGGCAGCGAGGGAACAATTGGCAGTTTTATTTTGATAATTAAGTGTGTGACCATGCATATCGCCTAAAAAAAAAAATAAATTCAAAGCATATTTTACCAATATAAATCGGCGAGCCGCTCGTCCTCAACGTGGTCTGCTCCGGTCTCTGTTTCGTCCGCGTCTTCCTCCGCACCCTCGGGCTCGAACAAATACGGCTGAATAACCCCATCAGCACCACCCAAAACTACTTCATCATCAGATTCTTCAGTGTCAATATCATCACTTATATTGCGGTCGTCATACTCGATAAAATAATCACTGTCCGAATCACTCTGCTGTCGTTCAGCCATTTCCTGTTTCTCCCTGACCTGACGTCACTGCTGCCCGCCCCTATCGAGAGATGGCGGTACTGCAGCATCACTAAGTGAAATATGGGCTATTAACAAATAAAGTCATTTATGGAGGCTGGTGACACATTTTAAATCACGGGAATGGCCAGAATGGAATATTTTCATACAATCAGTTTATTGGTTCAATAAAAAAATGTCACCGTCCGAGGCCTTTAAGATGCACATAGTAGTTTAGGATTTGTCTTTGTTAATTTGAATGCCCTGGGAGATAATTAGTATGATTAAGAATTTAGTAAAATAATTGTTAAAGGATTTTTTGCACATACCTTTGCCAACATGTTTACTGTGCATGTCCAGGCAAAAGACTCCGTTAGGAGTTGAGGGCCTTATATAGGACACCAGCAGGGAGCATATATGTATGGTAGGTCAGAGGGGTGGTTTAATATTTGTAAATAGGGGTTAAAGTTATTTATTGAACTATTTATATTACTATTTATTGTGTGTTATTTATATTTGTATTGTGTATGTCTGGGGAAGTATTTATGTATTTTTAGATGTTAGTGGGTATGTGTTTAGAATAGGAATGATGACTGTTTTACCTGGGATTATGGTAGGGGCTAATCACCTCTAATTATCTTATCCATTATATAACAGGTGTGAGATATCGAGTGTCTTTGATGAAAGTGGTATTTGATGATATTGGATTGCATGACATTTGTATTGCTGATTGCAAAGTGCTTTATTGTTTGATATGCTTCTTGGCTGAGGAAGTACATTTTGTTTTGGAAAAGACTGTCTAATGATTTCCTGAGAAACTGGAGACTATTCCTTGTAAGTTAAAATAAATTGGATTAATTGAAAAGAAGATTTTGCCTCGCCTTCACTTGCCACACGTTCACACCGTCATGACACAACATGCAGTCAAATATTAATCTTTTTTTTTGTTCTATGATATCATTACTAACACTGATACCATTACTAACACTGAACTGACATGACTGTATATACTGTTACATATTATTGAAATATATTATTGTTTAGATTGACAGCAGCATGTATGCATGTTGCAGCATTATAGATTTGTGGTTATATCCTTTTCAACCTGATTGTCTGACTGAACAACCTCTTCTTGAATAATTCAAAGATGGGGTTCCGAAGCAGTAGGAAATTTGTTGGGGGATGAAGGGGGGTGCCATCCTCCTTGTTAGCAAAAGACCCAAATCACTCGCTTGTTATGCTGCCATCCCTCTATGCTACTATGTCTCACTGTGTTGTGAAAAAGTCTTTGCCCCTTCTTGATTTCACATTTTTTTGTATGTTTGTCACACTTAAATGTTTCAGATCATCAAACAAATTTAAATATTAGACAAAGATAACACAAGAACACAAAATGCAGTTTTTTAAATGAAGGTGTTTATTATTAAGGGTAAAAAAAAAACCAAACCTAGGTGGCTGTCTGTGAAAAATTCCCCCCCCCCACACCCCTGTTAAAACATAAATTAAATGTGGTTTATCACATCTTTGGAAAGCTGAATTCAATTCCTCTAGCCACACCCAGGCCCGATTACTGCCACACCTGTTCTCTATCAAGAGATCACTTAAATAGGACCTGTGTGACAATGTGAAGAAGACCAAAAGATCCTCAAAAGCTAGACATGCAGCAATCCAAAGAAATTCAGAAACAAATGATAAACAAAGTAATTGAGATCTATCCGTCTGGAAAAAGTTATAAAGCCATTTCTAAAGCTTTGGGACTCAAGCGAACCACAGTGAGAGCCATTATCCACAAATGGCGAAAACATGGAACAGTGGTGAACCTTCCAAGGAGTGACCGGCCGACCAAAATTACCCCAAGAGCACAGCAACGACTCATCCAAGAGGTCACAAAAGACCCCACAACAACATCCAAAGAACTGCAGGCCTCATTTACCTCAGTTAAGGTCAGTGTTCATGACTCCACCATAAGAAAGAGACTCGGCAAAAATAGCCTGCATGGCAAAGTTCCAAGACCAAAACCACTGCTGAGCAAAAAGCATGTAAAGGCTTGTCTCAGTTTTGACAGAAAACATCTTGATGATCCCCCAAGACTTTTGGGAAAATACTATATGGACTGATGAGACAAAAGTTGAACTTTTTGCAAGGTGTGTGTCCCATTACATCCGTTGTCAAAGTAACACAGCATTTCAGAAAAGGAACATACCAACAGTAAAATATGGTGGTGGTAGTGTGATGGTCTGGAGCTGTTTTGAAGCTAAGGACCTGGAAGACTTGCTGTGGTAAATGGAACCACAAATTCTGCTATCTAAAAAAACATCCTGAAGGAGAATGTCTGGCCATCTGTTCGTGACATCAAGCTTAAGTGCACGTGGGTTCTGCAGCAGGATAATGATCCAAAACACACCAGCAAGTCCACCTCTGAATGACTTAAGAAAAAAAAAAATAAGACTTTGGAGTGGCCTAGTCAAAGTCCTGACCTGAATCTGTTTGAGATGCTGTAGCATGACCTTAAAAAGGCAGTTCATGCTCGAAAACCCTACAATGTGGCTGAATTACAACAATTTTGCAAACATGAGTTGGCCTAAATTCCTCCACAGCGCTGTAAAAGACTCAGTGCCAGTTATCGCAAACACTTGATTGCAGTTGTTGCTGCTAAGGGAGGCTCAACCAGTTATTAGGTTTAGGAGGCAATAACTTTTTCACACAGGGCCATGTGCGTTTGGATTTTTGTTTCCCTTAATAATAACCACCTTCATTTAAAAACTGCATTTTGTGTTTACTTGTGTTTTCTTTGTTTAATATTTAAATTTGTTTGATGATCTGAAACATTTAACCTTTTGAGTGTGAGATTTTGCATGCCCCTAGTGGCAGAGCATGACGCTGTGCCTGTCATCTCACGCTGACATGATTGGCTCGACTGATGATTTGTACTGATCTGCCAGTTTCAGAAGGTTCAGTTCAATTTAATTTTATTTAAATAGCGCCATTTCACAACAACAGTCATCTCATAGCACGTTCAACTCTAGGGGAAACCCCCACAACTGCAGAAGAGACCCCAGCAATCATGCGATCCCCTGTGAGCAAGTGCTTGGCAGTGGTGGAGAGGAATAACTCCCTTTTAACAGGAAGAAGCCTCCAGCAGAACTAGGCTCAGGGAGGGACAGTCATCTGCTGCGACTGCCTGGGGGGTGAGGGGATAGAGAAGATGATAACAACAGACATGTAGAGAGCAAACAGCACGATGGGGACTCAATCTATGGGAGAGAACAAACAGATGCTCGTGACCAGCAAAAAAAAAGTATTTCATTGAGATTGAAGAAAGGAGTGAAGCCCAGTGCAATTAGTGGAGGTCCCCCAGCTGTCTAAACCTAATAGCAGCATAACTAAGGGAGGGTTCATAAACACATGATCCCTCCCTAATTGTAGGCTATATCAAAAAGGAAGGTTTTTACCCTATTCTTAAAAAAAGAGATTGAGTCTGACTCCTGAATCCAGATTGGCAGCTGGTCCCAAAGGAGAGGAGCTTGATAACTGAAGGCTCTGCCTCCCATTGTACTTTTGGAGATTGAAGACAGTTTGCTCCTGACGCTACCCCACCCAGTGAGAAACCCCCACAATTGCAGAAGGACCCCAGCAAACAGGCAAGATCCCCTGTGAGCAAGCACTGGTGGAGAGGAAAAAATCCCTTTTAGCAGAACCGGGATCAGGGAGGGGCAGTCATCTGCTGTGACTGGCTGGGGGGGTGAGGCGATAGAAAAGACAAGAGCAGACATGTAGTGAGCAAACTGCATGACAGGGACTCATTGTGCTGGAGAGAACAAACAGATGTTAATGACCAGCAAAAATATTTCATTGAGAGTGAAGAAAGGAGTGAAGCCCAGTGCATTGTTGGAGGTCCCCTGGCTGTCTAAACCTATGAGCAGCATAACTAAGGAAGGGTTAAGGGGAACCTGACCCCACCCTACTTATAGGCTATATCAAAAAGGAAGGTTTTATCCCTGTTCTTAAAAACAGAGATCAAGTCTGACTCCCGAATCCAGATTGGCAGCTGGTCCCAAAGGAGAGGAGCTTGATAACTGAAGGCTCTGCCTCCCATTGTACTTTTGGAGATTCTTGGTATTACAAGCAATCCTGAATTTTGGGAGTGTACTGCTCTGTTAGAATGATAGGGTAGTATCAAATCTTTTAAATAAAAAAAGGGCCTGATTGTTTAGAGCTTTGTGAGTAAGAAGAAGGATTTTAAACTTAATTCTAAACTCTATGGGAACCCAATGAAGGCATGCCAGAACCGGAGAGATATGACCACTCTTTCTAGTACCTATTAAAACTCTTGCTGCAGCATTTTGGATCAACTGAAGACTTTTTAAAGCTGTTTTAGGACAAACTGATAATAAAAAGTTACAATAATCTAATCTAGAGCTAACAAAAGCATGGCTCAGTTTCTCAGCATCACTCTGAGACAAGATGCTCCTAATCTTGCCAATAATACGCAAATGATAGAAGGCAGTCTAAGAAATGAATTTAATATGTGAATTGAAAGACAGATCTTGATCAAAAATAACTCCAAGATTCCTCAAAGAGCTATTAAGAGAAAGAGTAAAAACATCCAAACTAAAAGTTTGATTTGGAAAGGTATTTCTAAGATTTTCTGGACCAACAAGAATGACTTCAGTCTTACAGTATCTTAATTTAATAGCAGGAAATTACAAGTCATCCAAACTTTGATTTTCTTAAGACAGGCCTCTAACTTGGCTAATTGATTACTATCATATGGCTTCATTGACATATATAATTGTGTGTCATCTGCATAACAATGAAAATGTATACAGTGCTTTCTAATAATGTTGCCTAATGGAAGCATATATGAACTAAAAAGAGTAGGGCCTAGAACAGATCGCTGTGGAACTCCATGACTGAGCTTTGAGTTGAAAGAAAACTCATTATTGACATGAACAAACTGGAACCTATCAGATAAGTATGATCTAATCCACTGCGACAAAGTTCCATTAAGTCCAACATAGTGTTCATATCTATCAAGTAGAATATTATGATCAATAGTATCAAAAGCTGCACTAAGGTCTAAAAGGACAAGTACAGAAACAAGTCCATTATCAGATGTGATAAGGAGGTCATTAGTGACCTTCACTAAGGCTGTTCCAGTACTATGATGGATTCTAAACCAAGATTGAAACTCTTCAAGTAAACCATTTCCTTGCAAGTGGTCAAATAATTGCGTAGCAACAATTCTTTCAAAGACTTTTGAAATGAAAGGGAGATTAGAGATTGGTCTATAGCTAGCAAAAACTCCTGGATCCAGCGTTGGCTTTTTGAGTAAGGGTTTAATTACAGCAGTTTTAAAAGCCTGCGGTACATGGCCTAAAGATAATAAAGAATTGATTATTTGAAGAATAAAGCTACCAATAAATGGAAAGACTTCTTTAAATAACCTGGTAGGAATAGAGTCTAAAAGACAAGTTGAAGGCTTGAATGAGGAAATTATTTTGTCTAACTCTAAAAAGTCTATTGGAGTAAACTCATCAAAACAGATATCAATTGAAGGAGTTGTAATAGTTACTGTACTTAAGTTAACGGTGGGAAGAATCTTATTGATTTTATCTCTGATAGATGAAATTTTATTATTGAAAAAAAGTCCCGACTAGTAAGCTCTAAGGGAATGCCAGGATTGACAGAGTACTAACTCTTTGTCAGCCTGGCTGCAGTGCTGAAAAGAAACCTGGGATTATTCTTGTTCTCTTCTATTAATGCAGAATAATATCTCATTCTAGCTTTTCTCGGAGATTTTTTATAATTTAAAAGATGATTTCTCCAAGCTAATTAGATTTCATCTAAATTAGTGGAGCACCATTTTCTTTCTAATTGACGAGTCTTCTGTTTTAAGCTATGGATTTCTGTGTTGAACCAAGGAGTTAGAAATCTCTGATTAGACTGTTTCTTTTTTAAAGGGGCCATCATGTCTAGAGTCTGATGCAGAGAAGCTGTAACACTTTCTCCCATGCTATCAATTACAGAAGGAGCAGGCTGTCTATAGCTTATTTCCGTTGTGTTGACACATGACATAGAGGAAACAATCTGCATAAATTTGGTTACAGCATCCTTTGCAGATATCCATTGGAGGACTCAATGGATGACATGTGATGCACCAATGAAGAAGAACTCCTCATTTCCTTTTCCTGTTTTTAGCATTTTAGCCCAGAAAGCTAATATGGCTGCTGTCCGTCATCGTGCACTGTCACTTAGTTGGCTTTGTACGCGGAAAATAGCCCGCAGGATACAAGCAAAAATTTATGTTGGATAATCATAAGGCTTTGTAGATGTGGTTGACAGCATAAATGACCGATGGAACGCAAAATAATGACCACGATGGATGAAAACGCAGCGACCACGGCAGCGAGCGAGTCCCGTTAGCCAAAGGTAAGTGAAGAATTTCTTTTTTTTTTTTTTTTAATATTGTACTGATTTCTTGTTCACATACACTGAAGATAAGGTGATAAGGTACTGTACCTCTGTCCAAAAAACAGTGTCAAAAGACTGAACCATTCTTTGTGTAAAAACGTCCAAAGTCCAGTTTTGACTGGGTTATGGAATTTAAAGTGGTGCCACAACATTATTCAAATTAGATGTGCAAATTTTTTCCTATCTGAAACTTTGGATCATATTTTACATCTTTCTAATTGACAGTAAGTCATTATCTCTCACCACTTTCAAGTTATTGCCTTGGAAATTTGAACTATTTTATTGACAAAAAAAAAATTACCACTCTTTACCACTAGGTGTTATGTTGTAATTTGGCAACAGACACTCAAAGAGTTACACTACCGTTCAAAAGTTTGGGGTCACTTAGAAATTTCCTTATTTTTGAAAGAAAAGCACTGTTTTTTTCAATGAAGATAACTTTAAACTAATCAGAAATACACTCTAATATCTAATATACATTGCTAATGTGGTAAATGACTATTCTAGCTGCAAAATGTCTGGTTTTTGGTGCAATATCTACATAGGTGTATAGAGGCCCATTTCCAGCAACTATCATTCCAGTGTTCTAATGGTACAATGTGTTTGCTCATTGCGTCAGAAGGCTAATGGATGATTAGAAAACCCTTGTGCAATCATGTTAGCACAGCTGAAAACAGTTTAGCTGGTTAGAGAAGCTATAAAACTGACCTTCCTTTGAGCAGGTTGAGTATCTGGAAAAAAATATTATTTCAAATACAAATTCAATTCAATTCAACTTTATTTATATAGCGCCATTTCACAACAACAGTCATCTCATAGCACTATCAACTGTAGGGGGAACCCCCACAGTTGCAGAAAGACCCCAGCAATCAGGTGATCCCCTGTGAGCAAGCACTTGGCGACGGTGGAGAGGAAAAACTCCCTTTTAACAGAAAGAAACCTCCAGCAAATCATTATTTCTAACCTTGTCAATGTCTTGACTATATTTTCTATTCATTTTACAACTCGTGGTGGTAAATAAGTGTGACTTTTCATGGAAAACACAAAATAATTGTCTGGGTGACCGCAAACTTTTGAACGGTAGTGTAAGTGTGGCAAACATACAAGAAAATGAGAAATGAGGAAAGGGGCAAACCCTTTTCCCACACCATTATACTGTATATATACATATATATTAGATTAGGTTAGATTAGATTCAATTTTATTGTCATTACACTTGTATGAATACAAGTAAACGAAACACAGTTTAGCATCCAATCAGAAGTGCAAAGGACAGCAGTGCAGTATATACGGTAATTAACAGTATGTGCAATTTAAGCAAATATATGCAAATATATGCAGCAGTGCAGAAAGTTAAGAATACTGTTATGTGCAAATAATGTACAATAAGTTAGATGGGAAGTTATGTACAGGTGAGAATGGTAAGAGAGTCAGCGGGGAACTAAGTTCAATAACGTGACAGCTGTTGGAAAGAAACTGTTCCTAAACCTGCTGGTTCTAGTCCGAAGGCTTCTGAAACGCCTTCTGGAGGGGAGAAGCTGGAACAGTCCATGAGCAGGATGGTTGGAGTCCCTAAGAATGCTACGTGCCCGGCGCAGACATCTTTTCCTATAGACGTCCTCTGTAACTGGAAGTGAAGTCCCTATGATGCGTTGGGCGGTTTTCACCACCCTCTGCAGCACCTTACGGTCAGCGACAGAGCAGCTCCTATACCAGACTGTGACACAGTTGGTCAGGGTACTCTCTATCACGCAGCGGTAGAAGTTGCCCAGGATGTCAGTTGACAGATGGTTCTTCTTCAGTGTCCTCAAGAAGAAGAGGCGCTGATGGGCCTTCTTGATCAGGCTGGTGGTGTTAACTGACCAGGACAGGTCCTCCGAGATGTGGGTCCCCAGGAATTTGAAGCTGGGGACATGTTCAACAGCTATGCCATTGATACGGATGGGGTCATTTGTCTCTCCCCTCTCCTTCCTGTAGTCCACTATGAGCTCCTTGGTTTTGCTGGTGTTAAGGAGCAGGTTATTGTCAGCACGCCAAGTAGCCAAGTGCTCAACCTCTGCCCCTTAATCTGACTCATCATTGTCCCTGATGAGTCCTATCACCGTGGTGTCATCTGCAAACTTTATGATGGAATTGGATCCATTCATAGGCCTGCAGTCATGGGTGAAGAGGGAGTAGAGGAATGGGCTGAGCACACAGCCCTGTGGTACACCAGTGTTGAGTGTGATGACGGAAGAACGGTTGGGGCCTGACCTAACATGCTGGGGTCTGTTGGTCAGAAAATCCATGATCCAGTTGCAGGTGGAGGTACTGATTCCCAGGTCCCCAAGTTTAGTGATCAACTTGGAGGGGATAACTGTGTTGAATGCTGAGCTGAAGTCAACAAACAGCATTCTTGCGTAGGTGTTCTTGTCATCCAGGTGTGAGAGTACATAGTGCAGCACTGTAGAAACCACATCCTCTGTACTCCTGTTGCTCCGGTAGGCAAACTGGTGAGGGTCCAGTGTAGGGGGCAGGCATTTTTTGAGCTGTGCCAAGACCAGTCGCTCAAAACACTTCATGACTATATATATATATATATATATATATATATATATATATATATATATACTGCTTCTCTCACCCAAGGACCAGCGCTGTAACACTATCCATCGGCCAAAAAGTGGAAGTTAATCCCTTCTCCATGAAGGATTGCCCCGAATCGACAGATTTATGGTTGATATAATCCAGACTTTCCAGTTCAGACTATCGAGTAAATAACCAAACAGTTTCACAGTGCCATCTGGTGAACGAATCAGGATTTTTTTTTTCTCTTTGCAGTGGAATTTATGCATTATGGACAAATAAATTAATTCATATTCTTTCTCTCAAGACAGTACCCTCTACTGAAGACATAGGTGAACTCTTGGGATGGACAATTGCGGTGAAATGTTTTTATTGATATAATTTAATATGTGATGCTTTATTTTCCAGAAGAAATTAATTTTTGCATGCTTACTTTCATAAATTAATTACAGTTACAATGTAGGGATATTGTATATTCCCTTATTATTGAGTAGAATATCTTAGTCATGTCCCTCACCCTCCTCTCCCTGTCTGTGGGAGACCCCCACCTCAGAAATTTGAACTGACCAATGGGCTCCCAAACCTATCTTCATTGCCTTTTTTAGTCAGTTTATGACTTCTGCCAAACAAAGAAGCTCAAATGTAATTGGTTCAGCCCAGTTGTCATGAAGTTTAGTACCATCCTGCCACACCCAAGAAAAACTTGCTTTTTGTTCCCCTTGTTTAGTTTTTGGGGCATTGGTAAAGCTGTAAGGAGCAGACTTCTCTGCTCTTCCCTTTTTTTTCTGTCTTCCAAGTAGGCCAAGAGCCTCCAATACTCTGTGAAAATTATTTTTTCTTTTCTTTGAAATTCACTTTTTCTTATTTTAATATTTTTTTTAAATTACAGTGTAAGAACATTTTGTTTGATTTTTTTTAAGCTTAAACCAACTAATTTAATCACCGACATCAGAAGAAATGGATTTGTGATGTGTTTTTGCCTCAGTTTGAATTTTTGATCGGAATTTGTACAATAAACCAATTCCTTCATCATTGCATAAGAGAACACCGCAACCAGCCTGCTGAAGAACCAGCCCTTTTGTGATCTCGGGAGTAGGCCAAAACCATGGTAAGGAGCCTGTCTGCAAGCTTTCCAACAGAACCCACGCCGGTCCAGTTGAAACAGAATCCAGTGGACCGTCTGCTACCTACTGGGACACAATGATTCTGCTTGGCTGATGGTCTGTTGTTTAATTTAAACTTAATTCTTCCGAATATTCTTGGTATAAGTTCTTTAACCCTTAGATGCTTGACCAACCAATTCCAACACTCTTCCATGAGTGTGGTCAAAATGACCCCAACTAGAATGTATGTGTTTTATGCTGTAAACAAGAAATTTCTTTCATTTTGGTTAAAGATTATTATTTTTATTATATTTTGGGTGATTATTATTATTATTATTATTATTATTATTATTATTATTATTAAATTTTGGTCAACAAAAGAGGGGGCAGCTTGGGGTCATTTTTGACCCCACATATGGAAAAGTGTGATACTGATACAAAAAATGCAATTAAAAAAATATAACAATTAGATACAAATCCAAATGGCTTCATGTCAAAGACAACCTATCTGAGGAATACATGGAAGATTAAATGATAAAAAATTAAAATTACAAAGATATTGAAAAAAAAACAAAAAACGAAAAACAACCACTCAGGCATTTTTGACCACTGCATCTAACAATACCTACATTGTCCTCACTGTATACACTGTATTGTCCTCATCTGTTTACCCTCTCTGTTTACCCTCAGCATCCAGTCTGAGATGCAAATTGCAGCATCTACAGTGTTACTTATAACCATGGTGAAATTGAAAAGGGGACAGCTTGGGAGAAGCTTGGGGTCATTTTTGACCCCACATATGCATCTAAAAAAACCTATTGTCCTCATCTGTTTACCCTCTCTGTTTACCCTCGGCATCCAGTCTGAGATGCAAATTGCAGCATCTACAGTGTTACTTATAACCGTGGTGAAATTGAAAAGGGGACAGCTTGGGAGAAGCTTGGGGTCATTTTTGACCCCACATATGCATCTAAAAAAACCTATTGTCCTCATCTGTTTACCCTCTCTGTTTACCCTAGGCATCCAGTCTGAGATGCTAATTGCAGCGTCAACAGTGTTACTGATAACCGTGGTGAGATTCAAAAGGGGACAGCTGGGGAAAAGCTTCTGGTCATTTTTGACCCCATATATGGAAAAGTGTGGTACTGATACAAAAAATGCAATTACTTAAAAAATATAACAATTAGATACAAATCCAAATGGCCTCATGTCAAACACAACCTATTTGAGGAATACATGGAAGATTAAATGATACAAAATTAAAATTACAAAGATATTGCAAAAAACAAAAAAAACCCAAAAACGCTGGGGTAATTGTTACCCCCGCCGATGCATCCAAGGGTTAAACTTAATTTCATGCAAACCCCCATCAGAATTTCAAAATGCATTTTGTCCTTTCATTAATTTATGTTCTTTTCAGACTAACACCAGTTTCCCATTTTTATAAATAGTTTACACATAATTTTCTTCATAAAATTGCATCCACTTTTCTTAACCAATGCCATTTTATTTTTTTTCAATTTCCAGTATACTGACAAGTTAAACTTTGGTTTATTCGGTTCCACAAATGTTTGATTCACAGGTTACACTCAGTAACTCAATAACAGTCTATGATGCTCATAATACATGTTGAATTCCCTGAGAGTGAATGGTTGTCTGTCTCTCTGTGTTGGCCCTGTGATGGATTGGCGATCTGTCCAGGGCGTACCCTGCCTCTCGCCCAAAAATGCTGAGATAGGCTCCAGCCCCCCCGCAACCTGAAAAGGATTAACCAGAAGAAGATGGATGGATGGAAGTTATCTGAATGTGTAAACCTATTCTGACATTTCTTATTAAACCATTGAAAGACATATGGGAGTTACTGTTTGATTTCATATCCATCTTCTTGATTATCAGCAGACAAGAACTCACAAGGCTTTTTTTTTTTTTTTTTTTTTTGAGACTGATTCATAATTGTTAAAAATAAAGAACTGTTGATAAAATTGTCCTTTTGGACTGGTTTCCCAATGAGCTAATGTGCTGAAAAATGAAAATAAATTTTCATTCCTACTTGCACTCAAATTTACATTAATACTTGTACCAACAGTAAAAACAGTAAAGAGACAGAGAGAGAGAGAGAGGGAGAGAGAGAGAGAGAGAGAGAGAGAGAGAGAGAGAGAGAGAGAGAGAGAGAGAGAGAGAGAGAGATTTTTGATTTTTAAAAGATCTTTAATAAACACACTTGTCCATCAGTCAATACAATTTCTATATCATGCTATGTTACACAGAAAATTAATCCCCCCAAAAACGCCCAAAAAAAAGCTGTCCATCATGAACTGAACAGAGGACATTCTCCAGGGACCAGAGGGTCCTGAAACCTTCCACATCCCCATTCCCCATAAAAAACTGAAAGTCCAGCCTGATTCTGGCTTTAAGTAGCCTCACAAATAAAATTTTGACATCAACATCACTCTCAACATTCTCAAGTTTTCTTCTCCGGCTTACATAGATAGCCAACTTTGCCTGCCCTAAAACAAAGTTCAGTAGTTGACACTTCTGCTTAAAACGACGATTGTACATAAAACCACAAATGAAAACCTGCTTAGAGAAAACTTCCTTAAAAATATGAAAAAGTTCTGTGAGAAGTTCAAAGAGGCCACTCAGGCGCTGACATTCAATAAAACAATGAAAAACAGTCTCCCTAGAGGAACAAAAAACACACTGATCACTGACACTGCTGTTAATCACAGAAACAAAAGCATTGACTGCTATAATACCATGCAAGACCCTCCACTGTAAGTCTCCATGCCTCTTAGGGAGAGGGGCTTTATAAAGAGCCCTCCAGGCAGGCCGATGCCCTTTTCCTAGTTTAAAATAGGCTCTCCAAGGAGTGTCCACACAGGTGTTCAATCTGTCCTTGTTGAGTGCCATCACCACCAGTCTGTAGAGTGCCTTACCACTGGCTCCTCCAAAGTCCACACCAGTGGGAGCACAGAATGCCAGTAAGGAGCAAGGAGCGACGTCAAAGTCCATATAGAGCGTGAGAGAGGGAAAGGGGTCAGTGCTTTCCGGCTGCAGCGTGCCATTGCTAAAGTCCAAGAGTAGGGAGTGCTCAAGTCCATGAAGCTCCTGTTTCCAGTGTGCAAGAAGACCATCGATGAAACGATTCGACCTGACACCAAGATGAGCTGCTAAAGCTGAGGCGTTGTTGAGGCCAGGACCAGCCAGTTCCACCACTTGCTTCAGAGTGAGAACGTTCCTGGAACACAGCCTATCAAGGAAGGTCCTTCCAACTCCCGGCAGGACACCAAGGCGACCACCAAAAACCAGCGGCTCCCTCAACAACCAGTAGAGGGAATCGCATGGCCCTCTTTGTTTTTTAAAAAGAGTCCACACTGAAAAGAGACTGCGGTAAAAACTGGGTAAAGACAGTGCATTAGAGTTCTTAAAATCCATTAAAAACACAGGGAGGTCTAGCCCAAGCCCAAGGACTCTCTGTAAAATAACACAGGCCAAAGGCCTCCATACCAGGTCCTGGGGGCCCGTCAGCAGTCTCTGTATGAAAGTCAGTCTAAAAGCAGCACCTCTACTAGCTAAATGAATCACTCCTTGCCCCCCCTCCTCTTTGGGAAGAAATAACAGGGCTTGAGGAACCCAGTGGAGTCCACCCCCCCAAAAAAAGTCCACCAAAACAGACTGAATTTTGGACAACAAACCAGCAGGGGGGTCCATGCACATGAGGCGGTGCCACAGGGATGAGGAAACAAGATTATTTAAAATGAGCACTCTTCCTCTAAAAGATATTCTTGGCATTAGCCACTTCCATTTGTTTAGTCTCCCGTTAATTTTCTCTATGACCCCATCCCAATTTTTTTGCTCAAACTGCTGATTTCCAATAAAGACACCAAGATACTTAAAACCTCCTTTTTTCCAAATCAACCCACCAGGCAGCGTAAGCTGATTTTCTAGTTTCTCCCCCACCATCAGAGCCTCGCTTTTTCCCCAGTTTATTTTTGCAGAGGAAAGTTGGCCAAAAAGATTGACACTCCTAACCAGAACGTCAATGTCACTCTGCTTATTTAGCAGAATGACTACATCATCTGCATAGGCCGACAGCTTGAACGTGGTGTCACAGCCAGGAAAAGTGACTCCTGATAGGTCCCTTCTCAGGCAGTGAAGCAAAGGCTCTATGGCGAGGGAGTACAGCATCCCTGAGAGAGGGCAGCCCTGCCGAACCCCCCTCTGGACTTTTAAAGGGGCAGACAGGCCCCCATTTATCTTCAGTACACTCTCAATGTCACTGTACAAGACCTGTATCCTGGCTATGAAGCCTGGGCTGAACCCAAAAGCTGTTAAAACTGTCCATAAATATTGGTGTTCAACCCGATCAAACGCCTTTTCCTGGTCAATTGAAATCAAACCAGTTTCTACCGCCAATGAACCAGAGACCTCCAAAATATCCCGAATTAAAGTGACGTTGTCACTAATCAGCCTGCCAGGCACACAGTAAGTCTGGTCTACATGAATGAGCTCGCTCATCACCTTTCTCAGTCTTCGGGCCAGAGCTTTTGAGAGAATCTTATAGTCTGTGCAGAGCAGAGAGACTGGCCTCCAGTTCTTTAGGCTCTGGAGGTCCCCCTTTTTCGGCAACAGTGTGATGATGGCCCTCCTGCAGGTCGTGGGTAGGGTCCCCCTTTCCAAGCTATCTTGGAGAACCTCCAGCAGGTCTGGACCAAGCAGGGGCCAGAATTCCTTAAAAAAGTCCACAGAGAGACCATCTATGCCTGGTGATTTTCCATTCTGGAGGCTCATTAGCGCCGTATGCAGCTCAGACAGAGACAGTGGAGCATCCAAGCCGGCAACAAGGTCCTCTGAGAGCACTGGAAGACCATCAAGGAAAACCTGGCCCAGTGACGTGTCCTCCCTCCACTCTGCTCTAAACAATTCACTGTAAAAGCTAGCAGCGTGTTTCCTGATCTCTGCTGCTGTGGAGATTGTTCTCCCGTCATCGCCCAACAAGGAGTGAATGAGCTTTCTCTGTCCATTTTTCCCCTCCAGTCCAAAAAAGTACTGGGAGGGCGAGTCCATCAGAGCTACATCCATGTAGCGTGAGCGGACCAGAGCACCCTGTGCGGTGACCCCTAGCAAGCTAGCCAAGGCTGACCTTTTTGACTTGAGAGCCTCTAAGTGCTCCTGTTTTCCTGTAGAACTGAGCAACTCCTCTAGCTCTACCACCTCAGTCTCCAGAACTTTCAAGGATTGGGTCAAGCTACGAGTGACATTTTGAGTGTACTGTTGGCAGAGTTGTTTTATCTGTGCCTTACCAAAATCCCACCACATTTGGAGAGAACTAAAAGAGGGTTTTTGTTCCCTGTGTGACTTCCATACATCATGAAAAACTCCCTTAAAAAACACATCATTTAAAAGTGTATTATTAAAATGCCAAAAAGCACTCTTACACTTTACATTTTCAATGAAAACAGAACAAATCAGCAGGCAGTGATCAGTGAAACCAACAGGACAGATACAACTATTTTTAAAAACACTCATTTGGTGTTTAAAACCATAGAAACGGTCTAACCTAGCCATAGATAAGAGGTTATCTTTAGCATGGCTCCAGGTGTACTGCCTCTGGTCCCCATGATGTGATCTCCACACATCGGCCATTTCATGTGCCTTCACTAGTTCCCTCAGCCTATTGGCAGAAGCAGGGTGAGGTTCCTGATGGTTCCTGTCCAGTCTGTGGTTTAATGTACAGTTAAAATCACCCCCCAGAAATAAAAAACTATTTGGATTACAGGATCTAACCGTATCTGATAGCATATTAAAGACCCTGATCCTTTCTGCTCTCTGGGTTGGCACATACACGTTTATAAGAACCAAGTTTACGTTTTCAAGCTGTACCTTTAGCAAGAGTACATGTCCTTTCACCACCTCTTCTACCTCATAAGAGACAGGCACACAACCCCGAGAGAAAAGTACAGCCACCCCTCCACTATTATTGGATTTGTGGCTAAAAAAAATGCAGCCATCCCACTCTTTTCTCCACTGGCACTCAATGTCTACAGTGCTGTGAGTCTCCTGGACCATCAGCACGTCAAGTGCCTTTAAATTAAAAAGCTTGTATAAAGAGGCCCTTTTTACATCATCCCTGGCCCCGTTTATATTAAGAGTGCCAATTCTAAGGTGGGGCATTAAAAAGGATAAAAATAAGGTACAGTAAAAAAACACACACATAGCATAAAAGGGAAGAAACAAACTAAGAGTCAACATGACTGTTAGTAATTTGTGATTTCAGTTTGACAACCAGTTTCTTTAAACGAAAAATTTCCTGATCAGTAAAAGTCTCATTCCCATCATTCGGTTTCATCAGCTTGCGAGCTGATGCCACAAATAACTCCAGATCTGGAAAGTAATTTTCCACTTTCACAGCTCTGCTCCCCTTAGTCACCTGGAGAAATTGCCTAATTTTAGCAAAACAATAGGAGCTTTGCTCCTCCTGCGTCTGCGTCTGCATCAGTTCAGACTCATCTCCACTTTCGTCAGAAGCGCTCTCATTCACTAAATCTAAATTCCCAACCCTACTAGATTTAGCAGAGCTCTGCAAGTTTTCCGCACTTTTCCTTTTTTGTGCAGCTTTAAAAGGATCCTCTTCAACAAAACTACATTCCTGCATTTCTTCATGAAACGCAACGTTTGTCATGCAGTGTTTGCTCTGTGTGTCCGCTACAGCCTCAAACCGCTCCTCCCCCGCCTGCAAAGTCTGTTCATTCACGTTCCTTCGTTTAACTGCACTTTTACTTACACCCTCCACCTGTTTACCCCGGGCGACAGGCTCGTCACAATGATCAGAGCTGCCGCCAGACAGAAATTCCCCACCATCACTGTTTGGGGGGACAACTACCGCGCCCGCCGCGGCCACCCCAGCAGAGGCGGCCGCGGCCGCCCCAGCACAAGCGGACGCGGACGCGGACGCGGACGCGGACGCGGACGCGGACGCCCCCGCAGAAGTAGAAGCGGACGCGGCCGCGGACGCGGATGCGGCCGCAGTCGCGGCCACGACCGCCCCAGCAGAAGCGGGCGCCGCAGCGGCATCCGCCGCACCACATGTAGCGCTACCCTCCGGACCACCAGAAACAGCGGCGTCACCTTTCTTACCGCCAGTGCTCTTTGTGTTCGCCTTTTCAGGACATGACCTAATAAGATGGCCTTCTGCGCCACACGCAAAACACTTCATGGTTTCAGATGTTGCAAACACCAAGTAGCTAAAGCCATCAATCCTGAAATTAAAAGACGCGTTCAGTTCAGCAGAGCTGTCTTTCAACACCATGAAACACTGCCTCCTGTGACATACAACATGCTTCAGCAGGGGTGATTTACTACCCAGAGAGACCATTCTGATAGGGGACACAACCTGGCCAAAACGGGACAACTCTCTAATCAGCTGATCATTTTTAACGAAAGGAGGAGCGTTTGAGATGGTGATCCTCCTAGACGGATTCGCCAGCGGTAAAACGGGAGTAAAAGTGTCACCTATGACCACTCCCTGTGCCACCACCTGATCAGCTTTCTCAGTCGAATCCAGAAAGATCACAATTGCGCTGTTCATCCTCGATGCTGATTTTATGCTGCCATGCCCAACCACCTGTCCTACAGCGAGGCTGGCCTCCTCCACAGAACAGGGAACTGTCGGGAGGATTCTCACACCATGACGCCGGGTTAAGCGCTCAAACTCCACACCACCATCAATCACCGGCATGATGCCGGCCGGGAAAAACCGGCAGCAGAAGCTACCGTTCCCCAACACACTCACTCCAACACTCACACCCCAGCACACACACACTCAACCCACTATATTAAACACACACACCTCAAACACACAAGATAGAGAAAAAGTTAGAAAATACAAAGTTTAAAGTACTCACTCGACACCACTCCACACCCCTGCTCCCACAAACGCCCACGCATGCGCACGAGAGAGAGAGAGAGAGAGAGAGAGATTTTGATTTTTCAACACACCTTTATTGTCACAAATTCAACAGAAAAACACAACTAAAACAACTAAAAGAAGCAATGGAAAAGAAAAATGTCTCACTGACAAGAAATCAAAGACACAAGTAACCAAACAAGGAAAACTAAAACAAAAAACTTGCTTCTTACATCAGGATTATACCATAGGTAATTTTCCCCTCCTTAACACAACACAGGATGTGCTTAAAGCACCACATAGCCTCAAAGGTTTCAACATTCTGCATCAGATGATAGTAATTGTAATCAATCACTATTCGAGCCTTAATCATGCCAACCAGTATGTCTTTTACATTACAATCCAGCAGTTGTTCAATTTTTCTTTTCCTACTAACATAAATAGCCATTTTAGCCTGACCCAGGATGAAATTTAAGAGTTCACTCTTTTTCTTAGTCCTCAGTCTATATGGAAAGCCCAAGATAAAAATCTGCTGGGAAAAGACTTCTCCAAACAGATAAAACAGTTTCCCCAAAAAAACAAACAACGATTGCAGTCTGTTACAGTCCAGAAAACAATGGAACACAGTTTCTTTCTGAGGACAAAATGGACAAACCTCAACAACATTTGGGTTTAAAAGAGAGATAAAAGCATTTACAGCCACAGCACCATGTAAAACTCGCAATTGTAGGTCTCCAACCTTCTTAGTTAATGGTGGTTTATAGAGTGCTCTCCAGGCAGGCCTTACCTCTGGACCCAGACCCAAGTGTTTCCTCCATGGTGTATCAGCTCGACCTTTTAACTTATTCACATTTAGAATTTTCACCAAAAGTCCATACATTTTTTTACCAGGAGAGTCACAAATGTTAATGTGCTCAGAGTTTAAAAACACACCAGTGCCATCTTTAAAATCAGGAGATAAAATACTAAAAGGAAAAGGTTCATCAGCAGTTTGTACAGAGTTTTCGCAGTGTAAAACAATAGCAGAGTGTTCTTCTGCAGACAGGCAGTCTCTCCAATCTTTCAACAAGTTCATTATAACTCTGACTGAAGAGACGCCAAGAGCCGAGCACAGGGCAACAGCATTGTCCAAGTTAGGACCACATAAATTTACCAAGTGTCCCAGCGTTGTGACCTTTGCAAAAATAAACTTTTTTTTAAAACAGAAGGTCCTAAAACATTGCCCACATCAAAACGGGTCCCGAACACAAGTGGTTCCTTTAAAAGCCAGAAAGGCGGCAAGGAAGCCTGGGGAGAGTTCTTTTTAAAAAGTCCCCAGATTTTAAAAGCACTTTGGTAAAACTGGGGAAGTTCTGGGAGTTTTTGGCCCCTTAAATCCATTAAAAGCAGCGACTCCTCTAGTCCAAGCCCTCCACAGCGAGCCAGGACAGCCCTGGCAATAGGTCTCCACACAAGGTCAAGGGGGCCACTCAGCAGTCGCTGAATGAACTGCAGGCGAAAGACAGCCCCCCTGCTGGCCAGATGGATGAGCCCTTGACCACCTTCTTCCCTCCGTAAAAACAGGATACTCTGTGGAACCCAGTGAAGACGGTCCCAGAAAAAGTCCACGACTATAGATTGCACTCTGGCCAGCAAATTGGGTGGAGGGTCCAGACAAGACAGTCGATGCCACAGCATTGAAGCAATCAAGTTGTTGATAATTAAAACACGACCTCTGAAGGACAAGTTTGGCAGAATCCATTTCCATTTTTTTTAGTCTTCCTTCAGTTTTTTCTAAAAAACACTCCCAATTTTTCTCAGTAAAAGTCTGATTTCCTAAAAACACACCAAGATATTTAAAACCACCTTGTGTCCACGAGAGGCCACCAGGTAGGGCAATTTTTTGTGGTCTCCCCCCCACCACAACAGCTTCACTCTTACCCCAATTCACTCTCGCTGAGGAGCACTCACCAAAAAGATTGACAGTTCTTAAAAGGTAGTCTACATCATTTTGATTTCTTGTAAAAACAACAACGTCATCAGCATATGCAGACACTTTAAAAACAGAGTCAGAGTTGGGGACTTTAAAACCAGTGAGGCCTTGCCTTAGTTTACAAAGGAGGGGCTCAATGGCAAGAGAGTACAGCATACCTGAGAGGGGGCAGCCCTGTCGGACACCCCTCTCAACTTTGAAAGGAGCACTCAAACCACCATTAATCTTAAGAATACTCTCAATGTCTCTATACAAAGCCTGGATCATGGCGATGAACCCTGAGCTGAAACCAAAGGCCTCTAATGTCTGCCAAAGGTATGGATGTTCAACTCGGTCAAACGCCTTTTCTTGGTCTATTGAAATAAGACCAAGTTCTTTGACCAATGAGCTGGAGAGGTCCAAAACATCACGAATTAAAAAAATGTTGTCTGTAACCAACCTACCAGGTACACAGTAGGTCTGGTCTACATGTATGACCTGCTCCATCGCCTTCCTCAGTCTGGTAGCCAACACTTTGGAGAGAATTTTGTAGTCAGTACAGAGGAGGGCCACCGGACGCCAGTTCTTAATGTCTTTCAAGTCGCCTTTTTTTGGAAGGAGGGTGAGGACTGCTCTCCTACAACTTAGGGGCAGGTGACCCTTCCGCAGACTGTCAGACAGTACTTCCAGCAAGTCCTCACAGATCTCAGACCAGAACGCCTTGTAGAACTCCGCTGGTAGGCCATCTATCCCTGGGGCTTTTCCACACTGAAGAGACTGGACAGCCACTGCCAGTTCTTGCAGAGTGATCCCGCTCTCCAGCTCCGCATTCACGCTAGCCATCACCTTTGGCAAGTCCGTCAAAAAATGACTCAGTGCATGTGGATTCTCAACAAATTCTTTCTTAAAGAGATCCTTGTAGAAAGCAACTGCAAAGCGACGGATCTCCGCAGACTCATGGATCGGCCGCCCGTCCTCGGAGCTGAGAGAGTGGATCATCCTCCTCTGACCATTCTTCCTCTCCAGACCAAAGAAAAAATGAGATGGAGCGTCCATTAGTGCGATGTTCTGGAACCTACTGCGTACCACAGCGCCCCTGGCAGCCACACCCAGTAGGTCAGTTAAAACAGACTTTTTGCCATTGAGGGCCTCAAAATGTCCTCTTTCTCCTGTGGAGCCTGCCAAAGACTGCAGCTCCACTACTTCTCTCTCCAGGTCCCTGACAGACCTGGCCAAGTCTCCAGAGACATTGCGAGTATACTGTAGGCACAGATTCTTTATTTGGCTCTTCCCTACATCCCACCACTGCTGCAAAGAACTAAAATTTGATTTTGTTAATTTAAAATTACTCCAAAAAAACATAAAAGCAGTTTTAAAACTGTTATCCGATAAAAGTGACGTGTTAAAATGCCAGTATGCACTACTGCACTTTATATTCTTGATAAAAACACAACACTGAACCAGGGAATGATCTGTGAAGCCAACAGGGACTATAAAAGCACTTTTAAAAATGCTAAAATGGTGCTTAAAACTGTAAACCCTATCCAGTCTAGCTAAGGACAAAATATTGTCCTTTCTATGGCTCCACGTGTACTGTCTAGCCTTGCCATGAAAATTCCTCCACACATCACACAGATCATGAGCTTCTATGAGACCTTTTAAAACTCTGTTGGATGCAGCATGTGGCTCTGGGTGATTCCTATCCATAAGAGGATTTTCTGTACAATTAAAATCACCTCCCACAAATAAAAAGTCATCATTACTGCAATTTTTGATCGTGTCATCTAAAATATTTAAAAAGGCCAATCTTTCTGTGCCTACGGTTGGAGCATACACATTTATAAAAACAACTTTCACATTCTCAAAAACAGCTCGAACTTTTAAAATGTGGCCTGCAATTATCTCATCAATGTCATAAGAAAGTGGAATAAAATCTCGAGAAAATAAAATACCCACTCCACCACATTTGCTGCTTCTATGACTAAGAAAAATTTCACCCCGAAATTCCCTCCTCCAGTCAGCAGCATTGTCCTCAGAACTATGAGTCTCCTGAACAAACAGAACATTAATTTTCTTGCATTCTGCAAGAGTAAAAACACTCGCTCGCTTGGACATTTCTCTTGCCCCATTGATGTTGAGTGTGCCAAAATTAAAACTACACATGTATATAAGAGGGCAAAGCCAATATAAAAACAGAAAAGAAAGAATGAGCGATAAAAGACTAATCATCCTGGGCAATTTGGTTCTTAACTTTTAGCACAACCTTTTTTAGTCTGTAGATCTCCTGATCAGTGAAACTTTCCTGCTCAAGCTCTCCCCTATTTTTCATGTAGACCCGAGCAGAGTCAACAAAACGTTTTAGATCAGGGAAGAAGCTTTCAACTTTAACCATTCTGACCCCCTTAGTGTCCTGCAAAAACTTCTGTATTTTTGTGAAGGGGTAACCGCCTCCACTGGCCACATCATCACTGCTTTCACCATCACTCTCTATCTCAGACCCAGCATAAGAATCTGGCTGAGATAGAGAAACCTCAGAACTGTCTTTAACAACCCTTTTCACTTTGCTCCTCTGCTGTTTGGTTTCCAAATTCTTCCGCTTGATGGAGGTTTTACATAACTCTTCATCTATTTCGATGTCATCCTCATCCTCCAACACTGACTCAGCCACCCTGGTAGCTGTCTCTTCCTGTCTTTCGCTCACCCTGTGCTGTGCTTTTATATTCATATTTCTGGTCCCACCATCTACCTGGTCCTCATTCGGCTCCTCTGTCTGACCCTCAGCGCGATCCCTCTCGGTAATCTCACCCTTGTCTGCAATGTTGGTCTGTGCAGCAGCCCCGCGATGTGCTTTAACTGTTGTTGCTGTTTCAGTTATGATCGACAGGCCGGCTGCGGAGGGCGGCAAAGCCGCCCCGCCGCCAGACAGCCTCGCGGCCTCGGCCGAAGCGCCGCCGCCAGACGGCCCCTGCGGCTCCGGCCGAAACGCCCGACGGCGCGGTAGCGCCGTCAGCCTCGGAGGGCGGCAAAGCCGCTCCGCCGCCAGACGGCCCCGAGGCCGCACTAGCGGCCTCCCCCGAGTGATCACCCCCCACTCCCTGAGGGCATGATCGAATCAAGTGTCCCTCCATTCCGCAGCCGAAACACTTCATATTATCGGAGGTGACGTGGATGGTATAATCAAAGCCGTCAATCCGGTATTTAAACACGAGGCTGAGGCTTTCCTCGCTATTCTTTAAAATCATGAGCACCTGTCGCCTAAAAGACATGACATGCTATAAACGCGGGGACTTACAACCGAGAGGGATGTGCTTAATCGGGGACAAAAGCTGCCCGTGTCTCGACAGCTCCTTCTCCAACAGCTCGTTCTTTAAAAATGGTGGGACATTTGAGATGGTAATTCTCTTCGCGGGATTCACCAGCGACAGAACAGG
This sequence comes from Pholidichthys leucotaenia, assembly GCA_020510985.1. Lineage (NCBI taxonomy): Eukaryota > Metazoa > Chordata > Actinopteri > Cichliformes > Pholidichthyidae > Pholidichthys > Pholidichthys leucotaenia. Next base: position 78,513,698 of record CM035846.1, read on the forward strand.
AACCAGTGTGTCTTTAATCACAACCCCGCTCTCCACTACCCGGTTAACTTTTTCCACACTATCGAGGAAAATCACCACGGCACTATTCATTCTAGAAGCTGATCTAACACTTTCATAACCGACCAGCTCCCCCACAGCCAGACTACACTCCTCCACCGAGCAGCTGACAGCCGGTGTCAGTTTGACAGCATGGCGGCGTGTCAGCTGCTCAAAACCGGAGCCTCGCTCCAAAACCATGCTGACCAGCAGAGCTGGCAGCAGAAACCCCCCTCCCAAAACGCCTACCCCACCCCAGCTACAGAAGACAACAAAAATTAAGATTATTTAACAAAAAAAAACACCTTAAACACAAAAGATAGAGAAAAAGTTTGAAATAATTCACTCACGCTGTCACACGCTCTCAGCTCGCACTCACGACCACACCCACTCAGAGAGAGAGAGAGAGAGAGAGAGAGAGAGAGATTTTGATTTTTAAAAGATCTTTAATAAACACACTTGTCCATCAGTCAATACAATTTCTATATCATGCTATGTTACACAGAAAATTAATCCCCCAAAAAACGCCCCAAAAAAAGCTGTCCATCATGAACTGAACAGAGGACATTCTCCAGGGACCAGAGGGTCCTGAAACCTTCCACATCCCCATTCCCCATAAAAAACTGAAAGTCCAGCCTGATTCTGGCTTTAAGTAGCCTCACAAATAAAATTTTGACATCAACATCATTCTCAACATTCTCAAGTTTTCTTCTCCGGCTTACATAGATAGCCAACTTTGCCTGCCCTAAAACAAAGTTCAGTAGTTGACACTTCTGCTTAAAACGACGATTGTACATAAAACCACAAATGAAAACCTGCTTAGAGAAAACTTCCTTAAAAATATGAAAAAGTTCTGTGAGAAGTTCAAAGAGGCCACTCAGGCGCTGACATTCAATAAAACAATGAAAAACAGTCTCCCTAGAGGAACAAAAAACACACTGATCACTGACACTGCTGTTAATCACAGAAACAAAAGCATTGACAGCTATAATACCATGCAGGACCCTCCACTGTAAGTCTCCATGCCTCTTAGGGAGAGGGGCTTTATAAAGAGCCCTCCAGGCAGGCCGATGCCCTTTTCCTAGTTTAAAATAGGCTCTCCAAGGAGTGTCCACACAGGTGTTCAATCGGTCCTTGTTGAGTGCCATCACCACCAGTCTGTAGAGTGCCTTACCACTGGCTCCTCCAAAGTCCACACCAGTGGGAGCACAGAATGCCAGTAAGGAGCAAGGAGCGACGTCAAAGTCCATATAGAGCGTGAGAGAGGGAAAGGGGTCAGTGCTTTCTGGCTGCAGCGTGCCATTGCTAAAGTCCAAGAGTAGGGAGTGCTCAAGTCCATGAAGCTCCTGTTTCCAGTGTGCAAGAAGACCATCGATGAAACGATTCGACCTGACACCAAGATGAGCTGCTAAAGCTGAGGCGTTGTTGAGGCCAGGACCAGCCAGTTCCACCACTTGCTTCAGAGTGAGAATGTTCCTGGAACACAGCCTATCAAGGAAGGTCCTTCCAACTCCCGGCAGGACACCAAGGCGACCACCAAAAACCAGCGGCTCCCTCAACAACCAGTAGAGGGAATCGCATGGCCCTCTTTGTTTTTTAAAAAGAGTCCACACTGAAAAGAGACTGCGGTAAAAACTGGGTAAAGACAGTGCATTAGAGTTCTTAAAATCCATTAAAAACACAGGGAGGTCTAGCCCAAGCCCAAGGACTCTCTGTAAAATAACACAGGCCAAAGGCCTCCATACCAGGTCCTGGGGGCCCGTCAGCAGTCTCTGTATGAAAGTCAGTCTAAAAGCAGCACCTCTACTAGCTAAATGAATCACTCCTTGCCCCCCCTCCTCTTTGGGAAGAAATAACAGGGCTTGAGGAACCCAGTGGAGTCCACCCCCCCAAAAAAAGTCCACCAAAACAGACTGAATTTTGGACAACAAACCAGCAGGGGGGTCCATGCACATGAGGCGGTGCCACAGGGATGAGGAAACAAGATTATTTAAAATGAGCACTCTTCCTCTAAAAGATATTCTTGGCATTAGCCACTTCCACTTGTTTAGTCTCCCGTTAATTTTCTCTATGACCCCATCCCAATTTTTTTGCTCAAACTGCTGATTTCCAATAAAGACACCAAGATACTTAAAACCTCCTTTTTTCCAAATCAACCCACCCGGCAGCGTAAGCTGATTTTCTAGTTTCTCCCCCACCATCAGAGCCTCGCTTTTTCCCCAGTTTATCTTTGCAGAGGAAAGTTGGCCAAAAAGATTGACACTCCTAACCAGAACGTCAATGTCACTCTGCTTGTTTAGCAGAATGACTACATCATCTGCATAGGCCGACAGCTTGAACGTGGTGTCACAGCCAGGAAAAGTAACTCCTGATAGATCCCTTCTCAGGCAGTGAAGCAAAGGCTCTATGGCGAGGGAGTACAGCATCCCTGAGAGAGGGCAGCCCTGCCGAACCCCCCTCTGGACTTTTAAAGGGGCAGACAGGCCCCCATTTATCTTCAGCACACTCTCAATGTCACTGTACAAGACCCGTATCCTGGCTATGAAGCCTGGGCTGAACCCAAAAGCTGTTAAAACTGTCCATAAATATTGGTGTTCAACCCGATCAAACGCCTTTTCCTGGTCAATTGAAATCAAACCAGTTTCTACCGCCAATGAACCAGAGACCTCCAAAATATCCCGAATTAAAGTGACGTTGTCACTAATCAGCCTGCCAGGCACACAGTAAGTCTGGTCTACATGAATGAGCTCGCTCATCACCTTTCTCAGTCTTCGGGCCAGAGCTTTTGAGAGAATCTTATAGTCTGTGCAGAGCAGAGAGACTGGCCTCCAGTTCTTTAGGCTCTGGAGGTCCCCCTTTTTCGGCAACAGTGTGATGATGGCCCTCCTGCAGGTCGTGGGTAGGGTCCCCCTTTCCAAGCTATCTTGGAGAACCTCCAGCAGGTCTGGACCAAGCAGGGGCCAGAATTCCTTAAAAAAGTCCACAGAGAGACCATCTATGCCTGGTGATTTTCCATTCTGGAGGCTCATTAGCGCCGTATGCAGCTCAGACAGAGACAGTGGAGCATCCAAGCCGGCAACAAGGTCCTCTGAGAGCACTGGAAGACCATCAAGGAAAACCTGGCCCAGTGACGTGTCCTCCCTCCACTCTGCTCTAAACAATTCACTGTAAAAGCTAGCAGCGTGTTTCCTGATCTCTGCTGCTGTGGAGATTGTTCTCCCGTCATCGCCCAACAAGGAGTGAATGAGCTTTCTCTGTCCATTTTTCCCCTCCAGTCCAAAAAAGTACTGGGAGGGCGAGTCCATCAGAGCTACATCCATGTAGCGTGAGCGGACCAGAGCACCCTGTGCGGTGACCCCTAGCAAGCTAGCCAAGGCTGACCTTTTTGACTTGAGAGCCTCTAAGTGCTCCTGTTTTCCTGTAGAACTGAGCAACTCCTCTAGTTCTACCACCTCAGTCTCCAGAACTTTCAAGGATTGGGTCAAGCTACGAGTGACATTTTGAGTGTACTGTTGGCAGAGTTGTTTTATCTGGGCCTTACCAAAATCCCACCACAATTGGAGAGAACTAAAAGAGGGTTTTTGTTCCCTGTGTGACTTCCATACATCATGAAAAACCTCCTTTAAAAAACACATCATTTAAAAGTGTATTGTTAAAATGCCAAAAAGCACTCTTACACTTTACATTTTCAATAAACACAGAACAAAACAGCAGGCAGTGATCAGTGAAACCAACAGGACAGATACAACTATTTTTAAAAACACTCATTTGATGTTTAAAACCATAAAAACGGTCTAACCTAGCCATAGATAAAAGGTTATTTTTAACATGGCTCCAGGTGTACTGCCTCTGGTCCCCATGATGTGATCTCCACACATCGGCCATTTCATGTGTCTTCACCAGTTCCCTCAGCCTATTGGCAGAAGCAGGGTGAGGCTCCTGATGGTTCCTGTCTAGTCTGTGGTTTAATGTACAGTTAAAATCACCCCCCAGAAATAAAAAACTATTTGGATTACAGGACCTAACCGTATCCGATAGCACGTCAAAGACCCTGATCCTCTCTGCTCTCTGTGTTGGCACATACACGTTTATAAAAACGAAGTTCACGTTTTCAAACTGTACCTTTAGCAAGAGTACATGTCCTTTCACCACCTCTTCTACCTCATAAGAGACAGGCACACAACCCCTAGAGAAAAGTACAGCCACCCCCTCCACTATTATTGGATTTGTGGCTAAAAAAAATGCAGCCATCCCACTCTTTTCTCCACTGGCTCTCAATGTCTACAGTGCTGTGAGTCTCCTGGACCATCAGCACGTCAAGTTCCTTTAAATTAAAAAGCTTGTATAAAGAGGCCCTTTTTACATCATCCCTGGCCCCGTTTATATTAAGAGTGCCAATTCTAAGGTGGGGCATTAAAAAGGATAAAAATAAGGTACAGTAAAAAAACACACACATAGCATAAAAGGGAAGAAACAAACTAAGAGTCAACATGACTGTTAGTAATTTGTGATTTCAGTTTGACAACCAGTTTCTTTAAACGAAAAATTTCCTGATCAGTAAAAGTCTCATTCCCATCATTCAGTTTCATCAGCTTGCGAGCTGATGCCACAAATAACTCCAGATCTGGAAAGTAATTTTCCACTTTCACAGCTCTGCTCCCCTTAGTCACCTGGAGAAATTGTCTAATTTTAGTAAAACAATAGGAGCTTTGCTCCTCCTGCGTCTGCGTCTGCATCAGTTCAGACTCAGCTCCACTTTCGTCAGAAGCGCTCTCATCAGTAAATCTAAATTCCCAACCCTACTAGATTTAGCAGAGCTCTGCAAGTTTTCAGCACTTTTCCTTTTTTGTGCAGCTTTAAAAGGATCCTCTTCAACAAAACTACATTCCTGCATTTCTTCATGAAATGCAACGTTTGTCATGCAGTGTTTGCTCTGTGTGTCCGCTACAGCCTCAAACCGCTCCTCCCCCGCCTGCAAAGTCTGTTCATTCACGTTCCTTCGTTTAACTGCACTTTTACTTACACCCTCCACCTGTTTACCCCGGGCGACAGGCTCGTCACAATGATCAGAGCTGCCGCCAGACAGAAATTCCCCACCATCACTGTTTGGGGGGGCAACTACCGCGCCCGCCGCGGCCACCCCAGCAGAGGCGGCCGCGGCCGCCCCAGCACAAGCGGACGCGGACGCGGACGCGGACGCCCCCGCAGAAGTAGAAGCGGACGCAGCTGCGGCCGCATATGCGGCCGCATACGCGGCCGCACTCGCAGCCGCAACCGCCCCAGCAGAAGCGGGCGCCGCAGCGGCATCCGCCGCACCACATGTAGCGCTACCCTCCGGACCACCAGAAACAGCGGCGTCACCTTTCTTACCGCCAGTGCTCTTTGTGTTCGCCTTTTCAGGACATGACCTAATAAGATGGCCTTCTGCGCCACACGCAAAACACTTCATGGTTTCAGATGTTGCAAACACCAAGTAGCTAAACCCGTCAATCCTGAAATTAAAAGACGCGTTCAGTTCAGCAGAGCTGTCTTTCAACACCATGAAACACTGCCTCCTATGACATACAACATGCTTCAGCAGGGGTGATTTACTACCCAGAGAGACCATTCTGATAGGGGACACAACCTGGCCAAAACGGGACAACTCTCTAATCAGCTGATCATTTTTAACGAAAGGAGGAGCGTTTGAGATGGTGATCCTCCTAGACGGATTCGCCAGCGGTAAAACGGGAGTAAAAGTGTCACCTATGACCACTCCCTGTGCCACCACCTGATCAGCTTTCTCAGTCGAATCCAGAAAGATCACAATTGCGCTGTTCATCCTCGATGCTGATTTTATGCTGCCATGCCCAACCACCTGTCCTACAGCGAGGCTGGCCTCCTCCACAGAACAGGGAACTGTCGGGAGGATTCTCACACCATGACGCCGGGTTAAGCGCTCAAACTCCACACCACCATCAATCACCGGCATGATGCCGGCCGGGAAAAACCGGCAGCAGAAGCTACCGTTCCCCAACACACCCACTCCAACACTCACACCCCAACACACACACACTCAACCCACTATATTAAACACACACACCTCAAACACACAAGATAGAGAAAAAGTTAGAAAATACAAAGTTTAAAGTACTCACTCGACACCACTCCACACCCCTGCTCCCACAAACGCCCACGCATGCGCACGAGAGAGAGAGAGAGAGAGAGAGAGAGAGATTATTTTGAACAGTAATGTGAATTCCCTGGTCTTTTGCTGCTATCCGGGGACCTCAGAACCTGAGAGGGTATAATGTTTGTGTGTGTGTGTGTGTGTGTGTGTACGTGCGGGGCGCTGTACCCTAATCTCACCTAGGGTACCAAAATGGCAAGGGCCTGCTCTGCAATGTCACCACACACACACCCCCATCACCAAACCAAGTCAAAAGGTTTTGCTAAACCTACAAAAACAAAGGAAAAAAAACACCATAAACACAAAAAAGAGCAGGAGTCACTAAATAAAAGTGCGACAGGCCCAATAAATCAGTCCTCCTCCCCAGTTGAGGTCCGAATTATGGCTGCGATCTTTAGGCGCCTCACGATACAATTATGACTCAGGGTCTCCGATTTGATTCTAAAATGATTTTCAATGCATTTTTTGTTGCTTGTTGTTTTGTTTTATTTTTCAGGATTTTATTCCTTTCACTGTGTGACAGCTTTGTACTATTAAAACCAAGTGTTTGTAATGGCCCATGAATTTACTTCAAACATCTTTTAATAAAAGAAATTGAAGAGAAATGTGACAAGTCACATGGACAAATTTATCTGAAAATGTGCTTTTAAGAACTGTCGTCTTTTCATGCACATTCTTTAAAAAGACTACAGCTGTCTCCTGCAGACCAATATAATTTAGTTTTGCATATTATTTAATTAAGCAGCTGTTTTAACTACTTTTATTTCTGTATTTTTTTAAACAAACAAACAAAAAAAACTAATAAATTCTTTGCTGAATTTCAAACAAAATATGAAACAATTTAATCACAATAATACAGGGGAACACTAAATGTGTTTTTGACTCCAAATAAATAGCTCTAAAATTCTAAAATCTACAGCTTAAATCCTAAAAATAGAAAGTTTTTCAGGAGCACACAAACTAATTTACATACATTTAAAAAGATTAATATTTATGAATGAATGAATGAATGAATGAATGAATGAATCTTTATTTTGGATAGATGAAAAGTAAAGATTAAAAAAAGAAACAGAATAATATAACAAAGGGGGAAAGAAAATCCAACAAGGTCAAATTAGACAATAACTCCTCTGATTGTACAGTTCAACATAAGTTATCCGAAATGGGTGATGGCTGAAGCTGCAGCTTATATTGCCCACTCATATTCCATCCAAGAATTTAAAAGAAAAACAAAACAAGAGCGATTAAAATTCAGAACAAAGCTAAGACAAAATGTGACAAAAAAGCTAAGCTACAACAAAACACAGACTGGATATGACAATCCTTATGTGATTTTACATGTCAAATTATATATATGTTTGGAATATTTCTTCCTTTAGTTTTTGTTTAAATTGTCCAAGCAATGTACATGATTTTAATTCAGGTCCAAAAGCGTTCCATAATCTGACTCCTTGCACTGAAACACAGTGTTGCTTGGTGGTAGTTCTCACTGAACGTTTTTGAAATATACATGTTCCTCTGAAATGATATTGTTTCTCCCTTATTTGGAACAACTTCTGGATATTTGCGGGCAGTGATAGATTCTTCACTTTAAACATTATTACTGCAGTTTTAAAGACATCAAGATCTTTCAACTTGAGAGCTTTTAATTTAAGAAAAAGTGGGTTTGTTGGTTCCCTCTAAGCAGCTTTGTTTATTATTCTAATAGCTCTCTTCTGAAGCATAAAGACTGGATATATGTTTGTTTTATATGTATTTCCCCATACTTCAGTACAATATGTCATGTATGGGAGTATTAATGAATTATACAAAGTATATAATGTGGGATGATTCAGCAAATATTTTGCTCTGTGTAGTATTGCAATTGATTTAGATATTTTACCTTTAATATAATTAATATGTGACTTCCAACACAGTTTATTATCAATTATTACGCCAAGAAATTTAGTTTCGGATACCCTTTCAATCTCTACACCATTTACATTGAGTTTAGATACTAAGTTGTTGTGATGGTTGTTAAAAACTATAAATTTTGTCTTACTTAAATTGAGCGATAATTTGTTTGAATCAAACCACAGTTTAAGCTTTCCTAATTCCTTTCTGAGTGTATCCAAAAGTTGTTCCAAATTGCTTCCACTGCATAATAAATTAGTGTCATCGGCAAACAATATTAAATCCATTTTTTCCGAAACTTTACATATATCATTTATATACATATTGAATAACAATGGCCCCAAAACTGAACCCTGTGGGACTCCACAAGTAACCTTCAGTAACTGTGAGTTTTTGTTACCAACACATACATGCTGATATCTATTCTTTAAGTAACTACCTAACCAGGACACTGCTACCCCCCTAATACCACAATTTTGTAGTTTCTTTAATAATAAATTATGATCCACTGTATCAAATGCTTTTTTAAGATTCAGGAATACCCCAACTGAATACTTTTTTATTTTCAATGGCAGTTGATACTTTTTCCATAAATTTCATTTGAGCAAATGCTGTTGTCCTCTTGTGTCTGAACCCATATTGCTGCTCACACAATAAATTATTCTTCAGTATGAAGTTGTCAATTGTTTCATAGAATATTTTTTCAAGTATCTTGGAAAATTGCGGCAATAGTGAAATTGGTCTATAGTTTGAGAATTCCCCTCTGTCACCCGTCTTGTATATCGGAATCACTTTAGCTATTTTCATTGCATTGGGAAATATACCAGTTTGGAGAGACAGGTTACAGATATACGTCAGTGGTTTCACGAAGCATTCGATAATAGTTTTGACTAAGAGCATGTCAATACCATCACAGTCCGTAGGTGTTTTACTTTTAAAGGATTTAACAATTTCAATGACCTCTCTCTCGTCTGTGTTCTTTATGAAAACAGAGTCTTTTATAGCAGTGTTTTTGCTTATTGCATCACCTGCAGGTGCCTTAATGGGTATTTCTCGAGCCAAATTAGGACCAATGTTAACAAAAAAGTTATTAAATTCATCTGCAGGTAAAACTGCATTCACACTCTGAGTTGTTTTATTATTTTTTGAAAAAAATGGTTGGGTAGCTTGTATTTTTGTTTTTATTTCCAAGAATATTGTTAAGTATTGTCCATGTATTTTTAATATTGTCTCTGTTTTTCTCCAGTTCTTTACTGTAATAGTCTCTTTTACTACATCTTATTATATACAGTATGTTAACTTATTTTTGTATTTTTTATACCACTGCTCTGCCTCTTTTGTCCTTTTCTTTAGGAAAGCTTTATATAATAAATTTTTCTTTTTACACGCCTTTTGTAATCCTTTGGTTAACCATGGTTTATTGACAAATTTATGTTTAAGCTTTTTCTTTACTAATGGACATTTTTTTTCATAAAGAGTGGTTACAATGTTCATAAATGTGTCATAGGCTTCATTTACATCTGATACATAGACTTTTGTCCAGTCTTGCTTCAACAAGTCTTCTTTAAAAGAACTGATTGCATTTTGTGATTTGTATCTAAACGATTTAAAAAAATGTTCTGTATTGGCCCCCGTGTGGCCATGGATAAGTGCAAAGGTTGGCAAATGGTCACTTATATCATTTATCAATAATCCACTTTCTATTTTCTTATCAATAATATTAACAAACAGGTTGTCAATAAGTGTAGCAGTGTGAACTGTGAATCTACTGGGACGTGTTATTGTGGGATATAGACTCATACTGTACATAGAATTCATATACTCTGTAATTACATTTTGTTGATATGGATTTAGTAAATCAATATTGAAATCTCCACAAATTACTACCATTTTCTTACTAGTAATATTATTGTACAGCTCGACTAATTTATCGCTGAATGTCTCAATGCAAGTTCCTGTCGTTCTATATATACAACTTATAATTAGATTTTTTTGTTTTATCTTGATCAATCTCAACAGTAACGCATTCTAAAATCCCTGGTAGTGCAAAGGACATTCCATTTACAAGCTTACACCTATACAGGTCATCAATATACAGTGCAACACCACCACCCTTTTTTCGAGATCTGCTAATATGAAACATCTGATATCCCTCTATTGCCATCAGAGGAGCCTGCTCTTCATTAAGCCACGTTTCAGAGACTGCGATAGCTGTAAATTTTCTGTCTAGCCATTTTAAATAGTCCTGGATCTGTGGAAAGTTTTTGTTAAGACTTCTGCTGTTGAAGTGTATTATTGATATTTTACCATCTAGTTGCACTTGACTTTTGAATCGCTTTTCAGTGTAATATTCACAATGATTATAAATATTATTGAAAAAGTGGTTATCAGGATCAATATCATTCTCCATCTCTTGTAGTTTATGTTCAGCATAATGGCATATTTTCAGAGTTTGAATTTCCTCACTCTGTGTCAAATGACTTCCTCCAACTGGGTATAATTGATGTCTACTCAAGTCAGTCATAAGTTGTTGTTTTTTTTGTTTGTTTTGTTTAGTTTTTTTTGTTAGTTTTTTTTTTGTTTGTTTTGTTTTTTAAAGTACATTGACATGGTATGTCAAAAGAACTATTCTTGCCGTGTGTGTGGATATGGATTATCATAGTGTCTTAATTTTCTTAATCTTTTCTTTTGTGAGATTTACAAAACAAAATCTCACAAAAGTCTGCTTCTATACTACATATTCAGTATTAAAAAAAAGTTTCAAACTGTAGGCCTAAAAAGGGACAGAAAATATAATTAATTACACATTAGAAGAATTCCTTTGGAGTTTTTTTTTTTAATGTCAGCAATATTTTTTTCTTTTTAAAGTGGTCTGGGTCTGTCTGGGTAACACTGTCACAGGGAGAGAGGACGTGAATGTGTTTGGAACTTTTCATGTTCAGTAACACACAGAGCAAATTATTGTTTTGACTTGATATCAGAGGGTCACGGAAATCACCTCCATAAACAATGTTGTGCTGGCCCAATGGGGATACTGTCCCAGGAAGGTGTAGAGGAACCGCGGGGACCTTCCCTCAACAAACCTCCGGGACGACCTGTACCATCCCAAGCAGCCAGAGTGGCGGTGGACACAATTTACAAACTATAGAAATCAATTTCTATAGTTCATTGGTTGTGCAAGATTATAAGCTGTGTCTCCATACCAAGAAGTTCAAAATCTCTTAATTCTTTGGGAAGTTATTCAGGTAAAAGTCGCATTGTTTACTACTAAACCCATTCATTCTCCACTGTCTTGCTGAGTGTTTTGGGTGTACTAATATGGCGGCGAGGTGGCTTCACTCAGCTCTGTACTCGCTAATGGGGCATGAGTGAAATAGGTTTTTTATACAGATCAGTGCATATGGGACCATAAATTGAAAAAAAAAAAAAAAAATCTCCAGTGAAATAAATGCCAAGAACAAAATTATTTTTTGGTCCCAATCAAATTTTGCCACGAGTTACACATATGATGTTTGTCAATTTAAAATATAATTTTCCACATAATTAAACTTGTCAGCTGTCGTATAACAACAGAGTAATATGTAGTTTTTGTTTAAAGGACTAGGTGACAACAACTCCCATCATCCCACATCACTAAACTGTAATGGTGTTTAGTACTGTTACTTATGCAGAATGCTCGTCTTTTCTTTTGATCAGTTTTAAAATTTAATTTATTCAAAGTTTTAATGTTGACTGTGTTTAATATAAATTTGCTGTTGCTTACAGTCAACTCTTACTGTGTTTACAGTCAACTCACTGCACACAAAAATAAATCAATATACAGTATCTCACACAAGTGAGTACACCCTTCACATTTTTGTAAATATTTTATTATATCTTTTCATGGGACAATACTGAAGATATGACATTTTGATACAATGTAAAGTAGTCAGTGTACAGCTTGTATAACAGTGTAAATTTGCTGTCCCCTCAAAATAACTCAACACACAGCCATTAATGTCTAAACCGCTGACAACAAAAGTGAGTACAGCCCTAAGTGAACATGTCCAAATTATGCCCAAAGAGTCAATATTTTGTGTGGCCACCATTATTTTCCAGCACTGGCTTAACTCTCTTGGCCATGGAGTTCACTAGAGCTTCACGGGTTGCCACTGGAATCCACCTCCACTCCTCTATGACGACATCACAGAGGTGGTGGATATAAGAGACCTTGCGCTCCTCCACCTTCAATCTGAGGATGTCCCACAGATGCTCAATAGGGTTTAGGTCTGGAGACATACTTTGCCAGTCCCAGAGTGTGAGAGCGATAACACCAAATTTAACCTTATGGCTGTTTGTCGTTCTCCGTTGTGCCGTTACCTCCACTCCCTCTGGTGGTTAAGATTTTTTTTTCAAGAAAATATTCAGTTCAGATGTTAGAGATTTCCAAAGCTATAACTTGAAAGTGGGGCAGTGCGGTGGCGGAGTGGTTAGCACTGCGGCAGCACAGCAACTCACCCTTGTCCGGGGGATCCTGGGTTCGATCCCAGCCCCCAACCAACAGTGATCTGTGTGGAGTTTGCGTGTTCTCCCCGTGCCTGCGTGGATTTACTCCGGGATTTCTCTGGTTTCCTCCCTCATGCCAAAAACATGCAAGTTAGGTTAATTGGCCTCAAACTGGGGATTCTAAATTGTCCTTAGGTATGAATGTGAGAGTGAATGGTTGTCTGTCTCTCTGTGTTGGCCCTGCGATGGACTGCCGATCTGTCCAGGTGTACCCTGCCTCTCTCCCAAAGATGCTGGGATAGGTTCCAGCCCCCCCGCGACCCGAAAAGGATTAAGTGGAAGAAGATGGATGGATGGATAAGTTGAAAGTGGTAAAAGATAATGGCTTACTGTCAATTAGAAAGATGTAGAATATGATCCAAAGTTTGAGATAGGAGTACATTTATGAATCTAATTTGCATAATGCCAAGGCAGCCAAATCGAATTACATAACTTTCAGTCAAAAGTGGACTTTGCACATATTTACACAAAGGATGGTTTAGTTTTTTGTCACCGTTTTTTGTTTTGGGTTTTTTGTTATCTTATCTTCAAAGTATATGTACCAGAAAATAAGTACAATATAAACAAACAAAGACATTCGTCACTTACCGCTTGACAGGCGGCTCGCTTGGTCCCTTTGCAGCATCCTGGTCGTTATTTTGTCTTCTCCCAGTCATTTTTGTTTTCTCTCCCACGCCCAGAAACTGTTATGATTATTCCACCTCAATTTTGCTTTTATTCCGCCACAGTTTATCTTATATGATGACACGGAACTGGTACGATTGTTCTGTCCAGTCACATGGCGTTGGGGTTGATGGCAGGATAAAATTAACCAGCTTCGGCCACTCTCTGTTATAACAAAATGTAGATATTTACCTTCATAAGCTAAATAATCTCTTTTTAGAATCATAGTTGGAAAATTTGGGAGCAAATGCCTCCTCGTTTTGCGATGGCGAACATCAACATTTGTTTACAAACTCTTCTTCTGTGGTGTCCAGAAGTTAGGCTTTTGGATGAGACATTAGTCTTTCAAGGCAAGAGCAGTAAGTTATACGTGTCTGCCACCTTGTGAGGGGGAATACTTAGTACAACCGGGGATTTTTTATGGTTTACGGCCACGTCACATGACAGGTGCAGTAATGTGACATAGACAGTGAGGGCGCTGTCCATGTCCATAAAATCAAGTCTTAAAAAGAGTTAATACACCTGCTCCCTATCCACACCTGAGACCTTGTAACATTAATGAGTCACATGACACCAGGGAGGGGAAATGGTTCATAAAGCACAATTTGGACATTTTCACTTAGGGGTGTACTCACTTTTGTTGCCAGCAGATTAGACATTAATGGCTTTATGTTGAGTCACTACTATCTGTACCCAGCGTTAGAACCAAACCTGGTGAGGCAGCATTTAGTTTTTATGCCCCTCACATATGGAACAAACCCCAGAAAGCATCATGGCTGCTGAAACTCTCAGCTGCTTTAAATCGAGGTTAAAAACTTTCCTATTTGCTGTGATCTTTCAGTAGTACAACTGTTAATCCCTTACAATGCACTGTAAATTTTTATTTCTGTCATACTCTGTTTTACCCTGCTTTTGTTTCTCTTTAATTTACTTTTGAGTTTGCTTTTAAATTTTTATGTATACCTTTTGAAACTCGCTCTAATGCTTTAATGTTTTTTATGTAAAGCACTTTGAATTGTCTTGTACATGAAACGTGCTATACAAATAAACTTGTCTTGCCTTGAGGGGACAGCAAATTTACACTTTTATACAAGTTGTACACTGACTACTTTACATTGTGTCAAAGTGTCATATCTTCAGCGTTGTCCCATGAAAAGATATAATAAAATATTTACAAAAATGTGAAGGGTGCACTCATTATTGTGAGGTACTGTATGTAATCAAGCAGCTTTTCTTTTACGCAATGTGGTAGGCTCCCTGTTGGGCTTTTTTGGGCTTGTTTTCATAGAGCTGTTTGCTTGTTTCTCTCACAATATCTGGCAACACTGATCCATTTTGCAGAGGCATCTATTGTGCTCCCTCCTCTGTACAATGTAGACACAAGGGAGAATATATACGTTAGACCCTAGGAAGAATAGCCAATGTTTTATACACAAGTGCTAATGGGGATCTTAATAAAACAAACAAACTGTATTTAATCTCATGTATTGTCAGCTGCTAAGACTGCAGATTTCCTGTGCATGCCTGGGGGGCACAGTTGGTCATATTTAAATTTAATATTGTGAGCCTTGGCCTCTGAAAATCTTGCAGTTTGAAAAAATCGTAAAAAAAAGAAGTTGTTGTACTGTCAGCAACCAGCGTCACCCTTGCCTCATCATTAACAACAGGTGCTTGTCATTAGCATCGTGTGCTCGTACAAGCAGTGTTGCTCTTTATCTGCTCTGCGGGAGGGTACGTCTCCTCCCAGGCTGAAGTGAAAAAGACTTTTGATAAAAGTTTTCAGTGCTCTTCCCTTTTTCTCCATTTCTCTGCACCGTTCGGATAACTTTGTTTCATTTTGCCGCTATTCTACAAGCTGCATGGTTTGTTTACAATGTAACCAAAGGATGTGCATGTCTCAAAGACAACATGGAAGAGTCCAACAGTGTGAGGAGAAGGGGGGAGGATGTTACATTTGTGATTTGATTTGCCATTTATTCTGCTGTTTCTTTATTTTGTCGGACATCATGTTAAATATGCTAATCATTTAAAAAAAAATATATGGGGCTCATAGTAGATCGGGGCCCTTAGCAGATCAGGACCTAAGGCAGTCACCTACCTTTGCCTAATGGTAAATCCGCCTCTGCTAGCACATTACATAAATACAAAATAACTGAAAAAATTATCACAACACACAAACTATTTCACAAAGATAAACACAGGAAAAAGAAATTGTGCTTGATTTTCTAATGAAAAAAAATCTTTGTCCCTTGATGCTTATGTGTCCATATCAGCCCATAATTTAGCCACAGGTCCCCATTTCTGGCTCTTACTCATGTTCATGTCTCCAGTAGTTTTCAGTCCTTTTTTAATCTGTGACTTCACACATGGAATGGCGGCAGAGAGAGTAGTGAGGAAATGGTAGAGGGAAGACAAGGTGATCTCGGCCTGAGAAAAAATGCCCTCTCATACTCTGGCACACTCAGCCTTGATATCCCTTAGTCCATCGAGAGTAAATCAACCATTACTGTTACAAAAAAAAATTACAAAAAAAACAAAAAAAACAAAAAAAAACAAGATGGCGCCCACAGCGGCCGCCGTGGTGTATCGCTGCCCTTTAATTTTTATAATTTGTCTGTTTTTGTTCACTGATTGTGCATCTGCCGGTTCATACACCCGTGAAGAACTACTAAATATCAGGACTCTCACCCCCATGGACCTTCTTCCAGTTTTTTTAGCTCCTGCCGCCGATCTGATCCATTGTTTGGCCAAAAAAGCAAGACGGCGGAAAAGAGGGAAGAGAGGAGGGATTCTCACTCGACTACGAAAAAGAGGCTCGCGAACAGCCTTGCCTGGCATATTTCTATCCAATGCCAATTCTCTCCTGAACAAGGTAGAAGAATTAAGACTGCTGATGCGTTTCAAGGACCTCGCTTCCTCGTCTGTCATCTGCTTCTCTGAGACCTGGCTTAATGAGAACATTCCAGATAGCGCGATCAGCCTCGAGGGTTTCCAGCTGATTCGTGCTGACCGCGTCACAGAGCTGTCCGGTAAGTCTATCGGAGAAGGAGTGTGCTTCTATATTAACAACAGCTGGTGCTCTGATGTAACGGTGATTTCCAAACACTGTTCTCCCGCCCTGGAATTTCTTTTCATTAACTGCAAGCCATTTTATTCCCCGCGGGAGTTTGCCTCATTCATTCTCGTCGCTGTGTACGCCCCTCCTGACGCGGACACGCGCGAAGCTCAGCGCGTGCTTGCAGATTACATCCAACTTACGGAGCGGAACTTTCCAGACTCCCTGGTTATCGTGGTGGGCGATTTTAACCAGAGCAATCTGAGTCATGAGCTCCCCCGCTACAAACAGTGTATTAAATGTCCAACCAGAGGAAATAACACGCTGGATCACTGTTACACCACAGTGAAGGACGCATATCGCGCTGTTCCCCACGCTGCGCTGGGACTATCTGATCACGTGATGGTCCACCTCATCCCCACATACAAACAAAGACTGAAACTCACTAAACCTGTTGTGACCACCACAAAGAAATTGACCAGTGAAGCTGGAGAGAAACTGAACACATGCATGGAAATAACTGACTGGGGCATGTTTAAAAGAGCCACACATGATCTTAATGAGTACACAGACACTGTGAACTCATATATCAACTTCTGTGAGGAGGACATTCTCCCATCGCGCACCAGGGTGAGATATTCTAATGACAAGCCTTGGTTCACAGCTAAGCCCAGACGGATCAGGAAGGAGAAGGAAGCAGCGTTGAAAAGTGGAGACAGGGACTGCTACAGGGAGGTCAAATATTGGTTTAACAGAGAGCTGAGGAGAGCTAAATCTGTGTATTCTGAGAGACTCCAGCAGCAGTTCACTGCTAATGACTCGGCTTCTGTGTGGAGAGGACTGAGGCAAATCACCAACTATCGGCCTCAGGCTTCTAAAGGTCAGGATGACAAAGCCCTTTGTCAAAGACTGTCCCAACACTATGCCCGTTTTGACACCTCGTCAGCTGTGTCCAACTCACCCACTCCACCCAGCTCCACTGCCTCCTCAGCCCCTAATTCATCAAAAGCGGTCCCCCACTCCTCCTCCTCCTCCTCCCCCCCTCCCCTTGTCATCAGTGAGCAGGACGTGCACAGACAGTTCTCCAGACTGAACCCGCGCAAGGCCCCCGGGCCGGACGATGTGTCTCCCTCCACCCTGAGACACTGTGCGAAAGAGCTGGCTCCTGTCTTCACAGACATTTTTAACACCTCCCTTAAGCAATGTCACGTGCCGACCTGCCTCAAATCCTCCACCATCATCCCTGTCCCCAAGAAGCCACGGATTACTGGACTTAACGACTACAGACCTGTAGCGCTCACCTCTGTAGTCATGAAGTCCTTTGAGCGCCTGGTCCTGTCTCACCTCAAGTCCATCACCACACCCCTCCTAGACCCGCTGCAGTTTGCCTACCGTGCTAACAGGTCTGTGGACGACGCAGTCATACCTGGCCCTCCACTCCATCTTGCAGCACCTGGACTCCCCGGGAACCTACGCCAGGATTCTGTTTGTGGACTTCAGCTCCGCATTCAACACCATCCGCCCCGATCTGCTCCAGGACAAGCTGTCCCTGCTCAACGTGCCTGACTCCCTCTGCAGGTGGATCACCGACTTCCTGACGGACCGGAGACAGCATGTGCGGCTGGGGAAGTCTGTCTCAGACTCTGTTAGCATCAGCATTGGATCACCCCAGGGCTGTGTACTTTCCCCCGTACTCTTCTCCCTTTATACCAACTCCTGCACCTCCTCCCACCAGTCTGTTAAGCTGATTAAGTTTGCGGACGACACCACCCTCATCGGGCTCATCTCCAACGGCGACGAGTCCGCCTACAGGGAAGAGGTGGCCCAGCTGGTGTCCTGGTGCAGCCACAACAACCTGCAGCTGAATGCTCTGAAGACAGCGGAGATGATTGTGGACTTCAGGAAAGTCACATCCCCCCTGCCCCCCCTCACCATCACAGGCTCTCCCATCACCTTTGCAGATTCCTTCCGCTTCTTGGGCACCACCATCACCCGTGACCTCAAATGGGAGCCAACCATCAGCTCCCTCATCAAAAAGGCCCAGCAGAGGATGTTCTTTCTGCGGCAGCTGAGGAAGCTCAAGCTACCCACCAAGATGTTAGTGCAGTTCTACACGGCCATCATCGAGTCCATCCTCACCTCCTCCATAACTGTGTGGTACGCAGGAGCCACTGCCAGGGACAGACTAAGGCTGCAGCGCGTCGTGCGCACTGCTGAGAAGGTGATAGGCTGCAAGCTCCCATCTCTCCAGGACCTGTACATCTCCAGGACCCGGAGGCGTGCTGGCCGGATCATAGCCGATCCTTCACATCCTGGTCACGTGCTGTTTGCCCCCCTCCCCTCAGGTAGAAGGCTTCGGTCCATTCGGACTAAAACCTCCCGGCACATGAACAGCTTCTTCCCCTCTGCCATCAGACTGCTGAACACTAAGTGACTTTTGACTCTCGTGCACTATGTACAGCAGCTCAACCAGACTCATGTCAATCATCACTGTTTTTCTGTTGCATTATTGACTGCACTATGTGGTACTTCACATTATCTGCTACATGCTAATTTTTTAAAACTGCCTTGACTAGTACTACTCATTATTACTATTATTATTATTATTATTACTTATTATTACTTATTTTTCTACACTTATTGCACGTTTCTAGTCCTTTAGTTTTTTAGTTTATCCCTTTTTCTCATTATGTTTTTAATGTTGCAGCATGGCACCGAGACAAATTCCTAGTTTGTGTATCACATGAACAATGGCAATAAATCTGATTCTGATTCTGATTCTGATTCTGATTCTGATTACTGTTCACCGGTAACTCTCTCTACACTAACTAAAGGATACACTAACTAAAGCATCTCATAAGATCCTTTGGTGGAGACGTCACTTCTTGTGGTAACGAATCGTCACTTCCTGTGTTGCTGGCTGTCGTGTCGTTGGTCTTTGGTGAGCTCTCCTCAATCTCCTGAGGATTATTGCCTTTAATTTATTTTAATCCCTTTTTTCCATCTACCGTCACCTCTCTCTTCTGTTTATCATGCCTCTTGCACCTGTGTGCGTACTCATTGTCACCTAATCACCCTCTTTAGCCTTCTGTTTACCTTTCATTGGTGTTTGTGTTAGCTTTGGGTTAGCCACTAGCTATGGCTACTAGCTCTCCTTCCCCTTCTCCTCTGGTGTGCTCTCTGTGTCAGATGTTTAGCTACACCTCTGCCTCTTGTAGTGATAATGGTAAATGTAATTAATGTTGTCTTTTTGAGGTGCTCGAGGCAAGGTTGTGTGATTTGGAATCCCGGCTCCACTGCATTGAAACACCGTCTGCGCCACTTAATAATGACGGACGCCCCTTTGCTGCAGCAGAGCACACTAGCATAGGGTGGCCTGTTAGCCGTACCCTGGGTCCCACCTTTCCTGAGCAGCCAGGAGAGAACGGGTGGGTGACGATGAGAAGGAAGGATAGCCACAAGCCCCTGGTTCACCACCAAGCTGTGGAGAGCTTGCTCCTTCTGTAATTGATAGCATGGTAGATAGTGTTACAGCTTCTCTGCATCAGACTCTAGACATGGTGGCCCCTTTAAAAAAGAAAAGTCTAATCAGAGATTTTTAATTCCTTGGTTCAACACAGAAACTCGAGCTTAAAACAGAAGACTCGTCAATTAGAAAGAAAATGGCGCTCCACTAAATTTGATGAAATCTATTTAGCTTGGAGAAATTCATTCATTCATTCATTCATCTTCTTCCGCTTAATCCTTTTTGGGTTGCGGGGGGGGGGGGGGGGCTGGAGTCTATCCCAGTATCTTTGGGCGAGAGGCAGGGTACACCCTGGACAGATCGCCAGTCCATCGCAGGGCCAGCACAGACAGACAGGCAACCATTCACTCTCACAGTCATACCTAAGGACAATTATAATCCCCAGTTTAATGCCAATTAACCTAACTTGCATGTTTTTGGCATGTGGGAGGAAACCGGAGAAATCCCGGAGTAAACCCACGCAGACACGGGGAGAACATGCAAACTCCACACAGATCACTGTTGGTCGGGAGCTGGGATCGAACTCAGGATCCCCCGGCCAAGGGTGAGGGGATCCTGAGTTCGATCCCAGCCCTTTTAATTTATAAAAAATCTCTTGGAAAAGCGAGAACAAGTTATTATTCTGCATTAATAGAGGAGAACAAGAATAATCCCAGTGTTGTGACCCGAGCACTATATTATTTGTGCTCGGGCTACTCCTGTCAGGGCTTGACAGCGACGTTGTTATCCTGGCTCTCCGAGCTCTTATTGTGACAGCGCTCGGGGAGGCTTCCGCTCAGCTGTCAAGTCCTGAACAGCTGTTCTGCATTTGCGGTCGTTAACGACGGATTTCTTAAACCCACGCTGGCGGCCGCATCCTTGCAGCAGTGTCCATCTCTTATCGTCGGAGCTACGTATGCTTTGGACTGTTTCTACCTTGCCTGTCTGTGGTATGACCATCGCCTCCTGTGGACCTGTAAGTGAGCTGTTAGCCTTACGCCTCCCGGTGTGTGTAGACTTGTGTGTGTCATTGCCTCAGCAGCTTGTACCATTATTACTTCACTGTTAAATAAATAAAAACTCTTGCACAACTCTCTGGTGACGGTGTGGCGTCTTATGGTGGCTTGCGAGAGCCACCGCATGACAGTACACTGCTGCCAAAAAACGGCGTTTACGGTGACGCCAACCCGAGACGCTTTTCACCAGTGAGTTGATGTTTCTTGGACATTCGCTTTCCCTGTCTGGGTACGGTGTGTGTGTGAGGAATGCCATTGCGGAGGGGCCACGCTCAGAGTCCGAGCCACGAGCTGATGGGCGTCCTTGAATTCGTGGAGGAGATGCTCATCTCCGCTTCCCTCCTGGATTACGATCACGGCATACACTGGTACCTGGACTCCGCTGAGGATGCTCTTCGTCATCTCTCTCCTCGCTATGCCGACCACCCGGAAGTCGACGCGAGGAGGGATGATATCGCCGCACAACGCGAGATATTCCTCATGCTGGAGGAGGAGGACGGCAAGAAGCAGAGGAGGAGGCGGTCCTGCTCTTTGCCTCGGGATCCCGATCCTGTCCTCGATCCATTCCTGGAGTTCACACCATCTGGGGGCTGGCGTAGATGTCGGCGCTGCGGCCGAGCACATCTTCAGCAAGCTCCTGTTCCGGATCCAGTTCCGGGCTGCCGGAATGACCCAGTCAACCAGTCAGCTCTGTCTTCGGCATCACATCAGGAGGGAATTCCTGCAGCCCCTTTTCTCGGGCCACCACCCCCTGCTGTACGGTCAGCATGTTGTGCCCGGCCTGCTTCGGCTGCCGCTCCCTCGACCTCGACGCTCTCTCCAGCTGCTGTGTGTGATCAGAGTCCTGCGCCGGGGAGCTCCGTCCATGGGTCCTTTCCTACCACCCAGCGAGCGAGGGAAGGAGCAATGTCCTCTACAGCTGGCACCATCCTTCCTCCGGGAGACAGGCAAGTTCAAATTCACTCCCCTACTTATCATGGTGATCTGTCTTGTCTGACTCCTGGGGGGTGAAGCTCGGGGTTTGCAGCCCCCCGAGTTTCCTCCTCCAGCTGTAGTTACCTGTACTGAACCTGCTGCCTCTGTGTTTCCTCCTGCTGAGCGGACCTCGGCGTTAGATCCATGCCGTTGAACGAGGGGGAGGCCTGCGGCTCTGGGAATTATCCCGGCCCCGCAGCCTTGTTTTGGACAGAGGAGGAGAGCAGACTGCGGTGTGGAGCCCGAACCGACGACCAAGCGTCCCCAGGTCTCCACAGAGGAGCAGCCCGAGCCAGCAGGTCGAGGGTCCCCTGCCACCACGCCGTGTGGGTTATCGGTGTGGACATCAGCGCGAGAGGATCCAGCTGCAGAGACCATCAGGCCGGCTGTGGAACCCGACGCAGCTGAGTGGGAGCCCGACGACGAGCTTCTACCTGAACCTGGATCGACGAAGTCCTGGACGGCTCCAGAGCCCGAGTGCAGGCAAGTGCTCTTCTTGGTTTTTCTTTGTGGTGTGTTAGAGCATTTTTGCCTGCCTCGCGGGGAGGCGAGCGAGGGGCAGCCGTCTGCTGCACCCAAGCTCGTCTCGCTGGGCTCTGGCGCTGCCGGTGATACTGATCCCGGTCCTCTCCTGTCCTCTGAGCCTCTCCACAGCGTAACCGGTTTGGAGTCTGTCGAGGTCGCGGGGCTGGAGGTCCCAAGTTCGGGGATGGAGGTCATCGCCGGTGCAGTACCGACCCAGTCGGGGTCCATCCAGACCCAGTCGGGGTCCGACGCGTGGGCTGAGGTGACCCAATCGGGGTCCGACGCGTGGGCTGAGGTGACCCAATCGGGGTCCGACGCGTGGGCTGAGGTGACCCAATCGTGGTCCAACGCGGGTGCGGCGGTGACCCAATCGGGGCCTGCCGAGATCCAGTGGGGGTCCAACGCAGGTGCTGCTGTGATCCAATCGGGGTCCGACGCGGGTGCAGCGGTGACCCAATCAGAGCCTGACGAGATCCAGCGGGGGTCCAGCGCAGGTGCAGCTGTGACCCAATCAGGGTCCGACGAGGTCCAATCGGGGTCTGACGCAGGTGCGGCTGTGACCCAATCGGGGTCCAACGAGGTCCAGTGGGGGTCCAACACAGGTGCAGCTGCGACCCAATCGGGGTCCGACGAGGTCCAATCGGGGTCCGACGCAGGTGCGGCTGCGACCCAATCGGGGTCCGACGAGGTGGCGCCTTAAAACCAGATGCTTTGGGTAGATGGTGGCTCGTCAGCCTGGGAAGGTAGCCCATCTAGGGGAAGGTAAACCCTGATTTCAAACCTCCGCTGCCTTGCGGCATACCCTGTCACGGGAAAGGCTTCGGGAGTCAACCCTGAGGAAAAATCCAGAGTCGGAGCCCCTAAGGCAGTTCTATGTTGTGCTCAACATCGTTCTGGCAGCTCCTGCAATGGCGCTGGTGCCAAACTGTAGCAGCCCTGCTGTTCCTTTGGATTCATCAGTGATGTGGAGAGGGGGGACATGCTGCATGGGCAACATCTTGTCCTCCATATCTTCCTGCCCAGGCTTGAATCCTACCATCGTCCAACGCTGGAAGGTAGAACACCGGATCACTGGAGAGGACACTCCAGCTTCGCCTTTGGCGTAGACAAAACACGGGGAATGAGAGTTACCGGTTATAAGCCACCGCTCAATTGGCATAGAGCGCGGCGCCAGGGGTTGTTCCTGACGGTGGGAGGGATCGTCAGATCTCACTGGACAGCTACCGCCCGCCTCAAGCTGGGCAGCCCCCAGCCAATAAGGTGTTGTCCCGCCACAGCTTGCTTTCCTGATTGGGTGCATGGGGATGAGGAGAAGTCCGAACAGCAGGCTGAGAACCTTTGCACCAGGCAAGACAATAAAACAAAAGAGACCAACTCTAAAACTGGGAACTTGGAACATCCGCACTATGATGACAGGACTTGCTGCTAACCTCAAGGACATAAATGACACCAGGAAGACTGCCATCATCAATAATGAGCTGAAGATATTGGGAGTGGATATCGTCACTCTCCAGGAAACACGGTTGGCTGACGCAGGCACACTGAGAGAGAAGGACTACACATTCTACTGGCAGGGAAAGGGCAGTGACGAACACAGGGAACATGGAGTGGGCTTCGCAGTGAAGAACACCTTGCTGAAGATGGTGGAATCGGGCAGCACTGGCTCTGCACGACTCCTCATCGTCCGCCTGATCACCACTCAAGGCCCAGTCACCCTTGTCAGTGTGTATGCTCCAACACTGACAGCCACACCAGAGGCAAAAGATGAGTTCTACGAGAATCTTGCAACAACTGTCAGGATCATCCCCAACTCTGAACAACTCATTCTTCTTGGAGACTTCAATGCCAGAGTGGGTGCTGACCACGACTCCTGGCCCTCCTGTCTTGGACCTTTTGGCATGGGCAGAATGAATGACAACGGACTGCGGCTGCTCGAGTTCTGCACATATCACGATCTGTGCATCACAAACTCGTTCTTCAAGACCAAGCCCCAACACAAGGTTTCCTGGCAACATCCGCGCTCAAAACACTGGCACCAGCTAGACTTGATCCTGACCAGGCACACCTCACTGAAGAACGTGCTAATCACCCGTTCATTCCAGAGTGCAGATTGCGACACAGACCATTCATTGGTGTGTTGCAAGATCAAGCTGCAGCTAAAGAAATTCCATTTCCTTGCTAGACAGCCTGGAAAGGCACGGATTGACACCAGCAAGATGGCTCAACCAGAACTTGTTGAGCAGTTTGCCTCCACCTTTAAGAAGGAACTTGGTGTACCACAAGAAGGAGAATCTGCAAAGCAGAAGTGGGAAGAGCTGCGAAACACCATCCACCGCACAGCCTTGGCTACCTTTGGGAGGAAGACCTCGAAGTCACAGGTCTGGTTTGATGCCAAGTTGACCGAGATGACCCCCATCATTGAAGCCAAGCGCTCAGCACTTGCTGAGTACAAGAAGTACCCAAACGAGAAGAATCTCCAGATTCTTATGACTGCGAGAAGCAAAGTTCAGCAGACTGCTCGGCGCTGTGCCAACGAGTACTGGACTCAGCTAAGCCAAGACATTCAAACCGCTGCCATAACAGGGAACATCCGAGGTATGTACGATGGCATCAAGAAAGCACTTGGTCCGGCTCAGAGCAAGATGGCCCCCCTCAAATCCTCCACTGGGGAGATGATCACAGAAAAGAACAAGCAGATGGAGAGATGGGTGGAACACTACTCCGACCTCTACTCCAGACAGACACCGTGACACCGTCAGCCCTTGATGCCATCGACTGCCTGCCATCCATGGACGAACTTGACGCCGAGCCAACCATTGACGAACTCAGCAAGGCCATTTTTTTTAATTATTTTTTTTTTGTTACTTATTTGTACCCGTAGGTAGACTTGGTTTGCAGTCTGGTGACAAGCCACCGGCTGCTGGTCGCTGCGTGCACGAGCGTTTTGGTATGCGGGAGGAAACCGGAGAAATCCCGGAGTAAACCCACGCAACACGGGGAGAACATGCAAACTCCACACAGCTCACTGTTGGTCGGGGGCTGGGATCGAACCCACGACCTCATGATCCCCGCGATCCCCCGGCCAAGGGTAAAACTGTGCTGCCACAGTGCTAAACCACTGCGCTACCGTGCAGCCATTGATAGCTTGGCGGCTGGCAAGGCACCCGGCAACGACGGCATACCCCCTGAACTGATCAAGCACTGCAAGACCGCCCTACTGCTGCCATTGCATGACGTCCTCTGCCAGTGTTGGAAGGAAGGTGCCATACCACAGGACATGAGGGACACCAAGATTATCACCCTCTACAAAAAAAAGGGGAGAGAAGCGACTGCAACAACTACAGGGGCATCTCCCTCCTCAGCATTGTTGGCAAAGTCTATGCAGGAGTTGTTCTCGTTCGTCTACAGAAGCTTGCCGAACGGTTCTACCCCGAGTCTCAGTGTGGCTTCCGCGCTGAGCGATCGACGGTAGACATGATATTCTCCATCCGCCAACTCCAGGAGAAATGTAGAGAACAGAACATGCCCCTTTACGTCGCTTTCATCGACCTCACCAAAGCATTCGATCTGGTCAGCAGAGAGGGCCTTTTCAAGATCCTGCCAAAGATAGGATGCCCACCAAAGTTGCAAAGCCTCATTGAATCGTTTCACACCAACATGCAGGGGATAGTGCAGCACGATGGCAACGTCTCAGAGCCATTCAACATACGCAGCGGAGTGAAACAGGGCTGTGTACTTGCGCCAACTCTCTTTGGGATTTTCTTTGCTATGCTCCTGAGGCATGCCTTCAGCACAGCAACAGAGGGAATCTACCTGCACACAAGATCTGACGGCAGGCTTTTCAACCTCGCCCACCAGAAAGCCAGAACCAAAGTACACGAGGCTCTAATCAGAGACATGCTGTTCGCAGACGACGCTGCAGTCGCAACCTACACACAGCAGGAGCTTCAGACCCTGATGGACTGCTTCCCCCAGGCATGCTAGGATTTCGGGCTTACCATCAGCCTGAAGAAGACTAATGTCTTCGCGCAAGGCACGGAAGCACCACCAACCATCACCATCGACGACTACGAGCTGGAGGTCGTGAATCAGTTCACGTACCTGGGGTCCACGATCAGCAACAACCTCTCCCTTGATACAGAGATCAACAAGAGGATTGGATAATCAGCCTTCGCACTCGCTCGCCTCACCACACGAGTGTGGGAGAATCCCAAACTCTCTGTCAAGACGAAGATGGCGGTGTACAACGCCTGCGTCATCAGCACACTGCTCTATGGGAGTGAGACATGGACAACATACGCCCGGCAGGAAAAGAGACTGAACTCCTTCTACTTGCGCTGCATTCCCCACATCCTGGACATATCCTGGCAGGACAAAGTGCCCAACACAGAAGTTCTGTTCCGCGCCCGCCTTCCCTCCATGTTCACTCTACTCAGGCAGCGCAGGCTCCGCTGGCTAGGCCACGTTCACCGTATGGAGGATGGCAGAATTCCAAAAGACGTCCTCTACGGAGAACTGGCAACTGGCAGGAGAGACGTTGGCCGCCCACAGCTGCGCTTTAGAGACGTCTGCAAGAGAGACATGAAGGCCCTGGAGATCAACACAGAGCACTAGGAGGACCTTGCAACGGACCGCTCCAAATGGAGAGGCACCCTGACCAGACAGCTCAAGGCGGGTGAAGAGAGACTGACTGCTGCAGCAGATGAAAAAAGGACCCGCAGGAAGAACCGCCACAGACCCAGCAGCACGGAGACCACCCATAAGTGCGACCTGTATGACAGGGACTGCCATTCGCGCATCGGCCTGTTCAGCCACAGGCGGTGCTGTTCCAGCAGAGTAGATGTTTAGGATTCTCTTCCATGGTCATCATAGACCGACGGAGGCCGACGATTGTAATTCTTGCCTTGTTTTTTTTTTTTTTTTCTTCCTTGTTTCTGGGGGAATTTGATGGATATGTCAGGGGATGTGTTCTTCTTTTTCCTTTTTGTCTGGGGCCTTGTTGGGTTTTGTTTGGCTCCCTCCTTGCCTGTTCCTCCATTCTCTCGCCCTGTGGTTGGGGGGCGGGGGGCTGAGTGTTACAAGACGTTCGGAGCCCGCCTTTTGAAGGAGGGCTAAGCACTATGTTATCTGTGCTTGGGCTACTCCTGTCAGGGCTTGACAGCGGCGTTGTTATCCTTGCTCTCCGAGCTCTTATTGTGACAGCGCTCGGGGAGGCTTCCGCTCAGCTGTCAAGTCCTGAGCAGCTGTTCTGCATTTGCGGTCGTTAGCAACGGACTTCTTAAACCCACGCTGGCGGCCGCATCCTTGCAGCAGTGTCCGTCTCCTATCGTCGGAGCTACGTATGCTTTGGACTGTTTCTACCTTGCCTGTCTGTGGTAGACCGGCCTGTCTGTGGTAGACGGTGGACCGTCGCCTCCTGTGGACCTGTAAGTGAGCTGTTAGCCTTACACCTCCTGGTGTGTGTAGACTTGTGTGTGACTTGTCTTAGAGCTTAGTAGTCAGGACTTTATGAACTTTTTCAATCATAAAATTTCATCTATCAGAGATGAAGTCAGTCAGATTCTTCCCACCGTTAACTTAAATACAGTAACTACTACAGCTCCATCAATTGATATCTGTTTTAATGTGTTTGCTCCGATTGACTTTTTAGAGTTAGATAAAATAATTTCCTCATTCAAGCCTTCAACTTGTCTTTTGACCCTATTCCTACCAGGTTATTTAAAGAAGTCTTCCCATTTATTGGTAGCTCTATTCTTCAAATAATCAATTCTTCAGTAACATTAGGCCATGTACCGCAGGCTTTTAAAACTGCTGTAATTAAATCCTTACTCAAAAAGCCAAAGCTGGATCCTAGAGTTTTAGTTAACCTCTTGAGCTCCGTTGTACCGCGGACGGGCAAGTCTCTGCATCATGCGACCTCTCGGATGCATGATGGAGATCCTGATGGTGGTGATGTAGATGGTGATGGCGTCCAAGCGCGCACTGAAAATAAAAGCTGCAGACACAGCCGCGAACAGATTAATTCATCTGATTGACCTCACATTCGACTAATAAGAGCTTTGAATTGGGTTTCTGAAACCTTGAAGAACCAATGACTGAAAACCTAGCCAGAAGGACCCGCCTCCCAACGCTGTGAATGCAGTGAGCCAATTGAAGCAGAGAAGTTCGCGAGCTGTTTTTTTTTAAGGCTGGGTGAAGACTGGCTGCTGCAGCGGATCAAAAAAGGACGCAGGAAGAACCCCACAGACCCAGCAGCACGGACACCACCCACAAATGCAACCTGTGTGACAGGGAGTGCCATTCGCGCACTGGCATGTTCGGCCACAGGCGGTGCTTATTTTGTTTTGGTTCCAGCAGAGTAGACGTTATGATTGTTATGAAAATCGTTCGCCAAAAACCACAATCATGGAAGCACAAAACCGCAATAATGGAATTATGTTTTGATCGGGTCGCGAGACCAGTAGCGAGGGAAGGAGGGAGGACAACCCCCCCCCACACACACACACAGTAGCAAGGGGGGGGGGAAGCCGCAGTGACTGCACTGCTGTGGAAACATGCCACATCCGAGTGTAATCCGTCATGTAGCGAGGGCTGATCTCCGTCCTCTGTAGCGAGGGGGGGGACAACCCCACCCCCACACACAGACACAGACACAGCCGTGAATGTGACCTTTCATTAGAGCCCAAAATGAAGCTTCTACATTGAATCTCTCAAAAGTTACAGACGTTTTTCCAAACTGTGCCATTTGGCACAATTTGGCACAGTTCCAAAACGCCTGGGAACAGCCTGAGAACAAAGCTGTGTAATATATTCTTTTTTTGTGGTATTGTTACAAAATTTGGACCTCAGCTGGATAACACTTGGTTCTACATTTCTGTTGCATTTTCCAGCCCGGATCTGAAGCTGTGTGTTATTTGCAAGCATTTGTATCCAAAAAAACACCAAGGCCAAATTTATTTTCTTCAAGTTCACTATGTTTAGATGACTGTAACTCAGTGGCCAGAGCACTTAGAGAGATTATGACTGTTTTGCCAAAAAATTCAAAGTGTTTTCTTTTAAATGAGACTAACCCTATGAAGATGCTGCAAAGGGTTGAAGAACAGCTTTTGATTTACTTTGGGTACATTGTTTTTTGGCGTTTTTAGGAAAATTGACCGGAGTGCAAGGGGTTAATTATAGCCCAATCTCTAATCTGCCTTTCATTTCAAAAATCTTAGAAAGAGCTGTTGCTACACAGTTATTTGACCACTTGCAGGGAAATGGTTTATTTGAAGAGTTTCAATCTGGGTTTAGAATCCATCGCTTCACTGAAACAGCCTTAGTGAAGGTCACTAATGACCTCCTTATCACACCTGATAATGGACTTGTTTCTGTACTTGTCCTTTTAGACCTTAGTGCAGTTTTTGCTACTATCGATCAAAATATTCTACTTGATAGATTAGAACACTGTTTTGGACTTAATAGAACTTTGTTGCAGTGGTTGAAATCTTATTTATCTGATAGGTTCCAGTTTGTTCACATCAATAATGAGTTTTCTTCCAACTCAAAGCTCAGTCATGGAGTTCCACAGTGATCTGTGCTAGGCCCTACTCTTTTTAGTATATATGTATATGCTTCCGTTAGGCAACATTATTAGAAAGCACTGTATACATTTTCATTGTTATGCAGATGACACACAGTTATACCTGTCAGTAAAGCCAGATGATAGTAGTCAATTAGCCAAGTTAGGGGCCTGTCTTAAGGAAATCAAAGCTTGGATGACTTGTAATTTCCTGGTATTAAATTCTGATAAGACTGAAGTCATTCTAGTTGGTCCAAAAAATCTTAGAAATATGTTTCCAAATCAAACTGTTAGTTAGGATGCAATTACTCTTTCTCTGAATAGTTCTGTGAGGAGCCTTGGTGTTATTTTTGATCAAGATCTGTTTTTTTAATTCACATATTAAAATTGTTTCTAAAACTGCCTTCTATCATTTGCATAATATTGCCAAGATTAGGAGCATCTTGTTTCAGAGTGATGCTGAGAAACTGATCCACACTTTTGTTAGCTCTAGATTAGATTATTGTAACCTTTTTATTATCAGATTGTCCTAAAACATCTTTAAAAAGTCTTCAGCTGATCCAAAATGCTGCAGCAAGAGTTTTAACAGGTACTAGAAAGAGTGATCATATCTCTCTGTTTCTGGCCTCCCTTCACTGGCTACCCATAGAGTTTAGAATTAAGTTTAAAATTCTTCTTCTCACTTACAGACCTCTAAATAATGAGGCCCCTTTATATTTAAAAGTTCTGATACTACCCTATTATCCTAACAGAGCACTATGCTCCCAAAGTGCAGGATTACTTGTAATACCTAGAATCTCAGAAGTACAATGGGAGGCAGAGCCTTCAGTTATCAAGCTCCTCTCCTGTGGAACCAGCTGCCAATCTGGATTCGGGAGTCAGACTTGATCTCTGTTTTTAAGAATAGGGTTAAAACCTTCCTTTTTGATATAGCCTACAATTAGGGAGGGATCATGTGTCTCTGAACCCTCCCTTAGTTATGCTGCTAATAGGTTTAGACAGCCGGGGGACCTCCAATAATTGCACTGGGCTTCACTCCTTTCTTCACTCTCAATGAAATATTTTTGCTGGTGTAACAATATGGCGGGGCCAAGCTTCAATTTTCCAATTTTCAGATTTTTATTTCAATAACTTACAAGTACATAATTCCCAAGAACATCTGACATGACTCTTCATCAAAGAATGAACAATTCATCATCAACCAAGAATACCGAAGAATGAATGAATACCCATTATCATTAACCACACCTGTTAAATACTATTTGAGATAATTAGGGCTGATTAGCCCCTACCATAACCCCAGGTAAGACAATAAACATTTTTTCCATTCTTTACACATACCCACTAATATCTAAAATACATAAATAATTCCCCCAACTATATACATAGTAAATAAATAACATAGAATAAATAACCATATAAATAATTCAATAAATAATTCGAACCCCTATTTACAAATGCTAAACCACCCCTCTAACTTACCATAAATGCTTCCTTTCTGCTGGTGTCCTTTAAAAAGGCGTTCAACCCGCAAAGAGTCTTTTGCCCGGACACCCACAGGAAGCACGCTGGCAAAGGTATGTGCATTATACAATCACCAATTGTTTACCCAAATGATTAACCACACAATTATCTCACAAAAGGCACTCCAAATTACACAAAGACAGATCCTAAAATAATGTGTGCATTTCTACAAATGATCATAATAACATTTACAATATTACAAACAATATAGACACACATACAACCAATCATAACAGTGGTGACACTCCATCGTCACAGCTGGTCATTAACATCTGTTTGTTCTCTACCATAGATTGAGTCCCCGTCGTGCTGTTTGCTCTCTACATGTCTGTTCTTATTCAATTCAGTTCAATTCAGCTTTATTTATACTGTGCCAAATCACAACAAAAGCCAACTCGTGGCGCCACAGTGCAGAAAAAAACCACACAGTCTCAGAAAAACCCAGCAATCAGACAATCCCCTATGAGCAAGCACTAGGCGACAGTGGAGAGGAAAAACTCCCATTTGGCAGGAAGAAACCTCTAGCAGAACCAAGCTCAGGGAGGGGCAATCATCTGCTGCGACTGGCTGGGGGTGAGGGGATAGGGAGGATGGAGAGGACAGACATAAAAAAACATAACAGTAAGATGCCAAGTACATTATTGGAGGTCAACCAGCAGTATGGATCAGATAACAACAGAACAAAAGTGGGGTTAAGAGACACAAAATTCCTCCTTAAGCGTAAACTATATTAAAAAGGAAGGACTTTACCCTGTTCTTAAGAACAGAGACCGAGTCTGACTCCCGGACCCAGAGTGGTAACTGATTCCAGAGAGAAGGGGCTTGGTAGCAGAAGGCTCTGCCTCCCACTGTACTTTTGGAGATTCTGGGCACCACAAGTAAGTCAGCATTTTGGGAGCGTAATGCTCTATTAGGATGGTAAGGTAATATCAGATCTTTTATATATTGGGGGGGGGGGTGATTGTTAAGAGCTTTGAAAGTAAGAAGAATGATTCTAAACTTAATTCTAAATTCTATGGGAAGCCAGTGAAGGAGGACAGAACCGGGGAGATTTGATCTCTTTTTCTAGAACCAGTTAAAACTCTAGCAGCAGCATTTTGAATCAACTGAAGATTTTTTAAGGATACTTTAGGACAACCAGATAATAGCGAATTACAATAATCTAATCGAGAGCTGACAAAGGCGTGAATCAGTTTCTCAGCATCCTTCAGAGAGAAGATGCTCCTGATCTTGGCCATATTGAGTAGATGATAGAAGGCAGTCTTAGAAACAGTTTTAATACATCTACTTCCGGTGCCACAAGAGTAGGCTGCCTTTTTGAAAACAGCGGATCAATTTCTTCCTATTTCTATTTACTATCTGGCTTCTCTTGCTAATCTTTCTGATCCAGCGACACCTCATACATCGGACGGACACACGGATCACCCAAATGTCTCCTGAGCTGGCAGACGGAGCCACTGTTTTTAGCAGGATACGTTACAGCAGAGACCAGCTGTTAGCACTTAACCGGACCAAGATGCTAGCGCAAGACCTCGACATAACAGGTGAAATAAGACAGAAACGACGTGGATGCCGTGCTGGAGCAAGACAGCGGGCGAGAAATATAAGGTACAGGCCCGTCCTTCCATCCGTTATTATGGGGAATGTTTGATCGCTACTCAATAAGACAGATGAGCTAGTGGCTATCTCCCGCTATGAGAGTGTCTTCAGAAGAGATTAGCTTGATGTTGTTTACTGAAACATGGCTAACAGAATTAGCAACAGATGCTAACATCGAACTGGAGGGTTTCCACACAATACGGGCAGACCGGACACCAGACAGTGGAAAGGCAAGGGGCGGAGGAGTGATAATGTATGTTAATAACAGCTGGTGCAGACCGGGACATATCACGGTTAAACAACATCACTGCAGCAAAGACACTGAGTTGCTAGTTGTTAGCATGTGGCCTACCTATCTCCCGAGGGAATACTCACACGTGATCTGCATTGTTATTTATGCAAATCCAACGGCGAATGCTGGGACAGCGCGTGACGCCATTCACTCAGTAACTGGCAGGCTGCTGACAGAACACCCAGATGCTCTTCTCCTCATCTCAGGAGATTCCAACCATATTTCACTGTCCCCCATTCTGCCCACGTTCACCCAGTATGTCACATGCTACACTAGAGACAATAAAACACTGGACTTATTCTATGCAAACATTAAGGAGGCGTACGCCTCATCACCACTCCCCCCACTCGGGAGATCGGATCACAACTTGGTTCATCTCCTGCCGGTGTACAAACCCCTAGTACACAGACAACCTCCGGTCATACGCACAGTGAAGATATGGTCTGAGGAGGCAATGGACGCTTTAAAGGACTGTCTTGAAACCACTGCCTGGGAGCACCTCTGCGATCCACATCGACATTTCCATCCACATCGATGGCCTCACTCACACCATCACGGACAACATCAGCTTCTGTATGGACAACACCGTACCCACCAAGACCATACAGTGTTGCTCGAACAACAAACCCTGGATCAACCCTGAGATAAAAACACTTCTGAGAGAGAAGAAGAGGATCTTCAGGTCGGGGAACAGGGAGATGCTGAAGTCCGTACAGAGGGAGATGAGGAGGAGGATCAGAGAAGGCAAGGACAGCTTCAGGAAGAAGATGTAGGACAAACTGCAACAGAACACTTCTTTTATAGCAGTGTTTTCTAGCAGTGTTTTATAGCAGTGTTTTTGCTTATTGTATCACCTGTGGGTGCCGTAATGGGTATTTCTCGAGCCAAATTAGGACCAGTGTTAACAAAAAAGTTATTATATTCATCTGCAGGTGAAACTGCATTCACACTCTGAGTCGTTTTATTATTTTTTTGAAAAATTGGTTGGGTAGCTTGTATTTCTGTTTTTATTTCCAAGAATATTGTTAAGTATTGTCCATGTATTTTTAATATTGTCTCTGTTTTTCTCCAGTTCTTTACTGTAATAGTCTCTTTTACTTCATCTTATTATATGTATTAACTTATTTTTGTATGTTTTATACTGCTGCTCTGCTTCTTTTGTCCTTTACTTTAGAAAAGCTTTATAAAATAATTTTTTCTTTTTACAAGCCTTTTGTAATCCTTTGGTTAACCCCTTGTACTCTGGTCAATTTCCCTAAAAACGCCCAAAAATAACGTACCCAAAGTAAATCAAAAGCTGTTCTTCAATCCTTTGCAGCATCTTCATGGGGTTGGTCTCATTTAAAAGAAAACACTTTGAATTTTTTGGCAAAATACTCATAATCTCTCTAAGTGCTCCTGCCACTGAGTAACAGTCATCTAAACATACTGAACTTGAAGAAAATAAATTTCGCCTGGGTGTTTTTTTGGATACAAATGCTTGCAAATAACACACAGCTGTCAGATCTGTGCTGGAAAATGCAACAGAAATGTAGAATCAAGTGTTATCCAGCTGATGTCAAAATTTTGTAACAGTACCACAAAAAATGAATATATTACACAGCTTTTTTCTTAGGTTGTTCCCAGGCATTTTTGAGCTGTGCCATATGGCACAGTTTGGAAAAACGTCTGAATGATTCAAAAAACTTTTGAATGATTCAATATAGAAGCGTCATCTTGGGATCTAATGAAAGGTGACACTCAGGGTCTACTACGCACAGTTGTACTAAAATATCTGCAATAATATCTGCAATCCTCTACAGAAGAGGAGCGGAGGGGGGGGGGCGTTCACGGTCCGGACGCGGCGCACGAACTGTACATGCCGCTGTACATGGTCCGTGCGCCGCGGTCTACTACGCACAGTTGTACTAAAATATCTGCAATAATATCTGCAATCCGCTACAGAAGAGTAGTGGTGGTGGTGGTGGTGGTGGGGGGGGTGTCACGGTCCAGATGCGGCGCACGGTCTTCATTTTGTGATGACGCACAGTTGTAATTTACCGATCGGTCAAAAGTCATTTTGATTACAATTTTCAGGGATAAAGAATAATTTAGCTTATAACACTTACCTGTCCACAACAGCAGTGTCGCTGGTGAACTTCTCTTCCTCATTGTCAGACGAACATGACGCTGGTCCACTTGTTACGGACTCGTGGTTCTGGTCACGCGACCCGGTCAAAACATAATTCCATTATTGCGGTTTTGCGCTTCCATGATTGCGGTTTTGGCGAATGATTTTTCAAAACAAATAAGAACAGTAGTAAGAAAAAAAGACTGGCGAACGCGTGTGTGTCACCCAGCGGCTTACACAAAACAGATTTTGCAAGGGACGCACGCTTTCGAACTTCTGTGCTTCAATTGGCTCGCTGTATTCGCAGCCGTTGGTAGGCGGGTCCTTCTTGCTAGGTTTTCAGTCATGGGTTCTTCAAGGTTTCAGAAACCCAATTCAAGGCTCTTATTAGTCGAATGAGAGGTCAATCACGTCTAAACCAATCAAAGCACTCCTCTGGCTTTCTGTTTGCCGCTGTGTCTGTAGTGGAAGAACGGAAATGCAGCTTTTTTTCCCAGTGCGCACTAGGACGCACAAGGGCGCCCTCGTGCACCCTAGGATGCAGAGATGTGACCGCCCGCGGTACACCGGAGTGCAAGAGGTTAACCATGGCTTATCGGCAAATTTATATTTAAGCTTTTTTTTACTAATCGACAATTTTTTCATAAAGAGTGGTTACAATGTTTATAATTGTGTCATAGGCTTCATTTACATCTGATACATAGACTTTTGTCCAGTCTTGCTTCAGCAAGTCTTCTTTAAAAGAACTGATTGCATTTTGTGATTTGTATCCGAACGATTTTAAATTTTTTTCTGTATTGGCCCCCGTGTGGCCATGGATAAGTGCAAAGGTTGGCAAATGGTCACTTATATCATTTATCAATAATCCACTTTCTATTTTCTTATCAATAATATTAACAAACAGGTTGTCAATAAGTGTAGCAGTGTGAACTGTGATTCTACTGGGATGTGTTATTGTGGGATATAGACTTATGCTGTACATAGAATTCATGAACTCTGTAATTACATTTTGTTGATATGGATTTAGTAAATCAATATTGAAATCTCCACAAATTGCTACCATTTTCTTACTAGTAATATTATTGTACAGCTCGACTAATTTATCTCTGAATGTCTCAATGCAAGTTCCCGGCGTTCTATATATACAACTTATAATTAGATTTTTTGTTTTATCTTGGTCAATCTCAACAGTAACACATTCTAAAATCCCTGGTAGTGCAAAGGACATTCCATTTACAAGCTTACACCTATACAGGTCATCAATATACAGTGCAGCACCACCACCCTTTTTTTGAGATCTGTTAATATGAAACATCTGATATCCCTCTATTGCCATCAGAGGAGCCTGCTCTTCATTAAGCCAAGTTTCAGGGACTAATAGTCCTGAATCTGTGGAAAGATTTTGTTAAGACTTCTGCTGTTGAAGTGTATTATTGATAGTTTACCATCTAGTTGCACTTGACTTTTGAATTGCTTTTTGGTGTAATATTCACAATGATTATGAATATTATTGAAAAAATGGTTATCAGGATCAATATCATTTTCCATCTCTTGTAGTTTATGTTCAGCATAATGGCATATTTTCAGAGTTTGAATTTCCTCACTCTGTGTCAAATGACTTCCTCCAACTGGGTATAATTGATGTCTACTCAAGTCAGTCATAAGTTTTTTGTTTGTTTTTTTTATTTTTTTTTTAAAGTACATTGACATGGTATGTCAAAAGAACTATTCTTGCCGTGTGTGTGGATATGGATTTTTATAGTCTCTTAATTTTCTTAATCAGTGTTCATCTGTATTTATCAGAGTTTACTAGTAAAAAATTACAAGTCATCCCAGCTTTGATGTCCATAAGACAGGCATCTAACTTGGCTAATTGATTACAATCATTGGGCTTCATTGACAGGTATAGTTGTGTGTCGTCTGCGTAACAGTGAAAATGTGTACAGTGCTTTCTGATGATATTACCTAACGGTATGGCGCATATTTAAGGCGCATATATTGTATTCATATCCCCCGCATTCACCTAGTAGGAATGACGGTGCATATTCCAGAAGCTTCACGTCTTAAGGACCAAAGAGGACCTGACCCTGTGAGGACCTACGGGAGGTGTGAAGTTGGCCTTGCAGGAGATGTGAAGCTGGAGAGAATGCCCCAGCAGGAGCTCCAGACGCTAGAGGGTCAGAGACAATGGAGACGCCAAGGAGCCTCGGGCGCTGGATGTTTACCTAAGACTGTGGGTTGGGGGTGTGTGATTTGATGTGGGGGGTTTTGTGTCTTGTGAGACTATAAGAGCTGTGTTGGATGATTGCTCTGTCTCTTTTCCTGAGATCCTGTTCTTGTTAGAGGATGTGATCTTGCAATAAACCAACCCTGAGAAATAAACTCAGTCTCTTTTGTGAAAGTCATCCTCTACACTGGTGACCTACGACAAACCATGGCCAGTGGCGACGGTCTTTCCGCACCGGACTCTTCAGGGGCCAACCGGGTTAACGCAGCTCCCACACTACAGCTGCCCGATTTCTGGCAACATAACCCGCACTCCTGGTTTACCACTGTGGAGGCACAGTTCCACCTTCGGGGAATCTCAGCGGACGCAATGAGGTTCTACCATGTCGTTGTGAAGCTGGACAGCCTCACAGTGCAGCGGGTGGAGAGCCTGACCAACCACCCACCCCAAGACATCAAGTATGGCGCACTGAAAGCCGCCCTCATTCGAGCCTTGACTCCCTTGCTGGGAGAGCGAGCAGAGAAGCTCCTGGCGCTGACAGAAGGGGAAGCGGACAGGCCGGCAGATCTGATGGCGAAGATGATGAACCTGAGAGGCGAAGATGACGACAGCTTTATCTTCGCCCACCTCTTTCTCAGAACGCTACCGCCAGCAGTGAGAGTCACCCTGGCCAGCTCACAGCTACTCAACAACCGTGACTACCACGAGCTGGGCCAGGAGGCGCAGTGGCTCGTCGACGCCCATAGACGGCACGCAGCCACGACGGCAACAGCAGAGCTGAACGCACCCCCGCGAGACAAGGGGAGACCAGAGGCTGCAGCACCCGACCCACTGACGTCAGCAGCGGCAGAGGCCAGGAGAAGTGGAGCTGACAACACCCTCTGTTTCTACCATCGACGCTTCGCCGAGAGAGCGCGCAGATGCATCCCACCGTGCCGATACAAGCGCCAGGGAAACGCCAAGACCGAGAGCCGGTAGCAGCTGCGACTGTCGGCGTGAAGAACAAGCTGCTTTTCGTGACAGACGCAAATTCAGGGAAAGAATTCCTGGTGGACACAAGCTCCCAGCTAAGTTTTGTCAAGCCTTCCTACGCGGACCTGCTGACGCCTGCCAGCGGACCCCTGGTGTTAGCGGCAAATGGCTCCACGATCAAAACCTATGGGGAGAAGACGGTCCTCCTATCCCTCCACGGCCGCACCTTTGAGTGGACCTTCGTTGTAGCTGCAGTTAGCAACAACATGCTAGGTGCTGACTTTTTATGCTCAAACAGTTTATTAGTTGATCTTACTAATAGACGTACTGTAAATGCACTGTCTTTCCACTCTATCTCCTGTACAGCTCGGGTGGCCCTGCCTTCTGCACATCCCAATGTCACAGCTGCGGGTGGTAAGTTTCATGCACTACTCAATCAGTTTACAGCACTCACGGTCCCAACATTTTCAGCGTCGATTGCCAAACACGGGGTCGAGCATTTCATAACTACCTCTGGCCCCCCTGTTTTTGCAAAAGCTCGGCGCTTGGACCCAGCTAAACTGGCCATCGCGCACGAGGAATTCGCCAACTTGGAAAAACTGGGCATTGTTTGACGCTCTAACAGCCCTTGGTCGTCACCCCTGCATATGGTCCCCAAGGCTGACGGCTCGTGGCGCCCTTGCGGTGATTTCCGCAGATTAAATAATGCTTCAGCACACGACCACTACCCGATTCCACACATCCAGGATTTTTCGGCACATTTGGCGGGGGCGCACATCTTTTCCAAAATAGATTTGGTGCGCAGTTATCACCAAGTCCCAGTCCGCGCGCAAGACATACCCAAAACGGCAGTTATAACCCCTTTCGGGCTTTTCGAGTTTTTGCGCATGCCTTTCGGCCTCAAAGGCGCCGCTCAGACGTTCCAACGCATGATGGATGTGGTATTGCGCGGCCTCCCTTTCGTGTTCGCCTATTTGGATGATATTTTGGTAGCCAGTGCATCCGAAGTTGAACACGAACGCCACCTCACAGCCGTTTTTCAGAGGCTGACAGAACACAGGCTGATAATTAACCCAGCGAAATGCCAATTCGGGGTAGTGCAAATCGATTTTTTGGGGCACCGCGTGTCTCCAGAAGCTGCGGTCCCGCTGCCTGATAAAGTGCGCGCGATAACAGATTTCCCCCAACCGCAGACAGTTAAAGCACTGCAAGAATTTTTGGGGATGGTCAATTTTTATAACCACTTCCTCCCCAACGTGGCACTGCTCATGCACCCATTGTACGCGGCACTAAAGAAGCAAAAACCTTCAACTAAGGTCGAGTGGTCCCCGGACCGGGACCGCTCTTTCTCCCAGATCAAATCGGCCCTCGCGAACGCTGCGTTATTGGCACACCCGGTGCCAGCAGCTCGCATGGTGCTAACCACGGATTCTTCCGACGTGGCAGTGGGGGTGGTTGTCGAGCAACTGGTAGCAGGGAGCTGGCAACCACTTGCGTTTTTCAGCAAAACATTGCGTGATAATGAGGGTAAATACAGCGCGTTTGATAGGGAGCTTTTAGACCTGCATTTGGCCATCCGCCACTTCCAGTTCTGGTTGGAAGGGTGCCGTTTCACCGCGTTTGTAGACCACAAACCATTAACATTTGCAATGGCTAAAATTTCAGAGCCTTGGTCGGGCCGACAACAGAGACAGCTGGCCGCGATTTTGGAGTTTACCACCGACATTCAACACGTGGCGGGCAAACACAATGTAGTGGCAGATTGTCTCTCGCATGCAGTTGCAATGCCTGGCCCCCAGGGGGCAGACTCGGCGGCTGTAGACACGGGCCAAGCTTGCGGCGCGGAAGCGCTCGCAGCCCTGGTCTGCGTTGGGTTAGATTATGCAGCCATGGCCGCCGAGCAGGTTAATGATGCAGATGTGCGCGCGCTCCAGTCTGGGCCAACAGGGCTAAGGCTGGAGCACAGGGTGCATCAAAGAGGTATGCCCCCTCTAATCTGCGATATCTCCACGGGGCGCCCCCGCCCCATGGTCCCAGCTACGTGGCATCGCCGCGTTTTTGACTTAATACATTCGCTGGCACATCCGGGCGTTCGCGCATCGATCAAAATGGTGGGAGAGAAATTTGTTTGGCCGGGGCTGCGTAAACAGGTCAAAGAATGGGCCGCAGCCTGCGCAGCGTGTCAAAGAGCAAAGGTACACAAGCACACGCGGGCCCCTCTAGAACCTTTTCACATCCCAGCCAAACGCTTCGACCACGTGCATATCGACTTGGTGGAACCCCTCCCGCTGTCACAGGGGTTCACACACCTTCTAACTATGGTGGACCGCACTACGCACTGGCCAGAGGCAGTCCCCCTGGCGTCAACCACAGCAGCAGACGTTGCGCGCGCTTTTTTAATGGCTTGGGTCGCGCGTTTTGGAGTCCCGTCAGACATAACGTCTGACAGAGGACCCCAATTTTTTTTCCGAGCTCTGGTCATCCATTGCACTCAGCCTGGGGGTGAAAATTCATCGCACAACTGCGTATAACCCCCAGGGCAACGGTTTGTGCGAACGCTTTCACCGGTTATTGAAAGCAGCCCTCAGAGCGGCTCTCACGGACACAAATTGGGTTGATAAACTTCCATGGGTTTTATTAGGGTTGCGTTCAGCACCTAAGGAAGATTTGCAAGCCTCTTCGGCTGAGCTAGTCTTCGCCCAACCTCTCCGGTTACCGGGAGAATTCCTTCCTGAGAACCCCGCACGAGATCGCCCCCCCGCTCAGCTGCTGCAGAGCGACGCAGGATCAAACACCCTCCCCGGCCCAGTTCATCACAGTTTCCCACGCGTTTTCGTGCCTAAAGCCTTAAAGAATGCAGAATTCATCTTTGTTAGACACAACGCACAGAAGTTAGGTTTAAGACCACCTGATGATGGACCGTTCAGAGTGTTAGAAACCGGAGAAAAGCATTTTTTGCTCGATTTGGGAGACAGGAGGGAATTAGTCTGCAT
Organism: Pholidichthys leucotaenia; assembly: GCA_020510985.1. Classification (NCBI taxonomy): domain Eukaryota; kingdom Metazoa; phylum Chordata; class Actinopteri; order Cichliformes; family Pholidichthyidae; genus Pholidichthys; species Pholidichthys leucotaenia. Next base: position 78,555,358 of record CM035846.1, read on the forward strand.
TAACAGACTCAAACCCGCTTTTGTGTTAGCTGATGAACAAGTGCAGTTAGCCAGGGCCCCCCGCCGCAGCAGGCCGCCGGGGAGACACTCTGCTAAGCTTTCACAAGGATGCACTAACGACTCACAGATGCAAGAAGCGGCTACTGGAAGGTTGAAACCGGCTTACAGCAGATATGGCAGGCGATTGAAGCCCAAGCAGCTGGAAGTGTGATGTGTTGTGCCTTTTTTTTGCTGTTCTGTGCATTATGTTATGATGCTATGCCTATTAGGGTGCACTTTGTCCTTATTTAGACGTTTGGGGGGGTTATATGGCGCATATTTAAGGCGCATATATTGTATTCATATCCCCCACATTCACCTAGTAGGAATGACGGTGCATATTCCAGAACCTTCACGTCTTAAGGACCAAAGAGGACCTGACCCTGTGAGGACCTACGGGAGGTGTGAAGTTGGCCTTGCAGGAGATGTGAAGCTGGAGAGAATGCCCCAGCAGGAGCCCCAGACGCTAGAGGGTCAGAGGACAATGGAGACGCCAAGGAGCCTCGGGCGCTGGATGTTTACCTAAGACTGTGGGTTGGGGGTGTGTGATTTGATGTGGGGGGTTTTGTGTCTGGTGAGACTATAAGAACTGTGTTGGATGATTGCTCTGTCTCTTTTCCTGAGATCCTGTTCTTGTTAGAGGATGTGATCTTGCAATAAACCAACCCTGAGAAATAAACTCAGTCTCGTTTGTGAAAGTCATCCTCTACAACGGGAGCATATATAGACTCAAAAGAGTAGGACCCAACGCAGACCCCTGTGGAACTCCGTGACTGAGCTTAGAGTTGGAAGAAAATTCATCATTGATATGGACAAACTGAAATCTATCGGACAAATAAGATCTAAACCACTGCAACGGAGTTCCATTCAGTCCAACAAAATATTCTAATCTATCAAGAAGAATGGCATGATCGATAGTGTCAAAGGCTGCACTGAGATCTAAAAGAACAATAACAGAGACAAGCCCATTATCAGATGCAGTCAGGAGGTCATTAGTGACATTGACTAAGGCAGTTTCAGTGCTGTGATGAGCTCTGAACCCAGATTAAATCACCTCAAACAAACCAACTCCCTGCCAATGGTCAGATAATTGCACAGCAACAACTCTTTCCAAGATTTTTTTGAAATGAAAGGCAAATTAGAGATTGGTCGATAATTGGCCAGAACTCCAGGTTTGAGCATCAGTTTTTTGAGTAAGGGTTTAATTGCAGCAGTTTTAAAAGCCAGTGGTACATAACCCAGAGTTAAAGAATAATTAATTATAAGGAGAATACGGATACCAATAATTGGGAAGATAATTTTAAATAACCTGGAAGGAATAGGGTCCAAAAGGCAAGGTGAAGGCTTAGATGAGGAAATTATTTTATTCATCTCTAAGAGGTCAATTGGAGTAAACTTATCTAAGCAGATATCAATTGAGGGAGTTGCAGTAGTTGATGTACTTGAGTTTACGGTAGGAAGAATCTGACTGATTTCATCTCTAATAGATAAAATTTTAAGATTGAAAAAGTTCAGAAAGTCCTGACTAGAAAGCTTAGGGGGGATGCAAGGATTGACCGAGTCCTGGCTCTTTGTAAGCCTGTCTATAGTGTTGAAGAGAAACCTGGGGTTATTCTTGTTTGCTTCTATTAATGCAGAATAATAGCTTTATCTAGCTTTTCTAAGAGATTTTTTTATAGATTAAGAAATGATTTCTCTACGCTAAGTAGAATTCATCTGAATTCGTTGAACGCCATTTCCTTTCCAAATGACGAGTTTTCTGTTTTAAGCCACGAGTTTCTGAGTTAAATCAAGGGGTTAGAAATCTGTGGTTAGACTTTTTCTTTTTTAAAGGGGCTGTGGGTCACCCCCACAGCCTACGGACAAGCAGAGCGCTCAGCTGGGGCAATTAGCAGAACAATGAGATGTGTGTATTGAGATCAATAGGCAGTTCAGGCGCCAGCATCCTGTTGATATGTGTGACTCAAATGCAGGTGTTCATGGCTTCCTGCTCTGTACTGTGATGCTAATGTGCCTTTCATGTATTGTCTGTAACTGGGTATATAAGCTGACTGAAATTCACATGCTCTCTCTCTCTCTGACCACTGCTTCTGACACACGCATTGCCTGAGAGCCTGAGAACTCGCTTCGGCATGCCTGCATGGCGCTGGAGTGAGTTCTGTGATGGCGGGATGAATGATCAATAAACACCCTTTTAAACTCTCAGTTCGCTGCTTGTTATTTCATGCCGCCACACTGGTGACCCCAAAAGAAAGCACATGCTTTGTGCAACGCAACCTTCTGATCTGGACATCTACACTGGTGACCCGACCAAGAAAAGAACACGCTGGCAGCCCCCGGCGGTGACTCTCCGATGACAAGCGAACGCAGCAGCCTGACGCAAATGGACTGCCCTCCCTTCTGCTACAGGGAGACCTCAACGCCACCACCAGGCGAACTCTCCGGAGATCACCCACGACCAGGAATGTGGCAGAAAGATTCATGGTGAGATCTGCACGCCTGAGATCTGCACATCCACGCTGGGACCGGCCGCTCTCACAGCTCCTCCACACTAGAGCGCATGCACCTCTTCCTCTCTCCATGACGGTGACCTCCAGGGCCGACGGAGAACGCAGCGCGTGGACCTGAACGCACCATGACCGAACTACAGCAACAACCTGAACAGGGATGACCATCGGCACCGACTACGCTGATCTCCATCAAGCTCCCTGACCCTGACTCACCTCTCAACAGCGGGACACCCACGCACCGAACTCCCGCGCGCACACCGGGGGGTTACGAGGATGGCGCACCACGCACGGGACAATAACGGCTCCACAGACTGCCATCGTCCTTCGCCGCTGCACACAGAACCTTCAGTGCTGCTCACACACCTGAAGCACGCACGCAGCTCGCTCACAGGATTTTGTATGGGTCTCAGCCACGGCGCACAAAGGGAATTCAGCTGTCAGCTGTCCCCGAGGGCTTTAGGGCTGCGCGCGCGCACCTAAAGCCAACACACCAAGTCCCTCACACAGCTGCAGCTCCTTTTTTCTCACAGCAGCTACGCAGCCTTGCAGCTCCTGTTTTTCTTCATAGCCGCGAGAGGAGTCAGAGACAAGTTTTTCTTCTCACAGCCACTGTGGACCTCCACACGTTCAACGGGACAGCCCCTCAACATCGTGGATCCACATGCAATTTTTGCATGGCCCAGACAACTTCGGCCGGCACTTGCTACCCCCACCCCCCTCCCTCCACCTCCTCGGCACAGAGCCTTCCCCGCAGCTCGCTTCCAAAGCTGGACTATCAAGGCCTCAGCTTCCTGCTGAGCCCTCTGGGGGGGGGGGGGTCACCCCCACAGCCTACAGACAAGCAGAGCGCTCAGCTGGGGCAATTAGCAGAACAATGAGATGTGTGTATTGAGATCAATAGGCAGCCTCTCTTTGTCTAGTTCAGGCGCCAGTATCCTGTTGATATGTGTGACTCAAATGCAGGTGTTCATGGCTTCCTGCTCCGTACTGTGATGCTAATGTGCCTTTCATGTATTGTTTGTAACTGGGTGTATAAGCTGACTGAAATTCACATGCTCTCTCTCTCTCTGACCACTGCTTCTGACACACGCATTGCCTGAGAGCCTGAGAACTCGCTTCAGTGCGCTTGCATGGCGCCGGAGTGAGTTCTGTGATGGCGGGATGAATGATCAATAAACACCCTTTTAAACTCTCAGTTCGCTCCTTATTATTTCATGCCCCCACAGGGCTACCAAATCTAGAGTCCGATGCAGAGAGGCAGTAACACCATCAACCATGCTATCAATCATGAATGGAGCAGACTCTCTGCATTTATTTCAGTTGTTTCTGTTGTGTTGACCCATGGCAGAGAGGAGACAATCTGCGAAAATTTAGCAACAATGTCATCAGAAAGACATCTGCTGTAGTAATATTTTTCTACGGGATATTGTAGTAATATTTTCTACGGGATACTGTAGTAATATTTTTCTACAGTACGGGATTATGAGGAGACACTACCAGATTTTCGATATCTATACCATAAGTCAAAACAAGGTCCAATGTATGGTGGAAATAATGGGTAGAATTTTTTACTTTTTGGGAGAACCCATCGAGTCTAAAATTGAATTGAATGCCTTAATAAGACAGTCACTCTCTACATCAACATTTATATTAAAGTCCCCTACAATAATTATTCTATCAGATTTCAGCACTAAATCAGCTAAAAATTCGGCAAATTCCAATAGAAACTCTGAACAGGCCGAGGGAGGATGATAAACTATGGCAAAGAAAATTGGGTTCAAGCCAAGATTGCCAACAGGCCCCATACTGAGGACCAAACCTTCAAAGGAATTAAAACATAATTTTTGCTTAACATTAACTAGTAATTTAGAATGGAAAATTGCCGCCACTCCATCACCACGACCAGAACCTCTGGGGTTATGACAGTTTAAATACCCAGAAGGAGTTGATTCATTCAGACCAACATAATCATCTTGCCCAATCCAGGTCTCTGTGAGGGATAAAAGATCGATCTGATGATCGATTAATAGATCATGAACCAGAAGAGACTTAGAAGATAGAGACCTAATGTTTAATAAACCACATTTAATTTTTAAATTTTAGGGAGGAACAGAGGCCAATTTATTAATTTTAGGGACTTGAGACTGGATTAGAATTTTACCAACATTTTGTTTAATCAATTTGGGAAGTTTATGCATTCTATTTTTTTTTTAACTTTTTAATTAACTTTAGAGGGAGCAGAAAAAGGTTCTCTAAGGGAGGAGACAGGGGCAAAGTTGAAGGGTGGTGGATGAGGATTTGCTGCAGGAGTGCATGTGTTTTTCGAGTTGTGTTGTATTTGTCCTGGGTTACAATATTTAGGGCAACAGGAGACAGACTCAATCTCTGTAGGATTATAAATCAAGGCTGATCCAAACGGTAAAGACCACCTGAATTAATGGGATCAATACAAGAAGTGAGAACAGAACCAGAAAAGGGCAGTTTGGCAAACCCAGAAGCTTCAGAGCAAGTAAACACGCCAGGTCCCAGTCACTGTACTAAAAAGCACCGAATGGAATAGAAAAGATTGCCTCTTAAAACACGTGCACCAAGTCTATTTGGGTGGATGCCATCAGGCCTCATAAGTGATGGGCGGTTCCAAAATAAGTTAAAATTGTCAACAAAACCAATGTTAAAAATAGGACAAGTAAAACACAGCCAAGAATTAAGACTGAGAGTTCTGCTAAAATGATTACAGCCTCGTCTGAGAGGTGCCAAAGGCCCAGAGATGAGCACACGTATGCCACAGTTCATAAGAGTGGACAGAAGGCTCCTGAAGTCACTCTTTAAAATCTCCAACGCTTCATCTGGGATGTTATTGCATCCCACATGCACAACGACAGTTTGTACGTGAGGGAATTCATTCAGCAGGTCAGGGATAAGTGCCTCAATGTCAGAGACTCTAGCCCCGTGAAAAAAATCGAGTGATGCAGTACCTGCTTCTGACGTTCCTCATGATCGAGTCACCAATTACCAGTGTCGTCTAGGGGGGTTTTGTCAGTGAATTCTGACGAGGAGAGTAATTGTGAAGAGGGTGATGTTGTTGTGCGAAGGCGGGGTGATGCCCTCTCTTCTATCTAGAGCTGGTGTGTAATTTGACACACCCAGGGTGGTCTTTATCTGGGGTTTGCGGACATGAGCCGCCGCTGAAGGAGAGGAGGGAGGACGAGGGGCGTCCGCGGGCGGACAGCCAGCGTCCAGGTGGGGAAAATCCTATAGGGAAAGGATATCAAATCAAATCAAATCAAATCAAACTTTATTGTCATATTGCTGTACATACAACTGTAATGCAGGCAAGATGAAATTGCGTTTCTCTCGGCATCCATATAAATAGAAGCAGCATGATTTAAGACACACTCACACATAGCTTCACCCCCCCCATCCATTCACACATCCCTGAGACATACTTGGGAAAAAACTAACTAACTATAATATACTTGGGAAAAAACTAGCTAACTATAATATACAAATATTATAGTTAGTACTGAGTATAGTATAGTTAGTACTGAGAGTACTGAGAGTGCAGAGCCTTCAGTTATCAAGCTCCTCTCCTGTGGAATCAGCTGCCAATCTGGATTCGGGAGTCAGACTCGATCTCTGTTTTTAAGAATAGGGCTAAAACCTACCTTTTTGATATAGCCTACAATTAGGGAGGGATCATGTGTTTCTGAACCCTCCCTTAGTTATGCTGCTAATAGGTTTAGTCAGCCGGGGGACCTCCAGTAATGCACTGGGCCTCACTCCTTTTCTCACTCGCAATGAAATATTTTTTTTGCTGGTCATTAACATTTGTTTGTTCTCTCCCATAGATTGAGTCCCCATCGTGCTGCTTGCTCTCTACATGTCTGTTCTTTTCTTCTTCTCTATCCCCTCACCCCCCAGCCAGTCGCAGCAGATGACTGCCCCTCCCTGAGCCTGGTTCTGCTGGAGGTTTCTTCCTGTTAAAAGGGAGTTTTTCCTCTCTACCGTCGCCAAGTGCTTGCTCACAGGGGATCGCCTGATTGCTGGGGTCTTTCTGCAACTGTGGGGGTTCCCCCTACAGTTGATAGTGCTATGAGATGTCTGTTGTTGTGAAATGGCGCTATATAAATAAAGTTTAATTGAATTGAAATAATATACAAAATGTCCGTAGGTACAGTAGTGTGTATGAGAGATTCCGGGTCAACTGTTCAGCATCCTGACAGCTTGTGGAAGGAAGCTGTTGATCAGTCTGGTGGTTCTGCCTCTGATGCTCCGGAATCGTTTTCCAGATGGAAGAAGTTCAGAGTGTTTATGCAGAGGTTGAGAACGGCCCTTGACAATGTTCAGTGCCCTTCTCCTACAACGGTTCTGAAAAAGTTCTTGGACAGAGGGGAGGGAGACTCCAATTACTCTCTCAGCCCCCTTGACTATCCTCTGCAGGGCTTTTTTGTCTGACATACTGCAGCTGGAGTACCATGTAGCAATGCAGTACGTCAGAACACTCTCCACCACACCTCTGTAGAAGGTCCTTAGGATGCAGATGGGGAGAGAGGCCTGTTTGAGTTTCCTCAAGAAGTGCAGTCTCTGCTGAGCCTGCTTCCGGATCCCCAAGGAATTCTTGCTCCAGGTCAGGTCCTGCGAGATCTGCACTCCGAGGAACTTGATGTTCTCCACTCTCTCTACTAAACGGCAGCCGATGCTGAGGGGGACGTGCTCAGGCTGTGACCGCCGGAAGTCGATAATCATCTCCTTCGTTTTGTCCACGTTGAGCACCAGATTGTTCTCCCTGCACCAGCCCTCCAGGTCTCTCACTTCTTCCCTTTACATTGATTCCTCATCCCTCTGAATAAGTCCCACCACCGTGGTGTTGTCTGCAAACTTAATAATCTGGTTCCCCTCATGTCTGGATACACAGTCATGTGTTAGAAGTGTAAACAACACTGGACTGAGTACACAGCCTTGAGGGGATCCGGTGCTCAGTGTGACAGAGTTGGAGATGTTGTTTCCAACCTGGACAGACTGAGGTCTCTCACTCAGGGAATCCAGGATCCAGAGACATGTGGCGGTATTCAGACCGAGAAGGAGTAATTTCTCCATCAGTCTCTGGGGAATAATGGTGTTGAATGCTGAACTGAAATCAATGTACAGGAGTCTGGCGTAGGTGTCTTTCTGGTCCAGGTGGGTGAGGACAGAGTGTAGGGCGGTGACTATAGCATCTTCCATGGAGCGGTTTGAGCGATATGCAAACCGGAGCGGGTCGTGTAATGCAGGGAGGCAGGCTGTTATGTGTGGTTTGACAAGCCGTTCAAAACACTTCATCACAATTGGTGTCAGTGCAACAGGACGATAGTCATTCAAACAGGACACAACTGGTTTCTTTGCCACCGGTACAATGATAGAGGTCTTGAAGCATCTGGGAATGATGGCCTGACTCAGGGAGATGTTTTAAATGTCAGTCAGGACATCCGCCAACTCGCTTGCGCAGTCTCGGAGCACCTGTCCCGGGATGTTGTCCGGATCTGCAGCTTTACGTGGGTTGACTCTGGTTAGGGTCCTCCGTGTGTCGGCTGTGTTGATGGTAAAAGCTGGTCCGACCGATGGTGGGGGTGGGCCAGCCCTCCCTCTGATTGTCGAGTTTGATGCTTCAAAACGTGCAAAGAAGTCATTGAGCCTGTCTGGAAGCAAAGCGTCGTCATCATCGACCCCCTGCCTAGACTTTTAGCCCGTCAATGTCCGAACTCCCTGCCACATCTGCTTGGTGGTCCTAGTGTCACAGAGGTGTCCCTGGATTTTCTCCGCATAGGCTCACTTTGCCGCCTTAATTCCCTTTGAGAGGGCAGACCTGGCTGAGCAGAGAGCGATCCTGTCCTTCGCTCTGAAGGCTGCATCCCTGGCTGTAAGCAGCGAGCACACCTCTGCAGTCATCCAGGGCTTATGGTTACCCCGCATAGTGATGGTCTTCACTTTAGTGACATCCTCTGTGCACTTCGCAATGTAGCTGGTGACCGTTTCAGCATACTCCTCCACATCTGTCTTGTCTTCCTGGGAGGCTGCTATTTTGAAGACCTCCCAGTCTGTGCGCGGAAAACAGTCTTTCAGTGCAGAGGTTGCACTCTCTGTCCAAATTCTGATTTGTTTCACTGCTGGCCTGCTGCGCTTCAATAAAGGTTTGTAGGCAGGCAGCAGCATCACGGATATGTGGTCAGAAAGGCCGAGATGGGGGCGGGGTATTGCCTTATATGCATCTGTGTTTGTGTACACTAAGTCCAACATATTCTCTCCTCTGGTCTTAAAGTCTACACATTGTTTAAACTTGGGGAGCACAGTTTTTAAGCTGGTGTGGTTAAAATCCTCCGCAACCACCACAAAACTGTCCGGGTGTGAAGTTTGGATTTCACTAATTGCATTGTGCAGTTCCCCGAGTGCCTTCTTAGCATTAGTGTTAGCGTTAGCGCTCGGCGCTATGTAAACAGCCGCTACAAACATGTTGCTGAATTCCCTCGGCAAATAATATGGCCGACAATTTACAATAAGGAACTCCGCCAATGGAGAGCAGTGTTTAGACACTAACGTGGCATTAACGCACCAGTTCTTGTTAACATTGATGCATAGCCCACCCCCCCGGCTCTTACCAGAGCTCGCCGTTTCCCTGTCGGCACGGAACATTGCCATATCTTCCAGTTGAATGGCCTCGTCAGGGATGTTGTCGTGGAGCCATGTCTCAGTGAACGCAAACACAGCAGTCTCTCCACTCTCTCCGGGTTTCTCTCAGCAGACGCAGCACGTCCAGCTTGTTTTCGAGGGAGCGGACGTTAGAGAGAATGAGCGATGGTACCGCTGGTCTGGAGGGGTTAGCCTTTAGCCTAGCATGGATCCCGGCCCTTTTTCCACGCTTTTGCTTGTGTTCGCTCCACTTATGCCTCCTCCTCTCTTGGGTAGCTTCCAGAGGGGACTCCACCAGAATTCCATGCTGGCGTAGAATGTCCAAATCACAACCGATCGCCGCGATTCTTGCAGCGTGCAGTACCTTGATGTTTAATAAGGTCTCACGGTTGTAAGTTTTACAGAATGTACGTCTTTGAAGATCAAAACACTCAAAACTCTCACACTCGCTGATGCCAAGAGGGGCCGCTGCGTCCATGTGCGCTGCCGCCATCCTACATACAAAATCTGTTTTCCAAGGACACGGGAAGAGAAGAGGCACGGCCCATTCTGGTCGATCGACGATGGTTATTAGCTGGTCGAACCAGGGTCCAGGGCGCGGATGGAGGATGAGAGGGACCAACCGAAGCTTTGGGTTTAGCCCCGAGACGAAACCAGTGTTTGTTGCTGAGGTCATGGATGTCTGCGGAGGCTGGAGCAGGAGTGGAGGTAGATGGAGATGCGTTGAGCTCACCCATGTAAGTAGCAGTATCCGCCAGCTGCGAGTCGGTAACCGGAGCCGATGATCGCCCGAAAATGATGGCATTGAGGTGGTCCTCAGCCTCCCGAATCTTGTAAAGGTTGGAGAGCCTCGTTTCCAGCTCAGAGACCTTACCGAGGAGCAATAAAAAGCGGGTACATGTCGGAGAAGGAGCCATGGCATTCCAGGCGCTGAGATGGATAGCTCCCCAGCTAGCCAAAAACAGCTAAAATAGCTAAAAACAAGTTAGCTGAAAGTTAGCTAAAAACAGCTAAAAAGCTAAAAACAGGCTAGCAGGAAGCCTAGCCCAGCCAGGGAACGGACCTACTTGTGTGTTCGAACGGGCTTTTAGACGAGGCCAATACTGAGCTAACAGTAAACAAAACTAGTAACAACAGATAGAGATAAAAAAAAAACTTAAAAACTTAAAAATGAAATCAATAAAAACAATCAATAAAAACAAACAAAAAACGGAGAAAACAGTACTCTGACACGATGAGTGTCAGACGCAGCTGTCACTCAACAACACTGTATGTGCAGTGTTATCATCTTCTCTATGCCCTCACCCCCCAGCCAGTCGCCGAAAATGACTGCCCCTCCCTGAGCCTGGTTCTGCTGGAGGTCTCTTCCTGTTAAAAGGGAGTTTTTCCTCTCCACCATCGCCAAACGCTTGCTCACAGGGGATCGCCTGATTGCTGGGGTCTTTTTGCAATTGTGGGGGTTTCCCCTACAGTTGAAAGTGCTATGAGATGACTGTTGTTGTGAAATGGTGTTATATCCAAAAAGTTGAATTGAATTGAATTGGATTGAATTGAATTAACATGCACTGTGTTGTCAGGATTTGTTCACACTGACTGTCCCCAGTGTTTACACAGACAGTAGGAAATAGCAACGGGACGCTCCTGGTTAAAGAATTGCAAAAGTATTTATTATTTGACCACTTGCAGGGAAATGGTTTATTTGAAGAGTTTCAGTCAGGATTCAGAATTCATCATTGTACTGAAACAGCTTTAGTGAATGTCACTAACGATCTCTTTATAGCATCTGATAATGGACTTCTTTCTGTATTTGTCTTTAAGACCTTAGTTTGGTTTGCTTTTTTTTTAGACCATGGGACCATGTACTGTACAAAAAAACCCCAAACAAACATTAATCTCTTAAATGAAGAGATGCATTGTACCAGATTTAGCCACTGGCTAATAGTGCAGCTTTAGATACTATCAATAATATTTTATTTGATAGATTAGAACACATTATTGGACTTAATGGAACTTTGTTTACAGTGGTGTAAATCTTATTTATCTGATAGTTTCCAGTTGGTTCATGTCAGTAATGAGTTTTCTTCAAATTCAAAGTTTAGTCATGGAGTTCCACTGGGATCTGTGTTAGGCCTTTTTTTTAAATTTTTTTAGTTTATATATGCTTCTGCTAGGTAATATTATTACAAAGCACTGCATAAATTTCCATTGTTATGCAGATAACACAGTCATATTTGTCAGTGAAGCCAGATGACAATCAGTTAACCAAATTAGAGGCATGTCTTAAGGAAATCAGAGTGTAGATGACTTGTAATTTCTTGCTATTAAATTCAGATAAGAGTGAAGTCATTCTAGTTCTCCAAAACACCTTAGAAATACTTTTCCAAATCGAACTCTTAGTTTGGATGCGGTTAATCGTTCTCCTAACAGTTCTGTGAGGAATCTTGAAGGGGTTTATTTTTATCAAGATCTGTTCTTTAATTCACATATTAAACTTGTTTCTGAGTTTGCTTTTTATCATTTGTGTAATCCTGCCAACATTAAGAACAACTCAGCTTGGAGTGATGCTGAGAAACCAATCCACGCTTTTGTTAGCTCTAGATGAGATTATTGTAACTCTTTATTATCAGGCTGCCCTAAAACACCTCTAAAAAGTCTTCAGTTGTTCCAAAACGCTGCAGCTCAAGTTTTAACAGGTACTAGAAAGAAAGATCACATCTCTCCGGTTCTGGCCTCCCTTCATTGGCTTCCCTTAGAATTTAGAGTGAAGTTTAAAATCCTTCTCATCATTTACAAACCTCTTAATGATTAGGCCCCCTTTAATTTATAAGATTTGATACTACCTTAGCATCCTAACAGAGCAAAATGCTCACAAAATGCAGGATTCCTTGTAATACCTAGAATCTCTAAAAGCACAATGGGAGGCAGAGCATTCAGGCTCCTCTCCTTTGGAACCAGCTGCCAATCTGGATTCTGGAGACAGACTCGGTCTGTTTTTAAGATTATGGTTAAAACCTTCCTTTTTGTCATAGCCTATAGTTAGGGTTGGATCAGGAGACTCTGAACCTTCCCTTTGTTATGCTGTTAATAGGTTTAGACATCCGGAGGACCTTCAACAATGCACTGGGCTTCACTTCTTTTTTCAATCTCAATGTAATATTTTTGCTGGTCATTAACATCTGTTTGTTCTCTCCCATAGATTGACTTCCCGTCGTGCTGTTTGCTCCCTACATGTCTGTTCATTTAATGCATTCATTCTTCACCCAAGTGCTACCTCTGGTGAACATTTCATCAAAATCCGTCCAGTAGTTTTTGCGTAATCCTGCTAACCAACAGACAGACAAACCACTCCGATTACATTACCTCCTTGACGGAGGTATTAAATAGCAGGTTCAGGTTCAGGTTCAGGTTACTTTATTTGTACCCGTAGGTAGATTTGTTTTGCAGTCTGGTGACATCCATATTTACAAGCCACAAATTACATTCAACAAAGACACAAACACAGGCACATATGAAGCTGACTATAAACATGATAAAAATACTCAAGGGTCCATCAGTCAGGGTATAAAAAGACAAAGAGATGGGAGAAAAACCAGAGGTAAGAGAGAAGGGTCATATTAAAAGTTAAAAACTAGTCAAAGAGGTTAAAAACTCAAAGGTCTAAAACCCAATAAAATATTTAGAACCCAAGTAACATCCTACAAAAATAAGTAAATATAAAATGGAGTTAATAAATAGGTACCTAAATTATGTGCAATATATTGTTACAGCTTGTTCAACTCTTTGACAGCAGCAGGAACAAAGCTGTTTTTGTAGCGCTGGGTTCTACTTTTTGGGACAGCAAACCTCCGTCTTGAGGGAAGAAGCTGGAAGTTGCAGTGCAAAGGGTGGGAGTTATCATTTAAAATGGAGGTAGTCATCCTCTGTACTTGTCTGGTGTACAGGGACGTCAGGCTCAGCTGTGGCTCACGAAGCAAACGACTGGACCATCTAACTACCTGATCCAAGGATTTCCTCTGTTTCAGTTTTATCTGACCAAACCATGACACTAAAGAAAAGGATAAAACAGATTCAATAAAAGCCCGATAAACCATTGTCATTATGGTTGGGTCAGTTTGGAAGCGTGCAAGTTTTCTCAAGCAATGCAAATGTTGCTGACCCTTTTTGCACACCCTTTCACAGTTCTCTTCAAAGTTTAAATTACTATCAATAATCGTCCCAAGATATTTATAGGATTGTACATATTCGGTGGTCTGGCCTTTTAGTACGGCGACTTTGTGTCTGGGAGTTTTCCTCCTAAAGTCAATAATCATGTCTTTATTTTTTGTCGTATTCAGCTGCAGGTAGGAATCCTCACACCAGTGAACAAAATCATTAACTACTGGGCCGTGGCCACTCTCACCATCCTGGAGGAGACTGACAATAACTGAGTCATCAGCATACTTTATAATGTGTCTGTTGTCATGTCTGCTCCGACACATCTTTGTGTACAGGATGAAGAGTAGTGGTGACAACACACATCCCTGAGGAGAGCCAGTGGAAGAGCACTTTAGGTCAGACAATGTACCATTGACCCTTACTCTCTGCGTCCTGTTGGTTAAGAAATCCAGAATCCAACCCACCAGATTATTTCTCAAATCAAATTGTTGCAGGAGCCTTTCACCTAAGATATGAGGTTGGATTGTATTAAAGGTGGAGGAAAAGTCCACAAATAAAAGTCTGGCGTGTGTCCCATTAAAATCCAGATGTTTAAAAAGCATGTTAAACAGAGTGACAGTGGCATCCTCCACTCCTCTGTGAGGCCTATAGGCAAACTGCAGAGGATCCAATGCATGCTCAGTCTGCTTTAGGACCACACATCTGACCAGTTTTTCAAAAATTTTCATTGAAATTGAAGTCAAAGCGACTGGTCTAAAGTTGTTTACCGTTTTAGAACAGCTGGATTTTGAAACGGGAACAACCACGGCTTCTTTCCAGATCTTAGGCACATGTTGTGTCTGTAAGGACTTATTGAAAATGTAATGAAATATAGAACTCAGTTCATGTGCACAGGACTTTACCAAGCGCCCACATATAGACTTATTGAAAATGTAATGAAATATAGGACTCAGTTCATGTGCACAGGACTTTACCAAGCGCCCACATATATTATCAGGGCCCTGACTTTTGTTCACTTTTACAGTGCAGAATTCCCTTTTAACATCCTGCACCTCAATATTAAAATGCTGATTGTCTTTGAGTTTCTGTTTCAAATCTTGGGTCAAAGGAGTCAAAACGACCATAAAAACAATTAAGAGCATTAGCCAGCTCTGTGTCTGAATTAAAACCATCTAAAAACACATGATTACTGCGCTCTGTGCTCTGAAGGCCTGCAATAGTTTTCATACTGGCCCAGGCTTAACCAAGTTTCTTTGTTGCCATCTTGCTTTCCAATTCTGATTTATAATTCTGTTTTGCTCTTAAAATTTCGGACTTCAGCTCTTTTGTGGCAACCTGTAGCTCAGAAACAGACCCCTGTTTAAAGGCAAGTGCTTTCCTCTGTAAGCAGGATTTAACTGATTTTGTAACCCATGGTTTGTTGTTGGGATATATTTTGACACGTTTACGTGGAACGATCTTATTTTTACAGAAAGCCATATATGAGCATGTGACGTCCACCAAAGAGTCCAAATCATCCCTGCAGGCCAGTGTGAACATCTCCCAGTCTGTACAGTCAAAGCATTCCTGGAGGCTGTGCACTGACTCTTCTGTCCACACATCAATGTCTCTCGTCTCCACCTTGCCTCTTCTGAGAGCAGTTTTATATGTGGGCAGCAAATGTACACAGTTGTGATCTGAGGATCCTACAGGAGGAAGGGGTAGTGATTTATAGGCCCTCTCTGTGGATCCATAGCACATGTCCAATGTCTTTTTTCACCTGGTTGGGCAGGAGACATACGGATAAAAGTATTTAAGTGTCTTCTTTAAAGAAACATGGTTAAAATCCCCAAGAATGAAATTTGGCGCCTCTGGAGAAATTGTTTGCAGCCGCTGGATCACATCAAATATGGAGCTGGAGGCGGAGTTAGTGTCTGCCCTCGGGTGAATGTAAACAGTTGTGATGAAAAGCTGGGGGAACTCGCGAGGCAAATAAAAGGGGCGTAGTGACACAGACAGCAGCTCCACATCGGGTGTACAGATGCACTCTCTGACCGTGACGGATGTGCAGTACTGCTTATTAATGTATAAACATACGCCGCCCCCCTGACGTTTCCGTTACCTCTTCCTGCCGATCTGAGCGCAGTGGGGCTCCAAAGCCGTCAATCCACAGGTCTGCATCTCGGTCATGCGCATTAAGCCAAGTCTCGGTATAAGCCATGACACAGCAGTTCTTAAAGTCCTTCTGGTAGCGTACATTCCCTTGAATTTCATCCACCTTGTTTCTCAGAGACTGTACGTTCCCAAAAATCATAGAAGGAAGAGGAATGTTACCAAACTGACGTCTTCTCAGGCATAATCTCACACTTCCACACTTTCCACGTTTCCTTCTGCCGTCTCTCCCATCTCTCTTTTCGCCGCTGTGTCCGTCTCTCAAAATAAAGTCCGGCAGTTGCGGCTTAGGCTCAGTCACAGCCACTGCATCAACCATGTTTAAATGCAGCAACATGTCCCTGGAATAATGTAATCTGCCCGCCGTGATGCCGGTCGAGTTTACCTCATAGACAAAGAGCCGGAGGAAAAGTAGCAGCAGTGCAAGAGAGGGGAGGAAGTCCATGTTGTTGGAACCAGGGAGCTCTTCGCCATACAGTCCACAAACATTCCAGGGCAGAAACGACACAGAGGATTTCGTAAAAACACATAAAAGTACATAAAAACAGACACACAGACGATGGACTTTTTCACCAGCTGCCGGTCGCTGCGTGCGCATGCGCCCAATAACGTCACCCCTTCCTTCGGTGCTGCTACCTGTAGTGTTATAAGATAAGATAAGATAAGATAAGCCTTTATTAGTCCCACAATGGGGGAATTCCAGGATTGCAACAGCACAGGGACAGCAACACTCAGAGCAACAATCAGAAGGCAAGAAAAAACAACATCTAGCAAACATATGTCCATATTACTATAAATGTATATATATAGACACACAGTGCAGAGCATTATGGCTGGTGGATGTGCAGCAGAAAGTCTAAGCTCTCTCTCCGCGGATGCAGCGGGCCAGCTGGAAGTCTTTGGGCATGATGGTGACCCCCTTAGCGAAGAAGAGACCCCCAGGTGGGTCTCGCTGGTCTCCTGCAGAGCCATGACGGCGAAACTCAGGAAACGCAGGACGGTCTTGAAGTCCTGAGCGATCTCCCTCACCAGGCGCTGGACGGGCAGCTTACGGATGAGCAGCTCCGTGGATTTCTGGTAGCGACGGATCTCTCTCAGAGCCACGGACCTGTGACGGCGAGGCCTCTTCACTCTGCCGGTGGCCAGAGCGCCTCTCCGAGCAGCCCTGGTGGCTAGCTGTCTCCTGGGGGGCTTCTTCCTCCAGTAGATTTTACGGGCGGTCTGCTTGGTTCTTGCCATCGCTCTTTATTATTCTGTCTTATATTTCTTTCACGCCGCCTAAACTCCAGCCCGGCACCCGCTTCGTTTTCGCTACAGCTCCCGGTATGTCGAGTTTCCCATTAGCACCGGGCGGCGGCCAAGTGCTAGCTAGCACTAGCTCCTCCCCGCTGTAACGTCTCCCGCTGCAAACCGTGGCTCCGTCCGCCGACCCGGGAGACCCCCGGGGCGATCCGTGCGTCCATGATATATATACAGAGTGAAAGGTGTAGAAAGAAGAAGGAAGATAAAAAAAAAAAGGCTGTTGCAACAGGCAGCCGACTCGTGTGGCGCCGCCGGTCCGGCAGAGCCTCCCCTTATCTCCCCTTTTAAGTCACATCCATGAAAAGGTTTGTCAGCTTAGGGTCCAGTTGATCATCTGGGTGAAATAAATTTATTAAATTTCCTGTATTTTGGCTGTTTTTTTTTATCCTGCGGCTGAAAGCTTATTCCAACAGTGATGTGTTACCTGAAGCACTGCCTCCATTTTGTTCCTGTCTCCCAAAGTTGAATTTGTAATGCATATAACACAGGCAAAATCTATTCCTGCACAATTTCAAACGAATAAAGACTAATAACAGAGATAACACTAGATAGACATTCTGAATGCTGATTTGTGGGGTACAGTGAACACATTATTGGGGGATATGGCTGTTGTGGAGCAAGTAATCGAGAGGAATCAGAGCGGTGGCCTAATATTTTAAAATGAAACAACAATATTATTTTGCCTTTATTTGTAGCATAGGTGTTCAAATGCATTTTTCAGCTATGTAAATGACAGGTGTGTGTGTGTGTGTGTGTGTGTGTGTGTGTGTGTGTGTGTGTGTGTGTGTGTGTGTGTCAGAGGATTCACTGTTTTGTCCAGATTGAGGGGATCATGGCGGTCATCTCAATGACTGATGTAGACACAATTCATGACTTTCATCATCAGAGTATGAAATTTCTTAAATTCTTCTGCATGTTGTGCAAAAACAGCAAAATCATGGAAAAATGATGATAAAACAAGATCATAGGGTGCCTAGAGTCTCTTTAGTTTTATCTCAAAAAGGTTCATTTCGTCTTCTTAATGATAAAACTGGTATTGTTCTTCTATTAAGACAAAGCAAAGTGATGTCCCATACCTTTGACATGTTTCGTCTGTCATCTGCAGTCTTATTCAGAAAACTTCGTCTGATGTCCATGACGTGTCGCCGGAAAGGATAAAACAGCTGATGTGACATGTCATGGACGTCAGACAATGTTTTCTGAAGAAGACTGCAGATGACAGTCGAAACATGTCTAAGGTATGAGACATCAGTGATCTGTGTGGAGTTTGCATGTTCTCACCGTGTTTGCGTGGGTTTGCTCCGGGATTTCTCCGGTTTCCTCCCACATGCCAAAAACATGCAGGTTAGGTTAATTGGAGACTCTAAAGTGGCCCCAGGTGTGAGTGTGTGTGTGAATGGTTAAGGGATAGTGCCGTAGCATGGCTGTTCATCCATCCAGGTGGTGGATACCCTCAATTTCCCCTCTGGGGATCAATAAAGTATACTAAATCTAAAAAAAAAAAAATTGATTTGTCTTAACAGAAGAACAAGACCAGTTATCTTTAGTTTTGTTGAAATACAGTTAAAAAAAACATGCTTTTAACTGGTTAAATTTATCTTTTATTTTGTTTGACTTGTATCACTGCATCACCATTATACTCATGGTGTAGCAAAGCTACACTGGGGCATAAAAGTTGAAATTCAAATATTACAGTAACCTTGGAGATACATACAACTGTAAGGGAGATTTTTTTAGATTGTTTAATTTTCCTGACAGTTGTATAATAATTATTGACCCATCTCTTTGTTCCACTCGTCTAGTGGCTTACTGCCTTCCTTGTGTAATGTAAATTGCTTGTCCTTTTGTCTACATGTGAAGACACCATGAGTCCTGCTACAAATTCCTCATGCAACCTTTTGGGGTGGCAGTTTGGAAGAGAGACACAGGGAGGATGAGAGCTCTTCAAACTGACCACTTCTGCACAATAAAATATATAAAATTACAAAACTGGGATTATTTCATCTTTCCCCATGCACAATGCATCATATTTCCATGACAACAACAGTAACTCAGAGTACAGTTGCAATCTAACTTAGGAGATGATGCTTATTTTCCAACATTTAACATGCTCCATCACCCACAAGAGCTGCTGGGAAATGGGCAGCCTGTTTTCTTCTTTTTACCAGACTGAAAGGGAAGGCACAGGCAGAAGACAGGATTCATGGAGTTGGCCTTGCTGTCAAGACATGTCTGATGAAACAGCTCCCAGACTTACCCATTGAAATCAATGAAAGGCTTATGAAGCTGCCCATACCCCTCAGCCACAAGCGCCATGCAGCTATCATCAGCGCATATGCCCTGATCCTGACAAGCTCTGAGGAAACAATCAAACAATTCTACGCTGACCTTAGTTCTCCCCTGGG